>CM038147.1:560271454-560871454 GCA_021437245.1 Aegilops speltoides
GTTATACTTAGTATTGAACTGTTGATCTGTTCAATTTCAGCACCTGTTAAGCATTTTAGGCATCTAATAAACTGAACTATGTGCAGCTGAAATCAGGTGAAAATAACGGGTGAAAGTAACGAACTGGAACATTTTTCATACTGATAAGTTCATATATTCATGGCACCTATTTGGATCACGTGATCACTTAGATGACTAGAGAGATGTCTGTCTAAGTGGGAGTTCTTAATTAATATGATTAATTGAACTTAAATTTATCATGAACTTAGTACCTGATAGTATTTTGCTTGTCTATGTTTGTTGTAGATAGATGGCTCGTGCTGTTTTTCCGTTGAATTTTAATGCGTTCCTTGAGAAAGCTAAGTTGAAAGATGATGGTAGAAATTACACGGACTGGGTCCGTAACCTGAGGATTATCCTCATTGCTGCACAGAAGAATTACGTCCTGGAAGCACCGCTGGGTGCTAGGCCTGCTGCAGATGCAACTGACGACGTTAAGAACGTCTGGCAGAGCAAAGCTGATGACTACTCAATAGTTCAGTGTGCCATGCTTTACGGCTTGGATCCGGGTCTTCAACGACGTTTTGAACATCATGGAGCATGTGAGATGTTCCAGGAGTTAAAGTTAATATTTCAAGCAAATGCCCGGATTGAGAGATATGAAGTCTCCAATAAGTTCTATAGCTGTAAGATGGAGGAGAATAGTTCTGTCAGTGAACACATACTCAAAATGTCTGGGTATAATAATCACTTGATTCAACTAGGAGTTAATCTTCCTGATGATAGTGTCATTGACAAAATTCTTCAATCACTGCCACCAAGCTACAAGAGCTTCGTTATGAACTATAATATGCAAGGAATGGACAAGACTATTCCCGAGCTCTTCGCAATGCTAAAGGCTGCGGAGGTAGAAATCAAGAAGGAGCATCAAGTGTTGATGGTCAATAAGACCACCAGTTTCAAGAAAAAGGGCAAAGGTAAGAAGAAGGGGAACTTCAAGAAGAACAACAAACAAGTTGCTGGTCAAGAGAAGAAACCCAATGTAGCGACCCGACCTCAGATGGTCAAGTCTCTGTGCTCAGGTGTCATCCCTGGATCAGTAATGCTGACACCACACAGTACTTTGAAGGATTTATAACAGAGTAGAAATCACACACTTATTACATCGTTTGTCCAGAAGAGGACTTATTACAATAATCATGGCTTAAGGCCATCTAATAACGATAACAGCGGAAGACTTGGAAGATAAGTGAGTCCATCAACTCCAACGGCATCACTGAGTATAGAACCACGACCTAAAAGCACCTTACTCGTCGTCTGAAAAGTCTGCAACATGAAAGTTGCAGCCCGAAAACGGGTCAGCACATGGAATATGCTGGCAAAGTAACACATAGAGAATATTGAATAATAAGCCTATACTACATGCATATTTGGCTGGTGGAAAGCTCTATGGTTACACTACAAGAAACCTGTTAATTCATGACGGATTCGCCATGACATTTTTGAAAATCGTGATGGACGGCCTGGTACAGTTCCGCAGGCCCGCCTAAGCCCGCTAAAGCCCGCGTAACCGTTCATCATATAAAAGGGCTAACCCTAACACCATCGCCCTCACTTCTCCATCTCTCCCTCCTCCACACCGCCCCCTCCTGAATCCCCACCGCCGCCACCCACCACCTCTTCTCCTCCCTTATCCCACAGCTCCTCGTCGATTGTGCCCCTCCCCTCCTCTCACCTCACATCACAGCTTCGGTAGCTGTCAGATCCGCCGAATCCCACCCATCCATCCCTCTCTCTCTCTCGAACATTCTGATGACATCCGCCATCGCTCAGCACGCCGACGAGCTGCGATCCGACCCCTCCGTCCTCCAGTATTGGTCGATCCGCCGCTCCCGGTCTCCGGCGTTCGCGCACGACCCCTAGCCCGTGGCTAGGGTTTCTTTTGCGGCGGTGCGTCCATCGCCGGCGCGTCTCCGACGGCTGCTCTCCGTCGCAACCCGTGCCCCTCGCCCCACTCCACCTCCTGGATGACACCCCCTAGCTCAGTGTGTTGGCGCGTTTTGGGCTGGACGGTGGCGACCCCAACCTCCTCTGCCACGTGTCCATCACTGCCGTGCATCCTGTGGCAACCCCCTCTGCCGCGCGAAGGCGGTGGCCGATCTGCACTGCGACCACTGCATGGCCTACGAACCTGAGCACTTGTACCTCTCCCTCCCTCCTCTACGGCATCCTCTTATTCTATTTTCTCTCTTGTTGCTGAATTATTTGTGCTATACTCAGATATATGGATGTAGTATAGTCGAGTTATACTTAGTATTGAACTGTTGATCTGTTCAATTTCAGCACCTGTTAAGCATTTTAGGCATCTAATAAACTGAACTATGTGCAGCTGAAATCAGGTGAAAATAATGGGTGAAAGTAACGAACTGGAATAGTTTTCATACTGATAAGTTCATATATTCGTGGCACCTATTTACTCTTTTGACTAGTTGTAAGTTGTAACCACACCATAAACACTGGAGAGCCATGGCCAGTCTTTACTCTGTAGTTTGTTTAGCTTATTCTTCTTGCTCAGTTGTTTTGTACACATGTTGGACTTGTTCAAACCGAAACTCTGGGAATGCAGCCCCTGAATTTTGTTTAAAACTGTTTAAATGAACTGTCCATTATGTTATGCGACACCACGATGTTGTGTGTCTAAAAGGCTATCTCCCCTTCATGTGTCGTGGAGGATTTTTTGTCTCTTTTGAACATTGAATGACTGTAGGAGAATTTCCTACAGTCTTTTATATTAGAAAGTCATCCAAAAATTACTAGATTTTTGTCTTCACCTACTTTACATCAATGTGTTTATTTGCGTCGTGTAAATCTGTTCCTTGACCGTCCATATTTCTGGGTATGTTTGCATCCAGTAGAATATCTTCAAGTTGCAGAAATGGCAGCATACTATATAAAGGAAAAACTCTGTGATGCAAGCTCAAAAAGGCTGCATCATAGTTATCCAAATGGCCCAGCAAATGCATCAGGATTTGTAGATGAATATGCCTTTTTAACAATGGCTTGCTGGATCTGTATCAGTATGATGGTAAGATAGAGTGGCTTCTGTATGCACTTGTCTACTTAGCATTTCTATGCACTACACTTATCTAGAGAACATTTGTATGCTAGTGGCTATTGTTTCGGCTGCGGGGTCGTGTCTGTCGCCGGCGCTTCTTCAGTGGCTCTTCTCCGTCGTACATCCCGCTCCCTCGCTCCCTCTCTGCCTCTTGGATGGTGCTCACATGCGTTGGTCTAGACGGCGATGACCCCAACCCCCTCTTCCTCATCTCTAGTGCGGTGTGCATCCTGTGGCCACCTCCTCTGTCATGCGACGACGTTGTCTGAACTGCACTGCGACCGCAGCATTGCCTACAAGCCTCTCTGGTGAGCACTGCTACCTCTGCCCCCCTCCCCTGCTTGGTTTGATTTAAATGATAGTGGCAATAGTTGTAGTGTTAGTGACTGTTGTTGGTAATGAAAACTCAAGTGGCAATAATTCTTTTATGCTACATGTTGTGCGTGTTCCTTTCTTCTTGTATTGTTAGCTGATTCTCATTATCACCAAGTATCTATCTCCATCTTTTATGTTCAACAGTCATCTATGTGAAAAGATTGATCTTGAAACTCGAAAAGTATGATAAATTATTTTGTTATCATACTTATCTTAGCAAGTCTCATGTTCGCGACATCTCCGACCGCTGTTAGCCATTCTGTACTGAACTTCATGCACTGTTGCCAAACACTTTGTCATTTCTCAGGTTTTAGTTCTGTAGCAGATGGACGAGATATTTTTTGATGAATGTAACATTTCTGGCTGATAGGTTGCTATATTAACCTCAAATTTTGTTATCTAAGTCTTTGCATAACAATTTCTATGTAGAATATAATGAATCTATTTGCTTATCTGTTTTGATTCGACCATCTCCTGGTGTTCATGTGTTTTGATTTGGTGTGTACCTTAATAACGATTAAGTAATTAAATGAGCCATGTAATAAATTAAATTTGTAGTTCTCAGCATCATGGATATTGTTTGCTAGCGATACCATTGTTTTTGATGTATGTACTCAAGAGTGCAAAATCGCATTTGCTGTGCATTTTTGTATCTATCAAGAACCAATAGAGAAAAGGAGAATTGTACCTCTTATTACTGCCTAATAAAAGGGAATGTAGTACTGTTTCCAGAAGGTTTCTTTATATGCCAGGAAAAGGGAGTTACACTTTATGTATTACTGGATGTCTTTTCAACTTTCACAGTAGCATTTTTGTCTTCCTATATTGTGGAAACAGTGTTCCTTGTCTGACATATTTCTTTATTGATACAAAGTGTATATATTAATGGATTAGTATTATTATGTATGTTCTGATTTCCTAAGCGGTGTCCAAAATTCTTGTTGTTTGCTATTTCTAGTACTCATGTTGTACTTGGGGATTATTTCCTTTCTCTACCATTTATAATCCGCTTCCTCAATTCAAAATTAGCTGAATTTGGCCAAGTTTATAGGAACGTCTATACCATAGAATTAGTTTCGTTAGATTCATCGTAAAAAAATTGTAACAAAGTGTCCACTTGGCTGTTCTTGATATTGTAGTAATAAAAATGATGGTTCAGATAATAATAACTACTATTGCTGTTGTTGTAATCAACTTGCATTCTGTAACAGAAGCATATTGTTTGTTGCAGGTTTCCTTTGGTGAGAGCCACAAAGGAAGTTTGAGCTGTAGAGGTGAAGTTGATGATTAAGAGGGTCTGTACTGTAAAACATTGTATATTTGTTGATAATCTGTTGTAATTGTTACTGAGAGCATGTGAACTGATGTTGGATGTGTTCTTGGGCACATTTTAAAAGGCATTCACTCAGTGAAACAATTGAATAGAAATATTTGAAATGGGCCAAAATATCGTCTATTCAATGGAAATTAATTGCGTTTTGAAAGCTTGTTTGATTGTGTCATGTGTCGTGCCATAGCTGTTTGGATGAATATAATGGGTTGGGTTAAAATAATGGGCTAAACTGCCACAAATAATTGCGCCAAAGGCTACTTGAGATGCCACCTAAAATCCATGTTGGTGCCATGTAGATGCCTCGTCAGGTCCATGTTGGTACAATGTCATGTCAATCCATGACGGACTTGTCTGTCACAGAGGACCGGGCCTGGGCGGGCTTGGGACAGATCAGCGACGGCCAGGAGCCGTCATGGTGGTACAGTTGTCAAATTATGACGCGATATACATGATGGATTCTAAATCCGTCACGGCCCTCTCTCCATGATGGATTTGCATTGGTCCATGACAGATCTAATCCGTCATGCATTAACAAGATTCTTGTAGTGTTACAGTTTTTGCATAAAGCCAGTTTTTCCCTACTGCAAAGGAATAATTTTATTTAACTATCATGGTGGTTGTTAAACATTGAGAATGGTTGACAGCATCCTCAATCCCAATTGTAAATACTCATTAACAAACCCATCAATATTAAATTAGAGTAACATGTTGAGATTCAAATGATAGTTCAAGTACTAGATACTCAAAATGTCCATAACCGGGGACACGGCTAATCATGATTAGTTTGTACACTATGCAGAGGTTTGCGCACTTTTCCCCACAAGACTGGATCGCCTCCGTTTGGTTTCTCGCACTACAGGGTGTTTGAGAAACGGATGACCGAGACATAGTCTTTCAGAAGCGCTAGCACCTTACGATGGGTAGACCGGTACACCTACATCCCCTACATCTGCTAGTCCACCACTATAAGAGTTCACACAACTTAGTCAACTATGCCAGAGCCCATAATGGCTTGTGGCTGAACACGTAAGTTTCTAGTATGAATTATCTTATGATCCCTTTGAGCCTGGGTGGCGGTCCATAGGAAAATCACACGGTACCCCCGGGATTTCCAAAAAAAAAACAGGCAAGTCCTGGTAACTCCAGGTGCCTCAATCCACCCAGATGTGTATTTAAGTTACCACCTTAGATAAACCATTAATTATCAAACTCACATCTGTCATGGAAATTCACTCACCCAATCCACGTCCACTAGCATAGCATGGCATAATAAGCAAACGTAGAGGTAACTCCCAAAGGTTTCATAAGTAAAACAGGTAATAGGTACTACCTCATCTACTTCCCATCCCACAATTTAATTAGATCCTACTCATGCAATGTTTGAGGATTGATCTAATGCAATAAAACTGGGTAGTAGAAAGGTATGATCAAGTGTTACTTGCCTTGCTCATGATCCGCGAAACCTAGAGATTTGAAGTAACAAGCGGCGCACTCCGGGTGATCTATCGCAGACAAACAACAAGCATACTATAAGTACTCATATAATGCACAGGTAAATTTCAAATAAAATATCTAACCAGAAAGTTCAACTTAAGAACCCTGGTTAGCAAAAGAATCAAATCAAATAAAGCAACGAAAATAAACCGACGAAAGAAAACAACTCGGTTCTAGCAAGTTGACACTAGGTCAAATTTTACAGTAGCAAAACTTGGTTTAAGTTGATTAGTCGGAACGGGGATTCCGAAACGAAACTCCAGGCGCTTGAATCACCTGATTCCGATAAACGAGCGAGAAGATAAACTAGAAAGAAGATCGGATCTGAAAATGGCTATCAGAAAAATAACGGAATAAATCCTATTAAAAAGAAAAACGACGAACGGTTAAACGGATGGACGTTCGTTAACTAGGAATAACCGGTGATCACGTTCGTTAAGACGAACGGTCCGGCGAACGCTCGCTAAACAACAAAACCGGAAATAAAACCGATCTAGGGTTTTAAAAAAAAACCCGAGAACATAAAAAAATAAACCGGAATGTATTTTTTCAAAAACCGAACCGGGCGAGGGGTGGCGCGGCGCGGTGGCTACCTCGTCGAGGGGCTCGCGGGCGGCGGGGCTATGGGCGATGGCGCGGCAAGCGGCGGGCGGCAAAGGCGCGGCGGCGGAGGCGGCTGCAAGGGCCGCTGGGCGGCGGCGGCTGTGGGTTGGGGAGGAGAGGGGGGCTTGGGTATTTATATAGGGGGTGCTGCTTGGGGGGGGGGCAAGGCAAGCGACAGCAGCGGGCGGAGTCCGAGCCGGACTCGGCCGGGCGGCGGCGCCTTGATCTTGGCGTCTTGTGTGAGGGAGGGCTGGGGCGGTGGGCCTTTGGCCAAAGTGGGCGCTGCAGTTTTTTTAAATAAATATCTCGTGCAGAAAAACGAATAAAATAAAATCTAAACGAACTCCGAAAATTTCAAAGTAAATTTTCCCCGACTCCTAAAAATGAGTCGAACAAAATGAACTTTTACTCAGGGCCTAAAATGCAATTTTTTTGAAAACACGCATTTTTCCCTAAGGCAAATAAACTCTGAGAAAAATCCAAAATTTGATTTATTTATTAAATCCTCATTTTTCCTAAATTTTGGGAAAGTCATATTATTCCCTCTCTTATTTTTGATATTGGAAAAATATTTGAAGATAAAATAAATAAGATCAAATGATCCTCTTTTTCATAATTTGAGAGAACTCAAATACGAAAATTTCGAAATCTCCAACTCTCTCCGTGGGTCCTTGAGTTGCGTGAAATTTCTAGGATCAATAAAATGCAAGAAAATATGTAATGCATGATGATCTAATGTATAACATTCCAAATTGAAAATTTGGGATGTTACAAACCTACCCCCCTTAAGATGAATCTCGCCCTCGAGATTCGGGTTGGCTAGAAAATAGGTGAGGGTGGTCCTTGAGCAAATCTTCTTCTCTCTCCCAGGTGGCTTCATCCTTAGTGTGGTGGCTCCACTGAACCTTGCAAAACTTGATAACTTTGCTGCGAGTAACTCTGCTGGCATATTCGAGAATCCTGACTGGCTTCTCCTCATATGTTAAATCATCCTTCAACTGAATTGCCTCAAGTGGCACTGTATCTCTTAACGGTACCTCTGCCATCTCGGCGTGACATTTCTTCAGCTGGGAAACATGGAATACCTCATGAACTCCTGACAGTCCTTCTGGTAATTCCAACTTATACGCGACTTCTCCCATGCGTTGCAAGATCTTATACGGTCCAACAAAACATGGTGCTAATTTTCCTTTAACTCCAAAACGCTTAACTCCTCGAAGTGGGGATACTCTAAGATAAACTCTGTCTCCAACTTCATATTCTATCGCCTCGCGTTTCGAATCCGCATAGCTCTTACATGCGGACTGGGCTACCTTGAGCTGTCGCATGAATCAACTTAACTTTCGTTCGGACTCCTTAATCAAATCTGGTCCAAACAAGCGACGGTCTCCAACCGTCCCATGACAACGATGTCCTGCACCTCTTAGTATAAGGCTTGAAGGTGCCATCTTCAAGCTGGTTTGGTAACTGTTGTTATAAGAAAACTCTGCATAGGGCAAGTTATCGTCCCAACTAGATCCATAATCTAGTGCACAAGCTCTCAACATATCTTCCAAAATCTGATTGACTCTCTCAGTTTGTCCATCTGTCTGTGGGTGAAAAGCTGTACTGAGTTCTAGCCTGGTTCCCAAAGTTTCATGCAACTGATTCCAAAACTTTGAGGTAAATTGGGTTCCTCTATCTGATACGATACTCCTCGGAACTCCGTGCAAACACACAATTCTGGTCATGTATATTTTTGCCAACTTAGCACTGCTATAGGTAGTCTTGACTGGAATGAAATGCGCTACCTTCGTCAAGCGGTCGACTATAACCCAAATCGAGTCATAGCCTGAACGAGTCTTTGGAAAACCCGTGATGAAATCCATGCCTAGTTTATCCCACTTCCATTCAGGTATCGGCAATGGTTGCAACAATCCTGTTGGCTTCTGATGTTCTGCCTTCACTCTCTGACATACATCACAAACTGCTACATACTCCGCGATATCCTTCTTCATTCCGGTCCACCAGAACGTTTCCTTCAAATCCAAATACATCTTGGTATTTCCTGGGTGAATCGAATAGGGTGAATCATGTGCCTCTTGCAGAATTAACTTCCTGATCTCCGGGTCATTTGGCACATAAACACGGTCCTCAAACCATAGGGTATAGTGCTCATCCTCACAAAATCCCTTTGCTTTTCCTTCACTTATTTTCTTCTTTATGTCCGTGATCTCTTTATCATTTTTCTGAGCTTCCCTGATTTTATCCATCAAGGTAGACTGAATCTCCAATGCTGCTACATAGCCTCTCGGAACTATTTCCAAACATAGTTCACGAAGATCTTCTGCTAACTCCTTTGGTATTTTTCCAGTCAATAGCGTATTGACATGGCTCTCGCGACTCAATGCGTCAGCTACTACATTAGCCTTTCCGGGATGATAATGCAATCTCATATCATAATCTTTGATGAGTTCCAACCATCTCCTTTGTCTAAGGTTTAACTCTTCGGCGTGAAAATGTACTTCAAACTCTTGTGATCCGTGTACACCTCACAATGATTTCCAATGAGGAAATGTCTCCATGTCTTCAATGCATGCACTACGGCTGCTAATTCCAAATCATGTGTGGCATAATTTAATTCATGAGGTTTCAGTTGTCGTGAAGCATACGATACAACTCTTCCTTCCTGCATAAGCACTGCTCCAAGTCCTCGACGTGAAGCGTCGCAATACACCTCATAATCCTTGGTCTGATCTGGAAAAATTAACACTGGTGAGGTAACCAATCTTTTCTTCAACTCCTGAAAACTTGCCTCACAATCCTCAGTCCATATGAACTTGGTATCCTTTTTCACCAACTCCGTCATAGGCTTTGCAATCTTTGAGAAATTTTCAATAAATCTCCGGTAGTATCCTACGAGTCCAAGAAAACTCCGGATCTCTCCAACTGTCGTGGGTGCTTCCCATTCGGTTACGGTCTCAACCTTTTTAGGGTCAACTGCTATACCTTCTCCGGATATAACATGTCCAAGAAATCCAACTTCCTTTAGCCAAAACTCACATTTGCTGAACTTGGCATATAACGATGTTCCTTAGTTTCTCCAAAACCAACATAAATGTCCCTTATATTCCTCTTCATTCTTGAGTAAACCAAAATATCATCAATGAACACCACGACGAACTTATCCAAAAATTCCATAAACACTTTGTTCATCAGGTTCATGAAATAGGCAGGTGCGTTAGTCAGTCCAAATGACATAACGGTATACTCATACAATCCATATCTTGTGGTGAATGCTGTCTTAGGTATGTCCTGCTCTCGGATCTTCAACTGATGGTACCCTGATCGCAAATCGATCTTGGAAAATACTTTAGCTCCTTGCAAACGATCAAACAGATCATTGATCATTGGTACTGGGTACTTGTTCTTGATTTTTACTGCATTCAATCCACGGTAATCAACAACCATCCTCAACGATCCATCCTTCTTCTCTACTAAAAGTACGGGTGATCCCCAAGGCGAAGAACTTGGGCGTATATACCCTTTATCCAATAGCTCCTTAATCTGCTTCTTGATTTCCGCCAAATCCTGTGCGGGCATCCTGTATGGTCGCTTCGATATTGGGCCTGTTCCTGGCAAAAGCTCAACCAAAAACTCAATGTCTCTATCTGGTGGCATTCCTGGCAATTCTTCAGGGAATACATCAGGATAATCCTTCACTACTGGCACCTCTTCCTGCACAACTCCTGATAAGCAATTTACTTGATTCCTATTTGGTCCATGTCGCGACACATACCTGATCCTTCTTCCTTCTGGTGTCGTGAGCAAAATCGTTCTACTTGCGCAATCGATGTTTCCTCCATACATTGACAGCCAATACATACCGAGAATCACACCCAATCCTTGGGATTCCAGAATGATCAAATCCGTCGGGAACACATGCTTTCCTATACTCAATGGCACTTGAAAACATCCTTGTCTGGCCATGTAGTCTGCTCCTGGTGAACTTACTAGCATAGGGGTTTTAAGAATCTGAGTAGGCAGACTATACTTTTCTACAAATCCCCTTGATATGTATGAATGCGATGCACCAGTATCGAAAAGAACAAGTGCAATAAATGACTTAACCCAAAAACTTACCGATTACTGTATCGGGCTGAGATTCAACCTCCTCCACATCAATGTGGTTCACCTGTCCCCTGTTGAAAGGGTTTGGCTTCTTTCCAGAGCTTCTATTTCTACCTTGGCCTTCGGGACAATCACTTGCATAATGTCCGGTCTTGGAACACTTGTAACAGGTGACATGGCTCAGGTCTTTCTTGGTTGGGGTTGATGGTGTGGTCCTATTCTGGCCATTGCTTCCTCCATTCCCATTACCATTCTTGTGGCCATTATGGTTGTGCGAACTACCTCCTCCATGGGTATGCTGAAACTGAACTCCCTGTTTAGGGGTGTAGCAGGGCTTCTGCTGGGCTCCAGAGTTATACTTCCCCTGTGCATACTTCCTCTTACGATTATGAATCTGCTGCTACTTTCCTTCAATCATGAGGGCGCGGTCTACCAACTCCTGGTAGTTATTGAATCTTGCTACCATCAACTGCATGCTTAACTCATTATTTAGTCCTTCCAGAAAATTCTCCTGCTTAGCTGCATCTGTAGCAACGTCATCTGGGGCATAACGTGTTAACTTACTAAAATCATCCACATACTGGCCAATAGTCCTTCCTCCTTGGCGTAAGTTGCGAAACTCACGCTTCTTCATGGCCATAGCTCCTGCTGAAACATGGGCGGTGCGGAAAGCTTGCTGAAACTGATCCCATGTGACAGTGTCTACTGGGTAAGTGGCTGTGAAATTCTCCCACCATGCTGCTGCGGGTCCGTCAAGCTGATGTGCAGCAAACTTCACCTTCTCACCATCTGTGCATCCTGCAGTGGTCAACTCCCTTCCTATCTTGCGGAGCCAATAATCTGCTACAATCGGCTCGGTGCTACTAGAATACACCGGCGGATTTAGCCTAAGGAAACGAGTCAAGTGATCCGCAGGTGGCAGGTGGTGGTGGTGGTGGGATGTTGTTGTTATTGCCTTGGTTGTGCACCAATGTCTGAATCAAAGTATTCTGCTGCTGAATCAACAGAGTGATCTCTGGCGGGAAAACAAACTCGGGGTCGCGTCTCAGAGGCATCTGAAGGGTTTAGATAAGACGAGAAATTAAGAATAGAGTGAGGTCTAAGGATAAAACATTACCCAAATGCTCATGAGACAAATGCACACAAAATTACTTCATTCATTTCAAACAAAGGGCTTACAACGGTCTAGCTATCGCAAAAGTACTTGTACTAATAATGTTTACATGGAGGGAAAACTACTAATATATGGGGGTCATCTATTAATTTGAACCGGTGGAAGACTCCATGATGTCTACTCCAGCTTCGTCTTCAAAGTCGGGTTCACTTGGATCCGAATCGGTGTCGTCAATGATGATATAGTTGCTCGGACAGTCGACGTACTTGTCTTCATTCTTGAGCTCTAACTTCTTCTTGAGTTCTGCAATCTCATACTTAAGATCGCTGTTATGCCTTACTACGGCCTTAGACTTCAGCTCTCCTTCAAGTTCGATGATCCTTCCCTTCGCATTCTTCAAATCTATCATATCATTGCACATCTGGTTCTCCTGGTGTCGAATGTGCTGGTTTAACTCCTGGATGAAAGCTGCAACGGATCTATCCTTCTTGGTGCTGACTATCTCCCAGTCTTCATTCCTGCGTCCGCAAATCTGGTAGATAGTGTCCTTGAGGTCTTCTTGATAAACTTCTCCAATGCGTCCCATGGTGATATGAGCTGCCATGATCTTTCCCAGACTCCAGGTTGGTGCACTGAAAACACTATCTATGGGCTTGGTGATTGGCGTGAATGTCCTTCCCGGAACGTGATCTTGAATCTTCCAGCGCTCCTCTTCAGGCAGAGTGGCGTTGAAAGTCCCGGTGAAGCTTGGTAGTCCAATGTTCAAGTACTTGGCGACTTCCTTCAAGTGGGATCCAAAAGGTGTGCCTTCATCCGGTTGAGCGTACTTGATCTTTGCGTCCGTCATCCCAAAAGAGTGGAAAAGATGAGGAGTTAGAAAATGAGAAGAGAATAGTGATATATGGCTTTAACTTAGTGGTCGTGTCCTACTACGGCGTGTGCTCGATACCATCTCTCAGAGCGACCCGACCTCAGATGGTCAAGTCTCTGTACTCAGGTGTCATCCCTGGATCAGTAATGCTGACACCACACAGTACTTTGAAGGATTTATAACAGAGTAGAAATCACACACTTATTACATCGTTTGTCTAGAAGAGGAATTATTACAATAATCATGGCTTAAGGCCATCTAATAACGATAACAGCGGAAGACTTGGAAGATAAGTGAGTCCATCAACTCCAACGGCATCACTGAGTATAGAACCACGACCTAAAAGCACCTTACTCATCGTCTGAAATGTCTGCAATATGAAAGTTGCAGCCCGAAAATGGGTCAGCACATGGAATATGCTGGCAAAGTAACACATAGAGAATATTGAATAATAAGCCTATACTACATGCATATTTGACTGGTGGAAAGCTCTATGGTTACAGTTTTTGCATAAAGCCAGTTTTTCCCTACTGCAAAGGAATAATTTTATTTAACTATCATGGTGGTTGTTAAACATTGAGAATGGTTGACAGCATCCTCAATCCCAATTATAAATACTCATTAACAAACCCATCAATATTAAATTAGAGTAACATGTTGAGATTCAAATGATAGTTCAAGTACTAGATAATCAAGATGTCCATAACCGGGGACACGGCTAATCATGATTAGTTTGTACACTCTGCAGAGGTTTGCGCACTATTCCCCACAAGACTCGATCGCCTCCGTTTGGTTTCTCGCACTACAGGGTGTTTGAGAAACGGATGACCGAGACATAGTCTTTCAAAAGCGCTAGCACCTTACGATGGGTAGACCGGTACACCTACATCCCCTACATCTGCTAGTCCACCACTATAAGAGTTCGCACAACTTAGTTAACTATGCCAGAGCCCATAATGGCTTGTGGCTGCACACGTAAGTTTCTAGTATGAATTATCTTATGATCCCTTTGAGCCTGGGTGGCGGTCCATAGGAAAATCACACGGTACCCCCGGGATTTCCAAAAAAAAAAAACAGGCAAGTCCTGGTAACTCCAAGTGCCTCAGTCCACCCAGATGTGTATTTAAGTTACCACCTTAGATAAACCATTAATTATCAAACTCACATCTGTCATGGAAATTCACTCACCCAATCCATGTCTACTAGCATAGCATGGCATAATAAGCAAACGTAGAGGTAACTCCCAAAGGTTTCATAAGTAAAATAGGTAATAGGTACTACCTCATCTACTTCCCATCCCATAATTTAATTAGATCCTACTCATGCAATGTTTGAGGATTGATCTAATGCAATAAAACTGGGTAGTAGAAAGGTATGATCAAGTGTTACTTGCCTTGCTGATGATCCGCGAAACCTAGAGATTCGAAGTAACAAGCGGCGCACTCCGGGTGATCTATCGCAGACAAACAACAAGCATACAATAAGTACTCATCTAATGCACAGGTAAATCTCAAATAAAAGATCTAACCAGAAAGTTTAGCTTAAGAACCCTAGTTTGCAAAAGAATCAAATCAAATAAAGCAACGAAAATAAATCGACGAAAGAAAACAACTCGGTTCTAGCAAGTTGAAACTAGGTCAAATTTTACAGTAGCAAAACTTGGTTTAAGTTGATTAGTCGGAACGGCGATTTCGAAACGAAACTCCAGGCGCTTGAATCACCTGGTTCCGATAAACGAGCGAGAAGATAAACTAGAAAGAAGATCGGATCTGAAATCACTATCAAAAAAATAGCGGAATAAATCCGATTAAAAAGAAAAATGACGAACGGTTAAACGAACGGACGTTCGTTAACCAGGAATAACTGGTGATCACGTTCGCTTAGACGAACGGTCCGGCGAACGCTCGCTAAACAACAAAACCGGAAATAAAACCGATCTAGGGTTTTTTTGAAAAAACCCGAGAACATAAAAAAAATAAACCAGAATGTTTTTTTTCAAAAACCGAACCAGGCGAGGGGAGGCGCGCGGTGGCTCCCTCGTTGAGGGCTCCGGCGGGCAGCGGGCGACAATGGCCTGCTGGCTGGCGGTGGCGCTAGCGGGCGGGCGGCGGCTGGCTTCTTCTGCTTGGCGGGCGGCTCTGGGTTGGGGAGGAGAGGGGGCTTGGGTATTTATATAGGGGTGCTGCTTGGGGAGGGGGCAAGGCAGCGGCGGCGGCGGGCGGAGTCCGAGCGGACTCGGCCGGGCGGCGACAGCGGCGGCTGTGCGCCTTGTGAGGAGGCTGGGGTTGGGCTGGGCCTTTGGCCCAAAGCGGTGCTGCTGATTTTTTAAATAAATATCTCGCGCAGAAAAACGAATAAAATAAAATCTAAACGAACTCCGAAAATTACAAAGTAAATTTTCCCCGACTCCTAAAAATGAGTCGAACAAAATGAACTTTTACTCGGGGCCTAAAATGCAATTTTTTTTGAAAACACGCATTTTTCCCTAAGGCAAATAAACTCCGAGAAAAATCCCAAATTTGATTTATTTATTAAATCCTCATTTTTCCTAAATTTTGGGAAAGTCATATTATTCCCTCTCTTATTTTTGATATTGGAAAAACATTTGAAGATAAAATAAATAAGATCGAATGATCCTCTTTTTCATAATTTGAGAGAACTCAAATATGAAAATTTTGAAATCTCCAACTCTCTCCGTGGGTCCTTGAGTTGCGTGAAATTTCTAGGATCAACAAAATGCAAGAAAATATGTAATGCATGATGATCTAATGTATAACATTCCAAATTGAAAATTTGGGATGTTACACCCAAGTCTGGAACTAAGCCTGAGACTGAGTGCTTCTACTGCAAGCAGACTGGACACTTGAAGTGGAACTGCCCCAAGTATTTGGCGGATAAGCAGGATGGCAAAGTGAACAAAGGTACATGTGATATACATGTTATTGATGTGTACCTTACTAATGCTCATGATAGCATTTAGGTATTTGATCTGGTTACATTGCTAATAATTGCAACTCGAAGCAGGACTACGGATTGAGCGAAGATTGGCTAAGGGCGAGGTGATGATGCGTGGGAAATGGTTCCAAAGTCGATGTGATCGCGGTCGGCACGCTACCTCTACATCTACCATCGGGATTAGTTTTGGACCTAAATAATTGTTATTTGGTGCCAGCGTTGAGCATGAACATTATATCTGGATCTTGTTTGATGCGAGACGGTTATTCATTTAAATCAGAGAATAATGGTTGTTCTATTTATATGAGTAATATCTTTTATGGTCATGCACCCTTGAAGAGTGGTCTATTTTTATTGAATCTCGATAGTAGTGATACACATATTCATAATGTTGAAGCCAAAGGATGCAGAGTTTATAAAGATAGTGCAACTTATTAGTGGCACTGCCGTTTATGTCATATCGGTGTAAAGCGCATGAAGAAACTCCATACTGATGGACTTCTGGAATCACTTGATTATGAATCACTTGGTACCTGCAAACTGTGCCTCATGGGCAAGATGACTAAAACGCCATTCTCCGGAACTATGGAGCGAGCAACTGATTTATTGGATATCATACATACTGATGTATGTGGTCCAATGAATATTGAAGCTCGCGGCGGGTATCGTTATTTTCTCACCTTCACAGATGATTTGAGCAGATATGGGTATATCTACTTGATGAAACACAAGTCTGAAACATTTGAAAAGTTCAAAGAATTTCAGAGTGAAGTGGAAAATCATCGTAACAAGAAAATAAAATTTCTACGATCTGATCGTGGAGGAGAATATTTGAGTTACGAGTTTGGTCTACATTTGAAGCAATGCGGAATAGTTTCGCAACTCACGCCTCCCGGAACACCACACCGAAATGGTGTGTCTGAACGTCGTAATCGTACTTTATTAGATATGGTGCGATCTATGATGTCTCTTACTAATTTACCGCTATCGTTTTGGGGTTATGCTTTAGAGACGGCCGCATTCACGTTAAATAGGGCACCATCAAAATCCGTTGAGACGACGCCTTATGAACTGTGGTTTGGCAAGAAACCAAAGTTGTTGTTTCTTAATGTTTGGGGCTGCGATTCTTATGTGAAGAGACTTCAACCAGATAAGCTCGAACCCAAATGTGTCTTCATAGGATACCCAAAAGAGACTATTGGGTACACCTTCTATCACAGATCTGAAGGCAAGATTTTTGTTGCTAAATTTGGATCCTTTCTAGAGAAGGAGTTTCTCTCAAAAGAAGTGAGTGGGAGGAAAGTAGAACTTGATGAGGTAACTGTACCTGCTCCCTTGTTGGAAAGTGGTTCATCACAAGAACCGGTTCCTGTGACAACTACACCAATCAGTGAGGAAGCTAATGATATTGATCATGAAACTTCAGATCAAGTTACTCTGAACCTCGAGGTCTACAGAGTAAGATCCGCACTGAGTGGTACAATAATCCTATTCTGGAAGTCATGTTACTTGACCATGGCGAACCTACGAACTATGAGGAAGCGATGATGAGCCCAGATTCCGCGAAATGGCTTGAGGCCATGAAATCTGAGATGGGATCCATGTATGAGAACAAAGTATGGACTCTGGTTGACTTGCCCGATGATCGGCAAGCCATCGAGAATAAATGGATCTTCAAGAAGGAGACTGACGCTGATGGTAATGTAACTGTCTACAAAGCTCGACTTGTTGCGAAAGGTTTTCGACAAGTTCAAGGGGTTGACTACGATGAGACTTTCTCACCCGTAACGATGCTTAAGTCTGTCCGAATCATGTTAGCAATTGCCGCATTTTATGATTATAAAATTTGGCAAATGGATGTCAAAACTGCATTCCTGAATGGATTTCTGGAAGAAGAGTTGTATATGATGCAACCGGAACGTTTTGGCAATCCAAAATGTGCTAACAAAGTGTGCAAGCTCCAGCGATCCATTTATGGACTGGTGCAAGCATCTCGGAGTTGGAATAAACGCTTTGATAGTGTGATCAAAGCATATGGTTTCATCTGAGACTTTTGGAGAAGCTTTGTATTTACAAGAAAGTGAGTGGGAGTCAGTAGCATTTCTGATATTATATGTAGATGACATATTGTTAATTGGAAATGATATAGAATTTCTGGATAGCATAAAGGGATACTTGAATAAAAGTTTTTCAATGAAAGACCTCGGTGAAGCTGCTTACATATTGGGCATCAAGATCTATAGAGATAGATCAAGATGCTTAATTGGACTTTCACAAAGCACATACCTTGATAAAGTTTTGAAAAAGTTCAAAATGGATCAGGCAAAGAAAGGGTTCTTGCCTGTATTACAAGGTGTGAAGTTGAGTCAGACTCAATGCCCGACCACAGCAGAAGATAGAGAGAAAATGAAAGATGTTCCCTATGCTTCAGCCATAGGCTCTATCATGTATGCAATGCTGTGTACCAGACCTGATGTATGCTTAGCAATAAGTTTAGCAGGGAGGTACCAAAGTAATCCAGGAGTGGATCACTAGACAGCGGTCAAGAATATCCTGAAATACCTGAAAAGGACTAAGGATATGTTTCTCGTTTATGGAGGTGACAAAGAGCTAGTCGTAAATGGTTACGTCGATGCAAGCTTTGACACTGATCCGGACAATTCTTAATCGCTAACCGGATACGTGTTTATATTGAACAGTGGAGCTGTCAGTTGGTGCAGTTCTAAACAAAGCGTTGTGGCGGGATCTACATGCGAAGCGGAGTACATAGCTGCTTCGAAAGCAGCAAATGAAGGAGTCTGGATGAAGGAGGTCATTTCCGATCTAGGTGTCATACCTAGTGCATCGGGACCAATGAAGATATTCTGTGACAATACTGGTGCAATTGCCTCGGCAAAGGAATCAAGATTTCACAAGAGAACCAAGCATATCAAGAGACGCTTCAATTCCATCCGTGACCAAGTACAGGTGGGAGACATAGAGATTTGCAAGATACATATAGATCTGAATGTTGCAGACCTGTTGACTAAGCCTGTCTCACGAGCAAAACATGATCAGCACCAAGACTCCATGGGTGTTAGAATCATTACTGTGTAAACTAGATTATTGACTCTAGTGCAAGTGGGAGACTGAAGGAAATATGCCCTAGAGGCAATAAGAAAGTTATTATTTATTTCCTTATTTCATGATAAATGTTTATTATTCATGCTAGAATTGTATTAACCTGAAACATAATACATGTGTGAATAGATAGACAAACATAGTGTCACTAGTATGCCTCTACTAGACTAGCTCGTTGGTCAAAGATGGTTAATGTTTCCTAACCATAGACATGAGCTGTCATTTGATAAATGGGATCACATCATTAGGAGAATGATGTGATTGACTTGACCCATTACGTTAGCTTAGCACTTGATCGTTTTAGTTTACTGATATTGCTTTCTTCATGACTTATACATGTTCCTATGACTATGAGATTATGCAACTCCGATTACGGAGGAACACTTTGTGTGCTACCAAAGCGTCTAGCGTGAATCGGGTGATTATAAAGGTGCTCTACAGGTGTCTCCGATGGTACTTGTTGAGTTGGCATAGATCAAGATTAGGATTTGTCACTCGGATTGTCGGAGAGGTATCTCTGGGCCCTCTCGGTAATGCATATCACTATAAGCCTTGCAAGCAATGTGACTAATGGGTTAGTTGCGGGATGGTGCATTACGGAATGAGTAAAGAGACTTATCGGTAACGAGATTGAGCTAGGTATTGAGATACCGACGATCGAATCTCGGGCAAGTAACATACCGATGACAAAGGGAACAACGTATGTTGTTATGCGGTTTGACCAATAAAGATCTTCGTAGAATATGTAGGAGCTAATATGAGTATCAAGGTTCCACTATTGGTTATTGACCGGAGACGTGTCTCGGTCATGTCTACATAGTTCTTGAACCCACAGGGTCCGCACGCTTAACGTTCGGTGACGATCGATATTATGAGTTTATGTGTTTTGATGTACCGAAGATAGTTCGGAGTCCCGGATATGATCACAGACACGGCGAGGAGTATTGAAATGGTCGAGACATAAACATCGATATATTGGATGACTATGTTTGGACTTCGGAAGTGTTCCGGGCAAGTTCGGACATATACCGGAGTACCAAAGGGTTACCGGAACCCCCCGGGGAGTGTAATGGTCCTATTGGGCCTTAGTGGAGAAGAGGAGGGGCGGCCAAGGCAGGGTCGCGCGCCCCTCCCCCTCTAGTCCGAATTGGACAAGGAGGGGGGCGGCGCCCCCCTTTCCTTCCCCCCCTCTCCTCCTTCCCCCTTCTCCTACTCCTACTAGGAAACGAGGAGTCCTACTCCCGGTGGGAGTAAGACTCCCCCCTTGGCGCGCCCTCGTCCTGGCCGGTCGTCTCCCCCCTAGATCCTTTATACTCGGGGGCGGGGGGCACCCTGTCGGTGTCAAAACCGGCGGATCTCGGGTAGGGGGTCCCGAACTGTGCGTCTAAGGCTAATGGTAACAGGAGGCGGGGGACACAATGTTTACCTGAGTTGGGCCCTCTCTATGGAGGAAATACCCTACTTCCTGCTTGATTGATCTTGATGATATGAGTATTACAAGAGTTGATCTACCACGAGATCGTAGAGGCTAAACCCTAGAAGCTAGCCTATGGTTATGATTGTCGTTGTCCTACGGACTAAACCCTCCAGTTTATATAGACACCGGAGGGGGATAGGGTTACATAGAGTTGGTTACACAGAAGGAGATCTACATATCCGAATTGCCAAGCTTGTCTTCCACGCAAAGGAGAGTCCCACCCATACACAGGGCGAAGTCTTCAATCTTGTATCTTCATAGTCCAACAGTTCGGCACAAGTACATAGTCCGGCTGTCCGAGGACCCCCAAATCCAGGACTCCCTCAGTAGCCCCTGAACTAGGCTTCAATGACGATGAGTCCAGCGCGCAGATTGTATTTGGCATTGAAAGGCGGGCTCCTTCTCCGAATACTCCATAGAATATCTTGAACACAAGGATCGTGTCTGGCTCTGCAAAACAAATTCCACATACCATCGTAGAGAGCACAATATTCCACAAATCTAATCTACTGACAACTTTTTCTTAGCGTGACATCACGCCGCGGCCCGGTCATTATACGAACCATTTTTCCTAGCCTGCTACTGCATGTATTGCAAGGCGGTTTTATGGGCACGTGATTCTCATCAATATGGGTGTAGGTAACCCAATCATGCCGTTAGTATGACTCCTCGGTTTTAGGCAAGTTCCAAACGGCCACGCGGAGGACGTTTGATATTCACCCTCTTTATAAAGAGGTCCAGACTCGTCTGAGGGAGTCCTGGATTAGGGGGTATTTGGACAGCCGGACTATATACATCGTCCGCACTATTGAAGCGTGAAGATACAAGACTCAAGACTTTGGCCCGTGTCCGGATGGGACTCTCCTTTGCGTGGGAGGCAAGCTTGGTGACCCGGATATTGTGTTTCCTTCCTTGTAACCGACTCCATGTAAACCCTAGCCCTCTTTGGTGTCTATATAAACAAGAGAGGTTGGTCCTTAGAAGGCCGATCACAATTACAATCATACCATCATAGGCTAGCTCTTAGGGTTTAGCCTCTACGATCTCGTGGTAGATCTACTCTTGTACTACTCATATCTTCAATATTAATCAAGCAGGAAGTAGGGTTTTACCTCCATCGAGAGGGCCCGAACCTGGGTAAACATTGTGTCCCTTGATTCCTGTTACCATTAGCCTAAGATGCACAGACCGGGACCCCCTACCCGAGATCCGCCGGTTTTGACACCGACATTGGTGCTTTCATTGAGAGTTCCTCTGTGTTGTCGCTGCTGGGCTTGATGGCGCCTTCAATCGTCAACAACACGGACCATTGGGAGACTTTTCTCCCTGGATAGATCTTCGTGTTCGGCGGCTTCGCACTGCGGGCCAATTCGCTTGGTCGTCCGGAGCAGCTCGACAGCTACGCTTGAGGGAGTCCTGGACTAGGGGGTGTCCGGATAGCCGAATAATCATCATTGGCCGGACTCCAAGACTATGAAGATACAAGATTGAAGACTTCGTCCCGTGTCCAGATGGGACTTTTCTTGCGTGGAAGGCAAGCTTGGCAATACGGATATGTAGATCTCCTACCATTGTAACCGACCCTGTGTAACCCTAGCCCTCTCCGGTGTCTATATAAACCAGAGGGTTTTAGTCCGTAGGACGAAGAACAGTCATACCATAGGCTAGCTTCTAGGGTTTAGCCTCCTTGATCTCGTGGTAGATCTACTCTTGTACTGCCCATACCATCAATATTAATCAAGCAGGAGTAGGGTTTTACCTCCACCGAGAGGGCCCGAACCTGGGTAAAAACATCGTGTCCCTTGTCTCCTGTTACCATCCGCCTAGACGCACAGTTCGGGACCCCCTACCCGAGATCTGCCAGTTTTGACACCGACATTGGTGCTTTCATTGAGAGTTCCTCTGTGCCGTCGCAATCAGGAAGGATGCCTTGTCCCGTCTTTAAAGACGGCACCATTGCCAAAGGAGCTTTGGCCATCGGCCAAACTATCCGGCTAGGCGGTTTTCTTATGACCGCCTATTCGGCCGCCTCGCCAACGATGACCTCTCGGGTCATCAAAAGCGATCTCCACGTCAACTTGGAATTTGCAGAGCAGCTAGATCCGATGGAGCTCTCCTCCGTAAACGAGCTCTTGGATCGCATCGCCGCCCTGGGAGTCGCCACAGACTACGATCAGATTGTGCTTAAAACCGACCTGAGAGAGATCAACTCTCCCCAGGCTTCCCACCATGTTGCTGTGGTGGAGGAACAGCACGGCGACTCTTCTCCTACATTAAGGACAAGTTAAGTCCGAATTCCCGACCCCTCCATGCCGGATTCCCGCGGAGGGACGGACGTCAACCAAGCACTGAACCTAAAGTCAGGCAGCGGGCCAGATTTGTCGGACAACATCCAACAACCCAAGCTTCCAAGTTCGGAAACTTTTCGGCCCTTGAGTCTTAGATTGGACGGGGTTCCGAATTTAATTCCACCCGCCCACCCGAACACAAGCGATGTATCTTGAATCCGGCAAGAGCCCGCTGAAACAGTACATCATTACTGGGCCAGATTCCTCCTGGTTATGGACAGGATAAAGGACTGCCGTGAGAAAAGTGCAATCTCAATCTTCTGCAACAATTGCACGGACAAGGGAATCATGAACGCCATAATTCATCGTGAAATTACCTGCTTCGCCGATTTGGCATCCATAGTACGAAAGTACTATGTGAGGTAGAGTGCCTGGAAAACCGAAACCAAATTTTGGGACAATCCGGCTCCGAACACAACCCTAGTCCGAAATAAAAGGGTGCATCATATTCAGGCACCTGGGTTAAAAACCAAAAAGCAAAAACCCCCTAAAGGGCACGGAACCGTACTGGAGGGATGGCTCAGTGGACCCTGCAAAATCCATAGTACAGAGGGCGCCACTCAAACGCATAGCCTTCGAGCATGTTGGATACTACGGCAGGTGGCCAAAAGTGGCGAAGAGCTTCTAGCCCCAGAGAACCAGCCCAGCAATACCAGTACGGTATTAACAGTCTTCGAGACTTTCACATCAAATAATATGCGGAAACGAACACTCCGCAGCCTCGCCGAAGTCTACCAAGTAGCAACAATAAATCCATGGAGGGACACGGCTATTACCTTTAACGCCAGTGACGAACCTAAATTCCGAACAGCCCGAGCACCAGCCACATTGGTCCTCAGTCCAATAGTGGACGGCTTTCGCCTTACTAAGGTACTCATGGATGGCGGCAACGGATTAAACCTCATCTACAAGGAAACCCTTCGAAAAATGGAAATAGACTGGAGCCGCATTGAGCGAAGCAGCACAACCTTTAGAGGAATAATCCCTAGTCGGGAAGCACGCTGCACAGGAAAAATTACACTGGATGTGGTGTTCGGCTCCTCGTACAATTACAGGTCCGAGGAGGTCACGTTCCAAGTGGCCCCGTTCAGCAGCGGATATCACGCTTTATTAGGGCGAGAGGCATTCACAATTTTTCAAGCTATACCCCATTACGGGTACATGAAGCTCAAAATGCCCGGGCCCAACGGAATCATCACTCTTGTCAGTGATCCGGACATAGCACTCCGTGCCGAAAATAAGACAGCCGCACTAGCCCTAGAGGCACTATCCGAAGCCCTAGCGGCCGAGGAACTCACTGCGCTGCGCTCCATGGTGAACAGGGACGATGTGATACTCGATAAGAGATCCAAGTCCACCTCTTTAAAGCTAGCGGACGAAATAGTCAAATTCCAAGTCCATCCAACGGACCCTACAAAGACGACCTCCATTAGGGCACAATTAAACCTTGATGTAGATGCCGCACTACGAGAATTCCTTCGGGAAAATTGGGACATCTTTGCCTGGCACCCTTCGGACATGCCAGGAATCCCACGCCGGTTGGCAGAACACAGCCTAAATACCCTAAAAGGATTCAAGCCAGTCAAGCAGGCTCTTCGGCGATTTTTCGAACCCAAAAGACAGGCAATGGTAGAGGAGCTACCCAAACTATTAGAAGCCGGATTCATCAGAGACATAAAACATCTGGACTGACTAGCAAACCTGGTAATGGTACCAAAGAAGGACAAATCCTGGCGCCTATGTGTCGATTTCAAGGACCTTAACAAGGCTTGTCCAAAGGATCCTTTCCCCCTTCCCCGCATCGATCAAATTATCAACGCTACCGCAGGGCACGATTCATTGTGCTTGCTCGACGCATACTCCGGCTACCATCAAATCAAGATGGCGGAGCCAGACCAAGCCGCAACGACATTCATTACTCTATACGGACCATCCTGCTTCAACACAATGCCCTTCGGGCTCAAAAACGCCGGCGCAACATATCAGCGCATGATTCAGACATGTCTGGCAACCCAGATCGGCAAAACAGCGGAGGCATACGTAGACGACGTGGTCGTCAAGTCTAAACACGTCGAAACTCTAGTAGAAGATTTGAGGCTAACATTTGACAACCTCCGAGCATATGACATTAAGCTCAACCCGGAAAAATGCGTTTTCGGCGTACCAGCCAAAAAGCTCTTGGGCTTCACTGTATCCGGTAGAGGAATTGAAGCAAACCCAGCCAAGATCCGAGCTCTGTCACAATTGGATATCGCAAAAGACCTCAAACAAATACAAAAATTGACCGGATGCGTGGTGGCTCTAAGCCGCTTCATCTCCCGCTTGGGAGAAAAGGCATTACCCCTTTATCGCCTCCTCCGGCGCACCGAACACTTCAAATGGACGGATGCCGCCACAGCCCGACTCGAAGAAATAAAGGCCATATTGGCAACAAATCCGGTCCTGGCCGCGCCCAACTTGGGAGAACCAACGTTATTATATATCGCGGCAACACATCAAGTTGTAAGCGCGGTGCTCGTCGTCGAACGAGAAACGGAAGGACACAAATTCCCTCTTCAAAAACCAGTGTACTACGTATCCACTGTTCTAACTCCATGCAAGTCCCGGTATCCACATTATCAAAAGATAGCATACGCGGTGTTCTTGGCATCCCGGAAGCTGCGACACTACTTTCAAGAGTGTTCGATAACAGTAGCCTCCGAAGTACCTCTTAACGTCATTATAAACAACCGCGACGCGACTGGCAGGATTGCAAAATGGGCCATTGAGCTACTACCATTCGACATAACCTACAAACCACGGCGAGCTATCAAGTCGCAAGTTTTGGCCGACTTCATCGCTAAATGGACCGAAGCCGAACTCAATAAAGAGTACGGCGCATACTCCAATTGGATCATGCACTTCGACGGCCCAAAAATGTTGGCCGGACTGGGGGCTGGCATCGTCCTGACGTCCCCAACAAGAGAGACAGTCCAATACGTACTCCAGATAATGTACACGGACTCCAACAATGCAGCCGAATACGAGGCCCTTCTACATGGTCTCCGGATGGCAATATCCATGGGCATTCAACGCCTAGAGGTCCGCGGGGATTCAAACCTCGCAATATCACAAATAAATGGAGACTTTGACGCCAAGGATCCGAAAATGGCAGCCTACCGTAACGCCATCTTAAAAATGTCAGCTCGGTTCGAAGGACTCGAATTCCACCATATAGCCCAGGATAATAACCAGGCGGCCGACGTGTTGGCACGCATCGGCGCAAAGCGCGATGCCGTCCCTCCCAACATCTTCCTGGAGCGGCTTTTCAAGCCATCCGTATTATGGGAAGGGGAGTCCGGAAACAACAACCCAAAACCAACCGCACCGCCCAACACCGAACACCCTGACACAATCGGTGGCTCTGCCAATGAAATAACACCTTCACACCACGAAATAATGGCAGTCATCGCCCCGTGGACGGAACCATTCCTAGCCTACTTAACCAGGCAGGAACTTCCCGAAGACCCAAACGAGGCCCACTGCATAGTACGGCGATCTAAAGCCTACAAGGTCCATGAGGGAGAGCTTTATAAGAAAAGCACAACCGGAGTCCTTCAAAGGTGCATCTCCGAAGAGGAAGGGCGAAATCTTCTGGCTGAAATTCACGCCGGACTCAAGGGCACCATGCCGCAGCCCGGGCCCTTGTGGGCAAGGCCTTCCGTACAGGATTTTATTGGCCGACGGCCCGGGCAGATGCTCAGGACTTAGTCCAACGATGCATCGGTTGCTAGCTCTTTGCTAATCAAAGCCACATGCCACCCACCGCCCTCAAAACTATACCCATCACCTGTCCGTTCGCGGTCTAGGGGCTTGACATGGTTGGACCCCTTAAAGGGGGAACCCACAAGCAAAAATACCTATTGGTCATGGTGGGCAAATTCACCAAATGGATAGAGGCCAAGCCAGTAAAACGGCCGAATCCGGACCTGTGATAGATTTCATATCTGGGGTAGTACACCATTACGGCGTCCCCCATAGCATCATCACTGATAATGGCACGAACTTCACGGCCGACGAGGTTAAACTCTGGAGCAAAAACATGGGCATCAAGCTCGACTACGCTTCAGTCTATCACCCTCAAACTAACGGTCAAGTCGAACGAGAAAATGGTCTAATCATGAGCGACATCAAACCCAGACTAGTGCGGTACCTCAAGGAATCTAACACGCACTGGGTAGAGGAGCTTGACTCCGTAATCTAGGTAATGCGGACCACGCCGAACCGCACTACCAGATTCACACCATTTTTTATGGTATACGACACAGAGGCAGTTTTGCCCATGCGACATAATTCATGACTCACCTCGCGTGCGCATTTACGAAGAAAGAGAAGCCAAGCTAGATCAGCAGGACAGTTTGGATTCCTTAGAAGAGGAGCGTGACGTGGCAAAAGCTCGTTCCGCATTTTTCAACAACAGGCTCGAAGATATCAAAGCAGAGAAGTACGGGCCAAAACTTACAATGTTGGCGAACTAGTTCTACGCCTGCCGGACAAGAAAAAGGACAAGCTCAAGCCCAAATGTGAAGGTCCCTTCATCATCGACCAGGTCCTGACCGGCGGAGCATACCGTCTGCGAAATGCATCAGATAACCGACTCGAGCCAAATCCATGGAACGCAGCCCGTCTCCGTAGATTCTACGCCTAGCGCCGGACTGGGAGTTCGTCTCCCTCCCCCATCAATATTTTATACTTTAACTGTCTTTTATTTTCCCCCTCTTTTTTCCCTTTTTCTTCTCTCACGGGCCTTCGGTGGCTCGCTGCGCGTGTTCGACACACTTGGCGTGCTACTGCACTCATTATATTCGGGGCTTCTTTAATGAAGCTTATCTATCTGGCTTTATACCCAACACATGTGTCACACTTCGCATGTACCTTTTATTCACCATTATATGCATCGATATGACTTACGTTTTGGCCAAGCTGGGTTGCTTGGCTCTGTGCTACCCTCGTTCCCGATTGTTCGGCCGGAGGTAAAGGAGCACCTCTACGATTATTCTTTTGGGTCAACGGATGTGTACCTCGGTGGGTGAAGCGAAAGCTAAGCGTTCTTAAGGGAATATTCGGTCGGTGAATTGAAAGATGATTTCTGACCTATTTATTTATCGCCCCGGATGCTTTCTGCTTTTTCACGGTCAGGACATGCACTTTAGGGCATGCCTCCGAGAAAGGAAACCCTAACGGAACTATTCTCCCTGGAAGATGTTTCTTACTAACCATGTAATATAACATAACTAGTTGGGCACTTGTCTAATAAAGTACTAATGACCCCTACGCCTGGTCTCCACGCATGCCCCAGTTTTTATATAACCGTGAGGGTATTCAGACACACTCCGGACTGTCGGGTCCCGAGGTTGAATCGAAAAGGTCCGCAATGACAAACGATCTACAATCCAGCTAGAAGGCATTTTTCATGTCATTTCAAATTACATAGTCAAGCTGACTGATGGTATTCCTCTTCGATACCATCTAATAAACTGTCTAGTTTACAGTCCTGCTGTGAATACTTTGCGGCCAACTCTACTTGGTCGTACACTAAGCTCACAGGGATCTCCTTCCCATCAGGCCCCACAGGTCCGACCTCGGCCATGTGGTTGGGGTCAGCCTTCGCATATCGTGTCTTCACCATGGCCTAGGCCTCCCTGGCGCCTTGACGGCAGGCCGATATCTTCCACAACCGGAAGCGCCGCCGTGCTCCCTGAAGCTTCTCCGCAAGCTCTCCAAGACCTTCGGGCAAGGACACAGAAGGCCACAAGGCCTGGGCGACTCCGCTCATCACCAGCCGAACACGTTCGTGCAGTTGCAGCAGCTCGGGAAGTAGGTCACCCGTTGAACCGGGCATTTCCTCCGCAGGGCGATCTGTGAGCACGCCTACAGACACATTTATGTCAATCAACTTCCTCGCCGAACTCTTCTTTTTAAAAAAAAGTTTGCTCAAGCACTTACTATAAATGCCACGACGAAGCCGCCGATTCTCCTTCACCGAGTCAGACAGCTGGGCCCGAACATCTTTTAGTTCCTCGCCCAGCTGGGTGTTGGCATCTTGGAGTTTTTTCCTCTCTTGCTGCACCCTCATAAGCACCTTCTCGCCGGCCTTCAGCTGGCGTAGTAGCTGTTTCTTGTCCGGATTTAGTCCGGCGCCATCTGCAATATTATTGTCAAACTTATACACACGCTGCACTTCACGAACTACTTATCTTTTTAAGTATGTATTACCAGAGGGGGTCTCTGTGGCTCCCCCTATGGCGGCTAGTGCGGCCTCAAGTTGGGCCTTGCAGTCTTGAAGCTCCTGGGACAGATGGGTATTCTTTTCTAAAAGATCCTGCAAAACAAATGAT
The DNA here is from genome assembly GCA_021437245.1 of Aegilops speltoides. Taxonomy (NCBI): domain Eukaryota; kingdom Viridiplantae; phylum Streptophyta; class Magnoliopsida; order Poales; family Poaceae; genus Aegilops; species Aegilops speltoides. The sequence goes on from CM038147.1 coordinate 560,300,747, forward strand.
CCTTAAATCAGTTATTCTAACTATTTTAAGTCTCGGGGGCTACTAATATATATAAGTGGTCAAAATTCACTCACCCGTATGTCTTTCACATACTGCTCTGTGGCTTTGGTTAGACCATCTCGAGCGGCACGGAGGTGCGCATCTCCTGCATTAAAGGCATTCAATGCCACCGGGGAGAAACACGTGTCACAAAGAACTGTCCGGTGGCGCCTATGATTCATGGAGCTCTCCACCTCAGATCTAGTGGCGGACAGCCTATCGGCATCCTCCGTTGGAGGAGCATCCGGCTCACGCCTTGTGTTCGCCTCCCCCTCCGGACCAGGCATTGGAGCCTGGCTGGCGGAGGCTCGATTGGCAACCTCACCGGACACAGTCCGGCGAGCGCTCTTTCTCCTGGAAAAATCATGAGCATTAATATACCTCCCAGGAATCTTTCATTTAAACACGGTGGTGCGTCATACCGTTGCGGCGATGTTTTGATTCGCGCCGCACTCCTTTTCCGCCTGCTGGCCGAGCTGCCCCTTGTTGGCCAGCCGCCGCGGGTTCGGCTTCCCACCTCAAAGGCACCTCCTGCGGAACACCATTGGTATACGGTGGTCAGAAATAAGCATGGATGAGTAATGGTATCAGGACTCCGGTCATAGTTACCTGGGAAACCGGAGATATTCCGGGGTAGTCGACCGTAATGGCGACCAAAGCATTGTCAATGCTAAGTTGGTGGAACACCCCATCGATCAACTCCACCTTTATGTCCGGATCCTCTTCGGAGGCCAGATCAAGGGATCGTTCCGGATCCTCGGGCTGTGGAGTCAGGCTGTGTATGCCCTCTATGTCCCGGCGCAGTTCCTGCGTCGAAATCACAAAGTGAGACACTTAACTTTGGGAATATGGATCGGATAGATAAACGTCCGCTTACCCAGCTCCGGGGGTTATTCATGGAAAATCCATTCAATGGACTAGCACGTAGGAAGTCCTCCTTCTCCCCTTTGTACAGGCCGGACAGTATCTTCACCAGATCGGCGACCGATCCCGGTGCCTTGCGGCCATGGCGGGTGGCATCATCCTCCCCGTCGAAATCCCACATGGGGTGGCCCCTATACTAGAGCGGCTGCACCCCCCGCATAATGCATGTGGCCATGACCCCAATCATGGTCAATCCGGAATGAGCCAATAACCTTATTCGGCCCATCATATATTGGACGTCCCTATCATTCTCCCGTTGAGGGCTCCGCGGGCGCCAACTCAGGTGTTTCTTCAAAGGAGCGTTGCTGAACACCGGGAGGCTGATCGGTACTGGGTCTGGCAGCGGGGCGTCCTCCATATAAAACCATTCCGAAGGCCAGTCTTCGGACGGCCTTCTTCGGGGTTCCGGACAGATATCCGGTCCCGGCGATGCGCCATATTTCGGCTCCGCCCACTTGATATATCGACCCCTCATGAGAACGGGGTACGAGGAAAAACAATCTCTTCCACAATGCAAAATGGGCCTCGATGCCCAAGAACAGCTCGCAAAGGGCCACGAAGCCCGCGATGTGCAGGATGGAGGCAGGTGTAAGGTGGTGAAGCTGGAGCCCAAAGAACTCCAGGAGCCCCTGGAGAAACGAATGTATGGGAAATCCGAGTCCCCTTATTAGATAAGGGACAAAGCATACCCGCTCTCCTTTGGAGGGATTAGGGACGCTCTCCGCTTGCTTTCCGCCCTTGTAGGTGGCAAGTCCGGCTCGAACCGGAACCATAAAGGCTGGGGGAAGATATCCCTCTGCTTGGAGCGTCACTAGCTCGCTATGCGGGACTGAACATCTCCCCCAATCTCCTGGCTGAGGGCTGGGAGCGCGAGAGGAGGAGCCGCGTCGACTGTCCATGCTGGAATGGATTTTTGTCAGAGGAGCTTTGATGAGTACTCGCGGAAGGAGGATGGTGTGATTCGGATCTAGATCCTCGCCTCTCTTATAGGCAGCTTATTCGCGCAACTAGGGGGTAAAGTGTAAAAATACCCTGGCTTTTCGCATTCGTACGACACGTGGAAGAGGGCCATTATTGGACGTGGAAGCCAAGAAGCGCAACATTTATAAGGAAGCCGGACACTATTCGGCAAGCACATGGAATTTGGAGGAGAACCCGCCTTGCAATGCGAAGACAATATGCGCGCGGACTCGTCGTCATTGAAGCCTGGTTAGGGGACTCTTGAGGAGTCTGGACTAGGGGTGTCCGGATAGCCAAACTATCATCATTGGCGGACTCCAAGACTATGAAGATACAAGATTGAAGACTTCGTCCCGTATCCGGATGGGACTTACCTTGGCGTGGAAGGCAAGCTTGGCAATACGGATATGTAGATCTCCTACCATTGTAACCGACCCTGTGTAACCCTAGCCCTCTCCGGTGTCTATATAAACCAGAGGGTTTTAGTCCGTAGGACGAAGAACAATCATACCATAGGCTAGCTTCTAGGGATTAGCCTCCTTAATCTCGTGGTAGATCTACTCTTGTACTACCCATATCATCAATATTAATCAAGCAGGAGTAGGGTTTTACCTCCACCGAGAGGGCCCGAACCTGGGTAAAAACATCGTGTCCCTTGTCTCCTGTTACCATCCGCCTAGACGCACAGTTCGGGACCCCCTACCCGAGATCCGCCGGTTTTGACACCGACAACGCTCCTGGCCACCAGATCAGGTTCGGAAACTTGAACTACATGGCGGATATTCGCGGAGACTTGATCTTCGATGGATTTGGGCCTGCGCCAGGAGCACCGAACAGTTATGATGGGCACGGATTAAACCTGCTGTCGGACGATGCTCGGGATATCACCCCTGCAGTATACCCGGATCTAAACGGAGTAGGTTGCATTGCCTAAGGACGGAGGGGTGGACCCTGCCCTGCAGGCCGCAGGCTCATCGGCGGTGGAGCCTAATAGAGATTTAACCTCTGTGGAAACCTGTAACCCTGGGCCCCCGGACTCGTATCCGGTTGTTGGTTCCGGTCCGCATGCCCTCGAGCCAGCCGAGCCAGGCTGGGCTCCGGTAATGGACTTTACCGCTGCGGACATCTTCCAGCGCTCGCCCTTTGGCGACATGCTGAACTTATTAAAGTCTCTCTCTTTGTCAGCATGCTCTGGGCCGAACTATGTCCACCTTGAGTGGGAAGCAGGCGACGAAGGAATTCGCTGCCCACCCACCACCCACTTCATTGCCACGGTCGATGATTTAACCGACATGCTTGACTTCGACTCCGAAGACATCGACGGTATGGACGACGATGCATGAGAATTACAGGAGCCACCACTCACAGGGTGGTGGACGGCCACCTCCCCATACGATATATACATGGTGGACACTCCAAAGGAAACCAATGGCGACGAGGCAACGGAGGATAACCCCTCAGGAGGAAAAGCAAAGCATGGGCGTCTTCGGCGCTGCTCCAAGCCCCGCCACATCAACACCGGCCCCGGAGATGAAAGCAATCTGGATGGTGCCGAAGAGGAATACAGCCCTGATCAGCCTACCTTCAAGCAGGCCGGACCGGCCATGGTAGGATACTTGGAGAGGGACAACTATACACCCCCCTCCGAAGACGAGGTAAGCCTCGGCAATGATGAGTTCGGCGTGCCTGAAGATCCAGTGGAAGAAGTTCGCTTCAAGCGACGGCTCATGGCCACGGCAAGGAGCCTGCAAAGGAAGCAAGAGCAGCTTAAAGCTGACCAAGATCTGCTAGTGGATAGGTGGACGAAGATCCTGGCCACCGGAAAGTACGGACTCGACCGCCCTAACAAGGGGCATACGCGGCACAACTGGCTACCTCAACCTAAGCAGGAGAACCAAAGGCACACACCCCGACGTCCACACATCACTATAGCCCAAGATAGTAAGAAGGATACATGAAGAGGCATCCTCAATCCTCGGCGCAATGGTCATAAACGTCAGGTCAGGGAAACGGGTACCAAGTCCAGAAACTCTCAGTCCAGTCAACGGACAAAGAACAGCTAAAGCCTATCCGGCCCGAGCCACACACTCGATCAACCGTGTGAAATTCACGGTACTCCCAGAAGGACGGCAAAGCATACCAATAGAGAATGCCGAATCCTCAGAACAAAACGACCGGTCGTGTGTCAGAAACAATGAGGGAAGTGTAAGTGCATCTAGTGCCCCTTAGTGATATTGGTGGATTGAAGACTTATAGCTTAAGTGACTGACGCGTTTGTGAGTGTACACAGGTCTATAAGTCTATGAGGAGTTTGATATTTACTAAGAAAGTCGACCCCTAAAAATGAAGTTCTTCGACTGAAGACTTTGATATTCTGAAGACTTTCTGAAGACTTTGAAAGTGAAGAAATTGGTGTGACCTTGAAGACTTGGTATTCACTTGAGGAACATGAAGCGTGAAGACTTTTGTTTTTGTAGTTTCATTTTCTCTTTCTTGAGTCATAGGAAACACCGTACTGTTAAAGGGGTCGAGAAATACTAAGGAAAAATTTCCATGTGATGCTCAACTCAAAATCCTACACCTACCAATCCCTTGAGTGAAGCCATTGGAAATCTCATACTGATTCAGTCAAGTTCTTTAGTGACAGAGACGCAGTTCTTACAGTCATCGATGACTTTCTCTCATCGAGGAGTTAGGAATTCGCCGGTCTGAATTGCCTACGATGAGGAACATGATAGCCCCGAGGAATTTGAGAGTCAAATTTCCGACCGTTCTTGTCTTCTTACCGGCAGTCCAAAATATCTTATCCACCTAACGGTCATATCATTGAAGGGCATTTATGTCTTATCATGTCGGGCTGCTCCCTACGCTATAAATAGCCGCCCCTACAACCACAAGTTGGTTGGCTGCTCGAAGAACTTGACACTTGTCATCGAGAGCAACCCATCCTCCGAGGACTTTGGCGAAAATCATCAAGTGAGGAAAATCCAAAACCAAACCCCCACAAACCCAAAGTGATTGAGCATCACTGAAGAAATTGATCCTGCGTGGATCCGACGCTTGTTACCTTTGAAGACTGTGCTTCTTCCAGACGGTTAGGCGTCAAGGTCTAGAGCATCCAAGAGAAATTGTGGATCGCCGAGTGACCAAGTCTGTGAAGGTTTGGAAGTCACCTGAAGACTTACCACGAGTGATTGGACGAGGCCTGCATGGTCTTAGTTCAAGGAGAATACGGTGAGGACTGGGTGTCCTTAGTTGCGGCTCAGAGACTGGGTGTCCGGGACTGCGTGTCCTCGAATTTAAATACTCAGCTGCTCCAACCAGACGTACAACTGAGACAGCAGTTGGAACTGGTTTACCAAATCATTGTCTTCACCAACTAACTGGTTCTATTTCCTCAACTCTTTCATTTCCTCATTACTGGGTTGTATGTTGTTCATATCTGTGCTTGAAGACTTTGGCTGAAGACTTTCACAAATTCCTCAATTCAATTTCTTCAGTCTTTCCGTCTTCGTCTTGTTATCCTGTGTTTATGCTTCCCGTACTCTGTGCTAGTCTTCATTTCATCATGATGACTATGTTTGTATCCTGTTATGTTTACTTCTGAGTAGTTATTCCGCTGCAAGTAGTTCTTCACTAAGGAATTTCCTCACTAGCAAATTCCTCAGTGAAGAATTCATAAAAATCGCCTATTCACCCCCCCTCTAGTCGATATAATGCACTTTCAATTGGTATCGAGCAAGGTACTCCTTGTTACGTGTGATTTTAGTTTAACCTTTGGAGTTTTAGTTATGTCGACCGCGCGGTATGAAGAAAGTGACATGCCCTATCTTTGACGGTCATGACTATCCCAAGTGGAAGGCCATGATGAGGAAGCGCCTCATGGCAAGGAACAGCGAGCTGTGGACCATCACTGAAATTGGTCTTACTGATCTGTGCAAGATGGCGAATGCTGATGATATTCGCAAGTACACTCGACTTGACATCATAGAGAAGGATATCCTCTGCTCCTGCCTATCCAGAGATCAATTCGGGCGAATTATGCATCTTGGCAATTCAAAGCTCATCTGGGACCGAATCTCTGATGTCTATGAAGGTCATCGAACTCGTCATGATCCCTGGTTTGAGGACTTCAAGGAATCTCTCAAAAAGATGACTTCGAGCCGAATCATCATCTTACGCATCTTGTCTCATGGCAAGCGGTCTTTGAGGTAACGAATGCTCCTCATCCGAGTCTTGTGATGATGAATCGATAATGATGAATCGATAATGATGAATCGATGATGATATTGAATCTTGCTATACCAAACTTGTTTGCATTGCCACTAAACAACAAACGGCTTTAGAACAAACTCAAGATATGCTAGACAAAAGTGATAAAATGTTGCATGAGAGAAATGGATCGATCAAAAGCATTGGGTGAATGTCTTCAGAGAATTCACTCCAAGTTTGACGCCCTTCAAGATCAACATAATACCCTCTTAACTGATCACGAGAAGCTTTCTCTTGAATCTCTTCAAAGAAAGGAAGATCTTGAAAAAGCTAAGAGTGTGTTATGAAGATCTTTAGAAGGAGCGCGATTCATTACTAGCTCAACAAATCAGCGCTTCTCAGGAAGAATTTGTTCCCCCATGCTTAAAGTGCATTGAACGTGAATCTGCTAATTCTTCACCTGAACGTTCAAATGCTTCAACTGTTACAAATTCTTCATCTGCCTCTGCTATCACTAATTCCTCATCTGAGGACATTGCTAGCATCACTGACAATGCAGGGCTGAAGGAACTGTACATGACAGGCATGTACAAAAGCCTCAAAGGGCATCAGACACTTTGTGATGTGCTCAAAAAGCAGATCCTCAACAGAAACCCTAGGAAAGAGGGTATTGCGTTTGAGAGGAAACTCAATGTTGATGGAACATATTGGAAGCCTGAGCAGTACCCCAAAACCTCATGGGTTGCTGCAAAGGGACCTCAAGTTGATCCATCTAACTTATCTGGCTTTACGTGTGAATCTCCTCATTCTTCTGATGAGTCATTTGACTCCAACTATAAGCTGTTCAAAAATCAGAATGGTGAAGTATTTGCTAGATGTGTTGGCACTAACTGCAGGAACGGTTCCCCTATGAAGAAAATCTGGGTTCCCAAAAGTTGTGTTGAAAGTCTTCAGGTGAATGTTCTCATGACACCACCTGTGAAGAATAGGAACCCCAGATCAAATTCTTCATATGGACCAAATTCTTCACATGTATCAAATTCCTCAACTGGATCAAAGTCCTCATATGATTATCATCATGCTAACAACTCTGTCTTGCAGGGTAGAGCTAAGGGCTATGAATATGTGCATTATTCTTCAAACCATTATGTTCATAAGTCCTCGAAGAATTACTCTGCTTATTCATATGCTTACCCTAACCCCTCTTATGTGAAGCAAGCGGTTTGGCATCTTTGCCACCTTTCTCATATGGTGCTTTCATGAATGATGAACTCTTTGCCACCCCTCCAGATGTGGGTGGTGAAGAAAAGAACTAATCTCTTCTGCAGGGTCAGGTCTCGGATGTGCTTTAACGTCTGAAGAATTTCTTTGGGACTCGACGAAAATGCTGAAGGGCCGCAGAGCGAATCATGATGAAATGAACCTTCATTTCACACGTCCTCCTCTTGCTATATCATTTCTTGCTTGATGAAATTCATCGATGAACTTGATATCATATTCTTCATCGATGAAGCATATGAGATTGTAAGTTACACTAATTCATCTGCAGGATGATCAACCCAAAACCACCGAGTGGGTCCTCGATAGTGGATGTACAAATCACATGATTGGTGACAAGAATCTATTGATGGATGCTCCTTATCACCGTCACCTCTGAAGCATATCATCTTTCTTGACAAAGGCAAAAGTCGGTATTGGGTCTTGGTAAGGTTGCTATCTCTAAGGACAAGCACATGGACAAAGTCATGCTTGTTGAGTCCTTAGGATACAATCTCATGTCGATCTCAATGCTTTGTGATCTTGATATGGTTGTTGTCTTCGGCAAATATCGCTGTGTTGTGATTATGGAAGCTGACAATTCCAAAGTCTTCGAAGGCTTTAGGAGAGGAGATCTGTATATTGTTGATTTCTCTACAGGACCACAACCAGCCGTGTATCTACTTGCAAAAGCTTCAGAAGGCTGGCTATGGCATCGACGACTTGGTAACGCAGGCATGAGGAATTTGAACACGCTTGCGAAGAAGAAGCATGTCATTGGCATTGAGAATGTCAAATTCCTCAAGGATCACTTATGCGGAGCTTGTGAAGCTGGAAAAATGACCAAGGCCAAGCACCCAGCAAAGACTATCATGACCACTACCCGTCCATTCGAATTGCTTCACATGGACCTCTTCGGACCTAATCATTACTCAGCTGTCACTAATGATGCATCTCTATATGGTTTTGTCATTGTTGATGATTATTCTCGATATACATGGGTACACATTGTTACTTACAAACATGAAGTGCACGAAGTCTTCAAACGATTTTCCTTGAGGGCTTCAACCAACTTTGGTGTGAAGATCAAGCATATCAGAAGTGACAATGGGCCGAGTTCAAGAATTCCGGTCTTGATGCCTACCTTGATGAACTTGGCATTACTCATGAGTTATCTGCTCCCTATACTCCTCAGCAGAATGGCGTCGTGGAGAGCAAGAACAGAACTCTTGTTGAGATGGCTTGCACTATTCTTGATGAATACAAAACGCCTCAGCGTTTTTGGATTGATGCAATTGATACTACTTGCCACATCATCAATAGAGTATATCTTCACAAATTCTTCAAGAAGACTGCCTATGAACTCCTCAACGACAAGAAACCCAATGTGAGTTATTTCAAAGTCTTGATTGCTAAATGTTGGATTAGAGATCCTCACCACAACTCTAAATTTGCACCGAAAGCACATGAAGGTTTTATGCTTGGTTCGGAAAGGACTCGCACACCTCTGAGTCTTCAACATTGTTCTTCACAAGATTGTTGACTTTGTAGATGTGCGGTTCGATGAAACTAATGGCTGCAAAGAGAGCACCTACCTTCATGTTAGATGAACCAGCTTTTGAAGATGCTATCAAGCTCAAGGCAACTAAGGATGTCATTCCAATGAAGAATCTGCTGAAGAATTCATTCCTGTTCATGAAGAACGACGAGCTGATGCACTGAAGAACATGATGAGGAAAATGGTCTTTGAAGAAAATGCTGATCAAAATCCTCGGCGACAACCAACTCATCCAGCGTTGCAAAAGAAGTGCAAGAGGAGAAGATCATCGATGACATTAGCGCACGGGTCCTCTCACACGCTCAAAAGCATCACATTTATCTAACTTTTGTGGGCACTATGCTTTTGTCTCTATCACAGAGCCCACTAAGGTAGATGAAGCATTTACGGAGCCGAGTGGATTCAGGCTATGCAAGAAGAATTACATCGATTCGAGCTGAACAATGTCAGGAATTGGTCAATCGCCCGGATCCTCGCAAGCATAATATCATTGGCACAAAGTGGATCTACCGCAACAAGCAAGATGAAAATGGCCTTGTGGTGAGGAATAAGGCACGACTAGTAGCTCAAGGCTACACACAGGTTGAAGGAATTGATTTGATGAAACTTTTGCACTGTTGCTAGACTTGAGGCTATTCATATTACTTGCTTACGCTAACCATCATGATATCATCTTATATCAAATGGATGTGAAAAGTGCATTCCTCAATGGTAAGCTTGAGGAAGAAGTATATGTTGCTCAACCCCCAGGTTTTGAAGATCCCAAGAATCCTGGCAAAGTCTTCAGACTCAATAAGGCCCTCTATGGCCTCAAGCAAGCCCCTCGGGCATGGTATGATACATTGAAGGAATTCTTCGTGAAGAATGGCTTCACAACCGGTTCACTCGACCCTACTCTTTTTACTAAATCATATGATGGTGAACTATTTGTGTGCCAAATATATGTTGATGATATTATCTTTGGCTGTCTTGACCAACGTTATAGTGATGAATTTGCCTATATGATGAGTGAAGAATATCAAATGTCTATGATGGGAGAATTGAAATTCTTCTTAGGTCTTCAAATTAAATCAAGCAGCGCAATGGCATATTCATATCTCGGAGAAATACCTCAAAGATGTACCGAGGAAATTGGCATGCAAGATTGCAAAGGAGTCAAAATTCCTATGCCCACAAATGGCCATCTATGCAATGATGAAAATGGTATTGACTTGATCACAAGGTATACCGCTCCATGATTGGTTCCTTATTGTACTTATGTGCATCTAGGCGGATATAATGCTTAGTGTTTGCATGTGTGCTCGATTTCAAGCTGCACGAAGGAATCACACCATAAGGCTGTGAAGCATATTCTTGATATCTAGCTCACACACCAACACTAGGATTATGGTACCCCAAGGGCTCTGCTTTTGATCTCATTGGATATTTCGACTCGACTATCTTTGGTGATCGTGTGGACCACAAGTCAACATCGGCACTTGTCATTTCCTCGGACGATCTTTGGTCTGTTGGTCCTCGAAGAAAGCAGAGCTGCGTATCACCGCTTCACGGCTGAACTGAATACATTGCTGCTGGCTCATGCTGTGCTCAACTGCTTTGGATGAAGCAAACCCTCAAGGACTATGGCATCAACGTGAAGAATGCGCCTCTCCTCTGCGACAATGAGAGTGCCATCAAGATTGCTCACAACCCAGTTCAGCACTCGAAGACAAAGCACATCCAGATTCGTCATCATTTTCTTCGTGATCATGTGTTGAAGGGCGACATCTCCATCGAGCATGTGAAGACTGAAGAACAGCTAGCTGATATCTTCACTAAGCCCTTGGACGAGAAGAGATTTAGCAAGTTGCGGTGTGAGCTAAATATCTTAGAATCTTTGAATGTTCTTTGAAAAGGACACACATCCTAACCCTTATGCAGAATTGATGACTTAGATGTGCAACACATGAAGAAACGTTTTTCTTCAATCAATGAAGAATAACACTCTAAGTGTGAAGAAATTAATGAAGAATTTGATTCTCAGAACCCTACGACAATTGTACGCGGTGTCTGAAATCATCATTGTTATACGGTGGGTCACGCCACCACAAAAAGTTGAAAATCTTAAATTTGAGTTTTTTTCTCATTTTTGAAATTCTTCAGTTTTTCAAATTCTTCAACTTTGCAAAATCTTCACTGTTTCCGTCGTTTTTCTTCATTGGCTATATATATATATATGAGTTTATGTCCTCTACAGCATTCACTTATAGCTATTTCTTCAATTTGTGATTTCTCCTAAGTGAATGTGATCGGACCCTTCCCCCTCTATGCTATACTCAACCCAATCTATTCACAAATTCTTTATGTGCGTTCTATTTGAAACTCGTTCAAAGTCTTCACTGTGTCCTAGTCAGCTGAAGAAATTGCGAACGAAACTTTAAAACAAATCTTATCCAGATTTTCGGTTTTGCCACTCAAACCGTTACGCATCTCATGATGCATTATTATAATCACCTACGATCTTACACGATCTCATCTGCACAGTACGTGGGTGACATATGTCGCGTGAAGAAGAAAGGGCAGGGGCATGTTCGTCCCAAAATCTTCAGGCGGACAGTTTTTGCCGTGGCTATAAATACCCCTCTCCCCTTCCTTACTTAATTTACTCCGCTCAGTCACTGTCTCTCGCTCGAGCTCTCCTCAAACCCTAGCGCCGCCGCTACTCCATCGCCGCCGGTGAGGAAGAGCTTCACTGCCTCGACCTCGTCGCTGCTGTACTCGCGCCGGCTGCAGAAATCTTCACTCCGCCGCCGCCGTAGCTATCTCCCTCTGCCAAGTTAGGGCGTGGGAGATGTAACGTGACGAACTTCCCGCTGTTCATCTCAGTTCGTCGTGTTCTTCAGTGCGGGTAATTAAAAGTCACTTTTATTACTCGCTTTGATTCTCAAACTTTTCTGAAAATCTTCGAAGGTGTTTTATTCTTCAAATCTTCACATATGAACACCTCACACACTGTATGCTCTTGATCCATCTCTCTAAGCCCTCATTTCTTCAAGATTCCTCAATTGTGCGGATTTTCGATCTGTACAACTCTGGAACCTAAGATAAGAACGCTTAGTGAAATTCCTCAAGGCTCAACTGGTCAAAATCCTCAAAGCTCGTCTTTTCAAAAAATCTTCTGAGAACGCATATGACCTCTCCAAATTCCTCGCACCTACACTCTGTTCACAGGTACTCATGTCCGCTGCTAAATCACTAGGTTCTCATCAACTTAACTCATTTGCAGCGTTCCTCGAAGAAAAACTGCATACTTCTTTAGAGTGTTCGATTGTTCAAATTCCTCATCTGAAGAAAATGGCTGAAGGAAAGAGACCGCAGAAAGGAGGAAAGAAACCGGAGGTCATGACTGCTTTCGAGATCCCTGATGAAATATACAAGGATTATTGCACACCTGGTGAAGCCAAGTTTGGCAAAGAAAACAAGAATCAACGCAAAGTGCGCATTCAGAGGATTGAACGAAGATGGGCACGAGAATGGAGGGAATTTCGATATGTTACTCCAAAGTACATGAAGAAATTCGCCTTAAATCCTCCATGCCCAAGAGCTCCATTGTCACCTGGCCAAGTCGCTGATCCCACTAGCATTAAAAGTGGTGAAGACTTTCCTGAAGAATGGGCTAGGCGCCAAGCAAAATTGGCAAGAAAAGCCAAGGAGGCAGTGAGGAAATTCAATGAGGATTCTGCTGCTGCTGCTGCCGCTGAGACCTCGGTCAAGCCGAGGAAATCAATGCCGAAGAAGCCTACTCGCAAGCCAAGTGCTTAACCATCAGCGCCCTCACGGCCCAGTTCCTCAGCCGCGCCCTCACGGCAAATTCCTCAGACTACTGCTGCTCCACCAAAGTCCTCAGCAGCTCCCTCCAAGTCCTCAACTCCTGTGCATCTGGCTACATGTCAAAGGACTCAGGGTTTCTCAATTGCTTCTACTGTCTCAGCGAGTTCCTCAGCTGCACCAATGTCCTCATCAGGCCCCACTCTGCTGAAGACGAAAGCAACAGCTGGATGCAGTCCTCGGCCAAGTCCAAGAAAGAAACAAGTTGCTTTCCAAGTGCCCTCTGATGACGAGGCTTCTGATGAAGAACTTGCCGAAATCATCAAAGACAGACAAGCAAAGGCTGCCAAAGCCAAAGGAACACCAGTGCCTCTGCTTCTGGATCCGAGGAAGATCCTCGACTACATTGACTTATGGCATAAGGATCCAAACACTCCAATGCCTGATCTGCCTCTAACTCCTGGTCAAAGTCATATGCTGACCCATTTCATCTCTCAAGAGAAATGGAAGTTTGAAAAGGCTCGTGAGATAAAGAGAGCACAAGCTAGAAAGGAGAAGCTTCTAAAGAAGAACGTTGTCAGACTGACACCTGAAGAACTTCTCAAGGCTCAATCTGAGATCCAAGCCCTCAGCAAGGACTTCGATGCATACAATGCTGATTGGCAAGGAGCCAAAGTGAGATTAAATCAATTTGACGAAGAAAATGACAACTGTTGCAGCCCCATCACAACAAGAAAATCCTCGGGCTGCGAGACCTTTGCTCAGACTCATTGAAGAACATGCCAGCACTGCTGATGACTTTCAGCCTGCTGATGAGAATACAAGTTCCAGGGCTGATGACTCCATCCCAGCCGCTGAAGAAATTCCCAGGGCATCCACTAGTGGTGCGCCTGAAGAAACTGAAGAAATCGAGGCAACTACACCTGTTGCGCCTGAAGAAAATGAACCACAGTCCTCAGCTCCTCCCGCGCCAACACCAACTCCAACTCTTCCTTCTGCTTAAGAAGTGAAGAAGACCAAGGCTGCAGAGCGAGTTGCAGTGAAGAAAAGGAAGGCATCAGCTGCGTCAAATTCTTTGGCTGCAAAGAAAATGAAGCCAATGACCAGCTCGCTTCAAAGTCCTATTGATGCTGTTCCAATTTCCTCCATGTCATCAATGGAAATTGTTCCTTATGGAGAAGACTACAAGATACCCAGCGGATCTAATGAAGAAAATCATTCTGATGCTACGTCAGAGCAGTTTGATGAAGAAATTGAAGTGGAAGCAATCCCTTCACCGCCAGTCGTTTCCTCACCTATGCCTCAGTTCACAGCTGAAGAGGCTGGTGTTGAGGAAATTCAAAATGAAGATGAAGATGTGGATGTTGGATGCACTACACCAGTGATGAACGATGACTTTTGGGAAAGTCGGCATCCAAATACTCCTCTCTTCACTCCTATTCAACAATTCCTCACCCCCGGCTACAACTGTTCAAATGGGCTCTGAAGAAACTCATCCCACATCATTTGTTCATGAAGAAATTCCAGCCGCTAGGTCTTTGAAGAACCTCTTCTTTGTTGATCCACAAACTGCACAAGAAGAGGAACCAGAAATTCCTCAGCCTGAAGCACCTGAGATCATGATTCCTGAGGTTGTGCTGCAAATCACTGACACTCCTCTGCACAAACCGAAGAATCCATTCTCTAGCAAGCAAAAATTCAAGGCTGAAGACTTCTTTTCTGAGCATGTGTTCTTCACTGATTACAATCCATATGACTCTGCTCGGGTAAGGAAGAGACGTTTCTGGACTGCTACTCAAGCCAGTTTCTATTCCTCAGTGCTCTTTGACAAGGACAAAATCTTCGATCATGAACATATTCCTCATGTGGATATGGAATCTCTGCCATGCTTGATCCGATCCTCCGAGTTATTCACGATGCAAGACTCTTGAACTTCGTGCGATATACGTGATTGGAATGAAGAACTTATTCTTCAGTTCTATGCCACTTTGCATATCACCGGAGATGCTGAAGATGTCAATTCATGGGTGCTGGATTGGATGACAGAAAACACTCACTATAAGGCACCAGCAACTGAATTGCTTCGTGTCCTTCCTCTTGATCCTTCCCATGCCGATTACGTTGCATCTACAATTACATGAACCGACAGATCATTATATGCAAGTGCTCATGAAGCCTTTGAAGCTGGGCAGGCCCCACGAACCAAATTCCTCGTCAAGGAATTTCTTTATGTGCCTCGGACTGTCTATCGCATCCTGACGAAGACAATGAGTCCTATCAAAGGCCACGACTCAAATGATGAAGATGTCGTTGGCATCATGAAGAACATGCTTTTTAACATCATTCATGGCGTTCCCGTCAACTTCCATGATTTCTTCATGAGGACTCTGGCTAATGTTGCTATGTCACCTTTTGAGCTGAAGCCCTATGCGCCTTGGATTATGAGGTTCATATGGGCAAGATCTTCACTGAATTACAAGGCTGACACTCTGAACCATGGTAGCTACTTGCCGCCCATTGAAGTCCTCAAGCGACCAGTTTCCTCATCTGATGATAAGGGCAAGGCAGCTGCTGTGATCGATGAAGGCACTCGTCCATTGGATGGTCAATTCCATCTAGCTACATCTTACTCCACCAATGACGATTCTGCAACACATGACACTACCGCAAATACATCAGCCAAGCAAAAGCCTCAAGCAACAGCACCCAAGGTGATGACTGACCGTGAGTTACTCCTCAGTCTTCATCAGAAGGTTGATCGCAATCACAAACGGGTGAAGCATCAGTTTGCTGCAATTCTTCACAACATGACCTCAACCCATAATGCAGTGAAGAAAAATCAGTATCACCTTCATGAAACCCTCAACCGCACCTGGGCTGTTCTTACTCGTGTATATTCCGCGGAAGAACTGCAGACTATGGGTCTCCAGGAAGCATTTGACTGGTCTGCACCACCTCCGAAGAAATTCAAGAGAGTCAAAGTTCCTGATCTGGTGGCCAGTTCTTATTCTTCATCGCGTGAAACTAATGAGCATGAAGATTTGACCGACACTGCGGCAGGCCCTACTTCAACAAACAACCCTGACAACGCTGGCACTCCTCCATCGACTTGAAATTCTTCAGGGGCGTTAGTCCTCAGTTTCGATCCTTTTGGTCATTTGATGACAAAGGGGGAGAAATCTGAGTTAGTCTTCAAGCGGGTTTATATTATGGGTGTTTTGTTAAGTTACAACTCTCGTTCTTCCGAAACTTTTATTGGATCGAGTTGTAATCTTAAATCCGATGGGGCCCTGATACTTTTGAACGGTGCATGGTGCTCTGACTTTGATGCACTGTGCTCTGATACTTTTGATGTGTTATTCTGCATGCTTATTCCTCGTTAATGTTATTGCACGCATGCTGAATCTCATCAGGCACCATATTTCATCATGCATTTCAAATTCTTCATATAATATATCAAATGCGTGTATGAATTACAAGATATAGGGGGAGATCTCCATGATTCAATTCTTCAAATGTGCATTGCCTCAAAAGCAAATTCCTCACTATGCACACATTAGGGGAGTTCTTCTATATCTTGCAATCAAATTCCTCAATATCAGTATTTACACTTCATATGTTTATCCCGTTGAAAACTTAACCTATGTTGTCATCAATCACCAAAAGGGGAGATTGTAAGTGCATCTAGTGCCCTTAGTGATTTTGGTGGATTGAAGACTTATAGGTTAAGTGGTAACAACGTTGTGAGTGTACACAGGTCTATAAGTCTATGAGCAGTTTGATATTTACAGAGAAAGTCGACCCTAAAAATGAAGTTCTTCGATGAAGACTTTGATATTCGAAGACTTTACGAAGACTTTGAAAGTGAAGAAATTGGTGTGACCTTGAAGACTTGGTATTCACTTGAGGAACATGAAGCGTGAAGACTTTTGTTTTCGAAGTTTCATTTTCTCTTTCTTGAGTCATAGCAAACACCGTCTCGTTAAAGGGGTCGAGGAAATACTAAGGAAAAATTTCCATGTGATGCTCAACTCAAAATCCTACACCTACCAATCCCTTGAGTGAAGCCATTGGAAATCTCATACAGATTCAGTCAAGTTCTTGATGACAAAGACGCAGTTCTTACAGTCCTTGATGACTTTGCTCGACCGAGGAGTTAGGATTCGCCAGTCGAATTGCCTACAGATGAGAACATGATAGCCACGAGGAATTTGAGAGTCAAATTTCCGACCGTTCTTTGTCTGCTTGTGCCGGCAGTCCAAAATATCTTATCCACCTAACGGTCATATCATTGAAGGGCATTTATGTCTTATCATGTTGGGCTGCTCCCTAGGCTATAAATAGCCGCCCCCTACAACCACAAGTTGGTTGGCTGCTCCGAGAGAACTTGACACTTGTCATCTGAGAGCAACCCATTCTCCGAGGACTTTGAGCGAAAATCATCAAGTGAGGAAAATCCAAAACCAAACCCCCACAAACCCAAAGTGATTGAGCATCACTTAAGAAATTGATCCTGCGTGGATCCAACGCTAGTTACCTTTGAAGACTGTGCTTCTTCCAGACGGTTAGGCGTCAAGGTCTAGAGCATCCAAGAGAAATTGTGGATCGCCGAGTGACCAAGTCTGTGAAGGTTTGGAAGTCACCTGAAGACTTACCATGAGTGATTGGACGAGGCCTGCGTGGTCTTAGTTCAAGGAGAATCCGGTGAGGACTGGGTGTCTGAGTTGCGGCTCGAGAGGCGGGTGTCCGGGACTGCGTGTCCTCGAGTTTAAATACTCAGCCGCTCTAACCAGACGTACAACTGAGACAGCAGTTGGAACTGGTTTACCGAATCATTGTCTTCACCAACTAACTGGTTCTATTTCCTCAACTCTTTCATTTCCTCATTACTGGGTTGTATGTTGTTCATATCTGTGCTTGAAGACTTTGACTGAAGACTTTCACAAATTCCTCAATTCAATTTCTTCAGTCTGTCCGTCTTCATCTTGTTATCTTGTGTTTACGCTTCCTATACTCTGTGCTAGTCTTCATTTCATCATGATTACTATGTTTGTATCCTGTTATGTTTACTTCTGAGTACTTATTCTGCTGCAAGTAGTTCTTCGCTAAGGAATTTCCTCACCAGCAAATTCCTTAGTGAAGAATTCATAAAAATCGCCTATTCACCCCCCCTCTAGTCGATATAACGCACTTTCAGGAAGCGTCTAGTCACACTTCCCACAGCAATTCAATTGCCGTATCCCCAAACCTAGTAGTCCGGGGGCTTCATAACGCAAACAAAACCCACGGGTATGAAAACACAAATAACATCTTCTAAAGGATGCCAGGTGCAAAGGCCAAGTTTATTAGCCCACCACCCTAACGGTTGTTTTCGAATCACCAAAAAATGCCATGCCAAAGAGTAATTCTTCGGCACCTTCCCCTCATATGGTAATATACCGTATGCAAACGGGATGAACCACATTGATTAGATTCCACGTGAGAAACCATTAGGCCACCACCAGGTGATATAATCACGCCCACGGGCAAGGCTGGATCCCGCCCTTAGAGTGGAAATCAGACAGCTGCTGGAGTAGCGAGTCGCGCATGCCTATCAAAATTTTGATATGACAACCAACTATCCGGACACCAACTGAGGAGTCTACGCTACTTCATGGTATAGGGGCTAGGTTTACCATGGTCCGATCAGGAACCCTTAGGACAACCACAAGAGGACGTTCAGCTGCCTCAAGCATTTGCCTTTACAAACTAACTTTGACGCAGAACAGGATTGGCGGCGTGGAATCGGCCCGGACACACAAGGGCGGGAACATGCAGGTAGAAGGCAGTTCGGATTCACTTTTGATCCACTCACAACCCCCTCTAGTCCGGACATCACAGGTTCCACAAAAAACACCTATTTTCATAATCACACATCGTACTCATATGCATAGACATATCATACTACTACAATGTGTATACTTAAATAGCACTTACCGGTCGTCATTTATCGCCGACGCCTCTTTGCCAAAAAACGGCAGCCACGATTTGTGTTACGCCCGGTTATGCCAGGGGCTTCACAGTACGGCAATAAAGTCCGACCACCTGTTCGGTCGCTCGGCACCCCGGACTTATAGAATTATATGCATCAGCTCCGAATCATGTTTTGGGTCATTGGTTGGGTTTGCCCGGCTCCCATGTTTTGGTACCTTACGTTCCGTTCTATCGGCTAAGGTAGCGCTGGGAGAACTACTACGATTGTGTCCCGGTTCTGCCGGATGAGCACCTCAGTAGAGAAAGCCGAAAACCGACTGTCATGATGCAGCGAGAGCTGGTCAGCTGTTCGAGAAGTTGTAAAATCCTTAAAGATTTTTTTCGCACAACGCCACTATCAATGCGGAGTGCGACGGATTGGTGTTCTGATCAGGCGCCAATAGAGCCCCTAGTTCGGCCTTCCGAACACTAGGGGTTGCGCCGACCATACTTGAATTCCTATGGCTAAGCAAGAGTAGTAAAGCCCTATAGTCCAATTTCCTGGTTCGTGGTGAGAAACACCTCCTTAAAAGGACCCAACTATGGGATCAAGAGTGTTCAGATATATCCCGAACACCCCGTATTCTTTTTACGTGATTTACATACAATAAATAGCCGCACAGGAAGAACATATGTTCAAACAAAACAGGCAATATATAATAACAATGCCATTATCCCATATTACAAAAAGCGGCACGAACGCCCTCAGGGAAATATAATGTCTTTGGTACACTTATCCACCGCAAGGAGGGCCCCCTTCATAGTACAGCTCGGGCTTGCGGTGCTCCTTACCCTCCGGCGGTCCCTCAGTCATCAGCTTCTCCGCGTCAAGCTTCCCCCAATGCACTTTCGAACGGGCGAACGCCATGCGCGCACCTTCTATACAGACTGATCGTTTGATATCATCAAGCCGAGGACAGGCGCCCACAATCCGCTTCACGAGTCCGAAGTAACTGCTTGGAATTGGCTCCGTAGCCCACAGCTGGACAACCAAGTCCTTCATGGCTAGTTCGGCCGCCTGGTGCAGTTCGACCAGTTTCTTCAGCTGATCGATAAAAGGCACCGGATAGTTCAGCGCCAAATACTGCGACTAGAAGGTCCTCTCCGCAGACTTCTTCTCCTCGGTCTGGTAAAATAGGGCGGCATCTGATATGCTGTGAGGTAGATCCACAAACGCCCCTGTAAAAACAAGAATTCAGCTTGACACTTAAGATTTCTCCCCACTATTATGTACAAATGGCCATGCATACAACAGGACTTACCAGCCGCAACCTTCCGGGCATCCTGAATGTCCCGTACAGCACCTCGGGCTTCTTCACGAGCATCTTCCGTGGCTTCGAGAGCTTGGGCGAGTTCAGATTCTTTCCCTATTAGACTCTGCTCCAAGCCCTCGCTTTTCTTCACAGCCTCCTGGAGCTCCCGCTCAGCTGTGATGACCCTGGCCTCATCTTTTTCACGAAGTGCCTGTTCGGCGGCAGCCTTCTCGTTGGCATCAGCCACAGCCTTCTTCAGTGCCTCATATTTGGCACTCGCTCCTAGGGCATACAACAAAAATACGTTTCAATAGGCACAATTACTCATTCATGCCTAATGCAAGACAATGTTTCAACATACCTCGCTTATCCTCTAGTTGCTTCTTCACACGGCCAAGTTCTTCCTCAGCCCGTTCCAGGCTCTGCTTCAGTTCAGACACTTTCGTATTGTAAGCAGACGTCTTCTGCGCACACGCCTGTTTTCAAACAAAGAGGTACACGTCATTAACAAAGAATTTGATCCCCTACCCGGCTCCCTCTCTTTCGCCTGACAGTGTATCAAGGGCTACTGCTCAGAAACCATACCTCAAAAGCCTTTATAAGGCCAAGGCAGGACTCATTCAGCCCGCTTTCGGCAGACTAAATCTTTCCCACCACCGCACCTATGAGGGTCCGATGTTCATCGACGATAGACGCGTTCTTCAACACTGTCGATATACCGCCCGGCAGCTCTGCGTGGACAAAGGTTACCGATGGAACAGGCAGGCCTCCCTCCGTCGAAGGTGGCCGCTTGCCTGATCCTGGAGCCGTAGAGGTCTCCAGGACCCTATCCGGCTGTGGTCCGAACCCGAGATGGCCCCCATCATCGACACGCCGTGGGACCGCTGCCCCCACATGTCCGGCTCTAGAGACATGTCTCTCCTGCTCTGGGTCTCTCTGAGACGACACCCCGGTGTCGCGCCTGGACTTTGGAGAAGGAGCCTCCGGGGGTGTCTCGCTTGCCATGGCATCCAAGCTCGCCGGCAGGAGACCTGGCCGGGCTACACGAGATATGGCGATAGTTAAAACTACTGTACCCAGACGGCCCAGTATGCATAGGCGCATTCAAATTTCGGTCACTTACGATTTTTCCAGGGGCTGGGCCCTGGGATCCCACTCCGAGCTGTTGTCGGCAACCGTGGTGGATGCCTCTATATGAGAACCTCTCCCCGTCTTGGGCGATTCTCCCACCAGGGACAGGGAAGCAGCACGCTTCTTCCCACCTTCAGAGTAAGTGTAGGATCGTTGAAGGTAAGAGTGTCTAGAGGGGGGTGATTAGACTACTCGACAAGATAAAAAATTATGCCTTTTGACAAAGACAAGTTTGTGGCAGATTTAGCATATCACACAAGTCAAGTAGCTTACTACACATGCAATTCTAGAGTATGGGCAGCGGAAAGAAAATTGCACATGAAGTAAAGAGAGGTGGAGAAGATCAAACGCAATTTGGAGACACGGAGATTTTTCTCGTGGTTCCGATAGGTGGTGCTATCGTCAATCCACGTTGATGGAGACTTCAACCCACGGAGGGTAACGGCTGCGAGAGTCCACGGAGGGCTCCACCCACGAAGGGTCCATGAAGAAGCAACCTTGTCTATGCCATCATGGCATACGCCCACGGAGGACTAGCCTTACTCGGGGTAGATCTTCGAAGTAGGCGATCTCCTTGCCCTTACAAACTTCTTGGTTCAACTCCACATCTCGATGGAGGCTCCCAAGCGACACCTAACCAATCTAGGAGGCACCACCCTCCAAAAGGTAATAGATGGTGTTGATGATGATGAACTCCTTGCTCTTGTGCTTCAAATGATAATCTCCCCAACACTCAACTCTCCTCACTGATTTGGCTGTGGTGGAAGAAAGGATTGAGTGGAAAGCAACTTGGGAAGGCTAGAAATCAAGTTTCATATGGTGGGAGTGGAGCAACTTGATCTCAACACAAGGGTAGGTAGTTTTCTTCTCAGAAATGTAAGGTAGGAGTGGTAGTTCTTTCTGATGGCTCTCTCCACGAATGAAGAGGAGGTGGAGGGGTATTTATAGCCTCCACACAAAATCCAACCATTACACACATTTGACCAATATCGGTCAGACCGAAGTTGACAACTCGGTGAGACCGAAAGTTCAAATCTTGTGAACATTGGGATTTTCGGTGGGACCGAAAATACAATCTCGGTGAGTCCGATTCTTCCAAAGACTAGGGTTTGCCAATCTCGGTGGGACCGACTTTATCATCTCGGTGACACCGATATGATGATGAAGGTTCTGAAGCTTGGCAACACTAGTTTGGTGAGACCGAGTTTGGAATCGGAAAATCCAAATTACTAGGGTTTGGCTTTGTGGCTGAGGTGGTTCATCTCGGTGTGGTGAGTTTAGGAAATCGGTGGGACCGAGATTACTTATGAGTGTATGTTGGAATGAAAGATTGCTGATGGTTTGGGAGATGTATCACTAAGCACTTTGAGCAACCATATCATTAACATAACCTCATCCCTTTTAATAGTATTGGCTTTCCTATAGACTCAATGTGATCTTGGATCACTAAACCAAAAATGGAGTCTTGAGCTTTTGCCAATGCTTGCCTTAGCATCTTGAGGGTCCACCTCTCCAGTCCTTTTGCCATGCCAATGTGATTGACCTTCTGAAACATACTTGATAAAAGCATTAGTCCAACCACAAAGTATGTTGTCATTAATTACCAAAACCACCGAGGAGCAAATGTGCTTTCAATCTCCCCTTTTGGTAATTGATGGCAACACACAAAACAAGACATCAAAGCTTCTTGAAAGAAAGACAGAATTATCACTAAAGCTTTGACTGACATGTAGTACACAGGCTCCCCCTACAAGTGTGCAAGATTTTCATAGATTATGGTTTTGGACTACCACAAGCACATAAGAGAGAAAAGCAAGATGTGCTACATGCAGCTTGGCTATATGCATCAGAGCAGATGAAAAGAAGTGAGTGATAATGCATATGTGCATGGTGATTTCTTCCAAACATGTATTCACAAGCAAGTCACGATCATGCACATTCTGCAAGATGCATATACTTACCTTGAGGTTCCTTGGCATTGTACCTGAAGAAATAAACTTGGGAAAACAAGGTTAGATAACACAAGAGTATTTCTTCAACCAACAGCAAGAACATCAAAAGTACCAAGCCAGGGATGACATGTATAAAGAGTGTCTCATATTGAGCACAATCTTGAATCAGCAAACATGTCTCCCAAAACTAAAAGATTTTCAATGAACTCTGAGAGATTTTGCTTTCCATAAGATATCAATTGTGAAAGCAATGAAAGCAAAATCAAAAGAATGATGCCAAAAGTAATTTCCAATGTGGAACACGGCAAAGCTTTGATGTGATTCTCTCCCCCTTAAGATAAGATTGTTCTTCTTCTCCCTTTATCTCCCAATCTCCCCCTAAATCTTCTCCCCCTTTGACATCAAGTGCCGAAAAGGACAGTAAACTAGGAAGGTCAGGAAAGATGGAAGGAAAGAAGTGGGATCCTTAAGAATCACAACTGGGCAATAAGAAATATGCAAAGTAAATCATTGAGTGAAGCTGCTGAAGATGATATCCTGAAAGAAAATCGGTGACACCGAAGTGAGACGGATCGGTGGGTCCGAAAGTCTGAGACTTAGGGCAGATCCTTTTTCGGTCAGACCGAAATTGTTACGTCGGTGACGCCGAGTTTTAATCCAAGGAAGTACAGAAATAATTCAGCTCTCTTTGCAAGGAATGTTTTAAAAGATTTGCAATGAATTTGTAAATGATTTGCAAGGAATTGATCAGAGCCAAAAGGATATTCACAAAGACAGAAGAAATAGAAATGAAAAAGATCGCTAGATGAAGTTTTTTTTTCTTTTTTTTCTTTTTTTTTCTAAAGAAAACACAATGAGAAAACATAAGAGCAACTAGAAAGACTGCAAAAACATATGTACTTCATCTAGATAGGGGTCGGCGACTAGGTCACCTATGTTTGAGTATTTTGACTTAGGAGTCAAATGAGAACATTTGATCATAGGTCATACTCATCGTTTAAGCTCAAAATGGGGTTGCCATTTTTCTATTAAGCATTTGATGTGATCACATCTTATGAAGCTGCTTGTACTCATGACTTTGAGCAAAGCTCCTTCAAGATGTGAAGAACATACCTTGGGCTTGTTGTTGCTTTTCTCATGTAGGTGAACTTAATGTAGGTGCTCATTGAATGTGAAGTTGGAGCATCATCTCCAATTGTATAGTTCATCTTCCTACATGGGTTAGGCAAGCAAGGAAATACTCAAGAATATCCAAGATGACAAGAGTGAAATACTAGATGTATAAGGTGTCAAAAAGGATATGTGGAATTTTGTTCCTTGAACTCAACATCCCAAAGAGCTAGATACTTGGTCAATGACAAGATTACTCATGATTTGAGTGTGTGGTAATCTTGTGGAATGTAGATAATCCAAGTACCTGCAAGGAGTTAGATGCAATACAAAGAGGCAAATGTGTCCAAGACATATGATCATCATCATAAGAGAAATATCAAGGATTAGTCAAGTAGGCTCATGCCTTGCATGCATCAGTGGAGTTTTCACTCCAAGTTTGAAGCATCAATGATGTTCAACTCACTCCTTAAGCGACAAAACACTTTCTCATCAAGAGGTTTTGTAAAGACATCAGCAAGTTGTTTGTCAGTTCGAACATGCTTAAGATTGATGTCACCCTTAGCAATGTGATCACGAATAAAATGGTGACGAACTTCAATATGTTTAAATGAGAGTGTTTGCAGATTGTGTCCAATCTTAATCGCACTCTCATTGTCACAAAGCAAGGGAACATGTCTCGCATGTATTCCATAATCCTTAAGCGTTTGTGTCATCCATAGTAACTGAGCACAACATGAACCAGCAGCAATATATTCTGCTTCGGCAGTAGATAATGATACTGAATTTTGTTTCTTGGAGGACCAAGATACAAGGGATCGACCAAGGAATTGACAAGTACCCGAAGTTGACTTTCTATCAACCCTGTCTCCGGCATAGTCCGAGTCGGAATAGCCAACAAGATCGAAAGAGGCCCTCTTAGGATACCAACTGCCAAAGTTAGGTGTGTGTATCAAATATCTCACAATTCTTTTAACAGCTTTAAGATGACATTCTTTAGGGGCTGCTTGATATCGAGCACACATGCATACACTCAACATTATGTCAGGACGAGAAGCACAGAGATATAGTAGAGAACCAATCATAGATCGATAAACCTTTTGATCAACAGGTTCTCCATCTTTAGTCAAGTCATTATGTCCACTAGTAGGCATGGGGGTCCTCATACCTTTGCTTTCTTGCATATTGAACTTCTTGAAGAGATCCTTGGTGTACTTTGTTTGTGAGACAAAGGTACCCTCCTTAGATTGCTTGATTTGCAACCCAAGGAAGAATTTGAGTTCACTCATCATGGACATCTCATACTTCTCTGACATGAGCTTTCCAAACTTCTCGCTAAAATGAAGGTTAGTTGAACCAAAGATAATATCATCAACATATATTTGGCACACAAATAGTTCACCATCAACCCTTTTCGTGAATAGCGTTGAGTCTATTTTGCCAATCTCAAATCCTTTTTCGAGCAAAAAACTAGTTAAGCATTTGTACCAAGCTCTAGGAGCTTGTTTAAGACCATAAAGAGCTTTGTGCAACTTGTAAACATGATTAGGCTTTTCAGGATTCACAAATCTGGGAGGTTGTTTCACAAATACTTCCTCCTCAATTTCACCATTTAGGAAAGCACTTTTAATGTCCATTTGATAGAGAGTAATATCATGGTGGTTGGCATAAGCAAGAAGAATGCGAATGGACTCAAGTCTAGCAACGGGGGCATAGGTCTCACCATAGTCCGTACCTTCGACTTGTGTGTAACCTTGAGCTCTGAGGCGAGCCTTGTTGCGGATGACTTGTCCATCTTCATCTTGCTTGTTCCGAAACACCCATTTAGTTCCAATGACGTTTTGATCATCCTTGGGCTTCTCTACCAAAGTCCATACATTGTTCCTCTCGAAGTTGTGAAGCTCTTCATGCATAGCGTTCACCCAATCCGGGTCTTCAAGTGCTTCTTCTACCTTCATAGGTTCAAGACTAGAGATAAATGAGTAATGCTCACAAAAGTTAGCTAAGCGAGTTTTAGAGCGAGTAATTCTCCCGGAGTCGATGTCGTTCATCATTTGTTCCACGGGATGATTCTTCTTGACTCTTTCTCGGACTCGGGATAGCTTTCGTTTTGGTCGTGGCTGAGCTTCCTCATCATCCTCATCTCCCTCTTCTTCTTCATTGTTGTTGGTGTTGTCTTGAGGTGGTGGAGAAGGAGGTTGTGGTGGATCTTCTTGTTGCACTTCCTCATCTTGGTGAGTTCCACTTGTGGAAGCCTCCATGTTGCCTTGAGGTTCACCTTGCCGTGAGGTAGGGGGCTCCACATATGTAGATGAGGTACTCTCCTTCACTTCCATGGGACGGATCTTTCCAATAGATAAATCTTGAATGGCTTCCGATGGGTCCTTGTCTCCTACATCAATAGGCATTTGCTCTATTTGCGAGCCATTAGATTCATCAAACTTCACATCTACCGTCTCTTCAACCTTTCGGGTGAAATTATTGTAGACACGGTAGGTGTGGGAGTTTGATCCATAACCGAGGAAAAAACCTTCATGTGTTTTAGGAGCAAATTTAGACCGACGATGCTTATCAAGCATATAGCATTTTGAACCAAAGACACGAAAGTATCCCACTTGGGGTTTGTTACTGGTGAGGAGCTCGTATGAAGTCTTGCCGAGGAGCTTGTGAAGATAAAGCCTGTTGATAGCATGACAAGCTGTCTCGACGGCTTCTCCCCAAAAGTGTTTTGGTGTCTTGTATTCGTCAAGAATCGTTCTCGCCATCTCTATGAGCGTTCGGTTCTTCCTCTCAACAACTCCATTTTGTTGAGGTGTGTACGTAGCCGAGAACTCATGTAGAATCCCTTCCTCATCGAGAAAAGAGTCCACATGGGCGTTCTTGAACTCCGTTCCATTGTCACTCCGAACTTTCTTGATCTTCACCTCAAATTGATTTTGGGCCTTTCTAGCAAAGGTTTTGAAGATTCTCTGAACCTGCGATTTGTCATCAAGGAAAAATACCCACGTAAATCTGGAATAATCATCAACTATAACTAGACCAAAGGAGTTACCACCAAGGCTTTTGTAAGCATTGGGACGAAGAGATCCATATGAAGAAGCTCAAGCGGTCTCCTTGTGGTCATGATGTTCTTCACGGATGGCTTCCACCTACTTGTTTTCCTGCTTGACAAGCACTACAAAGTCTATCTTTGTCAAAGAGAACATCTTTAACACCAAGAATATGATCACCTTTGATTAGCTTGTCTAGATTACGCATACCAACATGTCCAAGCCTTCTATGCCATAACCAACCTTTAGCAGATTTAGCAATGAAGCAAGTTCTAGGTTGAGCTTTCTTAGTGAAATCAACAATATATAGATCACCTCTACGGATACCGGTAAAAACCATGTTATGATTGTCACGACGAAAGACTTGGCAATCTACTTTGGTGAATAGCACATTGAATCCAAAGTCAGCTAATCTAGACACGGAAAGTAAATTGTATCCAAGTGATTCAACAAGCATGACATTTTGAATAGAGCTATCATGAGATATGGCCACCTTACCAAGGCCAAGTACCTTACCCTTGGAGTTGTCTCCAAAAGTCACATACTTGCATGGACCATCGTTCTTTGCAAGCTCTCGAAACATGTCTTTATCTCCGGTCATGTGATCGGTGCATCCACTATCAAGAATCCACTCTTTTCCACGGATATGTAGTCTCTCGATTCGCCATAATATTGAGACTCTTCATGATCTTGTCTAGCTCGTGTCCGAATCGAGTAATCGTCATCATGCTCATGCTCATCATCATATCGACCCATAGATTGTTCATCATCAACTCCTAGGTCAATTTGACAACAACTTGCATTAGTTTTGTCAATGTGACAATAATCATCGGAATGCAATACAAGAGCATTTCTAATTCGAACATTGATAAGACCGGGATCACCCTTCTTTTTCATAAGATCACGAAGCTCAAAGAAGCATTTTTCAAAGTTGGGATCATTGGGGCGCATCATATCAAATTCAATAGTCTTGTATAGAATTTCATCAAGACCTCTCAAAGAGTAGTCCGGATAAAGTTCTTCCAAGAACTTCCATATAGCATAGGCGCACTCAAAGTTTGTGACAAGCTTAAGAAAGTTATCGGGCAAACCTCTAATGATAAGATTTACAGTTCTAAGGTTCTGAAGCAAATCAAGCTCTTCATCCATGGTAGGGTGCAAGGGGTCAAATGGAGGCACATATGGGGATTCAACATATTTGCAAGTTATACATCTTAAAGATAATAAGCATTTCAATCCTCCACGAGTTATAGGACACTCCATCAAGAATAGGCACTCTATGGCCAACACTCCCAAACGTAGACACGTCCATCTTCCTCCAATGGTGTGCAAACCAAAGCAATGGAGACCAATGCTCTGATACCAATTGTAGGATCGTTGAAGGTAAGAGTGTCTAGAGGGGGGGGGGTGATTAGACTACTCGACAAGATAAAAAATTATGCCTTTTGACAAAGACAAGTTTGTGGCAAATTTAGCATATCACACAAGTCAAGTAGCTTACTACACATGCAATTCTAGAGTATGGGCAGCGGAAAGAAAATTGCACATGAAGTAAAGAGAGGTGGAGAAGATCAAACGCAATTTGGAGACACGGAGATTTTTCTCGTGGTTCCGATAGGTGGTGCTATCGTCAATCCACGTTGATGGAGACTTCAACCCACGGAGGGTAACGGCTGCGAGAGTCCACGGAGGGCTCCACCCACGAAGGGTCCACGAAGAAGCAACCTTGTCTATGCCATCATGGCATACGCCCACGGAGGACTACCTTACTCGGGGTAGATCTTCACGAAGTAGGCGATCTCCTTGCCCTTACAAACTTCTTGGTTCAACTCCACATCTCGACGGAGGCTCCCAAGCGACACCTAACCAATCTAGGAGGCACCACCCTCCAAAAGGTAATAGATGGTGTTGATGATGATGAACTCCTTGCTCTTGTGCTTCAAATGATAATCTCCCCAACACTCAACTCTCCTCACTGATTTGGCTGTGGTGGAAGAAAGGATTGAGTGGAAAGCAACTTGGGAAGGCTAGAAATCAAGTTTCATATGGTGGGAGTGGAGCAACTTGATCTCAACACAAGGGTAGGTAGTTTTCTTCTCAGAAATGTAAGGTAGGAGTGGTAGTTCTTTCTGATGGCTCTCTCCACGAATGAAGAGGAGGTGGAGGGGTATTAATAGCCTCCACACAAAATCCAACCGTTACACACATTTGACCAATATCGGTCAGACCAAAGTTGACAACTCGGTGAGACCGAAAGTTCAAATCTTGTGAACGTTGGGATTTTCGGTGGGACCGAAAATACAATCTCGGTGAGTCCGATTCTTCCAAAGACTAGGGTTTGCCAATCTCGGTGGGACCGACTTTATCATCTCGGTGATACCGATATGATGACAGAAGGTTACAGAAGCTTGGCAACACTAGTTTCGGTGAGACCGAGTTTGGAATCGAAAAATCCGAAATTACTAGGGTTTGGCTTTGTGGCTGAGGTGGTTCATCTCGGTGTGACTGAGTTTAGGAAATCGGTGGGACCGAGATTACTTATGAGTGTATGCTGGAATGAAAGATTGCTGATGGTTTGGGAGATGTATCACTAAGCACTTTGAGCAACGGATCATTAACATAACCTCATCCCTTTTAATAGTATTGGCTTTCCTATGGACTCAATGTGATCTTGGATCACTAAACCAAAATGGAGTCTTGAGCTTTTGCCAATGCTTGCCTTAGCATCTTGAGGGGTCCACCTCTCCAGTCCTTTTGCCAGCCAATGTGATTGACCTTCCTGAAACATACTTGATAAAAGCATTAGTCCAACCACAAAGTATGTTGTCATTAATTACCAAAACCACCCAGGGAGCAAATGTGCTTTCAGTAAGGCTCTTCCTCCTCTGCTTCCTCCTCTTCGTCTTCGGAAGAAGGAGTGTCGCTGGAGTCTTCGGATCTTGCGTCCGAAGCATCGCGGCGACGGAGGCCACTCCGGGTCTTCTTGACCTTCTTGGAGGCCTCCTTCTTTGGCGCCTCGTAAGGCACAGGGACCAGCATCTTCGTCAGAAGCGGTCCGGCCGGTTCTTCCGGCAATGGGGCCGGACAATGTATCCGCTCCACCTTCTTTATCCATCCCTGAGGTTACAATGAAACACGATTAAAATGTCTCCCTCATGACATGCCAACTGAAGCATGGATGGACAGAGAATGGCTGTAACTTACCGGGCTTGCAGAATGGGATAATTGATACCCACGGTCCTCGGCGGAGCCCGACCACAATTTGCCGGGCTTGAAGAGCACCTTCCACATATCCTTGTGGGAGGAATCATAGAGCTCCTGAAGGGTTTGGTGCTCGGTTGGGTCGAAATCCCACAGAGTGTAGGCCCGGCCCTGGCAAGGAAGAACCAGGCGAACTAGCATCACCTGGACTACATCGACAAGTTTGACGTCCCTGTCAATCACGCTCTGAATGCGTGTCTGGAGCAGTGATAGCTCATCGGACGAGGACCAGTTCGGCCCTTCTTGGGCCAGGACGTGAGCTGCAGTGGAGCTACGGATCTGAACTCAGGAGCTGCAGCCCACTTTTTGCCGCGTGGTTCAGTGATATAGAACCACTGGTGCTGCCACTCCTTGACGGAGTCGTTGAAGGCACCCTTCGGCCAAACGGCCTTGGGCATCTAACTCACCATGGCGCTGCCGCACTCGGCGTGTTCGCCACTCACCACCTTGGGCTTCACATTGAAAACCTTCAGCCACAGGCCGAAGTGAGATGAAATCCGGAGAAAGGCCTCGCACACGATGATGAACGTGGAGATATTGACAAAAGAGTTGGGGGAAAGATCATGAAAATCAATCCCATAGTAATACATGACTCCACGGACAAATGCGTGGAAGGGAAACCCGAGCCCACGGACAAAGTGGGGAAGGATCACGACTCTCTCATGAGGCTCCGGAGTGGGGACAATCTGTCCCGCCGGTGGGAGACGGTGGCCGATCTTCTTGGCCAGATACCCGGCTTCCCGGAGCTTCTTGATATCCTTCTCCCAGACTGTAGAGGCCATCCACCTGCCTCCTGCTCTGGATCCGGACATCTTTGGAAAACCTCTCTTTGATGGAAAAGAAGAGTGCTTGGGCTTTAATGCTCGAATAGAGGGGAATGAGCTAGTGGAAAGAGAATGCATGGGTAAAGAGAGAGAGACCTTACCACTTTATAGGGGCGGTAAATGCTTTTTGCGCCTCCCCACTTGCATGGTGGAACCCGTTCGCCTCCCGCTCACCGCGATTAGCGGTGTGGTTGGATTACCCATACCGTATTGATGAAGATCCCGTAATAAGGGGAACACGGTCTCTGCTTTGACAAGACGTGTCAAGGAAACCGCCTCGCGATATGCGCTGTGGCTGTGTATGAAAACGGTTCGAATAATGACCCGACTATAATGACATGTCACGTTGTCTAAAAGGATTGTCAGCAGATTGCATTTGTGAAATATCATTCTCTCTACGGCGGCATGGGAAGATCATTTTGTGGATCCGGACACGGTTGAAGTGTTCGATGATTACCTTGGAGTATTCGGAGAAGGAACCCGCCTTGCAATGCCGAAGACAAGATTGCGCGCTGGACTCATCGTCATTGAAGCCTGGTTCAGGGGCTACTAAGGGAGTCCTAGACTATATACATCGTTCGGACTATTGAAGCGTGAAGATACAAGACTCAAGACTTCGGCCCGTGTCCGGATGGGACTCTCCTTTGCGTGGGAGGCAAGCTTGGTGATCCGGATATTGTGTTTCCTTCCTTGTAACCGACTCCATGTAAACCCTAGCCCTCTCCGGTGTCTATATTAACCGGATAGGTTGGTCCTTAGAAGGCCGATCACAATTACAATCATACCATCATAGGCTAGCTCTTAGGGTTTAGCCTCTACGATCTCGTGGTAGATCAACTCTTGTACTACTCATATCTTCAATATTAATCAAGCAGGAAGTAGGGTTTTACCTCCATCGAGAGGGCCCGAACCTGGGTAAACATTGTGTCCCTTGCTTCCTGTTACCATCAGCCTAAGACGCACAGATCGGAACCCCCTACCCGAGATCCGCCGGTTTTGACACCGACATCGTCTTTTTCTTTCCACGCCCAATCCTTCCCTTCCCCTACCTCGAGCTCCAACACCCAAGGTTCAGGATAAGCGATCGAGACCTTCAACCATATCCGTGTCCAACCTTCAAGGCTGGTGGATGGCCTCTTCTGTCACAGAGGAGGACATCAAGAAGCTTAGGGAGGCTAGGTCTCTGAATGCCGAAATCCCCCACAGGCTACCTGCTCAAGGGCAGGTTATCCCCACTCCCGAACCCAACAAAAGTGTTGTATTTGTTTCCCACTTCCTCCGAGGGCTAGGCTTTTATCTTGATCCCTTCGTAAGAGGGCTCATGTTTTATTATGGGCTAGATTTCCATGATCTAGCTCCAGATTCCATCCTTCACATCTCGTCCTTTATCGTCGTGTCTGAGGCCTTCCTCTGCATTACCCCACACTTTGGCTTATGGCTCAAGACCTTCGATGTGAAGTCGAAGACGATCGAGGGGCAACACGCAGAGTGCGGAGGCGCTATAATAAGTAAAGGTGCCGACGCCCTATGGTTAATGGCGTGTGGGGCCTGTGAGAGGGGCCAGCCGACTCTTGGGGACTGACTCCCAACGGGTCCGTCTCGTGGCGCTCTTGCCGTCTTCGGTACTCCTGTTGACTGGTGGGACCCGCCGTCTCTGGGTTGTACCGACAGGCCATTGTGGGCATAGGGCTCCGCCCCCAAGGGCTGATGTTAGGGCTGGCATGGCAACAGTGCCTCGCTGGATGGAAGTCTCCGTTGGTACGGCGCACTGTGGCCATGCCTGCCCTCAATAAATGGAGTGGTTGGAGTTGCGGGCCGATTCCCTATAGCCGGCTTCTTCGGAAGTCGCCGGCCAGGAGTCGGCTTATCTTGGAGTCGCCTCTGGGACTCGGCTTATCTTGGAGTCGCCTCTGGGACTTGGCTTATCTTGGAGTCGCCTCTGGGACTCGTCTTATCTTGGAGTCGCCTCTGGGACTCGGCATATCTTGGAGTCGCCTCTGGGACTCGGCATATCTTGGAGTCGCCTCTGGAACTCGGCATATCTTGGAGTCGCCTCTGGGACTCGGCTTATCTTGGAGTCGCCTCTGGGACTCGGCTTATCTTGGAGTCGCCTCTGGGACTCGAGGGGTGTAGCCTGCCCCAATGTCTTGAAAGGTTCTGGGACTCAGGTTAGCCTACCCGTGGCCCATTACTCCGACAGTACTGCCCGAAGCTGGTGAGGCTCCGAGGGTGATACATCGTGGGGCCTCAACAGTTTCATTCTTCTGGTGGTGGGATCTGGGCATTGCTTGCCGTCTTTCTCCAGGCCGACTATCTGAAGTCGAACTCGTAGAGGGCCGTCTTGCCCCCTTAAAGAGTTTGAAAGTCGCGGCGGGAACCAGGCGGCGTGCCTGATACGCTTCCCGCGGTCGCCAGCCGTGGGCCAGTCGTGCGGCGCCACGCGGCAGGAATAGTCTGCCTACCCACGCGCGCGATGGGACAGGCCGTTAGGCGGGGCCCCCCACTACCGCGCCTCGGCACGTGAACGGATCCGTTGCAGCCGTGCGGACGGTTGGGCTCCCCACGTCGTTACTGCGTGCAGTAACTACGTGGGGTAAATCGTGGGAGCCGTGGGGTCCCGTGCGTAGTTAATCCCACGCCTGCCCCATCGGCTTCACAGCCTATGGGCCTATAACTAGGCGGGGGGAGCGGGACGGCGAAGCACGCGCGCCCATTCTTCCTTGCTCCCCAGCTTCCTCCTGCCTCTTCTTCCTCCTGCCGTCGTCGCCTCAAACCACGCCGCGCCCGCAGCGATGAGCTCTTCCTCCGCCGCCGCGGCTCCTGCCGTGCGCTCCGGCATGTGGGACGGCTCCGATGTGGACGACGACCTCATCGAGCTCCTCCGCAAGACGCGTCGGCTCTCCGGCGCGAACCTCGTGCGAGCCCGTGCCGCGCCGGCAAGGGAGATAAGGCCGGCGCCGGAGGAGGGCGAGTGGTGTTGGGGAACGTAGTAATTTCAAAATTTTCCTACACACACGCAAGATCATTGTGATGTATAGCAACGAGAGGGGAGAGTGTTGTCCACATACCCTTGTAGACCCGAAGCGGAAGCGATCACAGCGTAGAGGAAGTAGTCGACGTTCTCCTCGCGATCCGACCGATCCGGCGCCGTTACTCGGCGCCCGAGTTCTTGACACACGTACAGCTCGATGGCGTCCCTCGTATTCGATCCAGCCGAGTGTTGAGGAGAGTTTGTCGAGACGACGGCATGGTGACGATCTTGATGTTTCACTGCGCAGGGCCGCCTAAGCTTCGCGACGGTATGATCGAGGTGGAATATGGTGGAGGGGGCACCGACACGGCTAAGGAACGATCCGTAGATCAATACTTGTGTGTTCTAGGGTGCCCCCTGCCCCGTATATAAAGGAGGGAGGGGGAGGCCGGCCGGCCCCTATAGCGCGCAAGGAGGGGGGAGTCCTCCTCCTAGTTGAGTAGGACTCCCTTTCCTAGTTCAACTAGGAAGGAGAAGGGGAAGGAAGAGAGGAGAGGGAGAGGGAAAGGGGCGCCCCCTCCTTGTCCTATTCGGACTCCCACAGGGGGGGCGCCACCTCTGATCGGCCCTCTCTCTCCCTCTTGGCCCACTAAGGCCCATATTCCCCGGGGGTTCGGTAACCTCCCGGCACTCCGGTTTTCTCCGAAACTTCGGAACCTTTCCGTGTCCGAATATAGCCATCCAATATATCAATCTTTATGTCTCGACCATTCCGAGACTCCTCGTCATGTCTGTGATCACATCCGGACTCGAACTTCTTGGTACATCAAAATACATAAACTCATAATAAGCATCATCGAAACCTTAAGCGTGCGGACCCTACGGTTCGAGAACAATGTAGACATGACCTAGAACTATTCTCGGTCAATAACCAATAGCGGACCTGGATGCCCATATTGGTTCCTACATATTCTACGAAGATCTTTGTCGGTCGAGACCGCATAACAATATCGTTGTTCCTTTGTCATCGGTATGTTACTTGCCCGAGATTCGATCGTCGGTATCCAATACCTAGTTCAATCTCGTTACCGCAAGTCTCTTTACTCGTTCCGTAATACATCATCTCACAACTAACTCATTAGTTGTAGTGCTTGCAAGGCTTGATGATGTGTATTACCGAGAGGGCCCAGAGATACCTCTCCGACAATCGGAGTGACAAAACCTAATCTCGAAATCGCCAACCCAACATCGCCTTTGGAGACACCTGTAGTACTCCTTTATAATCACCCAGCACGTTAGGACGTTTGGTAGCACCAAAGTGTTCCTCCGTAAGCGGAGTTGCATAATCTCATAGTTACAGGAACATGTATATGTCATGGATAAAAGCGGTAGCAACATACTAAGCGATCGTGTGCTAAGCTAATGGAATGGGTCATGTCAATCAGATCATTCTACTAATGATGTGACCTCGTTAATCAAATAACAACTCTTTGTTCATGGTGGGAAACATAACCATCTTTGATTAACAAGCTAGTCTTGTAGAGGCATACTAGTGACATGTTGTTTGTTTATTCATTCACACATGTATCATGTTTCCGGTTAATACAATTCTAGCATGAATGATAAACATTTATCATGAAATAAGGAAATAAATAATAACTTTATTATTGCCTCTAGGGCATATTTCCTTGATCTCCCACTTGCACTAGAGTCAATAATCTAGATTACATAGTAATGATTCTAACACCCATGGAGTCTTGGTGCTGATCATGTTTTGCTCGTGGAAGAGGCTTAGTCAACGGTTGCGCAACATTCAGATCCGTATGTATCTTGCAAATCTCTATGTCTCCCACGGACTAAGTCCGGATGGAATTGAAGCGTCTCTTGATGTGCTTGGTCCTCTTGTGAAATCTGGATTCCTTTGCTAAGGCAATTGCTCCGATATTGTCACGAAGATTTTCATTGGACCCAATGCACTAGGTATGACACCTAGATGGGATATGAACTCCTTCATCCGACTCCTTCATTAGCTGCTTCGAAGCTGCTATGTACTCCGCTTCACATGTAGATCCCGCCACGACGCTTTGTTTAGAACTGCACCAACCGACAGCTCCTCCGTTTAGTGTAAATCGTATCCGGTCTGCGATTTAGAATCGTCCGGATCGGTGTCAAAGCTTGCATCAACGTAACCGCCACGATGAGCTCTTTGTCACCTCCATATACGAGAAACATATCCTTAGTCCTTTTCGGTATTTCAGATGTTCTTGACCGCTGTCGATGATCCTCTGGATTACTTTGGTACCTCCTGCTAGGCTTATAGCAAGGCACACATCAGGTCGGTACACAGCATTGCATACATGATAGAGCCTATGGCTGAAGCATAGGAACATCTTTCATTTTCTCTCTATCTTCTGCAGTGGTCGGGCATTGAGTCTTACTCAACTTCACACCTTGTAACACGGCAAGAACCCTTTCTTTGCTTGATCCATTTTGAACTTCTTCAAAATTTTGTCAAGGTATGTGCTTTGTGAAAGTCAATTAAGCGTCTTGATCTATCTCTATAGATCTTAATGCCCAATATGTAGGCAGCTTCACGAGGTCTTTCATTGAAAAACTCTTATTCAAGTATCCCTTTATGCTATCCAGAAATTCTATATCATTTCCGATTAGTAATATGTCATCTATATATAATATCGAAATGCTACTGAGCTCCCACTCACTTTCTTGTAAATCTGAGGCTTCTCCAAAAGTGCATACAAACCCAAATGCTTTGATCACACTATCAAAGCGTTTATTCCAACTCGAGATGCTTGCACCAGTCCATAGATGGATCGCTGGAGCTTGCACACTTTGTTAGCTCCTTTGGATCGATAAAACCTTACGGTTGCATCATATACAACTCTTCTTCGTAAATCCATTCAGAATGCGTCTTTACATCCATTTGCCAAATTTCATAATCATAAAATGCGGCAATTGCTAACATGATTCGGACGGACTTAAGCATCGCCACGGGTGAGAAGGTCTCATCGTAGTCAATCCCTTGAACTTGTCGAAAACCTTTGCGACAAGTCGAGCTTTATAAACGATAACATTACCGTCGGCGTCGGTCTTCTTCTTGAAGATCCACTTGTTTTCTATTGCTTGCCTACCCTCGGGCAAGTCAACCAAAGTCCATACTTTGTTTTCATACATGGATCCCATCTCAGATTTCATGGCCTCAAGCCATTTTTGGAATCTGGGCTCACCATCGCTTCTTCATAGTTCGTAGGTTCATCATGATCTAGTAGCATGATTTCCGAACAGGATTACCGTACCACTCAGTGCGGATCTTACTCTGGTTGATCTACGAGGTTCTGTAGTAACTTGATCTAAAGTTTCATGATCAACATCATCAATTTCCTCACTACTTGGTGTAGGTGTCTCGAAACCGGTTTTCTGCGACGAACTACTTTCAAGTAAGGAGAAGGTACTATTACCTCATCAAGTTCCACTTTCCTCCCACTCACTTCTTTCGAGAGAAACTCCTTCTCTAGAAAGGATCCATTTTAACAACAAATGTCTTGCCTTGGATCTGTGATAGAAGGTGTACCCAACTGTTTCCTTTGGGTATCCTATGAAGACACATTTCTCGATTTGGGTTCGAGCTTATCAGGTTGAAGCTTTTCACATAAGCATCGCATCCCCAAACTTTTAGAAACGACAACTTTGGTTTCTTGCCAAACCATAGTTCATAAGGTGTCGTCTCAGCAGATTTCGACGGTGTTCTATTCAGTGTGAATGCGGCCGTCTCTAGAGCATAACCCCAAAGCGATAGCGGTAAATCTGTAAGAGACATCATAGATCGCACCATATCTAGTAAAGTGCGATTACGACGTTCGGACACACCATTACGCTGTGGTGTTCGGGTGGCGTGAGTTGCTAAACTATTCCGCATTGTTTCAAATGTAGACCAAACTCGTAACTCAAATATTCACCTCCACGATCGGATCGTAGAAATTTAATTTTCTTGTTACGATGATTTTCAACTTCACTCTGAAATTCTTTGAACTTTTCAAATGTTTCAGACTTATGTTTCATTAAGTAGATATACCCATATCTGCTTAAGTCATCTGTGAAGGTGAGAAAATAAAGATATCCGCCACGAGCCTCAACATTCATCGGACCACATACATCTGTATGTATGATTTCCAACAAATCTGTTGCTCTCTCCATAGTACTGGAGAAGCGGGTTCTAGTCATCTTGCCCATGAGGCACGGTTCATAAGTGCCAAGTGATTCATAATCAAGTGACTCCAAAAGTCCATCGGTATGGAGTTTCTTCATGCGTTTACACCGATATGACCTAAGCGGCGATTGCCACAAATAAGTTGCACTATCATTATCAACTCTGCATCTTTTGGTTTCAACATTATGAATATGTGTATCACTACTATCGAGATTCATTAAAATAGACCACTCCTCAAGGGTGCATGACCATAAAAGATATTACTCATATAAATAGAACAACCATTATTCTCGATTTAAATGAATAACCGTCTCGCATCAAACAAGATCCAGATATAATGTTCATGCTCAACGCAGCACCAAATAACAATTATTTAGGTCTAAAACTAATCCGAAGGTAGATGTAGAGGTAGCATGCCGACCGCGATCACATCGACTTTGGAACCATTTCCCGCAGCATCGTCACCTCGTCCTTTGCGGTGTTAAGCAATCCGTAGTCCCTGTTTGAGTTGCAAATAGTAGCAGCAGTAACCATATCAAATACCAGTGCTCTGCGAGCTCTAGTAAGGTACACATCAATAACATGTATATCACATATACCTTTGTTCACCTTGCCATCCTT
The DNA here is from genome assembly GCA_021437245.1 of Aegilops speltoides. Classification (NCBI taxonomy): domain Eukaryota; kingdom Viridiplantae; phylum Streptophyta; class Magnoliopsida; order Poales; family Poaceae; genus Aegilops; species Aegilops speltoides. The sequence continues at coordinate 560,339,914 of CM038147.1, forward strand.
CTTATCCACCAAATACTTGGGGCAGTTCCGCTTCGGTGACGATCGCTTGCGATAGAAGCACTCGGTTTCAGGCTTAGGTCCAGACTTGGGTTTCTTCTCTGAGCAGACAACTTGCTTGCTGTTCTTCTTGAAGTTCCTTCTTCTTCCTTTGCCTTTCTTCTTGAAACTAGTGGTCTTATTGACCATCAACACTTGATGCTCCTTCTTGATTTCTACCTCCGCAGCCTTTAGCATTGCGAAGAGCTCGGTATAGTCTTTACTAACCCTTGCATATTATAGTTCATCACGAAGCCTTTGTAGCTTGGTGGCGTGATTGAAGAATTACATCAATGACACAATCATCCGGAAGATTAACTCCCAATTGCGTCAAGTGATTGTAGTACCCAGACATTACGAGTATGTGCTCACTAATGAACTATTCTCCTCCATCTTGCAGCTATAGAACTTATTGGAGACTTCATATCTCTCAATCCGGGCAATCTGTTGGAATATCAACTTCAACTCTGGAACATCTCATATGCTCCATGACGTTCAAAACGTCGTTGAAGTCCCGGTTCTAAGCCGTAAAGCATGGCACCTCGAACTATAGAGTAGTCATCGCTTTGCTCGCGAGACGTTCTTAACGTCGTCGGTTGCATCAAAGCGAGCTGGCACCCAGCGGTGCATCCGGACGTAACTCTTACGTGCAGCAATGAGGATAATCCTCGAGTTACGGACCCGATCCGTGTAATTTCTACCATCATCTTTCAACTTTGCTTTCTCAAGGAACGCATTAAAATTCAACGGAACAACAGCACGAGCCATCTATCTACAATCAAACATAAACAAGCAAGATACTATCAGGTACTAAGTTCATGATAAATTTAAGTTCAATTAATCATATTACTTAAGAACTCCCACTTAGAAAGACATCTCTCTAGTCATCTAAGTGATCACGTGATCCAAATCAACTAAACCATAACCGATCATCACGTGAAATGGAGTAGTTTTCAATGGTGAACATCTTATGTTGATCATATCTACTATATGATTCACGCTTCGACCTTTCGGTCTCCGTGTTCCGAGGCAATATCTCGCATATGCTAGGCTCGTCAAGTATAACCCGAGTATTCTGCGTGTGCAAAACTGGCTTGCACCCGTTGTAGATGGACGTAGAGCTTATCACACCGATCATCACGTGGTGTGCAGGCACGACGAACTTTGGCAACGGTGCATACTCGGGAGAACACTTCTTGATAATTTAGTGAGAGATCATCTTATAATGCTACCGTCAATCAAAGCAAGATAAGATGCATAAAAGGATAAACATCACATGCAAATCAATATAAGTGATATGATATGGTGATCATCATCTTGTGCTTCGTGATCTTCATCTCCGCAGCACCACCATGATCACCATCGTCACCCGCGACACCTTGATCTCCATCGTAGCATCGTTGTCGTCTCGCCAATCTTATGCTTCTCGACTATCTCTACGCTTAGTGATAAAGTAAAGCATTATAGAGCGATTGCATTGCATACAATAAGCGACAACCATATGGCTCCTGCCGATTGCCGATAACCGGTTACAAAATATGATCATCTCATACAATAAAATATAGCATCATGTCTTGACCATATCACATCACAACATGCCCTGCAAAAACAAGTTAGGCGTCCTCTACTTTGTTGTTGCAAATTTTACGTGGCTGCTACGGGCTTAAGCAAGATCCAGTCTCACCTCGCATCAAAACCACAGCGATACTTCGTCAAATAGACTCCGTTTAACCTTCTCAAGGACCGGGCGTAGCCACTTTTCAGTTCAACTAAAGTGAGAGAGCAGGCACCCACCAGTCACCTTTAAGCAGCGAGTGCTCGTGGCGGTGAAACCAGTCTCGCGTAAGCGTCTGGCGTAATGTCGGTGCAGGCGCTTCATCTCACAATACCGCTGAACCAAAGTATGACATCTGGTAGGTAGTATGACTTGTATCGCCCACAACTCACTTGTGTTCTACTCGTGCAAAACATCAAACCATAGAAAAAACCTAGGCTCGATACCACTGTTGGGGAGCGTAGTAATTTCAAAATTTTCCTACGCACACGGAAGATCATGGTGATGTATAGCAACGAGAGGGGAGAGTGTTGTCCACATACCCTTGTAGACCGAAGCGAAGCGATCACAGCGTAGAGGAAGTAGTCGTCGTTCTCCTCGCGATCCGACCGATCCGGCGCCGTTACTCGGCGCCCGAGTTCTTGACACACGTACAGCTCGATGGCGTCCCTCGTACTCGATCCAGCCGAGTGTCGAGGAGAGTTCGTCGACCGCGACGGCGTGGTGGCGATCTTGATGTTTCACGGCGCAGGGCTTCGCCTAAGCTTGCTGACGGTATGATCGAGGTGGAATATGGTGGAGGGGGGCACCGCACACGGCTAAGGAACGATCCGTAGATCAAACTTGTGTGTTCTAGGGTGCCCCCCTGCCCCCGTATATAAAGGAGGGGAGGGAGGCGGCCGGCCCTATAAGCAGCGCCAAGGAGGAGTCCTCCTCCTAGTTGGAGTAGGACTCCCTTTCCTAGTTCAACTAGGAAGGAGAAGGGGAAGGAAGAGAGGAGAGGGAGAGGGAAAGGGGGCCCCCCTCCTGTCCTATTCGGACTCCCACAGAGGGGCGCCACCTCTGATCGGCCCCTCTCTCCCTCTTGGCCCACTAAGGCCCATATTCCCCGAGGGGTTCGGTAACCTCCGGCACTCGGTTTTCTCCGAATACTTCGGAACCTTTCCGGTGTCGAATATAGCCATCAATATATCAATCTTTATGTCTCGACCATTTCGAGACTCCTCGTCATGTCCGTGATCACATCCGGGACTCGAACTTCTTGGTACATCAAAATACATAAACTCATAATAAGCATCGCCATCGAAACCTTAAGCGTGCGGACCCTACGGTTCGAGAACAATGTAGACATGACCTAGAACTATTCTCGGTCAATAACCAATAGCAGGACCTGGATGCCCATATTGGTTCCTACATATTCTCTGAAGATCTTTGTCGGTCGGACCGCATAACAATATCGTTGTTCCTTTGTCATCGGTATGTTACTTGCCCGAGATTCGATCATCGGTATCAATACCTAGTTCAATCTCGTTACGGCAAGTCTCTTTACTCGTTCCGTAATACATCATCTCACAACTAACTCATTAGTTGTAGTGCTTGCAAGGCTTCGAGTGATGTGTATTACCGAGAGGGCCGAAGATACCTCTCCGACAATCGGAGTGACAAAACCTAATCTCGAAATCGCCAACCCAACATCTCGCCTTTGGAGACACCTGTAGTACTCCTTTATAATCACCCGATTATGTTGTGACGTTTGGTAGCACCAAAGTGTTCCTCCGTAAGCGGAGTTGCATAATCTCATAGTTACAGGAACATGTATATGTCATGGATAAAAGCAGTAGCAACATACTAAGCGATCGTGTGCTAAGCTAATGGAATGGGTCATGTCAATCAGATCATTCTACTAATGATGTGACCTCGTTAATCAAATAACAACTCTTTGTTCATGGTCAGGAAACATAACCATCTTTGATTAACAAGCTAGTCTTGTAGAGGCATACTAGTGACATGTTGTTTGTTTATTCATTCACACATGTATCATGTTTCCGGTTAATACAATTCTAGCATGAATGATAAACATTTATCATGAAATAAGGAAATAAATAATAACTTTATTATTGCCTCTAGGGCATATTTCCTTCAAGTGGGTCATATTCCGCTCGCACCTCATGCGCGGCCTGGGGCTGCCGGCGAGCGGTTTCTTCCGCTCCTTCTTGGAGTTCAACGGGCTCCAGCTGCACCACCTTACTCTGAACACGGTGGTGCTGCTGGCCGCCTTCGCCACCCTGTGCGAGGGCTTCCTCGGCGTTCTCCCCACCATCGAGCTGTGGGGAGTATTCTTCCAATCCATGCTCGGCACGCACGTCGCCGGCGTGCCAGCATAGTGCGTTGCCTTCATCGCGATGCGAAGGTCGACCGCTGACAATCCATTCCCCTCCATACCGCTGATTAAGTCGGTGAAGATGTGGCAGTGGTCATATTTTTACGTGAAGAACGTCACCCCAGAAGGCGACTGGGTCAATATGCCGCCCTACGAAGCCGGCACGCCGGCTGGAAGGCTTCCCAGCTGGTCCCATCGGGTCAAGACGCTGACTCCCGCAGGTGCCGCCGTCGCGCGACTCCGAGTGCTGACGTAGTCAGAGGGCTTGGTTGGGGCCGACTTGCTGGCCGCCTTCGTGGCGCGCCGAGTCCTCCCACTCCAAGGCCGACCTCATGTGATCAGTCAGATGAGCGACCACCGGGACCCGAGTCGGATGTGCACCAGGGACATGCCCCACGCGGAGGTGGCGAACATGGTGAACCACATCGCGAACTGCGAGCTCGTGGTGGACTGGCAGTTCGGCAAAGAGCCGTACTCACGCGCCAACCCCCCGCCAGTGGTAAGTTGTATCTTTTGTTCTTCTGTTTTTGTTTTGCAGCTGAATCCGACTTTTGATCCTCTTGGTTTCTTCGAGTCAGAACCCCCTCATCCAGCCTGCAGCCGGCGCCTCGGGACCGCCCCGTGAGTTTGTCCCCGACCGAGCGGAGAGCGATGTCGACGACCCCGACTTGGGGGCGGCGGTGATGGAGGCCGACGCCGAAGGCGGAGGAGGAGGAGTGGAAGGCTGCTTCAGGCCCTCAGCCACCTTTGCCGACTGGCCTGACGACAACGCCGAAGGGGAAGTCGCCCCGCGCCACCAGTTGAACGTCGGCCAGCCGACGCGAGTTCCTTCGCCGACTTGGCCGGTCAAGTCGGCGCGAAGAAGCGCCGGGCCGGGCCGAGTTCGCTCGGCGGCCGACCGAAGAAGTTCAAGGGGGCGGCCGCCGCGACCAAGCGGGAAGAGGCGGTCGCGAAAGCCAACCGCTTCCGCAAGGAAGTAAAAAGGCCGCCACTCGTCTCTACGTAAGTGCTCTGTCTACGACTTGCTTGCTTCAGTCGAATCTTGTCTTAATTTCTTACATGAATTCTCCGCTTCAGGGCCCCCCTTTCCCTTGAGAGGGTCGCCGTCATCTCTGTCATGAGGTCGGCCGAGACGTCTGCCAATACTCGGCGGATTGACCCCGCCGCCGACCTTCGGGAGGCGATGGAGCAAAACGCGCAGGAGAAGCGGGACAAAGAGGAGGCCGACCATCTGGAGAGGGCGGAGGCTGAGAAGGCGGCGGCCTCCGCCCCGAAAAAGCTGGAAGAGGCCTTAGCCGCCATCACGGCAAGACAGCGGGCTGAGGAGACCGCGCACCGCCAATCGGCGTTGCTCGTCATCCCACTGAACTCCGCACCGCCGCCCCCGGAGTTCACGGGGCAGACTGGAGAAGCCGGCGGGGAGAACCCCATCATGGAGAAGGATGGTGGCGAGGCCTCCGCGTCGGGTACGGCCACGCCGCCACCGCCACCTCCGCCGCCGTCTCGGAGCGCGCATGGCAAGCAGCCGGCAGGCCCTCCCGTGATGCCGACTGAAGACGAGGCCGTGGCGAAGCTACTCCTTCAAGTCGCCTCGCCAGCGCGCCGCTGCCTTGAGAAGGCGATTTTGGCGCCACGCCCCTTGGAGGCCAGCGCCGCCAGCTCGGCCATCCCAGATGCCCGGCGACAAAGCGCGCGCTCTTTGGGTGGGTGCGAGGAGGCGGCGATGGTCCGCTGAACCAGGCGCTCCTGGACGTCCAGGCGAAGCTGCGAGCTGAGGGCCAGGCCATCCAGGGCTGCACCAAGGCACACCTGGCGTCGCGAGCAGCTATCAGGGTATGCTTTCTTCCTTGACATTTTTTTCTCGTTCTTCTCTGTGGGGGAGCGCTAGCGCACCCACTGGGTGTAGTCTCCGAGTTTCGGGCCGGCTGCCGAGCAGGCGGCCCGGAACTCCACCTGGCGAGTTCCTCATATTTATCTTTGTCTAAAATACTTGTTATAGGAATATCACAACCTCCGCGTCACTGCCTTCAACCGCAACATTGAGCAGCTGGGGAAGCAGACTGCCGACTTGTCGAAGAGCCGGAGTAAGTCCTTCCTCTTTTTCGTGGGGGCGCGCTTGCGACCCGCGGGCTGTAGTCCCCGAGATTCGGGCCGTCTGCTGAGCAGTCGGGCCAGATCTTCCCGGCGACCTTCTTTATTGACGACTTAACGTCTTTTTCCTTTTGTTCTTCAGAGGCCAATGCCGCTCTTCAGGAATAGCTGGGCGAAGCCAACACCGCCTTGCGCGCCAAGGAGGAGGAGTGTAACAAACTCGCCACAGAGCGCGACCTGCTGGCCGCGCAGTTGGCGGAGCAGAAGGAGCTGCTCAAGAAGGCACACGATGAGGCGGAGAAGAGAGAGACCGCTCGCCTGGCCGAGTTCGAAAGTGAGCGCTCCTCCTGGACCGACAAGGAGGCGATGCTGACCTCCGGCTTCCATGAGATCGAAGACATCGTCGACGGTGAGTTTTTTTGCTTTCTTTCTTTGAGCCGCCGACTGTAAGTCAAGCCGACTCCTGACTCTTTCTCTTGCTTATTTTTTGTTTCGGTAGACTTCTTCCCTGGCCACTCGCAGGCGGTCACTCGAGCCATCGAGGTTGATCGCGAGGCACGGAGGGCAAATGGCGCGGAGATCGCCGCCAACACCCCCCTGACTGTCGACGAGCAGCTCCTGAGCATCGAGACTCGTCTACGGCCGGCCCATCAGCTGCTGCGCCGGCTTCAACGTGCCGGTGCTCAGGCAATTGTCGCCCTATGGCCAGACATGCGATTCTGCGCCTCGGTCGGACTGCCGACTGGTGGAAATCATGGCTGGCCGTCTTGAACTGGAAGGTTCCTCGGCCCGGCTGGGCCGCCGCTGGCCTTGGAATTCATTGAGGCTTGGTATCCGGGGTTGGAGCTGGACCGGCTGGCCTCGTTCCGGTCAGAAGCCCAGGCAGAGCTGGTGGCTGTGGAAGGCGCCCTTGTCGAGCGTGCGGTGGTGATTGCCGATTATACCGACACCAGCGTCTTCGTCCCTGAGCGGGCTGCGAACGGCGAGGAGGTGCCGTCGGAGTTGCTTGGGATGAACCCGGACTACGACAAGGACTCGGCGGAGGTGATCGGTTCGAGCGCCGAGGAAGAAGGCGAGGCGGAGGACGGAGGCGAGATGGAGGCGCCAGAAGACGGAGCAGGCGACCAGCCTCAGCTCGACCGCGCCTCCAGCAACGAGCCGCGTCCGACTGAGCCGGCTGCCGGCGGAGACGATCAAGCCGAGACTGCCCAGCCGGCCGCCCCGGCGCCTGACACCGCCATCCCCACCGACCCTCCGAACCCGTCTGCCGCTTCTTAGGCTGCCGTCTTGCCTTTATTTTATGTATCTTAATAGTCTTTTGAAAGAACTTGTTAACTTGCACAATTCCACCCGCAGGGTGTATTTTGAACATGGCCAAGGGCCTATGTTATGTAAATATTCATCTGAATTCTATCTTTCATTGCTCATTGCTCTTTTGGCTTTTTCCTTTGCCGCCTTCCCTCAGTCGCCGCCTTGCCAGACGGACAACCGCTCTGCGGACTGTCGCTGGGTCAACTGCTTGGCGACCTTAGGGAAGACAAGTACTTGGCCTTTTTTAGAGTCTTTTAACAAGTTGGATAGAAGGCGGCAAGCCGACTATTCAAGAGTTGGCTCTGTGAAGAGAGGCTGGAAGCCGGCTTGGGCTATGCTTATTGTCGGTGTCAAAACCGGCGGATCTCGGGTAGGGGGTCCCGAACTGTGCGTCTAGGCAGATGGTAACAGGAGACGAGGGACATGATGTTTTACCGAGTTGGGCCCTCTCGATGGAGGTAAAACCCTCGTCCTGCTTGATTAATATTGATGATATGGGTAGTACAAGAGTGGATCTACCACGAGATCAAGGAGGCTAAACCTAAATCTAGCCTATGGTATGATTGTTGTAATGTATGTTGTGTCCTACGGACTAAAGCCCTCGGTTTATATAAACACGGAGGAGGCTAGGAATTACATAGAGTCGGTTACAATGGTAGGGGATCTACATATCCGTATCACCAAGCTTGCCTTCCACGCTAAGGAAAGTCCCATCCGACACGGGGCGGAGTCTTCAATCTTGTATCTCCAGTAGTCTTGGAGTCCGCGGACGATGATAGTCCGCGGACGATGATAGTCGGCTGTCGGACACCCCTAATCAGGACTCCTCGGTAGCCCCGAACCAGGCTTCAATGGCGATAAGTCAGTAGCGTATATAGTCTTGGCGTTGCAAAGCGGGTTCTCCTTCAAGTTCCATGTACCGCGAACGGTGTCGGATTTATCATAAATCTGTGTTTCTCGGCTTCTCGCCCAATAATGGCCTTTTTTTCCGCAGCGTCGACGAATGCGAAAAGCAGGCGTCTTTATGTTTCACCCCTAGTCGTGCGAGTCGTCCGCCTACAAAAGAGGCAAAATCCAGATCCAAACCACACCATCTTCCTCCCTTGAATACCTCGTGGCGCCCGACCCTAAAATCCATTCCATCATGGACCGTCGACGCGGCTCCTCTTCTCGCTCCCAGCCCACCGCCAGGAGGTTGAGGAGGTGCTGTTCCGCCTGTGAGCTAGTGAAGCTCAAGCGGGGATATCTCCCTCCGGCCTTCATGGTCCCGGTTGAGCGGGCTAGTCACTTATCAAGGTGGGAGGCAAGCGGAGGCTACCCCAAGCCCCAATAAAGGGGCGAGTATGCCTTGTCCCTTATCGATAAGGGACTCGGATTCCCAATACATCCGTTCCTCCGGGCTCCACGGAGTTCTCGGACTCCAGCTCCACCACCTCATGCCCGCCTCATCACGCATATCGCGGGCTATGTAGCTCTTTGCAAGCTATTCCTGGGCATTGAGCCCCAGTTTGCATTGTGGAAGAGGCTATTCTGCCTCGTACCGCATTCTCACGAGGGGTCCATATATCAAGTGGGCGGCGCCGAAATATGGCGCATCGCCGGGACCGGATACCCATCCGGTACTCCCAAGAAGGCGTCCGAAGACTGGCCTTCCGAGTGGTTTTACATAGGAGGCGGCTCGCTGCGGACCCAGTCGGATTGGCCTCCGGAGTTTAGTGCTGCTCCTCTGAAGAAAGCGCCTCGGTGGCGCCCACGGAGCCCCGATTGGAGGAAGACAAGCGTCCATTACTTGATGGGCGAATAAGATTCTTGGCCCATTCGGGTTGATCATGATTGGATTCATGGCGACATGCATCATGCGAAGTACAACCATTGCAATATAGAGGCCACCCCATGTGGGATTTCAGCGGGGAAAGACGATGCCACCTGTCATGGCGCGAAGGCGGATTCGACCGAGGATCTGGTGGAGATCTGTCCGGCTTGTACAAGGGGGAGAAGGAGGAATTCCTTGAGCGAACCCTTTGAATGGGTTTTCCATGAACAACCCTAGAGGATGGAGTAGCGAACACCTTTAAGGGCTCAACCCATGCTTTGAAGTTTAGGCTTCTTACATTATGTCTTGGCGTGGGATCTCGCGGACTGTGAAGGACATGATAAGTCCGCTCCGAAACCGAGGATCGGAAAGATCCTGGATCCGGCCTCTGAAGAGGACCCGGACATAAAGGTGGAGCTGATCGACGGGGTGTTTCACCAGCTCAGCATGGATAATGCTTTGGTCGCCATTCTGACGGACTACCCGGACTGTATCCGGCTTCCAGTGGTGTGACGAGGCCGGACACCATTATCTCTTCCTTGCCCATTTTCGACCTTCATGACGATGGTATTTTATAGGAAGTGCCTTGGCGGGAAGCCCGAACCAGCGGTGACCAACAAAGGTCGATCCGGACCAGCGGCGGGAAAGGAGCGCGGGGCGGACTGAAATGTCGCCGCAAAGGTATAACTTCGCATTTGAATTTTGAACAACGTTCTAGGAAGCGTCGAGTGCTCATGATCTTTATAGGAGAAAAAGCGCTCGCCCGGACTGCGGGCGCGGAAGTTACCGATCAACCTATGCGGCCAGGCTCCGATTGCCCGCCCGAGGAGGAGGCAAGCGCAAACACCTTGGGCGGATCCTCCTCCACGGAGGATACCAAGCTGGTATCCGCCACCAAGTCGAGGTGGAAGCGCCATGAACCATAGGCGCCCGCCCGGACGGTGTTTCATGAAGCGTGCTTCTCCCCTGAGGCATTGGGCGCCTTTAACACGGGGGCGCGCATCTCCGTGCCGCTCAAGATGGTTTTACGAGCCGCGAGCGGTATGTGAAAGACATACGGGTAAGGGAATTTTAATGGTTATATACACGGTAGCCCCGAGACTTAAAGTAGTTATGTTAACTGATTTAAGGATCAATTGAAACGCATGAGCTCTTACCGAGAAGAATGCCCGGCTGTCTCGGGAGCTGCAAGAATGCAAGGCCCAACTTGAGGCGCACTTGCTGCCTTGAGGAGGAGACGCGAGACCCCTCTGGTAACACATTTTTATTAATAAATATAAGCGCTGTGCGGCGTGCGCGTAAGTCTAATAGTGACATTGCAGGTGCCGCCGAACAAGATCCGGATAGGCAAGGATTACTGCGCTAGCTAAAGGCCGGCGAGAGGATCACTGTAGCCGTGTTTCTAATAACGCGGGCTTGGTCATGGGGTCATGGCAATAGTACCACCGCCTGACGGGCGATCACTGTTGCCATTCCCCGTCGTGTCTGGTTAATGGCAGGCAAGAGTGTCCATTACTTGATGGGCCGAATAAGATTACTGGCACATTCCGGGTTGACCATGATTGGAGTCATGGCGACATGCATCATGCGGGGGGAACAGCCATTGCAATACAGAGGCCACCCATGTGGGATTTCAGCGGGAAAAGCGATGCCACCCGTCATGGCGCGAAGGGCGGATTCGACCGAGGATGCGGTGGAGATCTGTCCAGCCTGTACAAGGGGGAGAAGGAGGACTTCCTTCGAACGAACCCTTTGAATGGGTTTTCCATGAACAACCCTAGAGGATGGGTAAGCGAACACCTTTAAGGGCTCAACCGATGCTTTCGAAGTTTAGGCTTGGTACATTATGTCTTCAGCGCAGGATCTACGCCGGACTGTGGAGGAAATGATAAGTCCCGCTCCGCAACCCGAGGATCCAGAAAGATCCCTAGATCCGGCCTATGAAGAGGGCCCGGACATAAAGGTGGAGCTGATCGATGGGGTGTTTCACCAGCTCAGCATGGATAATGCTTTGGTCGCCATTACGGCGGACTACCCGGTGTATCCGGCTTCCCGGTGTTGTGACGAGGCCGGACACCATTACCTCTTCCTTGCCCATTTTCGACCTTCGCGACGATGGTATTTTATAGGAAGTGCCTTGGCGGGAAGAAGCCAAGGCGGCGGTGACCAACAAAGGTCGATCCGGACCAGCGGCGCGAAAAAAGCGGCAACGCGGACTGAAACGTCGCCGCAAAGGTATAACTTCGCATTTGAATTTTCAGAACAACGTTCCTAAAGCGTCGAGTGCTCATGATCTTTATAGGAGAAAAAGCGCTCGCCGGACTGCGGGCGCGAAGTTGCCGATCCAACCTATGCCGGCGGGCTCCGGCGCCCGGACTTTGGAGGGAGGCAAGCGCAAGCAGCGGGCGGATCCTCCTCCAACGTGGGATACCGGCAGCACTGTCCACCACCAAGTGCGAGGTGGAGGCGCCATGAACCATAGGCGCCGCCGAACAGTGTTTCGTGAGCGTGCTTCTCCACGAGGCATTGGGCGCCTTTAATGCGAGGGGCGCGCATCTCCGTGCCGCTTAAGATGGTTTTACGAGCCACGGAGCAAGTATGTGAAAGACATATGGGTAAAGGAATTTTAATGGTTATATACACGGTAGCCCCGAGACTTAAAGTATTTATGTTAACTGATTTAAGGATCAATTGAAATGCGAGCTCTTACCGAGAAGAATGCCAATTGTCTCGGGAGCTGCAAGAATGCAAGGCCCAACTTGAGGCCGCACTTGCTGCCTTGAGGAGGAGACTCGAGACCCCTCTGGTAAAACATTTTATTAATAAATATAAGCGGCTGTGCGGCGTGCACGTAAGTCTAATAGTGACATTGCAGGTGCCGCCGAACAAGATCGGATAAGCAGGATTACTGCGCCAGCTAAAGGCGGCGAGAGGGTGCTGAATAAGGTGCAGCAAGAAAGGAACAAACTCAGGATGCCGCCCAGCTCGGAGAAGAGCTGAAAGGTGTTCGGCCGAGCTGTCCGCTCCGTTAGGAAACCGGCGACTTCGTCGTGGCATATATAGTAAGTGCTTGGCGGACTCCTTTGAAAAGAAGAGTTCGGCGAGGAAGTCAATTGACAAATTATGTCTTGTAGGTATACTCACGGTCGCCCTGAAGAATATGCCGTGTCGATGGGTGATCAACTTCGAGCTGTTGCAACTGCTCGAGCGAGTTCGGCGAGCAATGAGCAGCGTCGTCCGAGCTTTATGGCCAGCCCTCTCCCTACCGCGAGCCTTGGGGAGCTTGTGGAGAAGCCAGGAGTCTTGGCAGCTTCCGTTTATGGAAGATTTCGCCTGCCGCCAAGGTGCCGGGAGGCTGGGCAATGGTGAAGGCAGCGTTACAGAAGGCGGATCCCAACCACAAGGCGAAGTTGGACGGTGGGGCCCGATGGGAAGGAGATCCTGTGAGTTTAGTATACAGCCAAGTAGAGTTGGCTGCCAAATTTTCCCAGCGGGGCTGTAAGTTAGACAACTGTTAGGCGAGGATTGAGGAGGAATACAATCAATAATTTTGACAATGTATGTTTTCCTTTAAAGTGACATGTGAAATGCCTTCTAGAGCGGATTGTAGATCGTTTGTCTTTGCCGACCTTTTCGCTTCAACCTCGGGACCCTAGAGTCGGAGTGTGTCGAATACCTTTTGGTTAAGAAACAACAGGGTATGCATGGAAACCAGGCGTGGGGTCATTAGTGCTTTATCGGACAAGTGCCCAACTAGTTATGTTATATTACATGGTTAGTAAGAAACATCTTCGAGAGAATAGTTCCGTTAAGGGTTCCTTTCCACAGGGAGGCATGCCCTAAAGTGCATGTCGGACTGCGAAAATAGCAGAAAAAAAAAAACATCCGAGGCGGATGAATGAGTATGCAAAAATCATCTTTTAAGTCACCGACCGAATATTCCCTTAAGAACGCTAGCTTCGGCTTCACCCGATCCGAGGTACACATCCGGTGACTCGGCAATAGCAATTGCAGAGGTGCTCCTTTACCTCCTAGCGAACAATCGGGAGCGTAGGGGTAAGCAGGAGCCGAGCAACCCAGCTTGGCCAAAACTTAAGTCATATCGATGCATATAATGGTGAGTAAAAGGTACATGTGGAAGCTTGACACATGTGCTGGGCATGACACCCTTATATTTGAGCTTCTGTAAAAGAAGCCCCCAGGTATAATGAGTGCAGATGGCACATCAAGTGTATGAGAATAATGTAAAAGTAGGCCCTTAGGGGCTTTTTAGTAAAAAGGTTATGAAAAGAGAAACAAAAGACAACCGAAGTGTAAAAATTTTAACGGAGGAAGGGGACGAACTCTTAGTCCGGCGCTAGGCATAGAATCTTCGGAGGCGGGCTGCGTTCCATGGGTTCGGCTTGAGTTGGTTATCCGACGCATTTCGTAGACGGTACGCTCCGCCGGTCAGGATTTGATCGATAATGAAGGGCCCCTCCCATTTGGGCTTGAGCTTGTCCTTTTTCTTGTCCGGCAGGCGTAGAACTAGTTCACCAACATTGTAAGTCTTGGCCCGTACTTCTCTGCTTTGATATCTTCGGGCCTGCTGCTGATAGAATGCGGAACGAGCCTTGGCGATGTCGCGTTCTTCCTCCAATGTGTCCAAGCTGTCCTGCCGATCCGGCTCGGCCTCTCTTTATTTGTACATGCGCACTCGAGGTGAGTCATGAATAATGTCGCAGGGCAAGACTGCCTCTGCGCCGTAGACCATAAAGAATGGTGTGAATCCGGTAGTGCGGTTAGGCGTTGTCCGCAGGCCCAGTCTGGTCGAGCTCCTCGACCAGTCGTGTCGATTTAGTAAGTGACGCACTAGTGCGGGTTTAATGCCGCTCATTATTAGACCATTGCTCGTTCCACTTGACCGTTGATTTGAGGGTGATAGGCTGAGCGTAGTCGAGCTTTATGCCCATATTTTTGCACATGACTTAACCTCAAATCGGCTGTGAAGTTCGTGCGTTGTCGGTGATGATCTTTGTGGGGACTCCGTGGCGGTGTACTACCCCGGATATAAAGTCTATCACTAGTCCGGACTCTGCCGTTTTAACCGGTTTGGCCTCTATCCATTTGGTGAATTTGTCCACCATGACCAATAGATACCTTTGCTTGTGGGTTCCCCCTTTAAGGGGTCCAACCATATCAAGCCCCCAGACCACGAACGGCCAAGTAATGGGTATAGTTTTGAGGGCGGTGGGCGGCATGTGGCTCTGATTAGCAAAGAGCTGACAGCCAACGCATCTCTGGACTAAGTCCTGGGCATCTGCCCGGGCCGTCGGCCAATAAAATCCTATACGAAATGCCTTTCCAACAAGGGCCCGGGCTTCCGCGTGGTGTCCGCCTAGTCCGGCATGAATTACCAAGGCGCCAGGATTTGTTCTTCTTTGGTACCATTAACAAATTTGCTAGCCAATCCGGATGTTTGATATCTCTGATGAATCCGGCTTCTAATAGTTTGGCTAGCTCTTCTCCCATTGCCTGCCTTTTGGGTTCGAAAAATCGTCGAAGAGCCTGTTTGACTGGCTTAAATCCTTTTAGGATGTTTAGACTGTGTTCTGCCAACCTGTGTGGGATTCCGGGCATATCCGAAGGATGCCAGGCGAAAATATCCCAATTTTCCCGAAGGAATTGGCGCAATCTGGCGTCTACTTGAGGTTCAATTATTGCCCGATGGAGGCCGTCTTTGTTGGGTCCGTTGGATGGACCTGGAATTTTATTATTTCATCTGCTGGTTTGAAGGAGGTGGACTTGGATCTTTTATTGAGTATCACATCGTCCCTGTTCACCATAGAGCGCAGCGCGGTGAGTTCTTCTGCTGCTAAGGCTTCGGATAGTGTCTCCAGGGCTAGTGCGGCTGTCTTGTTTTCGGCGCGGAGTGCTATGTCCGGATCACTAGCGAGAGTGATTATTCCGCCGGGCCCAGGCATTTTGAGCTTCATGTACCCGTAATGAGGTACTACTTGAAGGATTGTGAATGCCTCTCGTCCTAATATAGCGTGATATCCGCTGTTGAACGGGGCCACGTGGAACGTGACTTCTTCGGATCTGTAATTGTCCGGCGAGCTGAACACCACATCGAGTGTGATTTTTCCAGTGCAACGCACTTCCCGGCTAGGGATTATTCCTCTGAAGGTTGTGCTGCTTCGCTCGATACGGCTCCAATCGATTTCCATTTTTCGCAGATTTTCCTCATAAATGAGGTTTAGTCCACTGCCGCCATCCATGAGGACTTTTGTCAGTCGAAGCCGTCCACTATGGGACTAAGCACCGGTCTTGGCTGGTGCTGGTTGTTCGAATTTAGGCTCGTCGCTGGCATTGAAGGTAATAGTTGTGTCGCTCCATGGATTTGCTGTTGCTACTTGGTAGACTTCGGCGAGTCCGCGGATTGTTCGTTTTCGCATATCGTTCGATGCGAACGTCTCCAAGACTGTTGATACCGTACTGGTATTGTTGGAGTGGTATTCCGGGGCTAGAAGCTGCTCGCCACTTTTGGCCACCTACCGTAATATCCTACATGCTCGAAGGCTATGTGTTGGGACGGCTCCTCCTGTACTATGAAGCTTACAGGGTCCGTTGAGCCATCCTTCCAGTACGGTTCCATGCCCTTTATTGGGCTTTTGCTTTTTCGTTTTTGCATCTGGGGCCTGAGTGTGAGGCACCCTTTTGTTGCGGACTGGGGTTGGGGCTGGATTATCCCAAAATTGGTTTTCAGTTTTCCGGAAACTCTCCATCGCACAGTACTTTCGTACTATGGACGCCAGATCGGCGAAGCGCGTAATTTTACGATGATCAATGGCGTTCAATATTCCCTTGTCCGTGCAATTATTGCAGAAGATTGAGATTGCGTTTTCCTCTCGGCAGTCCTTTATCCTGTCCATAACCAGGAGAATCGCCCGATAGTGATGTCTTTGTTTCAGCGGGCTCTTGCCGTATTAGGGATAGATCGCATATGTGCAGGCGGTGGGTGGACTAAAATCCGGATCCCTGCCCATCTTGGGGCTTAAAGGCCGAGGAGTTTCCAAATTCGGGAGCTTGGGTTGCTGGACACGATCCAGCGAGTCCGGAGCGATGCATGGTTTTAAGTTCAACGCTCGAGCGAGGTCCGTCCCTCCGCGGAAATCCGGCATGGAGGGTTAGGGAATCAGGACGTGACTAGTTTTCAATATAGGCGAAGAGTTGCCGTATTGCTCCTCTACCACTGCGACGTGGTGGGTGACCTGGGGAGAGTTAATCTCTCTTAGATCGGTCTTAAGCCCAATCTGATTATAGTCTGCAGCGACTCCCAGGGCGGCGATGCGATCCAAGAGCTCGTTAACAGACGAGAGCTCTATTGGATCCAACTGTTCAGCAAATTTTGAGCTGATGCGAAGATTGCTTCTGACGACTTGAGAAGTCATTATCGAAGTGGTGGCCGGACAGGCGGCCATAAGAAAACCACCTAGCCGGATAGTTTGGCCGACGGCCAAGGCCCCTTTGGCGAAAACACCGTCTTTGAAGACGGGTGGAGGCATCCTTCCTATCGGCGACGACACAGATGAACTCTCAATGAAAGCACCAATGTCGGTGTCAAAACCGGCGGATCTCGGTAGGGGGTCCCGAACTGTGCGTCTAGGCGGATGGTAACAGGAGGCGAGGACACGATGTTTTACCAGGTTGGGCCCTCTCGATGGAGGTAAAACCCTATGTCTGCTTGATTAATATTGATGATATGGGTAGTACAAGAGTGGATCTACCACGAGATCAAGGAGGCAAAACCCTAAAGCTAGCCTATGGTATGATTGTTGTAATGTATGTTGTGTCCTACGGACTAAAGCCCTCCAGTTTATATAAACACCGGAGGAGGCTAGGGTTACACAGAGTCGGTTACAATGGTAGGAGATCTACATATCCGTATGGCCAAGCTTGCCTTCCACGCCAAGGAAAGTCCCATCCGGACACGGGACGGAGTCTTCAATCTTGTATCTTCGTAGTCTTGGAGTCCGGCGGACGATGATAGTCCGGCTATCCGGACACCCCCTAATCTAGGACTCCCTCACTTATGCTTTGAGTCCTTAGCCATTTTTTGTGTGGGCGCTCATTCTTCCTTACTCTCTGCCCACCAATAGTCGCTCTGCGAGCTGCGGCTTCTGACTGGAGACGGCTTAAGCGCCACACACTACTTGTCCGATTGCAGGAAGCATTTCATAGCGCAAGACGGCGAGTCCCCGGGCCAACTAGTCGAACCCGGTGCCAAGCGGCATAACAAAGAGTAGCATACTCGAAGGCATAATTCTTATCATACAGATAACAAAAAGGGCAGTCCTCGAGCTCGTCTCGGGGGGCCCAAAGTCTCGGTACTTTAAAAGGATAGCATGGTACATACTGCATCAACTGTAAAATCTTCGGAGAAGATTTGCGTTCCATGGCCGTTCCAACTCTTTGCCGAAGTCGTCCCTCTTACGTGCTCGGGGCTTCTAGGCGTCGATTAGGTAGTAGGAGTCGTTGCAAACACTTTGTCGATGATGAAGGGCCTTCCCAAAGGCGCCGGCAGTTAGGCTTGGCCAGCTGTTCATTTGGATCAATCGGAGCACAAGGTCACCCTCTTGGAAAGATCTCGGCCGACCTTCTGTTGTCGATCGGGCGCAGCCTTCGCCGGTGATCTTTGGACCGGCTGAGTGCCAACAGCCGGCCCTCTTCCAGCAGATCGACGTCGTCTTGACGTGCTTCTTCTGCTTCCTCCTTGGTGTACATGGTGACTCGCGGAGAGTCGAACTCTATGTCTGTTGGGATGACGGCCTCAGCACCGTAGAGGAGGAAGAAAGGCGTGAAGCCGGTTGACTTGTTTGGAGTCGTGCATAGACTCCAGAGGACGGCTGGCAGCTCCTCAAGCCAAGAGCCGGCCGAACGCTCGAGTGGTTCGACCAGTCGAGGCTTGATGCCGGATAGGATGAGGCCGTTTGCTCACTCCACCTGGCTGTTTGACTGCGGATGGGCAACGGACGCTAAGTCCAGTCGGATGCCCTGCGTCGCGCAGAAACAGGACAAGGCGCCTTTGGCAAAATTTGTGCCATTGTCGATGATGATGCTGTGCGGTATGCCGTACTGTACTGTGATGTCGGTGATGAAAGTCACTGCAGTCGGACCATTCAACTTCTTGATGGGCTTAACATCTATCCACTTGGTGAACTTGTCCACCGAGATAAGTAAGGGAGTTAAGCCGCCTCGTGCCGTCTTGAATGGTCCCACCATATCCAGGCCCCAAACCGCAAAGGTACAGGCGATGGGGATGGTCTTGAGTCTGGCTTGGCTGAAGCGGCTTGGGCGGAACCGCACCCCTTGCATTTTGGACTAATTCCTTGGCCTCTTCTAGGCAGTTGGCCGTAAGAAACCATGCCGAAAGGCTTTGGCGACGAAAGTGCTCTTGAAGCCGCATGGTGGCCTTTTCGCCTTGATGGATGTCTCTGAGAATTGCTTGGCCTTGCTCTGGCTCAACGCAACGCTGGTAGACACCAGTGACGCTGCGCCTGACCAGCTCTCTGTTGATTATGGTGTAGGCTGCCGCTCGGCATTGTACTCGCCGGGCCAAGATTTCATCGGTTGGAAACTCTTTGCTCACTAGAAACTTGAGGATGGGCTGTGCCCATGAGGGTGCTGCTACTTCTTTGATTGCCACCAATGTGACTTGGACGAGGGCGACTGGGCTGGGAGGTGGCAGGCTGGAGTCCGTGGCCGCTTGTTGGATCGCTGAAGTCCCCGGCCGACCGTGGCTTGATCTCTGGCCGGTGACCGCGATGCCGGCCGAGCTCTAGAGTCTTTGGATTGGTTGCCGTAGTCCCCAGGCCGGGTTCTGAAGTCCCCGGGCCGGCTTCGACTGTGGTATTCTTGGAGCCGTCTGTAAGAATTCTCGTGCCGTCTGCTGGGGCTCTTGAGTCGTTTCCGACTTCTTCGGGGGGAGCCGGCACAAAGATGGAGTCTGATTCTAGTGAAGGCTTGATAGACGGCTTGAGGAGGCGCTGAAGAGCTACGCTGGATGGTATCGCTCGGCGGGTGGAGCCGACTCGTGCCAAGGAGTCTGCTTGGTCGTTGTCATTTCTCGGTACGTGAAGGAACTCGCACCCCTCGAAGTATCCGCTGAGTTGCTGCACCAGGAAGCGGTAGCTCGCCATGTTTGCATCTTTGGCGTGCGGTCGCGGATATGATCGGACCACCAAATCGAGTCGCCATAACACAAGATCCGCGAATGCCGAAGTTCTTTAACAAGCGAACCCGTGAATGGCGCCTCGTATTGGTGACGTTGTTGGAGGCGGCGAAGTGGATCTGCAGTGCATATTTGAGCTTGTCGCCTTTAGGGGAGGTGAGGACGACGCCGGCTCCCAAGCCGGTGCGCATCTTGGAGCCGTTGAAATGCATCATCCAATGGGTGGAGTCGGGCGTTGGTGGCAGGTACTTGGTCTCCCCAGTCGACGAGGAAGTCAGCCAGTGCCTGCGACTTGATGGCGGTGTGGGGCTGGTAGTAGATGGTGTAGGGAGCCAACTCTATGGCCCATTTGGCCACTCGGCCAGAAGCATCTCGGCTCCCGATGACCTCGGCCAGCGGGGCTGTGCAAACCACAGTGATTGGATGCTCTTGAAAGTAAGGCTTCAACTTCTTGGCGGCAAAGTGCATGCCATAGCACATCTTCTGGTAGTGGGGATAGTTCTGCTTGGAGGTCGATAGTACCTCGCTCAGGTAATACACCGGTCTCTGGACTGGTAGCGCCTTGCCTTCCTCCTTGCGCTCCACTACAATGACTGTGCTGACTACCCGGCTGGTGGCGGCAATGTATAGGAGCATGGGCTCTTTGGGAGTCGGAGCCGCCAGCACTGGGGGAGTAGTCAACATCTTCTTCAGCTGGAGAAATGCTTCATCCGCTTTGTGGTTCCACTCGAAAAAGGTGGTCTTCTTCACCAGTTGGTATAAGGGAAGAGCTTTCTCGCCCACCCGGCTGATGAATCGGCTGATTGACGCCAAGCAGCCGGTGAACTTCTGCACATCTAGCATTCGGCTGGGTACCTCCATCCTCTCGATGGCCTTGATCTTCACAGGGTTGCACTCTATGCCCCGTTTGGAGACCAGGAAGCCAAGGAGTTGGCCGGCCGGTACTCCGAAGACGCACTTCTCAGGGTTGAGCTTGATCTGGAATCGGCGCAGGTTCTCAAAGGTTTCTTTGAGGTCTTCCATCAGTGTCCCACGCTTTGAGGTCCTTGATCAATTCTTGCTAGAGCAAATGGGTCCTTGGGGCAGCCTTTGTTGAGGCTGGTGTAGTCAATACACATCCGCCACTACTTGTTCTTCTTCTTGCCAACCATTCTGGAAAAATACCTCCATGATGAAGCCGGCGGCCAGGAGCCGCGCTATCTCTTCTCCAACAACTCTTCTCTTTTCTTCTGACAGGCGGCGCAAGGGCTGCCTGACGGGCTTCACATCAGGTCGGACATGTAACTTGTGCTCGGCGAATTCCGGCGGTACACCTGGCATGTCTTTAGGAGACCATGGAAAGATGTCTCGATTCTCACGGAGGTTTGCACCTATTTGCTGTCAAGGTTTGCACCTATGACAGTGTACCTCTCTGGGTGCTCCGGGTCCAAGGGTATCTTCTTGGTCTCTTTGGCCGGCTTGAACGAGCCCTCAGCTTCCGACTCCTTGTGGTCGGGCGACATCTCTGGCTGCTTGCCGGCCATCGCCACAACCCGATCAAGAAGCCGCTTCTCAGCTGCGATCTCCAGGGACTCGACCAGCCGACTGCTCTCAGCTGCGCAAGCGGACGACTTCCTGTAGTCGCCGGCTATGGTCAGAATTCCCTTAGAACTTGGCATCTTCATCTTGAGGTAGGCATAGTGGGGGACTGCCATGAACTTGGCCAAAGCAGGTCGGCCAAGCAACGCATGGTATGGGCTTTTGAGGTCCACCACTTCAAACCAAACTGGCTCTCGGCGGAAATGATCTTTGTCTCTGAAGAGGACATCTATCAGGATCTTGCCGATTGGTGAGCAAGAAAGGCCAGGTACAATGCCGTGGAACACAGTCCGGCTGCTCTGCAGCTGTCTTTGCTTGATTCCTAACTTCTCCATGGTATCCTTGTACAGGATGTTGAGGCTACTGCCTCCGTCTATCAGCACTCGTGAGAAGCGAGCGGCCCGCCTATCTGTGGCCAAGGTGGCACTCAACACCAGGGTGTAGGAGCCCGGATTCGGCATCACCTCTGCGTGATCAGCTCTTCTCCAACTGATAGGCTTCTCGGACCAATGCATAAGCTCTGGGGCATCTGATGCTACCGCATTTACTTCTTGCTGCTGCAGCCGCCTGCTGCGTCGATCATCAGCCACACTAGTGAACACCACATAGGCTCCGTGCTCTTCTGGGTACTCATCTTGTACTGCGCCGACTGGCCTGGCAGCTGGCTACAGGGGCGGCGGTGGAGGCGGCAGCCCAGCAGGCGGAGGAGGAAGGAGGCCGTCTCCCTTCGCGATTCTGGTGAGCCAGTGGCACTTTCGGGTGGTCTGGTTCGACGGCTTCGCGCTGCTATGGAACTTGCAGGGACCATCTAGAGTCTGCTCGTAAGAGAAGGCCGGCAGCCAGTTGGACTTGCCGCCTTTCTGTCGCTTGGTCGGAGGCTGCCCCTCCGGCTGTTGGTCTTCGACTATCGCAACCTGCCGACTACTGGAGGTCGGCTGTGAGGCCTTGCGCTTGTTATTGTTCTGTTGTTTTCGCCGACTGGCGTCTCCAGCTGGAGTTCTAGGAGCCTAAGGGGCCGTTTTGCAAGTCGCACTAACTTGAATCTCCGTCTTCGTGGAGGAGTCGGCCGTGGCATATTTGTCTGCTATGATCAGCAGCTCGTCGAGGGTTTCCGGCTCATCGCAGAGGAGCCTGTGCTTGAGGAGGGTGCCTTCTCTGCACCTGGCGGTGAAGTACTCGATAGCCTGCACCTTGTGTATGCCCTCGCAGTAGTTCCGAAGCTCGGCCCAACACGTGAGGTAATCGCGAGTTGACTCGTCAGGGCCTTGCACGCACAAGGAAAGCTGGCGCGGCTTGGGAGGTCGCTTGTACGTGCTCGTGAAGTTGCGGATGAAGGCCTCAGTGAAGTCGAACCAGCTGTTGATGCTGCGGAGCTTCAGACTGTTCAACCATGTCCGGGCCGTGCCCTGGAGCATGAGTGGAACATACTTCACAGCAACACGCTTGTTGCCGTTCGCTATGTTGACGGCAGTGGAGTAGTCAACTAGCCATTCTTCCGGCTTCACGGTGCCGGTATACTTGGGCGTGTCTCGGGGGAGCGTGAACCCTTTGGGAAAGGGCTCGTCTTGGATCCGAGGTCCGAAGCAGGGCGGACCCAACTCGTCTTCTTCTTCCAGCGCCAGGGATCGGTGGAGTCAGTCGATCGGGTGGTGGGCGTCATTCTCTCCGACTCCCTCTCGGCGGCCAAGCTGGCCACCGAGAGTCGGATGCTCAACGGGTGGCGGGGAGACTCGCCTTTCTCTTCGTGGTGGAGGAGGCAGATAGTCGCCCTGCTGTTCCACTACTCTTGGGGGGCCGTCTTGGTCATGCTCGATGGTGATGCGGGTCCGACTATGGCTGACAGCCGGCTCTTTGTCCTTTCTTCCGCGGACTTCGCAAGTCGGCGTCCGAGACATCTCGGCGGGGAGGCAGGCCGTCGTCTGGTCGTTGCGGCGCCTCTGTGCGGCCGCCGACCGCGTTCTGCGCGACAGCCGCGTCGAGGAGCCGCTGGACTCACTCCGTCATCATGCGGCGCTCTTCGCCTTCGAAGTTTTTTAGTTCATCAGTCGCCGCCTGGGCGGCGCGGATGTTCTCCACAGGCGTGGCATACACGGGGCGATTGGCTCCGAATAGGTTGGCGATGGCCACGCCGCGCTGCTAGACCGCGCCTAGGCGGCTAGGCCCAGTAGGAGCCGGCGAGCCGCCCACAGCGCGATCCATCTCACGCTAGTAGGCTTCTGACAAGCGCCTCATGCTTGCCAGCTTCTTTGCGCCTTCGATGATCTGAAGGTGGCGCGCCTCCAGCGTCTCGGCGTCGGCATCTTCCGGAATAGGCGCAGTCAGATCTCGTAGAGCCGCGTCGAGTGGGTCATGGGCTCCCTCACTGGAACGCTCGCCATGACCGATGACGAGCACCTCCGTGACGGTGCTTCCGCCGCTCTCGATCGTGAGGGAGCGGCTCGTCGTAAACCACCATGTTGGTGGGGAACGCGTCGAGCGATGCAGCGTCAGAGTCGACCAACATTGGGTCGGTGGAGCCTACTGACTCCAAGTCCGCGGCAGGCTCGCCGGTGACGTGGAGTTGGTCGACGACGCCCGCGAGGAGGCTCTCGGGGCCGCCCGTGCCCGCGGCGGATGCAGGCTCATCAGAGATGCAAACCTCGCCAAGAAGATCGGTGAGGCAGCTCGCTGCGCAAGCGTCGTCGACGCTTTGCAGTGCGTCGGGGTAAGCGCCATCGGGCGTGCCAGGCTGGCTACGCTCGCTGGGGAGGAAGAGGGTTCCCATCCAGAGCAGGTCTCCGGACGACGGTGCACCTTGCCCCACGGTGGGCGCCAAATGTCAGGGGTTGGGTGCGACATATGCCAAAGGATGGCTTATCATGCTGGGGGCGAGTAGAACACCGCCGGTGCGTGGAAACGGGATGAGGCGAAGACATGCACGCTGGCAGATCTTACCCAGCTTCAGCGCTCTCCGAGGAGATAACACCCCTACTGCTGCTCTGCGGGGTCTCTGCATGGTCACTAAGGCAAAGTGAGTACAAGGTTGCTCCTTGAGCTGTTTCTGGAGGTAGGAGAAGGCTAGGCTAGCTCTCTCCTCCCTACATGATCTGGTCTAGTGCTAATGGATTCCAACCCTTTGCATGGGTGCCCTGGAGGGTTTATATAGGCCTACCCCCCAGGGGTACAATGGTAAAACCTGCTGGGCGCGGGTTCCAGCCGTCTGTCTCTCAGGCCGCCGTCTTCTCCGCCCACTACTGGGTCCCGCCGACTGGTGGGTCCCGTCAGCCGGCCTGGTACGGGGACGTCAGCCCTTGTCCTCCGCGGGTGGGTCTTGCTGGCCGCGGATCACTGTAGCCGTGCTTCTAATAACGCGGGCTTGGTCATGGGGTCATGGCAACAGTGCCGCCACCTGACGGGCGATCACTGTTGCCATTCCCCGTCGTGTCTGGTTAATGGCGTGTGGGGCCCGTGAGAGGGGCCGGTCGACTCCTGGGGGCCGAATCCCAACTGGTCCGTCTCGTGGCGCTCTTGCCGTCTTCGGTACTCCCGTTGACTGGTGGGACCCACCGTCTCTGGGTCGTACCGACAGGCCGTCGTGGGCACAGGGCTCCGCCCCCAAGGGCTGATGTTAGGGCTGGCATGGCAACAGTGCCGCGCCGAATGGAGATCTCCATTGGTACGGCGCACTGCGGCCATGCCTGCCCTCAATAAATGGAGTGGTTGGAGTTGCGGTCCGACTCCCTATAGCCGGCTTCTTCGGAAGTCGCCGGCCAGGAGTCGGCTTATCTTGGAGTCGCCTCTGGGACTCGGCTTATCTTGGAGTCGCCTCTGGGACTCGGCTTATCTTGGAGTCGCCTCTGGGACTCGGCATATCTTGGAGTCGCCTCTGGGACTCGGCTTATCTTGGAGTCGCCTCTGGGACTCGGCTTATCTTGGAGTCGCCTCTGGGACTCGAGGGGCGCAGCCTGCTCTGATGTCTTGAAAGGTTCCGGGACTCAGGTTAGCCTACCCGTGGCCCATTACTCCGACAATGGGTTAACAAAGGGTTGGACTGGGGGCCAGTTAATGACGTGCTGACATTGCAAAGCCGCATCCGAGATCTCCTCAAGAGGGATGTCAGTCTCGTCAAAGTAATTCATGTAATGCTAGTTCGTCAGGTCCTGCCATGCCAACGTCGATCTCGCCGTATGTGGGAGTTCAACCCAGAAGGACCATGAACTACTCAACACTTCTTCGGCGTGACGCTCGAAGGGATGTATCGATTATTCTTCGGATCACGAATAAAGTGTCCGGACACCACCGAGGATGCAGGTCTGAACTGCAACCGTCCAGATACCCAAGTAAGTAACTTCGCGACTGAACATGTTGTTATTATATTTGTCACAACATCATTCTGAAAAATTGCCCTCGGCCAGGACTGGATAAGAAAGGCGGAGAGGATCAGGTGTTCGGCCCCTCTTCCCGATGGCTCGCCGGATCCTGTACTAACCAGGATGCTAGCCCGTGCACCCTATCAAGTGCCATCAGGAGAAGATGAGGGGAGGAATAGATAAGCCGAAAGCGGGCTTCATACGTTACACATCCAAACTGGGGGAATTGGTGCCTCCGCGAAGGAGGGTGACCGGGGAGGTGAATCTAAAATCCCCTCCCCCTACGGGAAGAAAAGGGCCGCCCCTGAAGACTTGGAAATGGAGGTTTCCAAACGAGGGAAGAAACCCTCACCAGGGGGCCCTGCCCCAGAGGGCATCATTACCGCAGAGCGCCCACAAGGGGACCAGCCGTCAACCGAGCTGTAAGTAAACAAAGGCACATTAGTAAATATGCCCTGCTTTTTCCTGAGAATAATAACCGAGACATATGTTTTGAAGTCCGGCTAATAGCCCTTCTCAACAAAGTTCGTCTTCGGGGGATCTTCGTCTGGAGATAATGGTGAGCAAAACGCCTCCTCCTGCCTCCCCGCCCCATGCGGCAGACAACCCTGAGGTGTCATCCCGGAGGATCTTTCCTGATCCGCATAGGCCAGAAGGTACCTCTTTGGACGCCCGAAGTCCGGGGTTCTCGGCTCCTAATGAGACCAACAGAAAAAGCCCGGGATTATTCAGTGTACAACCGGACACATTAATGGGTCTTTTGGACAAGTGGCTATCTCAGAGGCACATCGTACCTTAATGGGTACGGTGGTTGAGAGAATTTCATCCGCAAAAAGCGGTTTGAATGAAGCTATTACGAGCCTGCTAAGAGGCTTTGAGGTACGCAAAGTAATATATATTTTTTTGACTGTACCACACACGCTAGATGTGCTCTGTATAGATAGTAGCCCCTGAGACTCTGGTTGCCGTCCAGAGGCGGCAAGCAGAGGATCATAGTCTCAGGTAATGATAGCGCTGCTTTCATGCTAGGGGCCGAGGGTCCGCGGTGACGCATCGCTGATTTTGCTGAATTGAGGCGGCAGCTTGACGTGGCGGATGCGGACATAAAGCTTGTGAACAAGCGGCTTGACGAGGCACAGGGTATGTGTATTCGGGTTGTCAGCAAATATTAAGAGGAGGATGATGCTAGTATTGATAATATGCTTTGACTGCAGATGGAGCTGCCACCGTGGAGACCCTACGGGCAGAACTTGCCCAAGCCAAGGAACAAGCCAGGAGAAGCGATGCGGACGCCCTGAAGGCGGCCGAAGAGTTAAAAGCCGAACAGGCTGCACATCGCCAGAGCAAAGATAAAATAGCCAACATGGCTCTTGAGCTGCAAAATGCCGCCAGCCGCTATGAGCTCCTCGAAAGGGAAAACCAAGCAAAAGCGGCTGACTTGAAGAAGGCCTTGGAAGCAGCCAAGGAAATGCGCTATGAAATCAGAGCGGCGCGGGAGGAGCTTCGTCAAGCCGGAGATATCGCTGCGGGGAAGCCCTTCTTATTGCGAACGAAGTTCGGCGATCCGAAGTATGCCCCTCTTGATCAATTGTGGAGTTCGGCAGACGCGTATTTGGATTTAGGAAAGAGTGCTACTGACGCGACTGAGTATTTCGAAGATCAGAAAGATCATGAGCTGGAAAGATTGTTCTGGTTGCAGTTCAGTAATCCAAGGCGTCCGCTGCTGTTGAATGAGCAAATGGCCGAGTGGGCCGAGCTCCATAGGTTGTCCGAGCTTGCCATGAAGTCTGTCGTGGATCATCTTTTGCCGAAGGAACCAAGTCCGGATAGTTATTTTGGTTTAGTGCAACTATTTCTTCGTGTTGTGCCGCATATCGACGCTGTCAAGAGGTCGGCATGCATAGAGGGTGCACGGATGGCTCCTGCCTGTGTTAAGACGTGTTGGGCGAAGATGGAGGCCACCGCTGTTGCAACCAGGGGTCCGCCCAGGGGGCAGTACTCTCCCGAGCACTATTTTGAAGAAGTCCTAGAAGGTGCCCGTTCAATTGAGGCTCAGTGATCCAAGAATACTATGTTCCCGTGACATGTGTCTTGATTGTAAAAACAATGCTATTTTGAATATAAAGGCTATATTTATACTTTTGCCCGTAAAGTATTGCAGTGCCTCCTGTGCGGCCGTTTATGTATATATGTATATAACATGAAAGTTTGCAGTCGTCGGCTTCAGCCCCCACGCATATAATGCAGGGGTGTTCGGTAAAGCGCGTAAGCACACCTGATCCAATGTCTTGGTCCGTTAAGGAGGTGACAGCGCGGCAAACAAGGCAATGAGACTATATAGCTTTAACACTTTCACTTAGCCATAGAAGTTTGATGGTGGGGCTACTATATAGCCCCTGGTACATTTGCGTTCATCCGAATACGGTGCGCGTACATCATGGCTGGAAAACCGGTCCTTCATTAATACAGAGAAATCATGAAGATTCCACTGAGTCATTGAGTGGTTGACCAGTATCTCGCTTTATCATGACAGTCAGTTTTCGGCTTTCTCTCCTGAGGTGCTCATCCAGGTGAACCAGGGCACAATCGTAGTAGTTCTCCTGGTGCCACCTTAGCCGATAGAGCGGAACGTAAGGTAGCAAAACACGGGAGCCGGGCAAACACAACTATTGACCAAAGACATGATTAGAAGTTGATGCATATAAGGCAAAACTCGCGACGCCGAACACTCCCGAAGGCATTCAGACTTTATAACATATACTGGGCTGAGTACCTCCCTCGATAATGAGCCCTGAATATCCAAGTACGTGCATTAGCCTGGCGTGACTAAATGCCAACAATGCCAGTATCCCTCTCAGTTTAAGTGCCCGGCGGGTGTGAAGCAACAAGAAACAATAAAAAAGGTTTACACAGGGTCTTAATCTAAAAAGAAACCTTTGAACGGGGCCCTGCTGCACGTCTGCGCCTTTGTCTCCGTTGTGCCGTATCCTGGAAGGGTGTAGCACAATGATCATCTGTAAAAAAGAAAAACCCAGGTGAAAGAATCTGGTGTGATCATGCGAATAGTTGGTTATTCTTAATGAACCATGAGAATTCGATCTATTATTGTATTAATAGGGTCGAGCTGAACTATGAACCCTTTTTACATGCAGGCAGCCCCTAGCACCACATATGGGGGCATATCCGTCGACCAAGCTCAGGTTTATCTGGGCTGCTACAACTAGTGGTGCGCCGGACACGTCTAGCCGCGTCCGTGGTCTTGACGATCGATCATTTATTAGGGTTGGCGAGCACATTCAGTGGTTCGGTTGCTAGAGCCGCCACATATTCTTCCGCACGCAAGGAACGCTCTGTATTTCCGCTAATTGTGATGACGCCACGTGGACCGGGCATCTTAAGTTTAAGATAAGCATAATGCGGAACTGCATTGAAACGAGCGAAGGCCGTTCTTCCGAGTAGTGCATGGTAGCCGCTTCGGAATGGAGCGATGTCAAAGATTAGTTCTTCGCTTCGGAAGTTGTCGGGCAAACCGAATACAACCTCTAGTATCAGAGAGTCCGTGCAGCGGGCCTCTACGCCTGGTATTACTCCTTTAAAGGCAGTATTGCTTTGGCTGATTCTTGATGGGTCTATCCCCATCTTGCGGACAGTGTCCTGATATATCAGATCAAGACTACTGCCACCGTCCATGAGGACTCGGGTGAGATGGTATCCCTCAATTATTGGGTCGAGCACCAAAGCAGCCGAACCTCCGTGCCGGATACTAGTCGGATGATCCCTGCGATTGAAAGTGATCGGGTAGGCCGACCATGGGTTGAACTTGGGGGCGACGGGTTTTACTGCGTATACGTCTCGGAGCGCGCGTTTGCACTTCTTCCGTGTATAATTATTCACTGTTTTGACCTCTGGTGGAAATTCTTTCTGTCCCCCGGTGTTCGGCTGGCGAGGTTCGTCCTCGTCTTCACTTGGCGGCTCCCTCCCCTTGTGTCCGGCGTTTAGCTTGCCGGCCTACTTGAAGACCCAGCATTCTCTGTTGGTGTGATTCGCAGAATTCTCGGGGGTGCCATGAATCTGACATGATCTATCTAGAATTTTGTTTAGGCTGGACGGTCCATGTCTGCTACCTTTAAATGGCTTTTTCCGCTGACCGGGTCGAGAGCCCGTGAGTCCGGTGTTTACCGCCGTGTTGTCTGGGCTGTCTTCATTATTTCAACGCTTATTTTTATTGCGTTGTGGCTTCCCATTGCCTTCCCTAACTTCAGATGTGCCTGGGTCGCTGGTACCACTGCGGGCCAACCAACTGTCCTCGCCCGCGCAAAAGCGGGTCATAAGGCTTGTGAGGGCTGCCATTGTCCTCGGTTTTTCCTGGCCGAGGTGTCTAGCGAGCCATTCGTCCCGGACACTATGTTTGAAAGCCAATAAGGCTTTTGCGGCGGGCAGTCGACGATTTGGTTCTTCTTAATGAGAAACTTGTTCCAAAGCTTACGGGCCGACTCTCCGGTTATTGGATTATGTGACTTAAACCGTCTGCATCCGCATATGTCCCTTGAAAATTAGCCCTGAAAGCATCCTCAAGTTCCTCCCAACTTCCAATGGACTTTTCGGGGAGGCTTTTCAACCAGTGCCGAGCATGTCCTTTCAACTAGAGGGGTAGGTGTTTGATGGCGTGGAGGTCGTGTCCGCGAGCCATATGGATGTGAAGAATGAAGTCCTCGATCCAGACTGTAAGGTATGTCGTTCCGTCGTATGCCTCTATGTTTACGGGTTTAAACCCCTCTGGAAATTCATGATCCAGCACCTCATCGGTGAAGCACAGGGGGTGCGCAGCACCCCTCTATTTGGATGTGTCGTGGTGTGTTTCCGACGGCTGTAGTGTTCGGTGTTGATTGCGAGCTGGTATTCGATCGGTATAGTCGTTTTGGTGGCTGATACATCTCCAACATATCTATAATTTTTTAATGTTCCATGCTATTATATTACCCGTTTTGGATGTTTATGGGCTTTACTTTATACATTTATATCATTTTTGGAACTAACCTACTAACCGGAGGCCCAACCCGAAGAAAAGGAATATCAAACAAAGTCCAAAAGGAATGAAACCTTCGGGAGCATGATTTTTGGAACGAACGTGATCCAGAGGACTTGGAGTGCAAGTCAAGAGGCAGTCGAGGCAGCCACGAGGGTGGAGGGTGCCCCCCTACTAGGCACCCCCTATCTCGTGGGCCCCTCGGGTGTCCACCGACCTACTTCTTCCTCCTATATATACCCACGTACCCCAAAAACATCAGAGGCAACCACGAAAAACTATTTCCACCAACATAACCTTCTGTATCCGCAAGATCTCATCTTGGAGCCTTCGCCGGCACTCCTCCGGAGGTGGAATCGACCACGGAGGGCTTCTACATCAACACCATAGCCTCTCCGATGAGTTGTGAGTAGTTTACCATAGACCTTCAGGTCCATAGTTATTAGCTAGATGGCTTGTTCTCCCTTTTTCGATCTCAATACCATGTTCTCCCCGATCTTCTTGGAGATCTATTCGATGTAACTATTTTTGCGGTGTGTTTGTCGAGATCCAATGAATTGTGGGTTATGATCAAGTTTACCTATGAGAAATATTTGAATCTCCTCTGAATTCTTTTATGTGTGATTAAGTTCTATTTGCAAGTCTCTTCGAATTATCAGTTTGGTTTGGCCTACTAGATTGATCTTTCTTGCAACTAGCAGAGTGGCCCGCCCGATGTGCGGGCTAGAATTTTATAATTATTTCCATCAGTAAACATTATTAGATTTGTCAATAGAAAATTGCAACCAAATGTGAGGACATTTACAAATATGAGCCTTTTACAAACATAATTTTGGAATCATCTTTGTTATTCTCCCAAAAATATATATTATAATCCCAATTAGATATTTTATATTATGCGATGTAATGAATAAACATTGTGAAAAGCTATTGTGCTTTACGTGACATATAATATGATATCCTTTTTGTGATTTAAAATATAATAATTCCTTCTTCGCATGTTTTCATTTTACCGGAAAACATAAGTCATATCACATCCTCACGTGTGTCACTTGACCGTCGCAAATGCAAGGGCAGCGTATTTAATTTGTTTGAACTACGAATTGATTGGAAAATGAATTGTGATTTTGTAAATGTTCTCATTATGTATGGGTAGGAAATAATATAATTGTATAGCCGCAAGTAATATTATTATAATTTAAAAGATGAACTTATCAAATTTGTCATTCCTATAATTACTATTTTATTTACCTTATGGATCTACGTCTGATATTGGATCACTGGATAGAAAACAAATTTAGAACATAAGTGAGTTGATAGTTCCCTAGCTTCTGTGTATGATCCACTTGAACATAAGTTTCTAGAACATCATCTATTTTGAAAATGAAAGAAGTATTATATCTATATATTTTATTTCTTTAATCCTTCATACCCCCAGCCCCCTCTTCAATGTAGTCGTTGTGAAAACATAGGTTACACAATTTTGGCATCTTAATCACATTGATTTAACTACGTGTCTGCAATTCCAACTAAAAAATAAACCTTCCAATAAATGGATACAAAAGTGTGATTGTTTAAATGCATCGTAGGTGAAAAGAATTCATCAACCATGGATATTTTCCCAAAGACTCATAGAACTAATGCTTTCAAATTGAGCGTCATCAACTGAAAATCGTTAAAAAATATTATAGAGACCAGAAGATACTTTTACCATGTCCCCAAGTTTTATTTGGAAACTATATAGAGACCAGAAGACGAAACGCTTTTATATAGAATTCACCACCCATCATCTTCTCCTATTCTTGATCTTGCTAGAATACTTTGCCACTCAAACTTAGCAGTCTTTCCTTCTCGGCGTGCACAATGACTATAGAAACGGTGATCTCCAAGCCTTTGCCATTGCGGGAACCTACATTAGAATAGCAATACAGTTTCTAGGCAGGGCAATTAAGCGACTACTTGCTGCGCTGCAAACGTCAATACACACAATTTATTCTAAAACTCGGATAACTACTACAGAAACAAAAAGGAAAAAGACAGACTATAAATAATATGGAACCAATAATATTCAATGGAGATCGGAATTGTGTGTTTATTGTCTTCAGATTTATCTTTCTTTCTCTGAATGTTTAATTTGGTTTTTGCATGATAAATAAGATGTGACTCAACTAACGGAAGATGTATTTCAGTAACAAAGATTACGTAGAATTAAAGCTTGGAACTCAAATTATGACTGATACACATTGGCATATGATTTTTAGTTTTAATTTTACATATAATTTCATGATAAATCTAGATGTTACATAAGTAAAACTTTATACAATGGTATATCCTTTGGAAAATAAACATATCTTTGTCAAAGTTATTCATATTATAATTATATTCTCTATAAATATACCCTAGTAGCATTTAATGATAATAACATAAGGAGCTGTCTACGGCTCGGTCGATGCAAAAATCTTTATTTATCAGTTGACTTTTAAGTTTGTTCGTCCCAATCAAAAGGATATTCATATATATTGCATACAAAGTAGAAAGATCTGACTATTGTTGGTTGGCTGAGCAAATATTTTTTTTGCGGGGAAAGAAAATATTATTTATTTGTTGATTTTAAAATTTGTTCATACATATTTAAAAGTATGTTCTTGTGCGTCCATGCATTTAATTTACTAATTTAGTGCAAAAATATTTTATAGATAAATTTCTCATAGTCACAGAAGCGTCGAATCTGACATGAATGTAAATGTTGGATTGAGAACTCTCACCGACTGAGAATTAAGGGACTCTCAGGTGACTGAATTAGTAAATCGGTAGATAGGAACGGTTCTGCTATTTTGAGATCAGACTTGCATGTCCATAATAACTTTCGTAACATGGATGCATGCAGATGAGATGCTCATGCTTCCCAGATGTTTACATCATTCATAATCCTATGGTACATATGGAATCGATGATATAGCTTTTGCTACCTTGGATAGACCTTTTTCTACAATCCTTTTAACAGCTATTTGGATGGCGACTGATAAATGCCTCTCCTAGCCCGTCCAACGTTCATGGTGTTCAACCCACGTACTGCTAATCGAAAATTCAAGCATACGATGAGGACAAACCAGAGGTATATGCCAGTTTGTCTTTGCTAGATGCCATGGGCCAGTGACGCTCCAGTCTTACAGCTTGGGAAGGCATGCATCATATATGCTATGTGTAACGTTGTGGCATCGTCTGTGGCCACGGCCTAAGAGATAATATGAAGATGCATGATGCCAACTTTACAACGCATCCCTGTAACACCGCCACATGACGGCTGAGGGCAGACGGCTAGGGTGCTCTGTGGCGGCAGCTCCGCAGGCTGTGCATCGCCGAGCTTCTCCGTCCAGGCGCGT
The DNA here is from genome assembly GCA_021437245.1 of Aegilops speltoides. Lineage (NCBI taxonomy): Eukaryota > Viridiplantae > Streptophyta > Magnoliopsida > Poales > Poaceae > Aegilops > Aegilops speltoides. Next base: position 560,373,649 of record CM038147.1, read on the forward strand.
CCGATTGTTTGGCCCCGTGTGGGAGGAGGAGGTCTCTGCCCTCCCGGCGAAGTACGATCGAAAGTCAGCGAGGGGATCACCATATTCGTTGGGGACTGGAGGATGCTGCTCGCATAGAAATCGAGAAGAATACGTACCTCAACCTAACCACACCATGGGTAAACATGATGGATGAGAATTGGAGGTTCAACCATAGAAGGAGAGAGGATGCGGGGCTGTTTGCGTTAGGGATCTTGCAGGCTGCTTGTTGCTGGAGCGTGCATGGGGCAGCAGGACTGCGGCAATGGAGGATGCCGATGGGCCGGCCGGCGGGCTTGAGGTCACCGAGGAAACTATGATTGTATTGTGCGTGTGGATCTTGAAAGGGGATCTGATTTGATTTGGTGACGGTTCAGAGTAGATATGGAATATTGAAGGGGCATGGCAAGGCCTCGGGCAGGAAGAGATTAATACAAATTAAACTTGTATTGCACTACCCTAAAAAAAACTTGTGTTGCACGAACACGTACATGCAAATGAATAGTTTTTTTTTTAAGTTTTCAAGAGAGACCACGCAGGGCACGTTACACATATCTAACGGCTACGCAGTAATAACTTTTAGATCAAGGGTTAGTATTTTCTAATTAACGTGAGATTTTCTAGTCAAATTCTCTTGCTTCTAATTAACCCGTCATTTACTTTTTATATATAAATAGATGGGAGTAGTGTTTAGCTTTGGGTTCAATCTTGCGGTGTCCTTTCCCAGTGACAGCAGGGGCAGCAAGGCACGTATTGTATTGTTGCCATCGAGGATAAAAAGATGGGGTTTATATCATATTGCATGAGTTTATCCATCTACATCATGTCATCTTTCTTAATGCGTTACTCCATTCGTTATGAACTTAATACTATAAATGCATGCTGGATAGCGGTCGATGTGTGGAGTAATAGTAGTAGAGGCAGGCAGGAGTCCGTCTACTTGTCACGGACGTGATGCCTATATACATGATCAAGCCTAGATAATCTCATAATTATTCGTTTTTCTATCAATTGCTCGACAGTAATTTGTTCACCCACCGTAATACTTATGCTATCTTGAGAGAAGCCACTAGTGAAACCTATGGCCCTCGGGTCTATCTTTTATCATATAAGCTTTCAATCTACTTTTATTTGCATCTTTACTTTTCCAATCTATATCATAAAATACCAAAAATATATTTATCTTATCATACTATCTCTATCAGGTCTCACTTTCGCAAGTGGCCATGAAGGGATTGATAACCCCTTTATTGCGTTGGTTGCGAGTTCTTTGTTTGTTTGTGTAGGTGCGTGGGACTTTTGAGGAGCCTCCTACTGGATTGATACCTTGGTTCCCAAAATCTGAGGGAAATACTTGCGCTACTATTGCTGCATCACCCTTTCCTCTTCAAGGAAAACCAACGCAAGCTCAAGACGTAGCAAGAAGGATTTCTGGCGCCGTTGCCGGGGAGGTCTTCGCTCAAGTCAAGAAATATCAAGTACCCATCACAAACTCATCTCCCTCGCATTTACGTTATTTGTCATTTGCCTCTCGTTTTCCTCTCCCCCACTTCACCCTTGCCGTTTTATTTGCCCTCTCTTTCCCAATCTTCTCTTCTCTCGTTCGCCTGTCTTTTGTTTGCTTGTCGTTATGGCTAGTTCCTTATCCGCTCCTATGTCTCCTGAGTTTGAAGTTCTTCACTTCAAGCAAAGGCAAGGAGAAAACTGAAAAGATGCTTGGTATAGGATGATGGAATCTTATTGCAATTGCACCCTAGAGGTGAATTTTGGAATTCTACTTCGCAATTTTTATGTTGGGCTAAATATGTCGCATAGACAACTCTTGGATTGCATTGCCAAGGGAAATTTTATTGAAATTGATCCTAGTATTGCACATGAAATTATAGAGGGAATAGTGGGAACACTACCTCAAAAAGGGGGACCACATCCAACCCAAGAAGAAACACAAGTGTTTGGAAACATTTGCGAAGTAAAAAATATATTACAAAAGTCTCTTGAGCCTCGTAAAAGTGTTAGCGGAAATCTTCACCGCATGAATATGTTGATTAATCTTTGCAATAAGAGGTTGGATTATTTAGATCTAAAAATTATCGAGTATGAAGGTAAACGTAAAGAACCTCCCGGATTCGAGCATGACTCCGCTAAAAAACTGAAAATTAAAGATGGCACTACTTAGATCTATGCTCGCTTTTATGCCTAGCTAGGGGCGTTAAACGATACCGCTAGTTGGGAGGCAACGCAATTTTATTTGTGTTTTTTGTTTTTGTTTCTATTTAGTAATAAATTTTGCATCTATCTTCTGTTTAGATGTGTTTTTATGTTTTAATTAGTGTTTGTGCCAAGTAGAACCTATAGGATAACCTATGGTGATAGTTAATTTGATTCTGCTGAAAAACAGAAACTTTGCGCGCACGAAAAGAATTTTGTTAATTCACAGAAACGTGATTTTGCATTGTTTATTTTTTTCTGTAGATCAATAGACAAATTTCGCAGGACTTCCTATTTTGGTAGGATTTTTAGAGTTCCAGAAATATTCGAGGGTTACAGATTGCTACAGACTGTTCTGTTTTTGACAATTTCTGTTTTTCATGTGTTGTTTGCTTATTTTGATGCATCTATGGCTAGTATTAAGTGGTGTGAACCATAGAGAACTTGAAATACAGTAGGTTTAACACCAATATAAATAAAGAATGAGTTCATTACAGTAGCTTATGTGGTGGTTTTGCTTTCTTTCACTAACGGAGCTTATGAGATTTCCTGTTGAGTTTTGTGTTGTGAAGTTTTCAAGTTTTGGGTAAAGATTTGATGGACTATGGAATAAGGAGTGGAAAGATCCTAAGCTTGGGGATGCCCATGGCACCCCAAGATATTCAAGTATATCCAAAAGCCTAAGCTTGGGGATGCCCCTGGAAGGCATCCCCTCTTTCGTCTTCGTTTATCGGTAACTTTACTTGGAGCTATATTTTTATTCGCCACATGATATGTGGTTTACTTGGAGCGTCTTATATGATATTAGTATTTGATTTTTAGTTTTCCACAATCATACTTGCTGTACACACCTTTTGGAAGAATCCCACTTGATTGGAATTTATTAGAATACTCATTGTGCTTCACTTATATCTTTTGAGCTAGATAGTTTTTGCTCTAGTGCTTCACTTATATCTTTTAGAGCACGGCGGTGGCTTAATTTTTTAGAAATTATTAGTATCTCATGCTTCACTTATATTATTTTGAGAGTCTCTTAGAACATCATGGTATTTGCTATGGTTATAAATTTGGTCCTAGAATGGTGGACATCCAAGTTGGGTATAATAAAACCTTTCATAGGAAGTGAATTGGATGCTATGATCAATTTGATACTTGATAGTTGTTTTGAGATATGGAGGTAGTGATTTTAAAGTCATGCTAGTTGGGTGATTATGAATTTAAAGAATGCTTGTGTTGAAGTTAGCAAGTCATGTAGCATGCACGTATGGTTAAAGTTGTGTAACAAATTTGAAAATGAGGTGTTCTTAGATTGTGCATCCTTATGAGTGGCGGTCGGGGACGAGCGATGGTCTTTTCCAACCAATCTATCCCCTAGGAGCATGCGTGTAGTGCTTGGTTTTTGATGACTTGTAGATTTTTGCAATAAGTATATGAGTTCTTTATGACTAATGATGAGTCCATGGATTATACTCACTCTCACCCTTCCATCATTGCTAGCCTCTTCGGTACCGTGCATTGCCCTTTCTCACCTTAAGAGTTGGTGCAAACTTCGCCGGTGCATCCAAACCCCGTGATATGATACGCTCTATCACACAAAAACCTCCTTATATCTTCCTCAAAACAGCCACCATACCTACCTATTATGGCATTTCCATAGCCACCCCGAGATATATTGCCATTCAACTTTCCACCGTTCCGTTTATCATCATGACACGCATTATTATTGTCATATTGCCTTGCTTGATCATGTAGTTGACATCGTATTTGTGGCAAAGCCACCATGCATAATTTTTCATACATGTCACTGTTGATTCATTGCCCATCCCGGTACACGGCCGGAGGCATTCATATAGAGTCATATCTTGTTCTAGTTTTGAGTTGTAATTCATGAGTTGTAAATAAATAAAAGTGTGATGATCATCATTATTAGAGCATTGTCCCAAAAAGAAAAAAAACGCCAAAAAGAAAAAAAAGTCCAAGGAAAATAAAAAGAAAGAAAAAAAGAAAATAAAAGAGAAAATAAAAATAAAAAGGGGCAATGTTACTATCTCTTTTTCCACACTTGTGCTTCAAAGTAGCACCATGTTCTTCATATAGAGAGTCTCATATGTTGTCACTTTCATATACTAGTGGGAATTTTTCATTATAGAACTTGGCTTGTATATTCCTACGATGGGCTTCCTCAAAATGCCCTAGGTCTTCGTGAGCAAGCAAGTTGGATGCACACCCACTAGTTTCTTTTGTTGAGCTTTCATACATTTAGAGCTCTAGTGCATCCGTTGCATGGCAATCCCTACTCCTCATGTTGACATCAATTGATGGGCATCTCCATAGCCCGTTTATTATCCGGTTCAATGTGAGATTTTCTCCTTTTTTGTCTTCTCCACACAATCCCCATCATCATATTCTATTCCACCCATAGTGCTATATCCATGGCGCACGCTCATGTATTGCGTGAAAGTTGAAAAAGTTTGAGATTATTTAAGTACGAAACAATTGCTTGGCTTGTCATCGGGGGTGTATAAGATGGGAGCATTTTTGTGTGACGAAAATGAAGCATAGCCTAACTATATGATTTTGTAGGGATGAACTTTCTTTAGCCATGTTATTTTGAGAAGACATGATTTCTTTGATTAGTATGCTTGAAGTAATACTATTTCTTATGTCAATATGAATTTTTATTTTGAATCATTCGGATCTGAACATTCATTCCACAATAAAGAAAATTACATTGAGAATTATGCTAGGTAGAATTCCACACCAAAAATTCTGTTTTTATCATTTACCTACTCAAGGACGAGCAGGAATTAAGCTTGGGGATGCTTGATACGTCTCCAACGTATCTATAATTTTTTATTGTTCCATGCTATTATATTGCCCGTTTTGGATGTTTATGGGCTTTATTTTATACATGTATATCATTTTTGGGACTAACCTACTAACCGGAGGCCTAGCCCGTATTGCTGTTTTTTTTGCCTATTTCATTGTTTCGAAGAAAAGGAATATCAAACGGAATGAAACCTTCGGGAGCATGATTTTTGGAACGAACGTGATCCAGAGGACTTGGAGTGCAAGTCAAGAAGAAGTCGAGGCGGCCACGATGGTGGAGGGCGCCCCCCCCCCCCCACTGGGCGCGCCCCCCTATCTCATGGGCCCTTCGGGCGTCCATCGACCTACTTCTTCCTCCTATATATACCCACGTACCCTGAGAACATCAGAGGCGACCACGAAAGACTATTTCCAGCACCGTAACCTTCTGTATCTGCGAGATCTCATATTGGAGCCTTCGCCGGCGCTCCGCCGGAGGGGGAATTGACCACGGAAGGCTTCTACATCAACACCATAGCCTCTCCGATGAGTTGTGAGTAGTTTACCACAGACCTTCGGGTCCATAGTTATTAGCTAGATTGCTTCTTCTCTCTTTTTGGATCTCAATACCATGTTCTCCTCGATCTTCTTGGAGATCTATTCTATGTAACTCTTTTTGCGGTGTGTTTGTCAAGATCCGATGAATTGAGGGTTTATGATCAAGTTTATCTATGAGAAATATTTGAATCTCCTCTTAATTCTTTTATGTGTGATTAAGTTATCTTTGCAAGTCTCTTCAAATTATCAGTTTTGTTTGGACTACTAGATTGATCTTTCTTGCAATGGGAGAAGTGTTTAGCTTTGGGTTCAATCTTGCGGTGTCCTTTCCTAGTGACAGCAGGGGCAGCAAGGCACGTATTGTATTGTTGCCATCGAGGATAAAAAGATGGGGTTTATATCATATTGCATGAGTTTGTCCCTGTCCATCATGTCATCTTTCTTAATGCGTTACTCCGTTCTTTATGAACTTAATACTCTAGATGCATGCTGGATAATGGTCGATGTGTGGAGTAATAGTAGTAGATGCAGGAAGGAGTCGATCTACTTGTCACGGATGTGATGCCTATATACATGATCATGCCTAGATAATCTCATAATTATTCACTTTTCTATCAATTGCTCGACAGTAATTTGTTCACCCACTGCTACGTCTTGAGCTTGCGTTGGTTTTCCTTGAGGAGGAAAGGGTGATGCAGCAATAGTAGCGTAAGTATTTCCCTCAGTTTTTGAGAACCAATGTATCAATCCAGTAGGAGGCTCCTCAAAAGTCACACGCACCTACACAAACAAACAAAGAACTCGCAACCAACGCAGTAAAGGGGTTGTCAATCCCTTCACGGCCACTTGCGAAAGTGAGATCTGATAGAGATAATATGATAAGATAAATATATTTTTGGTATTTTATAATATAGATGCAAAAAGTAAAGATGCAAATAAAAGTAGATTGAAAGCTTATATGATAAAAGATATACCTGGGGGCCATAGGTTTCACAAGTGGCTTCTCTCAAGAAAGCAGAAGTATTACGGTGGGTGAACAAATTATTGTCAAGCAATTGATAGAAAAGCGAATAATTATGAGATTATCTAGGCATGATCATGTATATAGGCATCAGGTCTGCAACAAGTAGACTGACTCCTGCCTGCATCTACTACTATTACTCCACACATCAACCGCTATCCCATGGAAAGAAAGATCAATCTAGTAGGCCAAACCAAACTGATAATTCAAAGAGACTTGCAAAGATAACTCAATCATACATAAAAGAATTCAGACAAGATTCAAATATTTCTCATAGATAAACTTGATCATAAACCAACAATTCATCGGATCCCGACAAACACACCGCAAAAAGAGTTTACATCGAATAGATCTCCACAAGAGAGGGGGAGAACATTGTATTGAGATCTCAAAAGAGAGCAGAAGCCATCTAGCTAATAACTATGGACCCGAAGGTCTGTGGTAAACTACTCACAACTCATCAGAGGGGCTATGGTGTTGATGTAGAAGCCCTCCGTGGTCGATTGCCCCTCCGGCGGAGCGCCGGCGAAGGCTCCAAGATGGGATCTCGCGGATACAGAAGGTTACGGTGGTGGAAATTGTGTTTCGTTGGCTCCCTGGATGTTTTCGGGGTACGTAGGTATATATAGGAAGTATGTCGGTGGCCGCCTATGGGGCTCAAGAGATAGGGGCGCACCCAGGGGGTGGGCGTGCCCTCCTATCTCCTGGCCGCCTCACAAGCTTCTTGACTTGCACTCCAAGTTCTCCGGATCATGTTCGTTCCGAAAATCATGCTCCCGTAGGTTTCATTCCGTTTGGACTCCGTTTGATATTCTTTTTCTTCGAAATACTGAAATAGGCAAAAAAACAACAATACGGGCTGGGCCTCCGATTAGTAGGTTAGTCTCAAAAATGATGTAAATGTGTAAATAAAGCCCATAAACGTCCAAAAGGGGTAATATAATAGTTGGAACAATAAAAAATTATAGATACGTTGGAGACGTATCAAGCATACCAAGCTTAATTCATGCTCGTCCTCGAGTAGGTAAATGATAAAAATAGAATTTTTGATGTGGAATGCTACCTAGCATAATTCTCAATGTAATTTTCTTTATTGTGGCATGAATGTTCAGATCCAAATGATTCAAAATAAAAGTTCATACTGATGAAAGAAATAGTAACACTTCAAGCATACTAATCAAAGTAATCATGTCTTCTCAAAATAACATGGCTAAAGAAAGCTCATCCCTACAAAATCATATAGTTAGGCTATGCTTCATTTTCGTCACACAAAGTTGTTCCCAACTTCTATACCCCCGATGACAAGGCAAGCAATTGTTTCGTACTTAAATAATCTCAAACTTTTTCAACCTTCACGCAATACATGAGCGTGAGCCATGGATATAGCACTATGGGTGGAATAGAATATTGTTGGGGAACGTAGTAATTTCAAAAATTTTCCTACGCACACGCAAGATCATGGTGATGCATAGCAACGAGAGGGGAGAGTGTTGTCTACGTACCCTCGTAGACCCAAGCGAAGCGATCACTGGCGTAGAGGAAGTAGTCGACGTTCTCCTCGCGATCCGACCGATCCGGCGCCGTTACTCCGACGCCCGAGTTCTTGACACACGTACAGCTCGATGGCGTCCCTCGTACTCCGATCCAGCCGAGTGTCGAGGAGAGTTCCGTCAAGACGACGGCGTGGTGACGATCTTGATGTTCTATCGCGCAGAGCCGCCTAAGCTTCGCAACGATATGACCGAGGTGGAATATGGTGGAAGGGGCACCGCACACGGCTAAGGAACGATCCGTAGATCAAACTTGTGTGTCTATGGGGTGCCCCTGCCCCGTATATAAAGGAGCAAGGGAGGAGGAGGCCGGCCTAGGTTTAGGCGGCGCCAAGGGAGTCCTACTCCCACCGGGAGTAGGATTCCCCTTCCTAGTCCAACTAGGAGTCCTTCCATGTAGGGGAGTAGAGAGAAGGAAAGGGAAGAGAGAAGGAGAAGGAAGGAAGGGCGCCCTTCCCTAGTCCAATTCGGACTAGAGCAAGGGAGGCGCGCCGCCTTTTGGCCCTTTCTCTCCTTTTCCCGTATGGCCCAATGAGGCCCAATACGAATTCCGTAACTCTCGGTACTCGAAAAATACCGAATGACTCGGAACATTTCCGAACTCCGAATATAGTCGTCCAATATATCGATCTTTACGTCTCGACCATTTCGAGACTCCTCGTCATGTCCCCGATCTCATCCGGGACTCCGAACTCCTTCGGTACATCAAAACTCATAAACTCATAATATAAGCATCATCGAAACCTTAAGCGTGCGGACCCTACGGTTCGAGAACAATGTAGACATGACCGAGACACGTCTCCGGTCAATAACCAATAGCGGGACCTGGATGCCCATACTGGTTCCTACATATTCTACGAAGATCTTTATCGGTCGGACCGCATAACAACATCGTTGTTCCTTTGTCATCGGTATGTTACTTGCCCGAGATTCGATCGTCGGTATCAATACCTAGTTCAATCTCGTTACGGCAAGTCTCTTTACTCGTTCCGTAATACATCATCTCACAACTAACTTATTAGTTGCAATGCTTGCAAGGCTTAAGTGATGTGCATTACCGAGAGGGCCAGAGATACCTCTCCGACAATCGGAGTGACAAAACCTAATCTCGAAATCGCCAACCCAACATCTGCCTTTGGAGACACCTGTAGTACTCCTTTATAATCACCCGATTACGTTGTGACGTTTGGTAGCACCAAAGTGTTCCTCCGTAAGCGGAGTTGCATAATCTCATAGTTATAGGAACATGTATAAGTCATGGATAAAAGCAGTAGCAACATACTAAGCGATCGTGTGCTAAGCTAATGGAATGGGTCATGTCAATCAGATCATTCAACTAATGATGTGACCTTGTTAATCAAATAACAACTCCTTGTTCATGGTTAGGAAACATAACCATCTTTGATTAACAAGCTAGTCAAGTAGAGGCATACTAGTGACACTCTGTTTGTCTATATATTCACACATGTATTATGTTTCCGGTTAATACAATTCTAGCATGAATAATAAACATTTATCATGATATGAGGAAATATATAATAACTTTATTATTGCCTCTAGGGCATATTTCCTTGATCTCCCACTTGCACTAGAGTCAATAATCTAGATCACATCACCATGTGATTAACATCGATAGTTCACATCATCATGTGATTAACACCCATAGTTCACATCGTCATGTGACCAACACCCAAAGGGTTTACTAGATTCAGTAATCTAGTTCACATCGCTATGTGATTAACACCCAAAGAGTACTAAGGTGTGATCATGTTTTGCTTGTGAGAGAGTCTTAGTCAACGGGTCTTTCACATTCAGATCCGTTATGTATTTTGCAAATTTTTCTATGTCTACAATGCTCTTGCGAAGCTACTCTAGCTAATTGCTCCCACTTTCAATATGTATCTAGATCGAGACTTAGAGTCATCGGATCGGTGTCAAAACTTGCATCGGCGTAACCCTTTACGACCGAACCTTTTGTCACTTCCATAATCGAGAAACATATCCTTATTCCACTAAGGATAATTTTGACCGCTGTCCGATGATCTACTCCTAGATCACTATTGTAATCCTTGCCAAACTCGGTGCAGGGTATACAATAGATCTGGTACACAGCATGGCATACTTTATAGAACCTATGGCCAAGGCATAGGGAATGACTTTCATTCTCTTTCTATCTTCTGCCGTGGTCGGGTTTTGAGTCTTACTCAATTTCACACCTTGTAACACAGGCAAGAACTCTTTCTTTGACTGTTCCATTTTGAACTACTTCAAAATCTTGTCAAGGTATGTACTCATTGAAAAAACTTATCAAGCATCTTGATCTATCTCTATAGATCTTGATGCTCAATATGTAATCAGCTTCACCGAGGTCTTTCTTTGAAAAACTTCTTTCAAATACTCCTTTATGCTTTGCAGAATAATTCTACATTATTTCCGATCTACAATATGTCATTCACATATACTTATCAGAAATGCTGTAGTGCTCCCACTCACTTTCTAGTAAATTCAGGCTTCACCATAAGTCTGTACAAAACTATATGCTTTGATCAACTCATCAAAGCGTATATTCCAACTCCGAGATGCTTGCACCAGTCCATAGATGGATCGCTGGAGTTTGCACACTTTGTTAGCTCCCTTTGGATCGATTAAACCTTCTGGTTGCATCATATACAACTCTTCCTCCAGAAATCCATTCAGGAATGCAGTTTTTACATCCATTTGCCAAATTTCATAATCATAAAATACGGCAATTGCTAACATGATTCGGACAGACTTAAGCATCGCTACGGGTGAGAAGGTCTCACCGTAGTCAACCCCTTGAACTTGTCGAAAACCTTTTTGCAACAAGTCGAGCTTTGTAGATAGTAACACTACTATCAACGTCCGTCTTCCTCTTGAAGATCCATTTATTTTCTATGGTTTGCCGATCATCGGGCAAATCCATCAAAGTCCATACTTTGTTCTCATACATGGATCATATCTCAGATTTCATGGCCTCAAACCATTTTGCGGAATCTGGGCTCATCATCGCTTCCTCATAGTTCGTAGGTTTGTCATGGTCAAGTAACACGACCTCCAGAACAGGATTACCGTACCACTCTGGTGCGGATCTCACTCTGTTTTACCTACGAGGTTTGGTAGTAACTTGATCTGAAGTTTTATGATCATCATCATTTAACTTCCTCACTAATTGGTGTAGGTGTCACAGGAACCAATTTCTGTGATGAACTACTTTCCAATAAGGGAACAGGTACAGTTACCTCATCAAGTTTTACTTTCCTCCCACTCACTTCTTTCGAGAGAAACTCCTTCTCTAGAAAGGATCCATCTCAAGCAACGAATATCTTGCCTTCGGATCTGTGATAGAAGGTGTACCCAACAATTTCCTTTGGGTATTCTATGAAGACGCACTTCTCCGATTTGGGTTCGAGCTTATCAGAATGAAACTTTTTCACATAAGCATCACAACTCCAAACTTTAAGAAACGACAACTTGGGTTTCTTGCTAAACCACAGTTCATATAGTGTCGTCTCAACGGATTTAGATGGTGCCCAATTTAACGTGAATGCAGTTCTCTCTAATGCATGATCCCAAAATGATATTGGTAAATCAGTAAGAAACATCATAGATTGCACTATATCCAATAAAGTGCGGTTATGATGTTTGGACACACCATAACATTGTGGTGTTCCAGGTGGCGTGAGCTGTGAAAGTATTCCACATTGTTTTAATTGAAGAACAAACTCGTAACTCAAATATTCGTCTCCGCGATCAGATCGCAGAAACTTTATTTTCTTGTTACGATGATTTTTCCACTTCACTCTGAAATTCTTTGAACCTTTCAACTATTTCAGACTTATGTTTCATCAAGTAGATATACCCATATCTGCTCAAATCATCTTGTGAAGGTCAGAAAATAACGATACTTGCCACGAGCATCAACACTCATTGGATCGCATACATCGGTATGTATTATTTCCAATAAGTCAGTAGCTTGTTCCATTGTTCCGGGTAACGGAGTTTTAGTCATCTTGCCCAAAAGGCACGGTTCGCAAGCATCAAGTGATTCATAATCAAGTGATTCCAAAATCCCATCAGCATGGAGTTTCTTCATGCGTTTTACATAATATGACCTAAACGGCAGTGCCACAAATAAGTTGCACTATCATTATTAACTTTGCATCTTTTGGTTTCAATATTATGAATATGTGTATCACTACGATCGAGATCCAATGAACCATTTTCATTGGGTGTGTAACCATATAAGGTTTTATTCATGTAAACAGAATAACAGTTTATTCTCTTACTTAAATGAATAACCGTATTGCAATAAATACGATCAAATCATATTCATGCTCAACGTAAACACCAAATAACATTTATTTAGGTTCAACACTAATCCCGAAAGTATAGGGAGTGTGCGATGATGATCATATCAATCTTGAAACTACTTTCAACACACATCGTCACTTCACCCTTAACTAGTTTCATTTATTCGCAACTCCGTTTGAGTTACTACTCTTAGCAACTGAACCAGTACCAAATACCGAGGGGTTGCTATAAACACTAGTAAAGCACACATCAAACACCTGTATATCAAATATACCTTTTTTCACTTTGCCATCCTTCTTATCCACCAAATATTTAGGGCAGTTCCGCTTCCAGTGACCATTTCCTTTGCAGTGTAAGCACTCAGTTTCAGGCTTTGGTTCAGCTTTGGGCTTCTTTGTGGGAGTGACAACTTGCTTGTCAATCTACTTGAAGTTCCCCTTTCTTTCCCTTTGCCCTTTTCTTGAAACTAGTGATCTTGTCAACCATCAACACTTGATGCTCTTTCTTGATTTCTACCTTCGTCGATTTCAACATCACGAAGAGCTCGGGAATCATTTTCGTCATCCCTTGCATACTATAGTTCATCACAAAGTTCTACTAACTTGGTGATGGTGACTAGAGAATTCTGTCAATCACTATCTTATCTGGAAGATTAACTCCCACTTGATTCAAGCGATTGAAGTACCCAGACAATCTGAGCACATGCTCACTAGTTGAGCGATTCTCCTCCATCTTTTAGCTATAGAACTTGTTGGAGACTTCATATCTCTCAACTCGGGTATTTACTTGAAATATTAACTTCAATTCCTGGAACATCTCATATGGTCCATGATGTTCAAAACATCTTTGAAGTCCCGATTCTAAGCCATAAAGCATGGTGCACAAAACTATCAAGTAGTCATCATCTTGAGCTAGCCAAGCGTTCATAACGTCGCAGATCCGCTCCTGCAATAGGTCTGTCACCTAGCGGTGCATTAAGGACATAATTCTTCTGTGCAGCAATGAGGATAAACCTCAGATCACGGATCAAATCCGCATCATTGCTACTAACATTTTTCAACACAATTTTCTCTAGGAACATATCAAAATAAACATATGAAAGCAACAACGCAAGCTATTGATTTTACAACATAATTTGCAAAATACTACCAGGACTAAGTTCATGATAAATTTAAGTTCAATTAATCATATTACTTAAGAACTCCCACTTAGATAGACATCTCTCTAGTCATCTAAGTGATCACGTGATCCAAATCAACTAAACCATAACCGATCATCACGTGAGATGGAGTAGTTTTCGATGGTGAACATCTTATGTTGATCATATCTACTATATGATTCACGCTCAACCTTTCGGTCTCCGTGTTCCGAGGCCATATCTGCATATGCTAGGCTCGTCAAGTATAACCTGAGTATTCTGCGTGTGCAAAACTGGCTTGCACCCGTTGTAGATGGACGAGAGCTTATCACACCCGATCATCACGTGGTGTGCGGGCACGACGAACTTTGGCAGCGGTGCATACTCGGGAGAACACTTCTTGATAATTTAGTGAGAGATCATCTTATAATGCTACCGTCAATCAAAGCAAGATAAGATCGTAAAGGATAAACATCACATGCAAATCAATATAAGTGATATGATATGGTCATCATCATCTTGTGCTTCGTGATCTTCATCTCCGCAGCACCATCATGATCACCATCGTCACCGGCGCGACACCTTGATCTCCATCGTAGCATCGTTGTCGTCTCGCCAATCTTATGCTTCTCGACTATCTCTACCGCTTAGTGATAAAGTAAAGCATTACAGGCGATTGCATTGCATACAATAAAGCGACAACCATATGGCTCCTGCCGATTGCCGATAACCGGTTACAAAACATGATCATCTCATACAATAAAATATAGCATCACGTCTTGACCATATCACATCACAACATGCCCTGCAAAAACAAGTTAGACGTCCTCTACTTTGTTGTTGCAAATTTTACGTGGCTGCTACGGGCTTAAGCAAGAACCATTCTCACCTACGCATCAAAACCACAACGATACTTCGTCAAATAGACTCCGTTTTAACCTTCCCAAGGACCGGGCGTAGCCACACTCGGTTCAACTAAAGTGAGAGAGACAGGCACCCACCAGTCACCTTTAAGCAACGAGTGCTCGTAGCGGTGAAACCAGTCTCGCGTAAGCGTACGCGTAATGTCGGTCTGGGCCGCTTCATCTCACAATACCGCTGAACCAAAGTATGACATGCTGGTAGGTAGTATGACTTGTATCGCCCACAACTCACTTGTGTTCTACTCGTGCAAAACATCAAACCATAAAACCTGGCTCTGATGCCACTGTTGGGGAACGTAGTAATTTCAAAAAATTTCCTACGCACACGCAAGATCATGGTGATGCATAGCAACGAGAGGGAGAGTGTTGTCTACGCCTCGTGAGACCCAAGCGAAGCGATCTGGCGTAGAGGAAGTAGTCGACGTTCTCCTCGCGATCCGACCGATCCGGCGCCGTTACTCCGACGCCCGAGTTCTTGACACACGTACAGCTCGATGGCGTCCCTCGTACTCCGATCCAGCCGAGTGTCGAGGAGAGTTCCGTCAAGACGACGGCGTGGTGGACGATCTTGATGTTCTATCGGGCAGAGCTTCGCTAAGCTTCATAGCGATATGACCGAGGTGGAATATGGTGGAAGGGGCACCGACACGGCTAAGGAACGATCCGTAGATCAAACTTGTGTGTCTATGGGGTGCCCCTGCCCCGTATATAAAGGAGCAAGGGAGGAGGAGGCGGCCTAGGTTTGGGCGCGCCAGGGAGTCCTACTCCCACCGGAGTAGGATTCCCCTTTCCTAGTCCAACTAGGAGTCCTTCCATGTAGGGGAGTAGGAGAGAAGGAAAGGAAGAGAGAAGGAGAAGGAAGGAGGCGCCCCTTCCCTAGTCAATTCGGACTAGAGCAAGGGGGGGCGCGCCACCTTTTGGCCCGTTCTCTCCTTTTCCCGTATGGCCCAATGAGGCCCAATACGAATTCCGTAACTCTCGGTACTCGAAAAATACCGAATGACTCGGAACCTTTCCGAACTCGAATATAGTCGTCCAATATATCGATCTTTACGTCTCGACCATTTCGAGACTCCTCGTCATGTCCCCGATCTCATCCGGGACTCGAACTCCTTCGGTACATCAAAACTCATAAACTCATAATATAAGCATCATCGAAACCTTAAGCGTGCGGACCCTACGGTTCGAGAACAATGTAGACATGACCGAGACACGTCTCCGGTCAATAACCAATAGCGGGACCTGGATGCCCATATTGGTTCCTACATATTCTACGAAGATGTTTATCGGTCAGACCGCATAACAACATACGTTGTTCCCTTTGTCATCGGTATGTTACTTGCCCGAGATTCGATCGTCGGTATCCAATACCTAGTTCAATCTCGTTACCGGCAAGTCTCTTTACTCGTTCCGTAATACATCATCTCACAACTAACTTATTAGTTGCAATGCTTGCAAGGCTTAAGTGATGTGCATTACCGAGAGGGCCCAGAGATACCTCTCCGACAATCGGAGTGACAAAACCTAATCTCGAAATACGCCAACCCAACATCTGCCTTTGGAGACACCTGTAGTACTCCTTTATAATCACCCAGTTACGTTGTGACGTTTGGTAGCACCCAAAGTGTTCCTCCGTAAGCGGAGTTGCATAATCTCATAGTTATAGGAACATGTATAAGTCATGGATAAAAGCAGTAGCAACATACTAAACGATCGTGTGCTAAGCTAATGGAATGGGTCATGTCAATCAGATCATTCAACTAATGATGTGACCTTGTTAATCAAATAACAACTCCTTGTTCATGGTTAGGAAACATAACCATCTTTGATTAACAAGCTAGTCAAGTAGAAGCATACTAGTGACACTCTGTTAGTCTATATATTCACACATGTATTATGTTTCCGGTTAATACAATTCTAGCATGAATAATAAACATTTATCATGATATGAGGAAATATATAATAACTTTATTATTGCCTCTAGGGCATATTTCCTTCAAATATGATGATGGGTATTGTGTGGAGAAGACAAAAAAGGAGAAAGTCTCACATTGACGAGGATAATCAACGGGCTATGGAGATGCCCATCAATTGATGTCAACATGAGGAGTAGGGATTGCCATGCAACGGGTGCACTAGAGCTATAAATGAATGAAAGCTCAACAAAAGAAAACTAGTGGGTGTGCATCCAACTTGCTTGCTCACGAAAACCTAGGGCATTTGAGGAAGCCCATCGTAGGAATATACAAGCACGGTTCTATAATGAAAAATTCCCACTAGCATATGAAAGTGACAACATATGAGACTCACTATATGAAAACATGGTGCTACTTTTAAGCACAAGATATGAGACTCACTACATGAAGAACAAGGTGCTATTTTGAAGCACAAGTGTGGAAAAAGAGATAGTAACATTGCCCCTTTTATTTATTTATTTAATTTTCTTTTGTTTTCTTTGGCCTTTCTTTTTTTTCTTTTTTTTTGGCCTTTCTTCTTCTTTTTTCTTTTTGGGCAATGCTCTAATAATGATGATCATCACACTTTTATTGATTACAACATATGAATTACAACTCGAAACTAGAACAAGATATGACTCTATATGAATGCCTCCGGCGGTGTACCAGGATGATGCAATGAATCAAGAGTGACATGTATGAAAAATTATGCATGATGGCTTTGCCACAAATACAATGTCAACTACATGATCATTCAATGGCAATATGACAAAAGTAAAGTATGTCATGATGATGATGAACAGAACGGTGGAAAGTTGCATGGCAATATATCTCGGAATGGCTATGGAAATGCCATAATAGGTAGGTATGGTGGCTGTTTTGAGGAGCATATAAGGAGGTTTATGTGTGATAGAGTGTATCGTATCACGGGGTTTGGATGCACCGGCGAAGTTTGCACCAACTCTCAAGGTGAGAAAGGGTAATGCACGGTACCGAAGAGGCTAGCAATGATGGAATGGTAAAAGTTAGTATAATCCATGGACTCAACATTAGTCATAAGAACTCATATACTTATTGCAAAAATTTAGAAGTCATCAAAAATCAAGCACTATGCGCATGCTCCTAGAGGGATAGATTGGTAGGAAAAGACCATTGCTCGTCCCCGACCGCCACTCATAAGGATGCACAAGCCAGGTACACTTCATGTTTCAAATTTGTTACACAACTTTAACCATACGTGCATGCTACAGGACTTGCTAACTTCAACACAAGCATTCTTTGAATTCATAATCACCCAACTAGCATGACCTTAATATCACTACCTCCATATCTCAAAACAATTATAAAGTATCAAATTGATCATAGCATCCAATTCACTTCCTATGATAGTTTTTATCATACCCAACTTGGATGCCTACCATTCTAGGACCAATTTATAACCATAGCAAATACCATGCTGTTCTAAAAGACTCTCAAAATAATATAAGTGAAGAATGAGAGACTAGCAATTTCTACAAAATTAAGCCAACGCCGTGCTCTAAAAGATATCAGTGAAGCACTAGAGCAAAAACTATCAAGCTCAAAAGATATAAGTGAAGCACATAGAGTATTCTAGCAAATTCAATCAAGTAGGCTTCTCCCAAAAGGTGTGTACAGCAAGGATAATTGTGGTAAACTAAAAAGCAAAGACTAATATAATAATCGACGCTCCAAGCAAAACACATATCATGTGGCGAATAAAAATATAGCTCCAAGTAAAGTTACCAACGAACGAAGACGAAAGAGGGGATGCCTTCCCGGCGCATCCCCAAGCTTAGGCTTTTTGCTATCCTTGAATATCTTGGGGTTACATGGGCATCCCCAAGCTTAAGCTCTTGCCAATCCTTATTCCATAGTCCATCAAAGCTTTACCCAAAACTTGAAAACTTCACAACACAAAACTCAACAGGAAATCTTATAAGCTCCGTTAGTGAAAGAAAACAAAACCACCACATAATGTACTGTAATGAACTCATTATTTATTTATTTTGGTGTTAAACCTACTGTATACCAACTTCTCTATGGTTTATAAACTATTTTACTAGCCATAGATGCATCAAAATAAGCAAACAACACACGAAAAACAGAATCTGTCAAAAACAGAACAGTCTGTAGCAATCTGTAACAACGCAAAATTATAGAACTCTAAAAATCCTACCAAAATAGGAAGTCCTGGAAAATTTGTCTATTGATCATAAGCAAAAATAATCAATGCAAAATCCCGTTTCTGTGATTTAACAAAACTAAATTCGTGCGAGCAAAGTTTCTGTTTTTCAGCAGAATCAAATCAACTATCATCATAGGTTATCCTATAGGTTCTACGTGGCACAAAGACTAATTAAAACATTAAAACACATCTAAATATAAGGTAGATGCAAAATTTATTAATTAACATCAATGAAAAATATTGAGTTGTTTCCCAACAAGCACTTTTCTTTAAAGCCTTTTAGCTAGGCATTGAGATTTCAATGATGCTCACATGAAAAACAAGAATTAAAGCACAATGAGAGCATCATAAAACATGTGACAAAAACAATTAATTCTAACATACTTCCTATGCATAGGCATCTTGTAAGCAAACAAATTGTCAAGGCAAGCAAAAACTAGCATATGCAAGGAAGAACAAAGAGATGATAGCAATCTCAACATGAAGAGAGGTAATTTAGTAACATGAAAATTTCTACAACCATATTTTCCTCTCTCATAATAGTTACATGTAGGATCAAAAGCAAATTCAACAAAATAGCTATCACATCAAATATTTCCAACATGATCCACATGCATGCGAAGTTGACACTCTTCCAAAATAGTGGGATTAACATTAACTAAAGTCATGACCTCTCCAAACCCACTTTTATCAAAAATACCATAAGATTGAACAATCTCCAAATATGTGGGATCTAAAGTTGACACTTTTCCAAACCCACTTTAAATATTATTGCAAACACTATTATCAATCTCAAATTCATCGTGGGGCTTAAATAAATTTTCAAGATCATAAGAAGAATCACTCCAAAAATGATCATTGCAACAAGTAATAGGCATAGCAAAACTAGCATCCCCAAGCTTAGGGTTTTGCATATTATTAGCACAATTGTCATTAAGAGAATTTATAATAAAATCATTGCAATCATGCTCTTTATTCAAAGAGCTATCGTGAATTTCTTCATAAATTTCTTCATCATAATTTTCAGATTCACGAATTTCAAGCAAAGCTTTATAAAGATAATCTAGTGCACAAAACACACTAGCAATTGGTTCATCATAACTGGATCTCTTAAAAAGATTAGCAAGCGGATGAGGATCCATAGATCTTAGCTTCTCTGTTTAGTAGTAAATAAGCAACTATTCCAACTAAATGACCAAACGACCCAAGTAAGACATCAAAGCAAATGAAAAGACGAACAGAAGAAGGGCGAATAAAACGGCAAGGGTGAAGTGGGGGAGAGGAAAACAAGAGGCAAATGATAAATAATGTAAATGCGAGGGAGATGGGTTTGTGATGGGTACTTGGTATGTCTTGACTTGAGCGAAGACCTCCCCGGCAACGATGCCAGAAATCCTTCTTGCTACGTCTTGAGCTTGTGTTGGTTTTCCTTGAAGAGGAAATGGCGATGCAGCAATAGTAGCGTAAGTATCTCCCTCAGTTTTTGAAAACCAAGGTATCAATCCAGTAGGAGGCTCCTCAAAAGTCCCACGCACCTACACAAACAAACAAAGAACTCGCAACCAACGCAATAAAGGGGTTTTAAATCCCTTCACGGCCACTTGCGAAAGTAAGATCTGATAGAGATAATACGATAAGATAAATATATTTTTGGTATTTTATTATATAGATGCAAATAAAAGTAGATTGAAAGCTTATATGATAAAAGATAGACCCGGGGCCATAGGTTTCACTAGTGGCTTCTCTCAAGAAAGCATAAGTATTACGGTGGGTGAAAAAATTACTGTTGAGCAATTGATAGAAAAGCGAATAATTATGAGATCATCTAGGCATGATCATGTAGATAGGCATCACGTCCGCAACAAGTAGACCGACTCCTGCCTGCATCTACTACTATTACTCCACACATCGACCGCTATCCAGCATGCATCTAGAGTATTCAGTTCATAAGAATAGAGTAACGCATTAAGAAAGATGACATGATGTGGAGGGATAAACTCAAGCAATATGATATAAACCCCATCTTTTTATCCTCGATGGCAACAATACAATACGTGCCTTGCAACCCTTTACATCCTTTGGGTAAGGACACCGCAAGATTGAACCCAAAGCTAAGCACTTCTCCCATGGCAAGAAAGATCAATCTAGTAGGCCAAACCAAACTGATAATTTGAAGAGACTTGCAAAGATAACTCAATCATACAGAAAAGAATTCAGACAAGATTCAAATATTTCTCATAGATAAACTTGATCATAAACACACAATTCATCGGATCTCGACAAACACACCGCAAAAAGTGTTTACATCGAATAGATCTCCACAAGAGAGGGGGAGAACATTGTATTGAGATCTAAAAAGAGAGAAGATGCCATCTAGCTAATAACTATGGACTCGAAGGTCTGTGGTAAACTACTCACAACTCATCGGAGGGGCTATGGTGTTGATGTAGAAGCCCTCCATGGTCGATTCCCCCTCCGGCGGAGCGCCGGCGAAGGCTCCAAGATGGGATCTCACGGATACAGACGGTTACGGTGGTGGAAACCGTGTTTCGTTGGCTCCCTGGATGTTTTCGGGGTACGTAGGTATATATAGGAGGAAGAAGTACGTCGGTGGCCGCCTGTGGGGCCCAGGAGATAGGGGGCGCGCCCAAGGGGGTGGGCGCACCCTCCTGTCTCCTGGCCGCCTCGCAAGCTTCTTGACTTGCACTCCAAGTTCTCCAGATCACGTTCGTTCCAAAAATCACACTCCCGAAGGTTTCATTCCGTTTGGACTCCGTTTGATATTCCTTTTCTTCAAAATACTGAAATAGGCAAAAAAAACAGCAATACGGGCTGGGCCTCCGGTTAGTAGGTTAGTCCCAGAAATGATATAAATGTGTAAAATAAAGCCCATAAACATCCAAAAGGAGTAATATAATAGCATGGAACAATCAAAAATTATAGATACATTGGAGACGTATCACCCACCGTAATACTTATGCTATCTTGAGAGAAGCCACTAGTAAAACCTTTGGCCCCCGTGTCTATCTTTTATCATATAAGCTTTCAATCTACTTTTATTTGCATCTTTACTTTTCCAATCTATATCATAAAATACCAAAAATATATTTATCTTATCATACTATCTCTATCAGATCTCACTTTCGCAAGTGACCATGAAGGGATTGACAACCCCTTTATTGCGTTGGTTGCGAGTTCTTTGTTTTTTTGTGTAGGTGCGTGGGACTTTTGAGGAGCCTCCTACTGGATTGATACTTTGGTTCTGAAAAACCGAGGGAAATACTTACGCTACTATTGCTACATCATCCTTTCCTCTTCAAGGAAAACCAACGCAAGCTCAAGATGTACCAGTGGCCATGATCCTGCGTAGGAGCACGCTTCCTAGATCCATAGATGGACCTGGCCATAACGGCTTTTTTGTCCAGGTGCTCACGTAGATCGTGTGCTGACTTGTGTGCGGCATCATTAGCCGCTTTGTCTCGGCCACAGGGTGGTTGGTCCGGCAGATCTGTCGTATTATTTTTCGGTGGGATGGGCTCTATAGCCTCGTCGTCGAATTCGGGCAGCAGCTTGCACTTTGGGTAGCTCTTTGGTTAGGCGCTCGAGTCCGTATTCCTCGGCTGCCAGGACCTCGGTCCATCTATCAGTTAGCAGATCTTGATCAGCTTGAAGCTGTTGCTTCTTTTTCTTCAGGCTTTTTGCAGTGGCTATAAGCCAGCGCTCCTGCTCGACGGGATCCTCAGGCACGATGAATTCGTCGTCGCCGAGGCTCACCTCGTCTTTGGAGAGGGGCATGTAATTGTTATCCTCCGAGTCTCCATCCATTGCCTGTTTATCAGGGCTAACTTGCCCATCCTCCCATCCGGCTTGCTCGAAGCTTGGCTGGGCGGGATTGGTTTCGCCGTCGGCACCATCCGGAGTGCTATTGTCTCTTGTGCCGGTATCGCCATCTTTGCTATGGCGGGGCTTAGAGTGGCGCCGCCAGCGCTCAGATTGCTTCTCAATGGATCCTTCGTTGCCTCATCGCCATTACTTTCTTTGGGCGTGTCCATATATATATATATATATATATATATATATATATATATATATATATATATATATATATATATATATATATATATATATATATATATATATATCATATGATGAGGTGGCTGTCCAGCTCCCTTTGGGCGGTGGTTCCTGTTCTTCTCCGGCATCGTCGTCCATACCACCGATGTCTTCGGAGTCGAAATCAAGCATGTCGGTTAAGTCATCGACAGTGGCTATTAAGTGGGTGGTGGGTGGGGAACGAATTTCTTCGTCGTCCGTTTCCCACTCAAGCCGGACATAGTCCGGCCACGAGTCTCCTGATAGGGAGAGGGATTTTAATGAATTTAGCACATCGCCCCAGGGAGAGTGCTGAAAGATATCCGTGGAGGTAAACTCCATGATCGGTGCCCAATCAGGTTCGATGGGAATGGATGTACGCAGTTCGGAGCCTGCAACCGGAGACGAGTCCGGGGGTCCGACGACGCAGACCTCATTGAAGGCAAAGTCTATATTCGGCTCTATCGTCGCTGAGTGTGCGGCCTCCGTGGCAGGGTCCATCCACCCGTCCTCGACTGGCACGATCTGCTTCGGATTAAGAGCCGGGGCAGCCACAGGTGTGATCTCCCGAACACTATCTGATGGCAGATATAATTCATGCTCATCGTGACTCTTTGGCGCACCTGACATGAGCTCGAATCCGTCAAAGATAAAGTCTCCACGGATGTCGGCGATGTAGTTCAGGCTTCCAAACCTGACCTGATGACCAGGGGCGTAGCTATCGATCTGCTCCAGATGGCCAAGCGAGTTGGCCCGCAGTACGAAGCTGCCGAATATGAAAATCTGTCCGGGGAGGAAAACCTCACCCTGGATCGCAGCGTTGTAGATGATTGAAGGAGCCATCAAGCCTTACCGCGATGACACAGTGGAACTCTCAATGAAAGCACCAATGTCGGTGTCAAAACCGGCGTATCTCGGTAGGGGGTCCCGAACTGTGCGTCTAAGGCTAATGGTAACAGGAGGCGGGGGACACAATGTTTACCAAGGTTCGGGCCCTCTCTATGGAGGTAATACCCTACATCCTGCTTGATTGATCTTGATGATATGAGTATTACAAGATTTGATCTACCACGAGATCGTAGAGGCTAAACCATAGAAGCTAGCCTATGGTGATGATTGTTGTTGTCCTATGGACTAAACCCTCCGGTTTATATAGACACCACAGGGGGCTAGGGTTACACAGAGTCGGTTAAAGAGAAGGAGATCTACATCCTAATTGCCAAGCTTGCCTTCCACGCAAAGGAGAGTCCCACCCGGACACGGGACGAAGTCTTCAATCTTGTATCTTCGTAGTCCAACAATCCGGTGCAAGTACATAGTCCGGCTGTCCGAGCACCCCCTAATCCAGGACTCCCTCACACCCCAAGACACACAAGTTGATCATTGATCTTTAGCCGTGTTCGGTGCCCCCCTCCACCATAAGCCACCTCGGTCATATCGTAGCGGTGCTTAGGCGAAGCCCTGCGTCGGTACCTTCATCAACACCGTCATCACGCCGTCGTGCTGATGGAACTCTCCCTCGAAGCTCTAATGGATCGTGAGTTCGTGGGACGTCACCGAGCTGAATGTGTGCAGATCGCGGAGGTGCCGTACGTTCGATACTAGGATCGGTCGATCGTGAAGACGTAGGACTACATCAATTGCATTGTCATAATGCTTCCGTGTACGGTCTACGAGGGTACGTGCACGACACTCTCCCCTCTCGTTGCTATTTATCACCATGATCTTGCGTGTGCGTAGGATTTTTTTTAAAATTACTACGTTCCCCAGTAGGGGGGATAGATAGTCCAAACATGGAGGAAGGGTAATACTAAGATCTCATCGATGAAGCTCGCAACGATGAAGGCACATGATTTATCCAGGTTTAGGCCCCCAACAAGACGACCGTACTTAACTTCCTTCCGTCATTGATATCTCATTCTACAGAAACAGACTACAAGAGGTTATTTGGTGGCTAAAATGGATAAAATCCTATGTGGTACAACACTTTAGTCAATATGTGGCTTCTGGAAACTTTGTTTTAGTTTTGGTTTTCTCCTAGGCTTTCGCGTCCTATATATTATATGTATGTGTCAAGTCTTGGCCTCCAAGTCGAGCATTCGAGCTAAAATTGGGATAGGCTAAAAATGTTCCAAGACTCTTGGCCTAAACAAACCTAGACTCGGTCACATAATTTTCCAAATTGCTCCCCATTACCTCGTCAGATTGTCCTAGATAGAAACTTCTAAAGAATTTTACTCTTGTTCATGGATACATCTTTAGTTGGTATTCACACCGCATACTTACACATTCATATAAATAAGAGTATATTTGCTAACAAAGCTCACTACATGGGTACAATTTACATCGCCCGACTAGTAGGTACGATATCTTGTAATTGTTATCGACGTGCTTGCCAAGGGAAGAGAGCTCATCTTCGTGAGCTTTCACATTGGAGATATACTCCATGGCTGTCATGTTTCCCTCATGATTGTTGGCAATCCTCATCTTGTTACTAATGACTTGTTCTCAAATTGACCTAAGAACATCTTCTCAAGCATGGTCCAGACTTGTGCCATGCTCGTCATCCACACCACCTATGTCGAGACTTCTTCTAAAAGCGAATTCGGGATATGCCCTAGGATGTATTAGTCCTAAGCCAACGATATAGGCCAGATGAGAGATTCATTGTTTTCCTTGTTGGTTGTTTCCTCCATGATCTTGCATGGTGCCGGGGGAGATCCATCAAGATAACTAGTGAGTTGCGCATCACGAACCATGGGCAAGATTTGTGCTTCTGCATAACATAGTGTTCCCTTGTGAGTTTTCTGATATTTGTTCGTTGGGGGAAGCAGGAATGGAGGAAACAAATGATGTCATTGCTATGAATCTAGAAAAAGGTAGATGTAATACTATTTATTCAATCATGAGACCGATAGGTCAAAGCATATCGAGCCATACAATTGATTACAACGACTGGTTAAAAGGATCGAGGTGCATGAAAGAACTAGAGGTAAACTACAAACCCATACCTTTGTATGATTAGCTCGGTTTACATGATTATAAGAACCTACATTGTTAAATGATGAAATTGGATTTGTCCACCTAAATTAATTCCATATCTGTCGATCAGACAATCTAACTTGAAAAGTTTTGGTTTTGAATGCATCTCCATTGGACACAAATCATCGACTTTGGTGTAGGAGTTTTCCTCCGAAGGTAGTAAGTGTTTCTATGTTACTTTATTTGCATAGAAATTAATCACCAGTAGTACCCACATAGTAGTAAACGTAGATGCATAGTAGAAAGAAATCTTGATGTACCTAAACAATTACAAGATAATCTAATGGATTTTGTACAACCACCATTAAATGCCAGAAGAATACATGAAACTATGTGTGATGAACACAAGGTGGGTCATCATCAATCATATCATTTTTGAGTCACGGAATATCGGAGCGCATTGATATCCTCTGCATTTCCATGGAGCTCTAATTGCTGGTTTGTTGTATTGACATCCTAAAAATCACATAAATGAATAATTATGTTATGAGATACAATAATATTACATCTCAAACCCTATTAATTTGACTTAAGGGACACGGTAGCGCTTACTATCTTTATGTAAAATGCTTACGAAACCTAAAAAATGTGTATGAAAGGAGTCAATGTGCCACACGACAAATGGAAATGAAAATAAACAATTAAAGTGGCACACAACAGAAGAAGTTGAAGTATGCAATGCAACGTGGGATAAAGAGAGATCAAATGAGGCAGCACACCACACGACAAATGGAGATGAGAGGATTCAATGTGTCACATGGCAAAAGGAGATGAAATGAGTCAACATGCTACGCGACAAATTTATATCCTATGAACCAAGATGTTCATATTTGGTTAGTCAGGTTGGCACTTATCGGTTTATATTTAGGAGACCTAGGGCACCACTTAAGCTCATTGCTACAAAGAAAGTCGAGAATAGTACAATGATATGCAAGAATTATTTCTAAATGTGTTGCTTGGTAAATTTGATACTAGTTAGTTCTCTCCCATGCTTTCTAGTGGGGCAATAGACCAGAGTGTCATGAGCTAATTTGTGGTATTTTTTAATAAAAAAGCATGTAGGGGATAATATCCCATTACTTCCCATGAATATACCCATTTTGGTTTGGATTCATCGAGATTGTGGATTGTCCAAATCCTACTTTTCACGTGAGTTATGAAATACTATTGACTGAGAGATGGTCTGTCAAATCTTTTTTTATAAGAATAAAGGAGTATTCCAATGCTTACAATCTACATGATAGTGTTTTTTTTACAAAAAAGGAGTTTATGCACCATGTGAAAAATGGAGTTGCAATGTCAAAAGTAGAATATTTCCATTTCCATTGGCTGGGTCATCATCTCCTCCAAATTTCTTTCCCTATAAAGAGAAAACCACAGATGAATTCTTGTAGATCAATGCATCAATTTGGCTTCCATTTGAAGCAATGAGCTTAAGTGGTGCCTCTAGCTAGGTCTTTCTAGAAATCATTGAGTGCCATTTTGACCCTCCAAATCTGATTTTTTTTTTAATTCTCACGACATATATTTGTCTCATAGTGCATTGTCTCATCTTCATTTGTCACGTGGCCTGTTGAATCATTTCATCTCCATTTTCACATGGTGTGTGACTGCTTTCATCTCTGTTATACAAGATACGCTTTGACTCATTTCTTCCCCTCTGTTGTGTGGCACATTGAGTTCTTTCATCTCCAATTGTTAGGAGACACATTGACTCCTTTCATCTCCACTGGCTAGGTTTTTGTAAGAATTTTGCCACAATGATAGTCACTGCCGCACCCCTTAAATCGTATTAATAGGTTTTTTTCAAATCATATGTTGGTATTTCATAATATAATTATTCATGTGCATGAATAATGCGAGCTCCAGCGAAGTTCATAGGATGTCATTGCTCTCTAATATTTTGCAAAGAAGCACAAGAAACGGTAGCCATCGCATGCCTTCTTCTTTGAGAATGTGTTTTAAGTGGTTGGGAGTTCCACTCGTCTAAATCATACCATAGGATTTTGGTCCAACACTTACAATTTAAATTTCAAATTCATTATTGCTTATGTATCTATGCATGACGTTGACGTGCTCAGAATCAGTAAGTATTGTTGTGTTTCCTTTTGTTCTTGCTTCTAACGAATTTCCGATAAAGTTTGAATGCATACTGCACTCCGTCGAGTCTGAGCTTTCTGAAAACGTTGAAAATAGATAGTTGAGGTGTTTATATTTTTTTTATTTTTTTAGACATGCTCATATAGATGTCATCTATTGAATCTTGAATTTTTCATGTAATACATGTTTATATATACACGTACACAAAAGAACCAATACCTACATTTAGACATAGAAAACAACACATGCATAAAAATCCACATGCGCGGTAAAGTATTTTTAAGAGAAGTTTACACATATGTAAAATACATCAATTAGTATACACAAGTCAATTTTTTTCAGAATTTATCAGAACCTTTAAATATGATTTTTGTTTATTTAAAATTATCTCGACTCACTGGATCCGGCCTCAAAATTGCCTAATTCATTCAACGGATCATCTATTAGTTTATATATCAAATGGTGCAATTAGTGAGACAATGAACATACACTTCCCGTCCACCAAAACAAATTTCATGAGAATAAAGGTGAGGTATTAATTTGAGATATGACCTGAACAACGCAAAAGCCGCTTTTGGAATACAGACAATATAATCTGCTCCGACGTTGGGCCACAAAGAACATTGAAATTTGACAATGGAATGAAAACAAAAATGAAATTTTTTATGGAGGGTATTCTTTATCTTTACCTAATATTAAAGGAAGGATTGTTTCTCCACTTTTTTTGGTCAACATAATTGATTTTTGATTTTTCGTCCGTCCGTCCGCTTCTTTCGTACGTCGCCCCGTTTTTCTTTCCATTTTCCGTTGCACGTAAAAGAAATTCGTGTTGAAAAAAAAGGCGTTACCAGGGACATGAACCCAGCCCGCACGGAAAAAGGCCACATGCACTAACCGGCTCACCTAGCAACAAGTTGTTTGCTATACGTAGGGAATAAAGGGAGGATTGTTTCTTCACTTTCTTTGGTCAACATAATTTGATTTTTCGTACGTCCGTCCGCTTCTTTCGTACGTCGCCCCATTTTTCTTTCCGTTTTCCGTTGCACGTAAAAGAAATTCGCGTTGAAAAAAATAGGCGTTACAGGGGACTCGAACCCAGCCCGCACGGAAAAAGGCGACATGCACTAACCGGCTCACCAAGCATCGAGTTGTTTGCTATACGTAGGGAATATAGCTTTTTATTTGGTTTACATACGAAACCGGCCCAGGCAATAGAAAAGATTTGTATTCCCATACTGGGCCATCTCTTTTGGGCCGCAAGCCATATGCATGGGCTTAAGGAATTAGCGAAAAATATTACGCTTCACTAAAGGATCAAACTCACAACCTCTCTCTGTGTTCATAAGTGAACAACTAAATCGATCAAGTTTTATTTCTGCTTAGAAACTTGACCGGGACAATAAAGAGCTGATATTGCCTGGACTATAGCCATGTTGCTCAGCGGTAGTTTGATTATATGTTTGTTGGTCTTGTTAGATGCACAGCCTTGGAAGATCATGGTCTTCTCTCATTCTCTTTTTTGGGTGTATATTCTCTTCTAAACAATATATACATAATACATTGCATGTAGGGGAGGAGAAGTAGAGAAGTAGTGTACGGCTTGGAGAAAGATGTGAGCAACCAGCAGGCATGAATTTGACCAGGTTTACATGCTCATCTTCAAGATAAGGTATTCTTTTTACTGGGATTTGACATACAATTCTAAAATTTTGTTGAGCAAAGTATCAATGGCGTACGTAGCTGCAACCTCAAAATTTATGTCAACTGGACTTAAGATGAAAAATGGACACGTCTGTTTCTAGAGTGTTGCCTTCTTGTTGTATGCAAAATAAACTATTGTACTTTATAAAACTGAATCGTATGTGCAATAATGGTTGTTGACTAGCAAATTTGCTCAAAGGCTTTCCATTTTTTCCATCCATTGAACCATAATTGAGAAGATTATGTGAAATTATTTGAGTTGATTCATCCTGGCTTATTTTCTTATTGTCATATAAAGTACAAAATATCAAAGTTCTACATTTTCACCATGGAGAGACGTGATGCGAGAGAGGAAAATTAGCAATTGCCCGCGATATACTTGGCGTCGTTGCTCACTTTTGCTCCGTAGTGAAGCACATACTTATATGTTAGGAAGAAGGAGAGATGAGGTGAGTTTTTGAGATTCACCATCCATCCAAGCATCAGAAAAGGGGAGCATTACCATTCAACGGGCTAAAGGATTAACCTGTTAATCTCTTTTTAAGTGGAATTAATCAGTTAGTATTTGATGAGTAACTTTGAACTGGCTACTATTTCAAAAATATAGTGTCATGTTGAAATAGAGGACGTGTATCTGGGGTCTTGAGTCATGCTTATTTAGCTTCGGCGTGTGATATTTTTGTTGAGTATATTGTGTACGTGTATATGTGTGTGTAGGGCCCATCTCCTGTTTTCCCTGTATAGTTGAGGTTGTGGCCCACCTCTGTACTTATATATACGTGCCTGGTGCACCGATCAATACATCGCGATTGCACAGCCCATAATCTCTCTCTACATGCTATCTATCGCAGTACGGTCCTAACCCTAGCCGCCGCCGCCGCCGCCAGCGCGCCGCCGCCGCCGCCGCCGCCGCCTCCGCCGCCGCCGTCACCGGCCGCCGCCCGCCCGCCACGCCCGAGCCGCCTCCGCCGCCGCTTCGTCACGCCGCCGCGCCCGCCCGCCGCCGCCCGCGCCTCCCGACCCCAGCGCCGCCGCCGCCCGCTTCCGCCCCACCGCGCTACCGCACCGCTTTCGCTCCGCCGCCGCCGCCGCCGCCCCCAACGCCGCCGCCGCCGCATCTCTCTCCCACCGCGCCGCTCTCCACCTAGCGCGCGCCCTCCCTGTACCGCGCGCGCCCTAACTCCAACACCGCCGCCATCATGAGCTCCTCCTCCTCTACCGTCTCCAACCCGTTCGCGGTCCAGCGTCACCCTCGTCGCGATCTCAACATCCATGGCGCGTCCGGTCAAGCTTCGACCACACCACCGCTTCCTACTCCGCGTGGAAGCGGTATTTTCGCTTCGTGTTCGTGAGTACCTCCTTCACGGCCACGTGGGCGGCACCGTGGACTCGCGCTCATGATCCACGACGCGAGTGGATGATCCTCGGCGCCACCATCATCCGCTGGTTCTACCTCACCATCTCCGGCGACATCTTCCACACCGTGGTGAGCAGCGAGGATAGCGCCTATGCGGTGCGGACCAAGCTCAGCGGCCTCTTCACCGACAATCGGTTGCAGCGCAAGGTCCTTCTCTATGGTGAGTTTTACGGGTGCCGGCAACTTGACTCGTCAATCGATGATTTTGCATGCGCCTCAAGAAGCTCGCCGATGAGCTCCGCGATCTGGGGGAGAAGATTGGCGGCGAGCTCCTCATCAGCACCCTCTCCGGCGGCCTCAGCGAGGACTTCGAACGCCGCCTCAACCTCACCCTCATCCTGGAGCCCACCTTCGGCAAGGTGGCGCGTACCTCAAGCTGGAGGAACGCCGGATGCGGGCGACCGACGCGTGCCACCCACACCGACCTCGTTGCGGCACCCGCGGTTCGGCCCGCCACCGCCCGCCGAGACGCCGCCCCGCGGCGGCGCCCGCCTTCCGCGGGCTTCCGCCCGCCCCGCCACCTTCCCGCCGCCACAGCGGCGTCAATGGAGGAGGCCATCGCGGCGGCCGCCGGGGTGCCGCAAGCAGCGAGGCGGCGGCGGCGGCGGTGCTTTCGAGGAGCGCCACCAGCGATAGCCGGCTCCTCAGCCGGCGGCCCCGTGGTACGCCGGTCAGAACCCGTGGACCGGCGTCGTCCACGCCTACTCCATGCCGGTTCCACGGGCTCCCACTCCGGGTCTTCTCGGCCCTCGGCCTCCGTCACACCAGGCGTACTACGCCGCGCCGCAGCCCTATGCGGCGCCCTACGGGCAGCAGCCGCCGCTGCTGCCCCTGACGTCTGCGCCGTCCCTCCCACCGGCGCCGTGGGACCCGGCTCTCCTGGCGGCTCTCCACACCGCCCCCTCTCCGTCCAGCTACACCGGCGGTGGCGATTGGTACATGGACAGTGGCGCCACCGCTCATATGGCGGCGTACCCCGGTAACCTCCATACTACTCACCCTGTCCACACTTCCAACCGCATCACCGTCGGTGACGGTTCTTCTCTTCCTATCACCCATATTGGACATACATATTTCCGTCGAACTCCACCCCTATCTCCATGTCTAACATTTTGGTTTCTCCTGATCTTATTAAAAATCTTGTTTCCGTTCGTTCTCTTACACGTGAAAATCCGGTGACCGTTGAATTTGACGATTGTGGTTTTTTCATTGGGGCGCTTCGACGCGGATGGTGCTCCACCGATGTGACAGCCCCGACGAGCTCTACCCGGTTCACTCCGCCGCCTCCACCACTTCCGCCGCCCCCGTCGCTCTCGCCACCGGAGTGGATCTTTGGCACGCTCGCTTGGGTCATCCTAATCATGCCACCCTTCGCCACATACTTTCACGTGTAATAAGAATGAGGATCACTCGTGTCATGCATGCCGCCTTGGCAAACATGCTCGCCTTCCATTTAGGCCTTCTTCCTTTGTTGCATCGTACCCGTTCGAGTTGATTCATAGTGATGTTTGGACATCTCCTGTTGCCAGTAACACGGGCTTTCTTTATTATCTTGTTATCCTTGATGATTTTTCACATTATGTGTGGACCTTCCCGTTGCGCCGCAAGTCGGACGTCATCTCCACTCTTGTCGGTTTCTACTCTTATGTCCGCACGCAGTTTGGCCGGCCCATTCTTGCGTTGCAGACAGACAACGGGAAGGAGTTTGACAACACCGCTGTCCGCGATCTTCTCGCCACACATGGCACGATTTTTCGTCTCACTTGCCCGTACACCTCGCAGCAGAACGGTCGTGCTGGCGCATCGCCGCACTCTTAATGACTGCGTTCGGACTCTTCTCTTTCACGCCAATGTGCCTCGCGCTTTTGGCACGGCGCTCTTGCCACCGCTTCTCTTCTCATAAACATCGTCCATGTCGTACTCGCGGGAACTTTACACCTCACCATCTTCTATTCGGTGCACCCCCCTCTTATGAAGGGCTTCGCATCTTCGGCTGCCTGTGCTACCCTAGCATCGCTGGCATTGCGCCTCATAAGCTCGCACCCCGCTCCGTCGCCTGCATCTTTCTCGGCTACCCACCTAACACTAAGGGTTACCGCTGCTACCATCCAGTCTCTCACCATGTTTTCACCTCCCGACACGTTTACTTTGATGAGATGGTCTTCCCGTTTCAGCAGCAGGCACCCCTCGTCGTCTCGTCACCGCCGGCCACCGGCGGCTCATCGACGACCTCGTCAGGTGGACGAGCCCGCCTAGTTCGTGGACCGCCTCCGGGCTTTGGCGGTCCACGGGCCCTACTGCCGGCGCCCTCCACGGCCGGCGCCCCGCCTTCACCCGCCGCCCCGACTTCGGCGCCCGGTCGGCGCCTCTTCGCCCGGCGCTGTCACCGGCCGCCTCACGGCCGCCTCGGCGCCTCGCCGCCCGGCCGCCTCGCCGGCCTCGCCGCTGGCAACCGCCCGGCCCGTCGCCGGTCGCCTCGCCGGCCGCCTCGCCCGGCCTCGGGCGCCGGGGTCGGCCGCCTCCTCGCCGCCGCCGCCCGGCCCGTCGCCGTCGCCTCGCCCGGCCTCGGGTGCCACAGGTCGTCCACCTCGGCGTCGGCCTCCTCGCCGGTGGCCTCCTCGCGGACGCCTCGCCGCCCGCCTCGCCCGGCCCAGTGGCCCGTCCGGCCACATCACCCGAGCTCGTCTTGGCATTCACTGCCCGAGCCTCCGGTACTCGCGTGATGAGTGCGTCCTCGCCGCCTCTGCGCGGGGCGTCACCCATTCTGCGTCGCCCGCGCCGCCCTCGTGATCCTCACGGCTTGCGGCGATGCAGAAGAGTTCGGCGCTCTCGGCGGAACCGCACTGACCTGGTGCCCGGCCTCCTCGCGCCAACGTCATCACCGGCAAGTGGGTCTTCCGTCATAAGACCCGCTCAGACGGTTCACTTGAGCGCTACAAAGCTCGCTGGGTGGTCCGCGGTTTCCGCCAGCGCGCTGGAGTCGACTTCACGGAGACGTTTGCCCCGGTTGTCAAACCGGGCACGATCCGCACTGTCCTCCAGCTCGCCGTCTCTCGCGGCTGGCCTGTTCACCAGATGGATGTCTCCAACGCCTTCCTCCACGGCCATCTTGAGGAGCAGGTGTTTTGTGAGCAACCCACCGGTTTTGTCGATGCCTCATTGCCCGGCCATGTGTGCCTGCTGTCGCGCTCTCTTTACGGGCTCAAGCAGGCACCCCGCACCTGGTACCAGCGGATCGCCGGGTTTCTTCAGACACTGGGCTTCAGCGTCACTCGCTCGGACGCCTCCTGTTTGTCTATCGCCACGGTGACACGACTGCATATTTGCTGCTCTCGTCGGCGACATCATCGACAGCCTCCTCGCAGCCGTTCTTGAGCGAGATCACTCTGCGGCTGCGTGACGAGTTCGCTATCAAGGACTTGGGTGCTCTCCATTACTTCCTTGGCATTGAGGTCGTTCGGCGCCGGACGGCTTCTTTCTTCATCAATGAAGTATGCCCATGAGCTTCTTGGCGGCGCGGCATGCTCAACGCCATCCGGTTGCTACTCCTGTTGACACGAAGGCCAAGGTTTCTGCTCTTGAGGTTCGCCTGCGTCGGATGCTCCATTCTACGGTCTATTGTCGGCGCTCTTGATGCCAGCTCTCACCGGACCAGATCTTGATATGCTGTCCAGCAGGTGTGTCTCCACATGCACGGCCCTCGTGACTCTCACTGGACTCTCGTGAAGCGGATCCTTCGCTACATCCGCGGCACGATGTCCCTTGGGTTGACACTCACGGCGTCCGCTTCTTTGGAGATGGTGGCCTACTCCGATGCAGACTGGGCCGGCTGCCCCGACACTCGCCGGTCCACCTCTGGCTACTGCGTCTACCTCGGTCCTTCCCTCGTCTCGTGGTCGTCCAAGCAACAACCCACGGTTTCGCGCTCTAGCGCCGAGGCTGAGTACCGAGCTGTGGCCAATGCTGTCGCCGAGTGCACCTGGCTTCGACAGTTACTTCAGGAGCTACATCACGATGTCTCCCAGTCTACGGTTGTCTACTGCGACAACGTCTCTGCGGTGTACCTCTCCGCCAACCCGTTCATCATCGCGGACGAAACACATCGAGCTGGACATTCACTTCGTGCGCGAGCAGGTTGCTCTTGGGCGCATGCGGGTTCTCCATGTCTGACTGCTCAGCAGTTCGCTGATGTGATGCGAAGGACTGCCGACTTCCACCTTTGAGGAGTTTCGTTCCGATCTCTGCGTCCACTGTCGCCGCTTCGATCATGGGGGTGTTGAGTATATTGTGTACGTGTATATGTGTGTAGGGCCCACCTCCTGTTTTTCCTGTATAGTTGAGGTTGTGGCCCACCTCTGTACTTATATATACGTGCCTGGTGCACCGATCAATACATCGCGATTGCACAGCCCATAATCTCTCTCTACAATTTTTTTTCTCCCGTTGCAACGCACGGGCATGTTTGGTAGTGAAAGTAAAAAAAGCAGAAACTACAGACATCCAACGCCTGGACGACAAGAGCTCCATTCCTTCCGTCCCTTTATTTCTTTCTCTCTTCTTTGTAAACGATATTTCTTTATTTCTTCAATACATAGGCCTGACACTTCATAATAAGGGCCAAAGCATAAACAATTATCTTAGTGATGTTCCACAGAGAATGCAATCATTTGGTTCGAATTTGTGTTGCTATTCACCCTTAGGGTGCATCCGACACTATGTTGGGTCTAAACCCTGAACTCTACCTCGTCGGTGTCCTCTCTCTCTCTCTGTGTGTGCGCGCGCGCGTGTGTGCATTCTTCTATCTCTGCATTCTTCTCTCTCTGCACTCTTATCTTTCTGGCTCGAAAACTGAGAAAGAAGAAAAACGAAGAACAGAGGACACGGTGGTGCTCCCGGCGCACAAACGCCGCGCTGCAACAATGGCAAAGTTTTTCCTCAAGCAACAAACTTGAGCTACGCCCCACCAGCAACACACACAGGTCGGGCGGCCGCGGTATTGGGGTGGGGGGTATACGTGCTCGCGCCAACACCCATGTCGCACTCCCGATACAGCCCCACTCACCCACTCGCCACTCCCCGCGCTCGAAGGTTCACGCGCACGCATGCACACGGATGCGATCAGGTCCAACGCCCGATGCGGCTACACACCCGCGCGTCTTGCCAACTAACCCAATCACACGCACATACACGTGCTTACAACACGCTCACACACCCTGCCACCGGCCCGACGCGACCAGCTCGCGCACAGACACGCTCTGGCCATGGTTGTCGCTTATTTGGCTAGCATTCACCCCCTAAGCCGCGTCCTAGAGTAGTGTCGGCTTGTGATCACCGATCTCTGCAATGAGGGCTTGCTCCGCCGCTGCCGCCAACTTCCAAGGCCTCGTTCACTCGCGCCGGAAGTGCCCACGCTGGCCGCAATTGTAGCAGCGACCACGCCGCCTCCCTCCGCCGCCCGATGCCGTGCTGCCACCGCCGGCGTGCTCGTGGTCGAAACCACCTCCTCCCTGTTGTCACCGCCTCGCAGCCCACTGCGCAGCTGTGAGCATGAGCTAGTCGCTGCCACCTCCGGCGCTATCCTGGTTGTGCCGCCGCATTCGCTCCTTCAACGCCTTGAGCCGCCCGAGCGCCTCCTCGAACAACATGATGTCGACATCGTAGAATTGCTTGATGCCGGCCACCACCGCGTACAGATGACTCAACACGGTGTCCAGTAGCTTTTTCACCATTGCCGCAACATCGAGTGTTGTCCTGAGCCCTACGTAGCGCATAGCCATGCTCCCGATCCTACCGGCGTAGGCGTCCAGTGCCTCGCCGTCCGCCATGTGCAGCCGATCAAAATGGCCACGGAGCGGCGACAACCGAGCCGCCCTTCCCTGATCCGCCCCGAGGAACCGCGCCTTGAGGCTGCTCCACACACCCGCCGCCGCCTTCTTTGTTCATACCTACATCAGCAGGTCCTCGGAGAGCGCACATAACAACACTGCCTTCATCACCTTGTTCGTCCCCGCGTCGCCTGCCAGCGACACCGCCTCCTAGAGACTCTAGTCGTCAAGGATGGCCTCGGCCTTGATCGCCCACACCGTGTAGTTGTTCATGTGAGAATCGGCATCGCCATCGAGACCGTGTTCCCTCCTGTGCCGTGCGGGACGAGCATCATGGCCGCCGGCAGGACCCCTGTCAACCTCGCTCTGGTTCCAAATGTTGGGTCTGAACCCTGTACCCTAACTCGCCGGAGTCCTCTCTCACTCTCTCTGCACTCTTCTCTCTCTGGCTCGAACCAAACGGAGGAAGAAGAAAAACGAAGAAAAACAAAGGACGCGGTGGTGCTCCCGGAGCACGAACGCCCCGCCGCAACAGTGGCAACGTTTTTTCTCAAGCAACAAACTCGAGCTCCATCCCACCAGCAACACTTACAGGTTGGGGGGGTATCGTCTGCGCACCAATGCCCACATTGCGCCCCGACGCGGCCCCACTCGCCCACTCTCCGCCCGCGCTCCACGGTTCACGCACCTGGGCGCCAAGACGCACCACACGGACCCGACCGGGTCCAACGCCCAGCGCTGCTACAGACCCAGCGTCTCAAGTAACTACCGAAACATGCACATACGTGCTGACACACACTCACACACCCTGCCACGGGCCCGACACGGCTACCGACCGGCGCCCGACGCGACCAGCTCGCGCATAGACGCGCTCTGGCCACGGCCATGGCTTGGCGTGGTTGCGGGCGGACGACGGAGTTCAGGTTCATCGGTGGGGTGTGAGTGCCGGGGTACACCACTTGTCCAGTCCTCTGACTGGCCGCCGTACCCTTCCTGAAGGCTCCGTCGCGGCATTCACACTCTTGTCGTCTTGCTCCGGGTGAAAACCTGATCTCCGCTGATCGGGCGGTGGCGGCTACCCATGGTCGTATCCTTCTTGGAGGCACCGCTTTGGAGGCCTGGCCGTTTTGGTCAGTTCACCTCTCTATTGGTTGTCGGTGGGGTGGTGTGTCAGTGCCTGGCACCTTTGTATCTTGCCTTGGGTGTGTGCGGTGTGTGCGTTGTTCGGTATCTCGGATGTACTCGGTGATGTTTGCTTTATAATATAAAGCGGGGGAAACCCTTTTTCGGTATTTGGCTAACACACTCCCTGGTTCGAAGCACCCTTCAAGTTATTTTCGTGAAGTGTTTTTCTTCAATCTTCAGATAAATGCCCTTGTCATATTATGATTCCAGAAAGTCGTAAGTGGAAAAAGACTTCCAATCTTGAGTTTAGGCCTCCACATTTTCACGTTGCCATGCAAAGATAGGTAGGGATCTGACCATTGAGACGATGAACGATCTCTCTGTTCCCGGTAAAAGGAAGCATCGAGACACTCTCTCCATGACAAGACACTCTCTCCATGTAGCCTCTCCTTTCTGTAATTCAAGATCATAACATTTGTGTTGCAACATTTGGTGAGAAAAGAACAAAAGCAAAAAACAGCAATACAGCCGTGGTTTTGCTCACCTCTCATGGTAGGAACCATGGGCAGACCGCACAAGCAGACACGTACATTGACATCGCCAGGTCAAATGTCGTAGCTGCAGAAATTATTGAGTAGAAATTAGCGCATGCACAAACGCAGGGGGACCGCAAGACTTCCACTCCTTCCCTTGACCCCTCCACGCCTATAAATTGACGCCCTGCATCGTACAGCCCTTCTCACCACTCCTCTGAAATCCGGATTGTTCACTAACTTCAGTTGTGTCCTGACTCCTGAGACGAGGTTTCCTTTTGGATTGTATTCTTAGATGGCTGTGAGGTTTGTGCTGATTTGTTATTTAATCAGTATTTTTCTTGATGGCGTTTGCTTTTCCAGGTGGGAAGAAGTTCGGAGAACATGGCCACGATGGGTGGGGACCGATGGCAGATGATGGAGGATGCGGCGGAGGACAAGTTTCCCGAGGGGTTACGCATCCTCGTCGTTGACGACGACCGCGTCTGCCTCAAGGTACTTGAAGCCCTGTTGCGCCACTGCAAGTACCGACGTGAGTCTCTTGACCCCTCCACTTGGCCATAGTCCACTAGAATCGGGGCCTTCTGATCTATTTGTTTCTCCGCCAATAATGCTTGCCGCTATGCAGCAACGACGGTGATGGACGGAAAGACGGCGCTGAGGATGCTCATGGCGGGGAAGCAGCAGTTCGACCTGGTCATCACCGACGTGCGCATGCCGGACATGGACGGCTTCAAGCTCCTCGAGCTCATCCGCCTCGAGATGGATCTGCCCGTCATCAGTACTCTCACTGCTCTCAATCCGTAGTCCAATTTTTGAGTTTTGCATCCATGAGCACTGGCAATTGTTTTTGAGAACGTACTTTTACTCCTCAATCTTGTTGATACCTTGAGAGGATATTAATTTCTTTGAGCAGCGTGTGAGATCCTATATATTTAGGACCATTTTATGAAACCACATACACATGCATAAAACCCGCACTCTATTTCTAACCTGGAAGAGTTCTAAAGAACGGGATCCCCACTGAGTCGGAACCAACGGGGTCCCATCTAACCGTTCACTCATCCGATCGGATGGCGAGTGGGATAGGAAAGTGGAGGTGGAGCGGCACATGCGTTAGTAGGGGACGTAGTGTCGGTTTCTAGCCCAAACCAATGGGATCCTATCTAACCATCCATCCATCAGATCGGATGGATGGAGGGGATGGGGAAACAAACGTGGATAGCATGTGATTATGAGATCCCAATTGTTGTTTTTAATAATTGGGTTGATAGTGTTTAGTATGCTAGAGACATGGTCACTCCAATGGCTATTTTGGCCTAGTGAGAGTCTGTGTCACTCCAATGTTACATAGATTCCACATCCACGTGTTTTATGGACGTATTTATGGACTATCTAGAATTTAATTTTGTAAATGAGTAGTTTGGCTTAGTGAGGGTCTCTATCACTCCAATATAATCTAGACCCCACTATCCACGTGTTCGATGGTTGTATTTATGGACAATTAGAATTTAATTTTATATCATCTCAATTAATTGTAAAATCCTACCTATAAGAACGAAAACTATAATCTATTCATATTTCATGATATGACCAAGTTATATTTAGTTGTTTTCAAAGCTAATATTGAAATTCACGTTCTACCAATCACACAAGGTATATGATTGCGCCACATCTGTTCTCTAGGGTTGCATGAATAATACAATTAAGAAATACCTATGTTGTATTGTTTTTTTTTATGAATTGTATTGATATTATTAATATTACTACTCATCTTCATTCCCCTTAAAGTTGTTACTCCTTATGACAATTTACTCACAAGAATAGCATGTAAAGTAGGAGTGCCCCTTTTAAGTACATACATCGAGTAGGTTAACCATGAGTAATACCTACACTACTGCATATTTGTTGACTTTGAGTAAGCACACTAATTTGTAGTCAAATTACTTTCACAGAAAGTGCAGCCACACATACTTATTTTCATGAATCTCTACTATTAATGCATAAAAATCGTCCGAGATAATTCTTGCCCAATCTCTGCCTCCCCCACAACTGCATGCAATTAATTAGCTATATAGTTAATTACACATGTCAATTATCTAGACATTAATTTATGGAAAGTATCATCGAGCATTGGACGAGAGGACCATGTTAATTATGAAGAGTATCATTCTTTGGATGGGAGTATCACGTTAATTATGAAAAGTATCATTGAGCACTGGACGGGAGGACCACATTAAGTATGGAAATTATCATGTAGAATATGTATGCCCTCGTGCCAAGCACAAAAAATTAGCTAGCCATAATAAAAAAAGCTATTGACGATGGTGGTTAACATTTACAAACTAATATGAGTGTGATCACTTAAAATTCTTAGAGCGTTACGTGGGCCGATAGATGTTACCTAGTACACTTAAAATTCTTAGACTGCCAATAATAGTACTTGATCTTCAGGTTCACCAATAGTTAGACATGATGATGTGATTTCCCTGCGTGGAACATGTTGTGATATGGCTTAGGCATTGTGGTACTGTTATTGTTTTAGCCTTTGTTTCCATATCTTCCTATTGAATGTGTGGAATTTTTCCCATTTAGTTTGCATTGAAGCAGAATTCTAAAACTGAACATTGAAATGCTCTTCTGTCTATAGGCACGTTGACCAAAACATATGTCCACTTCATAGATTTGTGTGAATTTCTGAATTCTAAATCTAAGTCATTGGTCCTATGGCATGCAGTGATATCCGTTGATTGCGACAAGAAGGTTGTGATGAAGGGGATAGATCATGGCGCATCCGACTTTATGGTGAAGCCAGTGTGTACCCATGAGCTCAAAAACATATGGCAACATGTTCAAAGGCGGAGAAATCCCGAAGCAGTAAGCCACATCAGCGATCATGACAATGATGACGAGAGAGTTCAACCAGTGACTACTGACAAGAGAAAGTACTCAGGGAATAAGAGAAATGTTGGAGATGAATCTAGCGGGAACAATGAGGGCACACATATATCCGCCATCCACAGAAAGCCCAGGATGACATGGACAATTGCGCTGCATAACAAGTTTCTAGAAGCTATCAACCAGATCGGCCTTGATAGTAAGAATTCACATCTTGTGCCTCATTCATCGACAATGCTGGTGGTTGCTCGATATTTTCATTATAATTTTTATTACATAATTGTAGGGGTTGTTCCAAAAAAGATATTGGAGCTGATGAATGTGGATTACCTCAGTAGAGAGAACATTGCGAGTCATCTACAGGTTTATTTTTTAACCTTTATGCTTAATTTCTATGTTTTTGTTACTATTATTCGTAGTATAACATTTTTTAATATATAAGTGAAAGCTTTTATTTTCTGGGGAACATATCAGTCAAAGCTCTAGCAATGCAACTACCATGAAGTTTAATTTTAATTAACTGTGTCCCTTAAAATGTGAGGCTTATCTCATATAATGCATGCCCCATATTTTTAGGAGTTTTTTTTCCTGTGCAACATCTTCAGTTCTTATTGTACTCACATGTTTATGTTTTTTTATGATCATCCATCTCATACCTTGTTATTTTGTCTATCTTTTTATTTCAGAAGTATAGATTGCACTTAAAAAAAGTCAAGTCAAATCCCTCTGGTGATGCATATGAAAGATGGAACTCATCGTACAACATGAACAACAAGGGAAATTTCATGCATAATCATGAACATCGAAGATGGAGTGTGTCCTCTGGCGACACTGCCTCTTGGAGTAGAAACAAGTATGGTTCAACGGATCACTTGGCTCCGGCGATGAACATCCAAAGCAACTTCTACATGGGGTCATACCTCCATGATGGTAGAATGCCGAAGTATGTTGGGAAACTACCGTCGGATGCGAGAAGATTCACAGGTTTTGCTGACCCTCCCATCAGCATGTATGACAACATACCCAATGAGATAATGTCAGATGAATTTCCATCATTAAATTATAGTAATTCCCGTGCTGACATCATGCGTGGCAAGCTAATGGAGATAAGCAAAGGCAAAACCCCTTCCAATCTTCAAAGTTCATTTGCAAACACAACAATTGGTGGCGGGAGGTCCCTTGTCGCATCACAGGTGAACTTCCCACATAGCAACCAACTAGAGAGCTATGCAATGTCATCTGATCGGCTGCCTCTGCAAAATAAAAAGGCACCATTCATAAGCAACACCACATCAATGGGAGGCTTCACTGAGCGGCTCGCACCATTCAACATGGCAAGCAACATAAGCTCGGTAGGAACGATGTGGAATGGTAGCTCTGCAATTGATGCAAGTAGAACTTCAACTAATGATACTCATCTGCTCAACAGTGAAAGAACTACTTCAATTCTTCACAACCTTCAGTCAGATGATTTCGTCTCATTGACTCGGCTACATGATGGTGGGGATGGAGCTAGCATTGTTCCTATG
Organism: Aegilops speltoides; assembly: GCA_021437245.1. Lineage (NCBI taxonomy): Eukaryota > Viridiplantae > Streptophyta > Magnoliopsida > Poales > Poaceae > Aegilops > Aegilops speltoides. The sequence continues at coordinate 560,416,628 of CM038147.1, forward strand.
CAAGAAGGCACACTTATTCAGCAACCTCTTAATGATCATCTGAATGAAATAAATGCCTTCTCAATGGATGATATGTTTTCCAACATGCACGTGGAAGTAAGAACTTTTCTCATTTGTACGAATCTATGTGCTGCATATGAATTGTTGAGTTGGACATGTGTACTTAAATAACACTTTTCTCTCAATGTAGGATTTCACTGGAGATGTTGCTATCATGGAAGAAGCATGACAGTTCTGTACGTTAGGCCGCCCAATGCGTGAGATGGTTGATCAAGAGTATCATGCTCTAGGGGACTCTTTAAGGCAATAGAGTGCTTCGACAAGTTTGCAAACATAGTGATATGTGTAGCCATTTTCATATACCACTGGTTCTTTGAGATACACTTCCTCTTGCATAACATTGAGAATTGACATGTTTTGCACAACAAGCATAAACACCACCCTTTGGAGACTGTTGTGTCTAATACAAGTCTTATGGTAGAAGCTTTGACAATAGGTTTAGCATCCTGATAATCAAAACATTAATGTTTCTTGAAGCCTATAGTAACAAGGCACACTTTATACCTGCGATAAACTTGTTTCTGGCCCATAATGTTTTTACCTCAGGGTGGAGTACTAAGTGCCATGTGTTACTCTTCATTAGAGCCGTATATTCTTCATCCATAGCTTTTCTTGAATTTTTCACTAGAAGCCACAACTAAAGACAACTAAAGATGGACCTCATTTAGAATCATCCATAGAGCGAAGAATTGCATGATGTGCTCAACAGAGACATTGGTGGTGATGGTGGTGGTGGTGGTGGGGGTGATCTTGAGAATCCAAGCGTTGTGCTTTAGGGCCTCCCTCACCTTCCAATTCTTTCTCTTGGATGCTTCATAGATGAGCGGGGTAATGTCTTTAGGCTTTCGCCCAAGAAGCCAAGGAGAGTCACAAAAGGGGGTCCTCACACAATTACCAATGGTGATGATGGTGGAAGCATAGAAAAAGTTGACATCCTCCTTATTGCATGGGTTTCCTATTCCCACCCACATCTTGGTGGGATCCTTCCATTCATACCATTGCCATCGCAACCGGAGAGCCCTCGTAAACTTGTATGTGTTGACGACCCCAACACCTCCGTACTCAAGTGGCCGCCAACATACTCCCAATTCACCTTGCATTTGGCCCTTGTTTTCTTGTCCGAACCGGACCAAAGTAAAGCTCTCACCAGCTTGTTGACGTTGTGAATGATGGTTGGTGGGATGACCAACGGGGTAGTGGGGTAGACCACTTGGGATGTGATCACGGACTTGACCAGAGCCGTACGTTCAATAGTGGTGATGTTTTGGCCATCATACTTTGATAACTTTCTTGCAACTTTGTCCACGAGAAATTGGAGATCCATCAACTTTAGCTTCCAAACGGGGAGGTTTTTTTGGTAAGCTAGAATTGGAATCCGTCGTGGAAAAGTTGGGCCGAACAATTTCACCATATATCTCGGTCTCTTCTTGCGCGACAGTCATTGCAAAATTCTTTTCGCCAACTTGTCATCGATTGTTCCACCATCCGCTGTGCTACTTCTGCCTTCTGACTCGCCCCGTCGCCATTCCCCTTCCCGGTGGCACCCATCACCGCCACCGTCACCACTGCGCTTAGTTTCTACCCCACCTAGAGGCCACGATGGCCGCGTCTGAGAGGTTACTAACGAGGACGGCCTCGACCTGCGCCCTGGAGGCTGCACACGGGACGCACATCTTCAAGATCGACTGGTACAACATGTACAGGACCTTCGGCGTCGGCAAGTCCATTTAGTCTGCTACCTTCGCCGTCGGCGGCTACGACTGGTGCGTCCGCTTCTACCTGGACGATCATACGGAGGACAACAAACATTGTGTGTCTTTCGACATCGTGCTCAAGACCGAAGTCAAAGAGGTGAGGGTGCTCTACGATATGTGGCTGGTCGACCGACCAGGCCACAGGGCCTCCAGCACCATGGCTTTCTTTTTCATCAGAAAAAGACCAATCACATTGCAACTTATCTATTTAAATGCTAACCCATGAGGTATGCGGTTTTCTTAGTGACATTGCAAAGTGGGTACATAACTCTGATTGAATTAGAAGAGTCGGATATGAATCAAATCAAGATCACAAGAAGAGGGAGGGGGGATGAATATGTGGACTTGCGCCGCTGCTGCCAACATCCGAGTTCCTATGTCGCTGCTCCTACAGAATGGCCACCTCATTTTGGACCAATCTATGCGTTCCTTTCCGCCGAAAGAAAGGGGATAACCGAAGCAGACCTAACGGAGAATGTCGTTAGCTGACAAAACTGAAAACTGATGAAACTGAAAACGGCACCTAACACCGAACACAAAACTGTTAATTGAATTTGATACTTACGGTTTCAGACACTAGAGTGACAGACGAATAAAACCAAAGTCAAAAGAATGGCTAAATAAGGATATAAGCAAAGAAGTAAAACAATACTGATGGAAAAGTCAAACGTCACAAACTTTGATCAAATTTGTGGAGAAAAATGTTTACATCTAGAATGCCAAACATATATCATTAGAATCATCATAAGACGTAGTTTCATAATTCATATATTTGGTATTGTAGACATAAATAGTTTTCTTCATAAACTTGGTCAAAGTTTGACCTTTCAAAAAATCGATATGCACTACATTATGGAATGGAGGGAGTACTAGTGACAAGAGAAAATCCCATTTTTTTCAGAAAAAATGGAAAGATGACGAATGCTAGTGGCAGAAATGTGGTTACTGCTTTAAAACTTCTTAGTGAAGACCCACACCAAACAACTCCGAACAATAATGAAAAAAATGCAAAACACTGAAAACTGGACAAAAAAACTTCCATCAAACACAACGATCTGAGGAGTTGGATCTTACCGACATAACTGAATTTGACAGTATACTGAATACTGAATTTCAAATAATTGAAAAGTTATTCCCAGCATTGAAAAAATGGTCGGTCCAAAAAAATACAAAATACTGATAAAAACTAAACACAAAGCCTTCATGTTAAAGTTGAACACTAACCAAATAGACTAGCAGTTAAAAGGTTTTGAGGCCCCATATTAAATAGTTCTTAACAGTGCCATACATAACCAAACAAAAGATAACTATAAAAGAGAGAAGACACATAGTCCATCCATCCCGCGGAGCGACATAGACAGCTAACAGCAGTAAGACATAGATAACAACCACAAAAACTAGAGCATTAACACTGATGGTAATCTTAAATCAGGTTGACGACAACCATCATGTCTAGATTGTCCAATGCACTATTCCTGACGGTGATTAGCACCACTTGGCCAACCTATTTTAGGTCGTCTCCTCCGTGAATTCCTCCCAGTCATGCTTGCTAAATGTGACACGACCATCTGGAGAAAAGGAAGTGATGAATTAAATATGAAGGCTAAAGAAGTGAAATGAGAAAATATAGATAGACTAAAAACTGAATGAATGCTAAACTAGCAAACTAACCTACCACTGAAGAAATGAGTACCAGGAGAAAGCTACAGATTACTCACAAAAAAGAGAGGAGAAAGCTACAAATGACTGAAACTTGAATAAGACTGAAAATGTCACTAAACCTAACCATGAAATACATAAATCAATAACTGGAGAAAACTTGAGGACATATATACTGAACAAACCTAATAGACCGAGGAATGACACTCAAATAAAAAAATGCCTACCATCAAAACAAACTGAGGAATAAATATCTAAACTGAAGAAAGCTCTGAAAAACTGAAAAAAAAATCTACAATGAAGATGATTGAAACTGAAAACTAAAAACCGAAACACTGACCAGTCATCTTTAATTTCCGTAAATCACTGAAAAATTTATCATGGACAAACTGAAAAATTGAAGAGTAATCACTGGAATCATGGAGGCTGATAATAGATAATACATGGAGGCTGATGACTGAAAACACTACTAAATAATAATCAGTGTTTGAAGACTGATGACAACTAGCACACAAACAAAATTTGAGAAACTAATGGATGAATGACAAGTGAACTAAAGGAAATGACAGAAAAAACTAATCAATGATAATGGATCTAATGACTGAAGAGAAAATAAACACTGATGAATGGAAAGGAGTAAGAATCACTAGAATGGAAACCAATAAATTCTAAACTGACAAAATCAACATGGACTAAAGCTACATTCTGAAGACAAAACTGAGGAAGACACACAAATAAAAAAAAAACAATGCCTTAAAAGACTGAATCAACTACAAGACTGAAACTAGAATTGAGATAGTGAAGAATAAACAATACAAAATGAAAATACATAGACAAGATCCTCCTAGAAAAACTGAAAAAATGAACACTAAAAAAATGAAATAACTGGACTAAATAACTAGACAATCTGACAAAAAAATTATGGATGAATGACAAGAAAACTAAATGAAGGCTGAGAACTCAAAACTGAATAAATGCACTGATAGATGAAGAATGATATGGAAACCTAGATATGGTGCTCACATATCTGCTGGTTTCATGATTGATGCTTGTTCCTCACATATCCGTTCTTGAGTTCATACAGTACCTAAAAAAGACTGAATTTTACATGTGAATAGCAGTGCAAATGAAGATACATAAAATATGTGCATTGGAAGCCAAGAAGTTGCATTCATGCAGGTCGAAGGAGGGATGAAAAATTGCTTCATATTTTTTATGTCTTGCAAGTTGTGTGGAAACAGACAGAAAAATAAATGTAGCCGTTGTTGGAAAACTAAACAAATCATGGTAGCCGCCCGTCTCGTGGTACATGTCGAGTTCTTCAGATGTGTGAAGGGACAAAAAAAAAGGTCCAGATACAAAAAAATAGAATTGAGAGAAACTTCACGGGGCTATGAATTTTTACTGTTTTGATTGACCCTGAATGCAAACATAGCGACGCTAAAACGCTGTTTGGAGGTACTACAACAAGAAATAAGGCAGACCAAAAAAATCAAACCAATGATGATGTAGAACAAACAGCCTGAACCTAAAAATCACATCAACAAAAAAACAGTGTGAGCTTGCTCCAAAACTCTGCCCTGAAAAACAAATCATGCCCGACAAATAACAAAAATTGTAAGATGATACGATAATCAAGAGCGGAACAAAAAAACATCATCATAGGAGAGGAAATATCGCAAACCACTACGCCCACCCCAAACCCCCCCCCCCCCCTAAATCATCTCCAAAATATAAGATGATATAACAGGCACCCAAAAAGTTAGTTACACCAGCCCTAAAGGGTTTGGATATTCAGTACAAGATCACAATCCTTATCTCCTCCTTGATTGTGATTTGCAGTTCCAGCAGCAGCTAAATGCCCAAGTTAGGACAGAGATCACAGTCAGTCCAAATTCTGAATTTCAGATCCCAAAATGGCCGGAAATGACACATTCAAAAGTACAAAGATCACAAATACAAATTTCCTTGTTGGGTATCATATTGGGATCTTGCCATTACCCAAAATGGAGGCAGGCCAAAAATTGCAATTACAGTAGCAGTATTACATGTGTGCGGGAGAAAGAATGAGCAAATCCACCTTAGGTGGTGCTGTGTGTGATCTCTGTTTATATAGGGGATGTACAGAGAGAGCGCCGAGCGATGGCGAGGGCGCGAGGTCGATCGTGGTGATCGTGTACAGGGGCATGCAGGGCATGCAGGACGTGGGTGAGCGGGGGCGCTATCTATACAACTGACACCCCGCCGCAGTTGAAGCATCCGGCGGACGGATGCATAAACTGGAACGAAAATCTTGGAACGCCGTAGTTGGGAGCCCCTTGGTGAGCACGTCCGCGAACTGCTGCTGGGTTGGCACATGGAGCACGCGGAGCTTGCCGAGAGCCACTTGCTCGCGGACGAAGTGGATATCCAGCTCTATGTGCTTCGTCCTCCGATGGTGAACTGGGTTGGCGGACATGTACACCGAGGAGATGTTATCGCAGAACACCACGCTCGCTTTGGGCATGGGAATGGAGAGCTCTGCCAGGAGTTGTCGAAGCCAGCAGCATTCTGCAACAGCGTTGGCGACAGCGCGGTATTCCGCCTCCGCGCTCGAGCGGGACACGGTGGCCTGGCGTTTTGAGGACCAGGAGACGAGGGAGTCGCCGAGGTACACGGCGTAGCCGGACGTCGAGCGTCGTGTGTTAGGGCAGCCGGCCCAGTCCGTGTCGGAGTAGGCCACCAGGTCGAGTGACGGCGCGCGCTGGAGATGGAGACCATGAGATGTGGTGCCCCGCAGGTAGCGCAGCACCCGTTTGGCGAGGGCGAGGTGCGGTGCGCGCGGGTCGTGCATGACAAGGCAGCATTGCTGCACCGCATAAGCGATGTCAGGGCGCGTCATGCACATGTCTTGGAGGGCACCAACGATGCTTCGGTACTCGGTCGGGTCCGGAACCGGCGCGCCGTCGACAGCAGAGAGCTTGCCGCGCGTGTCAACAGGCGTGGGCAGCGGCTTGCAGGACGCCATGTTGGCGCGCTCGAGTAGGTCCTCAGCGTACTTCTGTTGGGAGAGGAAGAAGCCATGTTCCGTGCGTGTAACGGCGATCCCGAGGAAGTAGTGTAGGGGGCCGAGGTCCTTCATGGAGAACTCGCCTGAGAGCTGACTCTGCAGGTGTTGGAGGAGAGTCGTCGACGAGGCCGTGAGGACGATGTCGTCGACGTAGAGGAGTAGGTAGGCGTCGCCCGCGCTGCAGTGGAGCACGAACAGCGAGGGATCCGCGCGAGAGCTGACGAAGCCGAGCTGGTGCGCGAAGGCCGCGAACCGGGCGAACCACGCGCGCGGCGCCTGTTTGAGGCCGTACAATGACTAGTCGAGGAGGCACACATGTTCGGGGTGGTGCTTGTCGACGAAGCCCGCAGGTTGTTGACAGTAGACGCGCTCGGCGAGACGCCCGTGGAGGAAGGCGTTGTTGACGTCCATTTGATGGACCGGCCAGTTGCGCGTGGCGGCGATGGTGAGCACGACGCGGATTGTGGCGGCCTTGACGACGGGGGAGAACGTCTCGTCGAAGTCCACGCCAGGTCGCTGGGAAAACCCGCGCAGGACCCAGCGTGCTTTGTACCGTTCGAGCGACCCGTCCGCCTTGAACTTGTGGGGAAACAGCCATTTTCCGGTGACAACGTTGACGCCGGGAGGCCGTGGTACGAGCCGCCAGGTTGCGTTCTCCATCAGCGCCCGGTACTCCACCTGCATAGCAGACAGCCAACAAGGATCTTGCAAAGCAGAACGCACCGATCGGGGTATGGGTGAGATGGCGGTGTCGGTTACTGTGGCAGAGAGACTGTCAGCATACTTGGGGTTGGGCAGGAACGTGCCAGCCTGAGCACGCGTAGTCATGGGGTGGGTTGAGATGGGTGCGGCGCGGCGTCGTGGTCGCGGCGGCGCGGGCGGTGGAGGGGTGCTGCTGGATTCAGCGGGAGGGGCGGCCCGATCGGCTGTTGGTGTGGGTGCTGCGGGCGAGGGAGGCGCGGGCGGAACGGTGTCGGCGGGAGGGGAGCGATCGACCACCGTGTCTGTAGGGTGGTCTGGAGCAGCGGTTGGCCGTGCTCGCGCAGTACGGGGCCGCCGGGGGACGAATGGGAGCACGAGCTCGTCGTCGAGGGAGGGAGTGTGATTGGGTGGCGATGTACTGGTGTGATCTTGAAAGGGAAAACGATGCTCGTCGAAGACGACATGACGAGAGATGATCACTCGCTCGGTAGCGGTGTTGAGGCATCTATATCCCTTGTGATCAGTGGCATAGCCTAGAAAGACGCATGGTGCCGAGCGCGGGGCGAGTTTGTGGGGGGTTGTGGCTGTGATGTTGGGGAAGCATAGACACCCAAAAACCCGCATGGCTGTGTAGTCGGGGTGTGCACCGTACAGCAGGAAGAACGGTGTCTGGTCGTGGCGAGGCCGGCACGGCCGTCTGTTGAGTAGAAAGGTAGAGGTTTGCAGTGCTTCTGCCCAGTAGGAGAACGGCATATGCGCATGGGTTAGGAGTGTCCGGGCGATGTCGTTGAGTGTACGGAGTGCACGTTCGGCGCGTCCGTTCTGTGGAGATGTGTACGGGCAGGACATGCGCAGGGCAATGCCGAGCGAGGCGAAAAGGGCACGGGATGACGCATTGTCAAACTCCCTACCGTTGTCCGTTTGGATCGTGAGGATAGGGAGATTGAAGTGGTTTTTGACGAAAGCGAGGAAATTACGTATAGTAGGGAAAACTTCTGATTTGTGGCGAAGAGGAAATGTCCATGCAAAATGACTATAGTCGTCGAGCAACATTAGATAGTATTGACAACCAGATTTGCTAGGTACGGGGGAGGTCCAAACATCACTATGTACAAGCTGAAACGGAAAGTAAGATACATGCGATGATGAACTAAAGGGTAGTCTAGTGCTTTTGCCGAGCTGACACGCCTGGCACACGCCGATGGTGCTGGGTTCTGGGGCGATGGCGGAGGGGCGCAGAGTCCGGTCGAGGGAGTCGACAGCGGGATGACCTAGGCGTTGGTGCCATAGATCCCGCGAGACCGCGGTGAGCGCATGGTGAGCATGGGTCGGCGGCGTGTACGGCATGGGGTAGAGCTCGTCGCCGGCATCATTACAGCGGAGGATCACCTTCCTCGTTCTTCGATCCTTGAAAGAGAAGCCAAGATCATCAAACTCCACGTTAACTGGGTTATCGCGAGCAAGAGCTTTAACAGAGAGGAGGTTTTTGATGAGATGGGGAGAGACGAGGATGTTATTGAGGTGGAGCGGGGAGGTGGATGTAGGGATGGTGGTGTGACCGGTGTGCGTTACTGCAAGCGATGATCCGTCGCCGACTACTATGCGATGAGAGTAGCAAGGATGGGCGGAGGAGAGAATACCTGACGACGACGCCATGTGGGACGAGGCACCCGTTTCCAGGTACCAGTCGGTGCTCGGGGGAGACGGCTGCTGCTGCTGCACGATCATGTTGTTGAGCGCGGCGACGAGGGCGCTCTGGTCCCACGCCGAGGTTGAGGACGGAGGCGGGGGAGCAGGCGCGGGCGCGGCGTTGTAGAGCGGATGTGGGGGCACTGCAGGGTACCATGCAGTGGGCGGGGCAGTGTTGTGGGCGCTGGGCGCGGCTGCTTGGTGCGTGGCCGAGCCGGCGAACGGAGCAGCCCCTCCGGGGCGCGGCCCAAGGATGCCGGAGCCGGGAGCGTGGGGGCGCCATGGCATAGGCCATGCATGCACCATGCCAGTCCACGGAGCGGGTGGGGGAGCAGCGGGGCGAGTGCTGGGTGCCCCCGCCGGAGTGGTTGACCCTCCCGCGGCCGCGTCGACCACCGCCTTGTCCGCGGTTGGTGCCGCCGCCCTGTCCAGTAGCAGCGGGCCCCAGGGTTGTTGTTGTTGACGGGGGCCCGAGCGGCGTGGAGAGCCGTGTCGGTGCTGGTGTCGGCGGCGAGCCGGCTCTCTTCGAGAAGAAGAAATGCACGACAACGCAGGAGCGACGGGAAGGGCGTCTGCATGGTGAGAATTGGGATGGCATACCTGAACCGGGGGTGAAGCCCACGGATCATGTTGAGCACCTGATCGCGGTCGTCGACGGCGGCCCCGAGCTCGGCGAGGCGGTCGGCGCAGTCTTTGAGACGCGCGAAGAAGGAGAGGATGGAGGAGCCGCCTTGCTCGATGCGCCGGAACTCGGTGGAGAGGACCACCACCTGATGTTCGGCATTCTCCAGGAAGAGGCTGCAGATGGAACTCCAGACGGCGGCGGCCGTGGCGCCGCGCTGGTGGATCAGGCCAAAGACCTCTGGAGTGACGCGGTTGTACAACCAGGAGACGATGTGGGCATCGTCCTGGAGCCAGTAGGGGTCCTGCGGCCGCGGCGGCCCGGTGAGGTGATCACCGACCGCCTGCTTCTGGAACATCACTTCAAACAAGGTGCGCCAGTGGGAGAAATTGGGGGGGTTCAGCGACAGCACGATTGGGACGTGCTGGTTGATGAAGATGCCCGCCAATGGAGAGACAGGCGGCGGCGCCGTGGAGGTGGAGGCGCCTGCATCGGGGACGAAGAGCCCGCGGTTGAGGGCGGAGGGGGTCAGGAGAGCTGGGTGACGGACCGGCGTGGCCGGCGTGCGGGGTGCGCCGCCAGGGCCGCTGCCGGGACGTGGGGGAGGAGGTGGGGGAGGTGGTGGCATCGACATGGCAGTTGAAAAGGGAGTGGCAGCGGAAGAGGGCTACAGACGGGAGAGGGGTCCAGCGTCTGATACCATGTGTGCGGGAGAAAGAATGAGCAAATCCACCTTAGGTGGTGCTGTGTGTGATCTCTGTTTATATAGGGGATGTACAGAGAGAGCGCCGAGCGATGGCGAGGGCGCGAGGTCGATCGTGGTGATCGTGTACAGGGGCATGCAGGGCATGCAGGACGTGGGCGAGCGGGGGCGCTATCTATACAACTGACATTACATGCAAACACTTTGTTCTTCTATTGCTAAAAAACCACTCACCTACTGCTAAACTACTTACCCTGGGAGCTTCACTTGAGCTCCCCTTGCTAATCTTCTTCTTCTTAACAATTATACCGGCCGCAGCTGTGAACTGAATGACTGATCGAAACACACATACACACACACACACCTACCAAAATATGAACTAAATTTCAGATTAGGACTGCCCACCTAAACAATATATGCCAAAAATGTAGACATATTCCTACTCACCAGTCACCACACACACACCCACTTCGTAGAAACAAAAAGGGATCTACATCCAAAGACAACGTACGTGGACTTGGTGAGGGAAAATTGGGGGATAGGATGACACGCACGGAGAGGTAATTTCAGGGGGGCTTTCTGATGAACCACTCAAAAAATCGGCACAGTTAAACTAAGCTAACACAAAACAATCCTGGCCAGAGTCAGCGAACTGAGCCACCCCCTGCGACGAAGGTCTAAGTCCGGCGAGAATCACGACTGTTGGCACAGGCCCGGCTTCGACATTGCGATCCGCCGTGTACTTTCCGGCGAGGGGCGCGTACGAGACTAGCTCGAGTACTTTCCGAGCTAACCAGTTGGAGATGTAGACGTAGACGACAATGGTCAGGTGCACGTATAACCAAAGCAACCAGTCCGCCAGCTTACAGATGTACTAAACCAGGAGCCGCCAGCTTGATTACTCGACGGAAACACGCACACATCAGAACACGAGACGCTGATTGGATCGCCATGGGAGCGTGTCGCTCCCGTTGTTTTCTTTATTGATCTGAGTTACCAAAATCTTACAGGGGTACAAGTATATATATAGGAAGTAAGCTAGCCTAACCTAGTCCTACACCTATACGGCTTGGCGATTGCACCTGTCCGGGCCGGACAAGACCACCGATCATGGTTAATTCCAACAATCACCCCTAAACACGATGTCCTCACTTCATAGCTTGGACGCCAATCCTTCACCGCATCTTCACGAACTTCTGTCATCCCGGTCATCGGTGCAAACATAGTTGACGTCGATTTTGCTTTCTTCCACACACTCCCTGAAATAACGATACCTTGTATCGGTGTGCTTGCATCTGCCATGATGCACTGGATTCTTCAACAGAGAGATTGTAGAATCATAGTCAACGTTGAGCACCACTCGTTCTCGTTCCTTAGCTTTGAGGTCACCGAGTAGCCTTCCTAGACACACGCCTTGACACACCGTGGTTGCAGCTTCAATATACTCCGCTTCAGGAGATGATAATGCAACCACTTCCTGCTTTTGTGATAGCCAACTTACTATGCTTCCTTCCAAGCAGGGGCGGGCCCACCTCAAGTAATGGCTAGTCAAGTGAATACCGATTATTTTGGACAAAATACTAGGTATTATTATATATACTATGTATACTGTTCTGTATATATAAGAAAAAATGAAACTGGGAACACGTCCCCCTGAAGTCAAGCCAGTTGGCCCAGTAGCCCAACCTCTATTTCCCTCAATACCACGAGTCCACGACTTGGTCAGTTGGTCCAGCAGCACCGCATGTTCAATGGAAGGAAGCTTGAAGAGTTTCAGCCCTCAAGAGGGATCCGACAGGGGGACCCAATATCTCCTTACTTGTTCTTGATAGCAGCAGAGGGCCTTTCGTGCCTCCTCAAATCAAAAAGTGAGTCATCAAACCTGAGTGGGTTACAAGTGGCGTCTACGGCACCACGAGTTAATCACCTCTTATTCGCTGATGACAGCCTGCTGTTTTTTAAGGCGAATAGTACGGGAGCTAACGAGGTAAATCATTTGCTGGAGACCTACTGTCAAGCAACGGGCCAACGGATAAACTATGCTAAATCATCTATTTTCTTCAGTAAAGGGGTACCGGAGAGTGTGCGGCAAGAGATCAAGGAACTGTTGGATGTCCCTAATGAAACACTAAATGAGAAGTATCTAGGTATGCCTTCTGATGTTGGTAGCTCAAAAAATGGCTCTTTTAAATTCCTGAAAGACCGTTTGTGGAGTAAAATCCAGGGTTGGATTGAGATGACATTATCCATGGCTGGGAAGGAAGTGCTGGTTAAATCCGTTGCTCAAGCTATACAGGTATATTCCATGTCTTGTTTCAAGCTACCCAGAGGCCTATGTGAGCACCTGAACATGTTAATCAGAAAGTTTTGGTGGGGCAGCAAGGAAGGCAAGCGAAAGCCCCATTGGGTGTCCTGGGAGGCAATGACCCAACCAAAAAGTATGGGAGGTTTGGGCTTCAAGGATTTTGAGCTCTTCAATTTGGCTATGTTAGCTAAACAAGCATCAAGGTTGTTACAGTCCCCCGATTCCTTAAGTGCAAGACTACTCAAGAGTATTTACTATCCAAATACCACAATCTTGCATGCCACTCTGGGCAGCCACCCTAGCCAAATCTGGAGGGCCATCATGGAAGGAAAGGATGTTCTCAAATAGGGTATTATCAAACGGATTGGTAATGGAGCGGATACTCTAATCTGGGAGCACAATTGGCTGCCAAGGGGGGAAATGATGCGACCATATGGGTGCCGGGTGCTGCATCCACCAACACATGTATCACAGCTTATAGATGCAACATCAGCCACATGGAATAAGCAGTTGTTGGATGAGGTATTTCTTCCTTTTGATGTTAAGGTAATCATGAGTATTCCCCTATGCACGATGAACACACCAGCCGAATGGAGCTGGATGTTTGAAAAGAAGGGCCACTTTTCCGTGAGGTCGGCCTATAACATGTTGGTGGCAACCAATCAAAGAAGAGAGGATTGGTTGGAAGGGAGGGCCGGAGCTTCAAGGTCAAGCAATGAAGAGGGTTCCTGGAAAGCCCTTTGGAAAACAGAGGTACCTGGAAAAATCAGAATGTTCTTATGGCGCCTAGCAAAACAATCAATCCCCACGGAGGACGTCAGGGTGCATAGACACATGTCTTCTTCCAGCTCATGCGGTTGCTGTGGCGTCCAAGACTCATGGCGCCATTCTCTCCTCGACTGCACTGTTTCCAGATGCACTTGGGCGCTTGTTGATGAGGATTTAAGTGCTACAATAGTCTCCAATACAGAAACAAACGCAAGGAACTGGTTGTTTACCCTCATAGAAACTCTCCAACATGAGCAGTTCATCCGAGTTGCGGTAACACTTTGGTCTATTTGGACATCGAGGCGCAAGGCAATACATGAAGGGATCTTTCAAACTCCGCATGCAACCCACAATTTCGTCACACATTTCATTGAAGAGCTCGATGTAGTGAAGGCAGGGGAGCCCAGGCGAGGAGGACCAGCTCAAATCCCTAGTGTCTTGCGGAAACCAAAAGCACCACCAGAAAATTTTGTCAAGATCCAGGTTGATGCTGGAGTTAGGGAGTCAAGAGGAGGAGCAGCGGCAGCGGTTTGCCGGGATAGAAACGGAACATACATGGGAAGTTCCGCACTGGTAATTGCTGGAGTGGTGGATCCGGCTACCCTTGAGGCGATTGCTTGCAGAGAGGCCATTGCCTTGGCTCAAGATTTAAACGTGCAGCAAGTTTTAATCACATCCGACTCGAAGCAAGTCGTAGGAGACATCCATGGAGGGAACAAGGGGCTCTATGGCCCGATCATTACTGAAATAAAATCAAGAGCTTCTCTTCTGAATTGTAATTTTTCTTTTGAAGGTCGTGCAACCAATATGGATGCACATAGATTAGCTAAGTTTGCTTTATCCTTAGTTCCGGGGCGTCATGTATGGCTTGGCCAGCCTCATCCCCCGACTCGTATCCCACACACTGTGGTCTTTGATTAATAAAGTTGGCTTTACCCCTCAAAAAAAATCACAGCCCCCAAAAAAACTCCATCGATCGATCAGAGGCACAAACGAATGGGCATGTGCCTCTCTTCCCTTGACTCCGCCGCCGGCCGGCCGGCCAGTGCTGTCTCCGTCGCCTCGCCTGATCGAAGATCGCGCGTCGGCACGACGCACCACCGTGACTAATCCATCCCTCGCTTCCTGCCTTTCTTCCGTTTTGAACTTCTGGTCCTTCAAGTCGACAGCGGGCAGCAGGCTGAATCAATTCAACTGCCAGAGCTACATATTGATCTATTGAAGGTATAATTGCCAATTAGATACTAATCCTTCGACTTCTGAAAGTAGTAGCTCTCCCCTCATGCCGATTCAAACTGAATTTCATCTATAAGTGTAGAGTACCGACACACTTTTGTTCTCGCTGTCCCCGCTGCATTGCTGTAGAGAGAGGGCCAGAGTTTGATAAGTTAGTCCGACCACTTGTCTTTTATTTATTTACAGTGAAATTAGAGATTTGTTTGCGGTCAATTATAAATTGTTTAGACATGAGTATTTGCTATTTTTCATTTGAGTTTTTAATGTGAGAACTTTTACAAATTTTCAATCTGTTACAAGGATCATTATGTATAACGATTAGTACTCTGAAACTTGAACAATTTTACTTTTCAGGTGTAAAACATGAAGAGGAAGAACAAGATGAGGATGAGGACATCATCACTCATTTTCAAAGCATCAGGGATCGCAAAATTATCATGTAATGGGGTTTCTTATCATTTCTATTTTTCTATCCTCCTCAGATCTTAGATTTCCCCATGATATGTTAAACATTTTTTACTTCGATATGTTGAACAATACCAAAGTTATGAAAAAATTTCATGAATATAATATATTATGTGATATCTTGTATATATTTTAGAACTAGTACAATATACTGCTACAATTTGTTATATGCGTGAAAATTTGAATACACAGTCTTCAATTTCTGGGCCCGCCCCTGCTCCCAAGAAATATGTCACGCCCGAGTTACTTTTACGGTCGTCCACATCACCTGCCATTTCGCTATCAGTATAGCCAAGTAGCTCCACCATCTCCCTCTTCTTCTGTCTCAAATAGACACAAGCAAAGTTTGTTGTCCTTTTGATGTGAGTATATTTTCCGCAGCTGCCCAACATTCCGTCGTGGGTGCTTCCATGAAACGACTTACTATGCCAACGGAATAGGCCAATTCCGGTCTTATATTTGTGAGATACCTCAACTTTCGGACCACACTTCTATACTCTGTTGCATCAACCGCGGGTGCTTCACTCTTCTTGCTTAGTATGTGTTAGACTTCGTATTGTAGCCTTATTCTGTAATCCATACCATATATATATATATATATATATATATATATATATATATATATATATATACACACACACACACTAGTAAAATGCCCGTGCGTTGCCAGGGAAACAACATGCGTTGCCAGGGAAACAACAATGAAACATTGGTTTCTAAAATTCTTGCTCATCCATTATTGCGAAAAAAAGAGTCTTTCCTTGTAAAGCCAATATTTGATGTCAACAAGACTTCATTAGGATTTTCACTTCCAAACTGGCCCTAATTTTTACCAGTAGAAGCTTTGGTGTTAACTTCATCCAAAAATATAATATATGATCGGATATGAGCTTATTTTCACCGGCAATTGTTATGAAGCTACGCTGCTCGCTGAAGCTGGTCTTTGGCAATCGATGGGCGGTCTTCGTCGCTCTGGTGACTCTTCAGGCTGAAGTGCAACCTTCTAAGGCGATGGGTCTGTCTGCGCGCCTCTTTCTTCCTTCTAGGGCTCTGCCAACAACGAGGCAGTGTTTCTTCTATGTGGGGGCTATGTATGGCCTCGAGCCATACTGCCATAGCAACCTCGTTGCCCCAAGTGGCTCATCCCTGACGGCGGCGAGATGCAACCTACGCTGACGTGAGGACCTGATCATGTTTTTGTCTCTCAGTTTGAGGTCCTTTTTTTGTAAAAGTCCATCGACTTGTTATGTATTTTCTTGTTTGTTTAGGGCCTGGATATCATATGTGTTGTATCATGTTATTGCGATGATAATAAAGCTTCGGGATCCCTCCCTGTTAAAAAAACTCTGGTAATAACGCCTGTAAATAAATAATGTTTTTCACTTGTATACTCTGCATGTATTCTTACGTCAAGCTCCCACATAGATATAAAATTACAGCCATGTGATATTCAATCACCAATTCTATTATTTGTCTAATGAAAATTTATTCTATTTTTCTTCTGGCTCTACGGACAATAGGAAGGTCACAGCAACCAGATTATTATACTCCGTATAAATATCATCCTTACTAAAAGAAAAATGTGGTACATTACCACTACATCTACAATCCATATGACAAACAATAGTGGCCCGTAGCTCGTACAAGTGCAGTGTCCATGTTAGAAGGTTTAGCACACTTTTCTGCTCCATCCATGCTACAGTTGAGTACTGCAATATGAGTGGCAAAGTACAACCCTACAACTGTATTTCAAATAGGCATAAGAGGGAGAATATATTGCATTACTTCTAACCCTCCAGGAGTGTCTCTTCCTTGATGGTTCCAATAAATTGATATCCTTGTTTGACTACTTCTATAAGAAATATAATGTTCCAATAAATTGGTATCCAGGGTTGACTACTTCTATAAGAGACTTACTTCATGCAGTGTGTAGACACTTGAAGAAACATGTGTTATCTCATTCCAAGAAATACTGGAGGACTAATAGACATAGCCCTAGGCTAGTTGAAGTGGTTTCTGAAAAAGAAAATCATGATATTACAAACTGAAGTTGTCCACAAGAGAAATATCAGTTTAATTTGACACAGAGTTACAATACTGGAGAAACTGGGATTTACAAAGTAACTTCGAACTAAATAATATAGCAAAATCAGGTTATAAGGATTCACTTATTTCTGTTCTGAAAAATCTACGCATCATGTAAAATGCAAAATAAGTGCAGAATTTGTACAGTTAGAAATAGCAGACTTGCGACACACTAATCAGATTATCGTGATGGAGCTCAGACTTGTAAGCATTATAGATGGCAACGCTGTCCATGTGAGTGACACAACTTAATGTACCTTTGTTCAAACTTATAGTTTTGCAGGACATTATAAATGGCTTTAAAATCCAATTATGCTCTACCCTGCAAGCAGCCCACACTTGTGTTTGAACACAAATATCTCCTCGATGAACCAAGTCGCAGGATACACAAGCATCGATCCAGATTATGGACGGATAATATAAAACATCTAGCTTGACAATGCACTTGTTCTTGGAGTAACCTGCAACAAAAACAACCATTCCTTTCCATCTACTATTAAATTTGAGACAGCGGTTTGCTCTGCTTCAGGTACTGCTACAGTGTAAGGATCGAGATTCTCTATGGTTCTTCCTTGTCTACAAATAGAAAGGAATAAGAAAAAAGATATCCTGATCAATGCTATTGACAAAATTATGTGAAGTCCTTCTATCTCAGGCAAACAAACGACGATGTTTCCCTACCACCATGATAGAGGAAGATAAATTAGGAACGTAAATAATCATCTTGCGTAAGCTGTGACTATAATCAAATATATTACCACATAACACGAAAAGCCCTGGAGATGTCGTGTAAATTAAAGTGATCAAGAAATAAGCTATAAACTAATTAGGACCATCAACTTTTTATACTGGAAGAGTTCATCTCTTATTACCTCTTTGTCATTGAGCCCACCTGATTTGGTTTCATATATAGATTGGAGTAGCATCTTGATCTCAACTGCTAAAGTAGACCCTTTCTTACATTCTATCTTTTATGGCAGATTACTGCGGGGGTAAGTTGACCAAGTCAGAAAAAAACACTGATAATTCCTTGACCATGGTAATGAATAAACTATAATGGAAATACGGAAATCAGTTAGTAGAAAATTAGTTTTATGAGGAGCAAAACATTTGTGAGCAAAACTGAGTTGCAGTTTATAAAGTTGCAGAATTAGAGAAAGAAAATGCTTTGAAACCGACAGTTGTAATGAAGAAGTACCGAATATAAGTTGCAACCGTGAGATTGTTCAATTTGCATAGGTTTTACTTGTGCGTGCGGAGAATAATTTCAATTCCAGTTTGTGGTTCATGTATATGGAACACCTTTAGCCCAGCACCCCACAGGACTTGAGCGACCCACACATCAATCACCTAGTGTACTATCTTTAGAAGTACAAGCATATCTGCATGTAAGTGCTGCTAGCATCCTAATACAATAGCCAGGAATGACAACACCAAGTTCCCGACTGTCTTAACTGACATACAACAATAGTTCCACTTCCACATGGTAGTTGAAGTTGACTAACCTAGTAATAGAATCAAACGATGTGCTCATAAGAATGATTTCTGTCAAGTCATGAGCAATTCTCTAAACTGGATTTCAAAGTTCACCAGAGCTTGGCTGAAAGACTGCAGTGCAGCGATGAGGACAGAGGAAGCTTCTTTTGTGTCCATGGGATCATCATCTTCAGTTTCTGATTCATCCTGTGACAAAGAGGGATTTCAGTGCGAGCAAGAAATTGAAGTGTATGTACAGACAAAAAAAAACTGTGCAAGGCTACAGATTCTGATGTTACAACATCAATTTACTTGAGCTCTTACACAAGAGCAGTGAAGGTCAAGGTGAACCTAAGGATATATCATGCTCAGCAAAAAAAGTTGAAAGAAGATGATCAAATTAAAATCATGTAACTAAATACATAGAAGAATCTTCTTATAAATAAATCAGGCAACCAATATTTTGTCGGATATTCAAAGAGCTATGTTTGAATGACTCTTCTATATTATACGATGCTCTATGCCAACAGATAAATGAGAGCAAAAAGAGTGTTATTAAAATTGTAAAATTGTATGCATGCCTTATATATACCAAGGGTCGTTCTTGAGAAACATTGTGGCTCATGCCTCATGACATTTAGAAAAAGTTGGATAATATGTACTCCCTCCGTTCCTAAATATTTGTCTTTCTAGACATTTCAAATGACTACTACATACGGATGTATGTAGACATATTTTAGAGTATAGATTCACTCATTTTGCTCCGTATGTAGTCACTTGTTGAAATGCCTAGAAAGACAAGTATTTAGGAACGGAGGGAGTAGGTGCTAGCACTTTCCAGAAGGTACAAACCTTACAGGTTCACTCAAGCAAATACCACAAATCATATAATCGCACAACAATGGTTCACAGAATTACAGAAAAAATGAGAGAGACAGAGAAGCAGCAGCAGGTTGGAGTTCAGAGAAGAACTGCATCAACGGGTTTGAGAAGAGCTTCAGAAGAAGTGCAGCAGCAGCAGCGCTAGGAGAGATGGAACAGCCACAGACAGCAGGGAGCAGAGAGGAGAGGTAGCAGCAGACAGAGAATCGACAGCGGAGAGATGGAGTTAGAGGAGCAGCAGTAGGGACGTGGGGGAAGAGAGATGTAGCGGCAGAGTGGCGCCACCGCCGGCGACTGCCTCCCTCACCCTGCGCCCCTTCTCCTTCTCATTTCTTCCTCTTTCCTCTCTCCCTCAAGCGATGTCTCTCTCTTTTTCTGGATGAGCAAGACACCGCCGCCATCGGAGCAAGCTGCCGCACCAGCCGCCTGAACCCTCGATGCCATGCCCGGATCTTCACTACACCACGACACTGCATTCCCTACGGACGTCTGTTGGAAAAAGTCAGTTTCGCCGACCGACTGTTTGCTGGAAAACCTTCTATCAGACTGTTGGTCGGTATTACTGATATATAGTGACCAACCGTCGGTCGGGAATGCTAAAATGTATAGCATCAAACCATTGGTCAGTGATAATTGCACTACTGTCACACAGTCGGTCGGCAAATATTCCCGACAGACCATGGGTCGCCAACTGGGCCGTGCACGCGGCTTAGCGCGAAGCCCACGCTGAAATTTTCATGTCGCGCGCCCTCACAGACCACCTCCTCATTTCCGTAAAAAAACCTCCTCATACACCATTCGGCTCCAAAAAAATCAACACCACACCGCTACCTCTCCCCCTTATATCTTTTCCCCTCCCAATCTGAGCAGGAGCGGCGGCGGCGGCGACGTTGACGCTCGCATTCGGCGACGCTTCCCGCACTCTCTCCATCTCTTCCTCCCACACCTCCATCACAATCCCCCACACCGCTGCTGTTTTCCCATGTGGAGGTGGTCCTGTGGCACCGGTCCTCTCACCCAGCTGCCGCCGGCGGCACTTCTTGTTCGTGCCCAGGCGCCCGTTGAGGCCATCTCTCACCTCGCTCCCATGGCGCCACCACCCCAACCCATACCCAACTCCCTCTCCCGCCTCCCATGGTAGCAAATCTGAGCGGGACAAGGTCCCTTCGGTCCTGGTGGTTCGGAACGAGGCAGGCGGCTTCTGCTCCCTTAACTTCTGGCGACTAGGAGTGTGGTGGCTACCTGGTTGGTGCCCCCATCTCTCTTATACATCCACGGAAGCAACGACATTCGTAAGTTGTGTGTGTGTGTGTGTGTCTGTGTGTGTGTGTCTGTGTGTGTGTGTGTGTGCAGATTTTAACTCCAAGCGATGAACCTTCCATAGCCCCAATGGCTGGTGCCCCCATCTCTCTACAGATTGGTTTCTTTAAAAAAAATTAGTGCTGCTTTGATTCATGGAAATAATTTAAGTTCTTGAAGCAGTAAAGTTCAAACCCTAGCCATCGATTACTATTATTGTCTATTTATATTGTGTGATTGCTAGCAGACTTAATTGGATAATGTTTTTTTGCAGGGTGAAACGAACTTGAATAGGTTTGGTGGATGTTTAGGCAATTATTCAACTACTAACTAAAACAGAAGGCCACTGAAACTTTAGTAGATTTTTGTGGTTCCAGTGTAAGTATTTATTTTATTGTTTCAGCATTATACATGATTAATGCTTTAATAGTAAGTGTATGAATACATGATTGTTGTACATGAATCCATGATTATTTTCTTTGGGAGATTTTCTGGAGATTTTCTGAAGTTGTAAGTCTGTACCTAACCAACTGAATATTATAGATGCATTTGTTACTTTTACTTGACAACATTGACACTCTGAAGATTGCAGGGTTCAATCAACACATGGTGTGTCAGCATTTGCCTATTTACCTCAAGGGCCTGCCAAGAGTGTTGCCAATATTAGTGTGCTTTGTGCTACAGAAATGGATTTTTGAAAACTTGTAGCACATGGTGTCTTGGGAATCCTGGCTATGTAAATTTCACCTGCTAGCTCATTATCAGGTATTTTTATGCATCTACTAATCATATGATTTATACAAACAGGGATAGGATATAATTTGGAGGAACTTTGGTAGTTAAACATCCTTACTTTCAAACTGTCAATTTCTCTCTTGTGTTATGAATGGAGTGTAGTTTAATCCACATCATTTTAGCTTATCAGAATGACATAAATATGGTGTGTGTACAAGTTTAGCAAATATGATGTTTTATTGTCATAACATACATAGCATTGGAAGTGGGCATCCTAGGGTGTTGTTGGATCTCTCAAGTTAGCTGTTGTTATTCTTGTTATTTTGCATGAAAATACAGTATTTGTGAATCACCTTCCTGCTGTTTTTTGAGAATATACACTTAGACACTAATTTATCAATAAAACAAATTGGTATGTTGCGTATGATAAAAGAACCAAAAGATGGATAAATTTTGTATAGTCGTAATTGTATTATACAGCAGATAATAGCTTCTGTATGCCCATATCTCAACTAATTCAATTAAGCAGAGCATAGCAGGCAATAGGCTTTGTATTTGTATACTCGTAGTTGAACTTAGAATTCAAGTTTACTTTGTCATCATAGCCCTGTGTTGATACTCTAGTAGATTGTCATCTGTGTTTATAGAATTATCTTTCGTAAAAGGGTGACAATTCATCCATGACTTGATGTGTTGATAAATTGACATACTCTCTTGATTTCGTTTTTGCTTTCGTGAACAGGGGAAGTGTTGATTATGCTAGTGTGCATACTCATTTGGGAAGAAATGGAAGTAGGAGAGGTGACCTTCATTTCCTCACCTACAATTATCTTATAACTACTGATTAGAGGCACCCTACGAGCGTTTAGGATAAGTCCCCACGTACAAATGAATTTGCATCACCAAGAAATTTTTCACTATCTAATATTCCATACCAATTATCCATTCTGAGTTAAATCATACATTAATTAGAAGGAACTGAACCATTTGTTAGGGTGAAGTATATGCAGCATTGAGTATTCTAATTATTCTTCTGCATTGTTCTCTATTTCGACAACTATTGTAGTGCAGGCTGAAGTGATGGCATGTATGATTGATGTAATTTCATCTCAATAAGATCTATTTTCTGCATAGTATATTGGTCCCAGCCTACTTGCTGTAAATACCTAATTTTGATGGATTTTGTTCATGGCTTTGATTATACAATCTAGAATATTTAACCTTTTGAGCCAAATTCAATAGAGCATATCATCCAATACTAAGGATTTCAATTATCATGGTGTATCAAGTCAAAGCTAAATAGTAGTCTGCGTGTGCCTACCTTGGCAAGGATACCAGGTGAATCTACTTTGGTGTTGTAGCTTCTTTCCTTCATATTACTCTTATTTTGGGGGATTTCATTTGTTCTTAATCCTATTTCCATTATGGGTGAAAATGCTGGGAACCTTTTGGACACATGTACATTTTAAGTGTTCCCCCTTCTTGCCCAAAACAATGTTAGGTGAGCTAAGATAATACTTTTAGGCATTCAGAAAGAGTCACATCTATAATTAGCTTTCAACTCCATTTATCCAGTTTAAACTACAAGAAGTCTATACATCTACTGAAAGAGCCACGGTTACATATATTTAGCTTTTAGCTCACTGTATCCACTATCTTCAAAGTTGTATGTTTATTTTTTTGGGAACAAGTGTTGGAATATTGGCTGCTAGTACAGTAACTTAAGTATATCCCCAGGAACACTATATGCTCAGCAATCGTACAATGTAAATGATGCATTTCCTTCCAAATGAATATACAAAAAGTTGATTGAGGGTTTCTATGACACATCCATGGTTACCGTTGGAAGTCGATTGGCAGCCTTCGTGTACCGATATGCTATTTTTATAGATTAGGTAAGTGTATTCTTCAATTTGTGTTGTGTGCGTACTGCACATGTGAATTCTGCCTACATTCAATTTCATAGATTAATTAAGCATTGTAATATTTGAGATTTATTTGACTTTTGTAGGAAGCAAACACAACGATGGACTCACTATGAACAGTGAAGCCAGCGATCCACATCAACTGGATGTTTTAGCTCTCATTTTGTATAACTGATGTATCATAGCTGCATCTTTTAGCTGTCCTTCTGTGAACCTGATGTAGGGTGTCTTGGCGGTTATGTCTAGAACAGATTGAAGTGTATGTACGTGACATGGTGTCTTGGTGGTTATGTCTAGAACAGACTGATGTGTATGTATGTGACAGTTAGTTAAATGGAATAAAAAATGTTTGGTGCACATGATGTATGGTGTCTTGTTGACTATCCTTAGAAACATGAATTATATGTATGTGACAATCTGTTACATATGTTAACTAAAGTTGTGATTGGATAAACAATGTTGGTCATCAAAAGAAAACGCCATCTTATTGTTGGTCGGCAAAACAAACCCCATCTTACAGTCTGTCGGGAAAGGCTAATGCAAGCCCTAACAGAATGTTGGTCGGGAAAGGTACATGGTTACCCCAACAAACTGTTGGTCGGGAAAAGCCCCTAGCTACCCCAACAGTCTGTTGGTCGGGAAAGGCCCATGGCAGGCCCAATAGACTGTTGGTCGGGAAAGATGCACCATAGCCGCCCAACAGTCGGTCGGGAAAGATATGTCGGTCGGGAAAGGGCTTTCCCGTTTGGACTTTCCCCAACATACGGTATCGGTCGGCAATATTCTTTCCCGACCGACTGTCTGTCAGCGGAAGCTGTATTTCTGACCCACCTGGCTGTCGGGGATGTAGTGCTGTGGTGTAGTGCTTCCATCTTCCTCGCGCCGCCCGCCTACCCGTTCCGGTGAACTCCAGCGTCGCCTTCCCATTTTGACGGAGTATGTCGGCTCATGAAGAGCGGTGACGGCGAAGGAGGAGGAGAGAGAGGAGTTGGGGGAAGGTGCGGCGCCAGCGTCGAGTGTCGCCGGTGGTGGAAAGCCGCTGGGGTAGTGGCGGCGTGCGGCGGAGGGGCGGTGGCGGCATGCGGCGGAGGGGCAAGGGCCGACTGCGGCGGCGCGCCGGAGGTGGAGACGGGGGAGGTCAGCGTGTGTTTTTTCTTTTTCATCGCCTTGCCGGTTCGGTTTGACATTAACATATTAGGAGGACTGCGGGTTAATTTCTAAAAACAAAGGGACTTTTATGCAAAAGCGCCGACAACGTATGACCAGAAGCAATGCGTGGTTTATTATTAGGGAGAGATAGGATTGAGCCAGTTCCCCCAAAACCAACGTTTTACATGGTATCGAGTCTAACCTAGGTCCTCTACTCCACCCACCGCCGCCGCACCACTAATACCCTAAACCCTAGGGTTGCTGCCGCCGGCGCCATGACCGCTTCCGCTTCGGGAGCCGCCAGCTCCGGGTCAATCCCCGCATCTCTTGCCGTCCTCGTCAACCTCCCACCTCGCCCCCGGCTCCGTCGGTGCCTCAGTTCTTCGGCACCACCGCCGTCGGCTCCATGTTTTCAGTGTCGATCCCGCCGTCACCGCCCGCGACGGCCTCAGCACCAGTCGCCGCCGTCGCCCGCGATGGCCCCCTTTGGATCCTCCTCGACATTCGCCGTCATCCTGGCGACCTCGGGGGAGGCACTGCCCATGGAGTCCCACGGCCTCGCTCACGGCACCGCCCGCGATCGCGATCCCGATCGTTCCCCCGCCGCCACCCGCAGCACCGGTCGCGACTGTGGTTCCTGCTGCGGCTCCGCGACCGCCGCCCCTGCTGCTGGCGTCATCACGCCCTCCGAGTTGTTCCACTTCGACAACTTGATCGCCATCACACTCACGCTAGATAACTGTTGGAGAACGTAGTAATTTCAAAAAAATTCCTACGCACACGCAAGATCATGGTGATGCATAGCAACGAGAGGGGAGAGTGTTGTCTACGTACCCTCGTAGACCGAAGCGGAAGCGATCACAACGTAGAGGAAGTAGTCGTACGTTCTCCTCACGATCCAACCGATCCCAACGCCGTTACTCCGGCGCCTCCGAGTTCTTGACACACGTACAGCTCGGTGACGCTCCACGGGCTCCGATCCAGCAGAGCTTCGGGGAGAGAGAGTTCCGTCAGCACGACGGCGTGGTGACGATCTTGATGTTCTACCGACGCAGGGCTTCGCCTAAGCACCGCTACGATATGACCGAGGTGGAATATGGTGGAGGGGGGCACCGCACACGGCTAAGGAACGATCTCAAGGATCAACTTGTGTGTTCTAGGGTGCCCCCTGCCCCCGTATATAAAGGAGCAAGGGGGAGGGCCGGCTGGCCCTAGGAGGCGCGCCAAGGGAGGGGGGAGTCCTCCTCCTAGTGGGAGTAGGACTCCCCTTTCCTAGTCCAACTAGGAAGGAGGAAGGGGGAAGGAAGGAGAGGGAGAGGGAGAGGGAAAAGGGGGCCGCGCCCCCCCTCCTTGTCCTATTCGGACTCCCACAGGGGGGGCGCGCCACCTCTGGCGCAGCCTCTCTCTCCCTCTTGGCCCAATAAGGCCCATTACTTCCTCGGGGTTCCGGTAACCCTCCGGCACTCGGTTTTCTCCGAAACTTCCGAACCTTTCCGTGTCCGAATATAACCGTCCAATATATCAATCTTTATGTCTCGACCATTTCGAGACTCCTCGTCATGTCCGTGATCACATCCGGGACGCCGAACTCCTTTGGTACATCAAAATACACAAACTCATAATATAACCGTCATCGAAACCTTAAGCGTGCGGACCCTACGGTTCGAGAACAATGTAGACATGACCGAGACACGTCTCCGGTCAATAACCAATAGCGGGACCTGGATGCCCATATTGGCTCCTACATATTCTACGAAGATCTTTATCGGTCAGACCGCATAACAACATACGTTGTTCCCTTTGTCATCGGTATGTTACTTGCCCGAGATTCGATCATCGGTATCCAATACCTAGTTCAATCTCGTTACCGGCAAGTCTCTTTACTCGTTCCGTAATACATCATCTCACAGCTAACTCATTAGTTGTAATGCTTGCAAGGCTTAAGTGATGTGCATTACCGAGAGGGCCCAGAGATACCTCTCCGACAATCGGAGTGACAAATCCTAATCTCGAAATACGCCAACCCAACATCTGCCTTTGGAGACACCTGTAGTACTCCTTTATAATCACCCAGTTACGTTGTGACGTTTGGTAGTACCAAAGTGTTCCTCCGTAAACGGGAGTTGCATAATCTCATAGTTATAGGAACATGTATAAGTCATGGATAAAAGCAGTAGCAACATACTAAATGATCGTGTGCTAAGCTAATGGAATGGGTCATGTCAATCAGATCATTCAACTAATGATGTGACCTTGTTAATCAAATAACAACTCCTTGTTCATGGTTAGGAAACATAACCATCTTTGATTAACAAGCTAGTCTAGTGGAGGCATACTAGTGACACTGCTTGTCTATGTATTCACACATGTATTATGTTTCCGGTTAATACAATTCTAGCATGAATAATAGACATTTATCATGAAATAAGGAAATAAATAATAACTTTATTATTGCCTCTAGGGCATATTTCCTTCAGTCTCCCACTTGCACTAGAGTCAATAATCTACTTCACATCGCCATGTGATTGAACACCAATAATCATATCTCAGATATGATTAACACCCATAGTTCACATCGTCATGTGACCAACACCCAAAGGGTTTACTAGAGTCAATAATCTAGTTCACATCGCTATGTGATTAACACCCAAAGAGTACAAAGGTATGATCATGTTTTGCTCGTGAGAGAAGTTTAGTCAACGGGTCTGCATACATTGAGCCGTATGTATTTTGCAAATATTCTATGTCTACAATGCTCGCACGTAGCTACTCTAGCTAATTGCTCCCACTTTCAATATGTATCTAGATCGAGACTTAGAGTCATCCAGATCGGTGTCAAAACTTGCATCGACGTAACCCTTACTGATTTAACCTTTTGTCACTTCCATAATCGAGAAACATATCCTTATTCTACTAAGGATAATTTTGACCGCTGTCTAGTGATCTACTCCTAGATCACTATTGTACTCCCTTGCCAAACTCAGTGTAGGGTATACAACAGATCTGGTACACAACATGGCATACTTTATAGAACCTATGGCCAAGGCATAGGGAATGACTTTCATTCTCTTTCTATCTTCTGCCGTGGTCGGGTTTTGAGTCTTACTCAATTTCATACTGTAGGATCGAAAGTATGTCTAGAGGGGGGGTGATTAGACTACTTGACAATATAAAAGTTATGCCTTTTGACAAAGACAAGTTTTTGGCAGATTCACGATTAAGATCAAGTCAAGCATCACCCTACACATGCAATTCTAGAGTATAGGCAGCGGAAAGTAAATTGCACATGTAGTAAAGAGAGGTGGAGAAGAGCAAACGCAATTTTGGAGACGCGATGATTTTTCTCGTGGTTCCGATAGGTGGTGCTATCGTACTTCCACGTTGATGGAGACTTCAACCCACGGAGGGTAACGGCTGCGAGAGTCCACGGAGGGCTCCACCCACGAAGGGTCCATGAAGAAGCAAGCTTGTCTATGCCATCATGGCCTACGCCCACGGAGGGCTAGCCTTACTCGGGGTAGATCTTCACGAAGTAGGCGATCTCCTTGCCCTTACAAACTTCTTGGTTCAACTCCACATCTCGACGGAGGCTCCCAAGCGACACCTAACCAATCTAGGAGGCACCACCTCCAAAAGGTAATAGATGGTGTTGATGATGATGAACTCCTTGCTCTTGTGCTTCAAATGATAATCTCCCCAACACTCAACTCTCCTCACTGATTTGGCTGTGGTGGAAGAAAGGATTGAGTGGAAAGCAACTTGGGAAGGCTAGAGATCAAGCTTCATATGGTGGGAGTGGAGCAACTTGATCTCAACACAAGGGTAGGTAGTTCTCTTCTCGTAAATGTAAGGTAGGAGTGGTAGTTCTTTCGATGGCTCTCTCCACGAATGAAGAGGGGGTGGAGGGGTATTTATAGCCTCCACACAAAATCCAACCGTTACACACATTTGACCAATCTCGGTGGGACCGAAGTTGACAACTCGGTGAGACCAAAAGTTCAAATCATGTGAACGTTGGGATTTTCGGTGGGACCGAAAATACAATCTCGGTTAGTCCGATTCGTGCAAAGACAAGAGCTTGCCAATCTCGGTGGGACCGACTTCATCATCTCGGTGACACCGATTTGATGATGTAGGTTCTGAAGCTTGGCAACTCAAGTTTCGTGAGACCGAGTTCGAATCGGAAAATCCGAGATTTCTAGGGTTTGGCTTTATGGCTGAGGTGGTTCATCTCGGTGTGACTGAGTTTGGAATATCGGTGGGACCGACATTACTTATGAGTGTATATGGCAGTGAAAGTTGCTGATAGTTTAGGAGATGTATCACTAAGCACTTTGAGCAACCAGATCATTATCATAACCTCATCCCCTTTTAATAGTATTGGCTTTCCTATGGACTCAATGTGATCTTGGATCACTAAACCAAAATGGAGTCTTGAGCTTTTGCCAATGCTTGCCTTAGCATTTTGAGGGTCTACTTCTTCATCCTTGCCATACCCATATCCTTGAACTTTCTGAAATGATTCTCAAGTAACTATTAGTTCAATGATATATATGTTGTTATTAATTACCAAAACCACCCGGGGATTAGTTGCACTTTCAATCTCCCCCTTTTTGGTAATTGATGACAACATATAGATCAAAGCTTCGACAAAGGATATAATCAATGAATAATATCGTCGCTTTGAGAAGTATGTGATAAGCAAGAGCTCTACCTAAATTTGTGCATTATTTAAGATTTGCGTTTGAATGCAAATGCACAATCGATTAGGATCATGGGTCACTCTTCCATGTCACATACATCTTGGTGGAGCGCACAAAATGATTAGAATGAACCGCATGCACCCAATCACCAAGACATGAGTAAATGGTCATACAAGATATGAATAGCATAGGATAAGCATTAAGCACACATTAAGGCATAGTACGACCAAGCACTCATTAAAGTAGGATCAAAAGTAGTATCAAACACACGGAATGTCTCGAAAACCAAAAGTATCTCAAAGAAACCGCAGAAGAACGAAAGAGCAAAAGTGCAAAGACAACATCTCTCTCTCTCTCTCTCGAAGTCCTATGATTTATACAATTTCTCCCCCTTTGGCAACAAGTTACCAAAAAGTTCGAAAAGGCATAGAGCTAAGCTTCACTAGGGACTCTGCTGGCGGCTCCTGTCTGGGTTGATGTTGGAGTTGATATGGCAGCATCTGCGAAGACTTCAGCTGATGTATGTGCTGGAGGATTGGTCACTGGAGCTGGAGTTGGAGCAACTGATGGAGCTGTGGGAGGTGCTGAAGCTGTAGTCCCGTGTCATCACATCGAATAGCAATGATCGGGTCTCAGAGGAACCGGAGCGATCTGCTGATAGGCATCTGGACTAGGTCATCCTGCATCTCACGATAAGCTCTTCCTTCTCCTCTTTGCTTCCTTAATGTCCGCCTCAAGCTTGTTGTGATTACTTGCACTTCATCGACTTCACATCCAGAGCGTGGATCTTGTCTTCAACAATCCTCTCTAGGCTCTCCTAAGACTGTATAATGCTGGCCAGCGTTGTTCGATCCTTTGGGTAGCTTCAAGGAGCTGCTCTCCGACACTCTTGGTTTAGCTGCTGCTGCCTGCTTCCTTGTCGACTTTGGCTTTCTTGGCAGCTTCAATCTTTGCTTGACCTTCAACCGATGTTGGATCCTCCTCATCCATCACAACAACATTATCCTCATGCTCAGCTGCAGTGGTAAGTGTGCTCTATCCAACAAGTATGTGCCCGTGCCAAACTTGGCATTGATAAGCATCTGAATATGCGGGCAAATCCACATGACCTTTTACGGTCACCGCAGTCCTCTTGATGGTCTCAACTATCAAGTCCATCACCTTGAAAGGTGCTCTCTCATCAAGTATATGCAGCATGTTGATAGAGTATCCTCTGATCATGCGATGATCTCCAGACTTGGGCATCAAGGTATGCCTCAGAATAGTGTTAGTGGTAGGTAGACCTGCCTGGAGATAATACACTGAGCCGAGCTTCCAGATTCCTAAATTCTTAGCTGGAACCTCTTTGTACATGTTCTTCATGGATTCATGGTTCTTCTTTGGAATACCATAAACATCAATGTCATCCTCTCTTTGTGCTGGAGCATTCAGAAGTTCTGCCCATTCTTCAACAGTTGAAGAGAATCTTTGGCCTTCAGTCATCCATACAATCCTTCCATCTGGATAGAAATGAGCTGTGGCATAGAATTGCATAATCATCTCATCATTCCAATTTGTCAACTTCTGACCCACAAAGTCTGCAACACCACATGCAGTGAAGTCTCTGTGCTCTTCGCTGTCAATGTACGCCCAGTCAACGTATCTGGTGTCTGCAACTATGGGCTTCTTGTCCATCAGCACTGTCTCATAGAAGTCCTGCTGCTCTCGGGTGTGAAATCTGGGATCAACAGCAGTTCTTCTCCTCACGGCATATGGGTCAGCTTGTCTCCATAGCCTGAGACCTCTATCCTTCCTTTTCTTCATGTTCTCAGCTTGAGGATGAGCATCATTATGTAATGGCAGTTTCTGATGAAGTTTCAGCAAGACTGGTGCTTCATCATCTGACACAGCTGGTGGCACATCATCTTTCTTCTTCTCAGATGCTGGAATGTTCCTGACTGTCTTCTTGGGCTTGGCAAGGGTTTCTTTGGAGCTGCCTTGACTGGAGCAGCTTGCTTGGGCTTTGAAGTGGCTCCAGCCCTGATGGCATCACCCATGAACTTAGACTTCTGAGGAGGAGGCTGGGGTGCTTCCTCATCCTCATCATCCTCTGCTGCATCATCATGCACTAACCTCTTCCTCTTGGAAGTTTTCTTCACCTTGCTTGTAGTTTCCTCTTCCAAACTCAGCTTCTTGGCAACAGTGGACTGCTTGACTTTTCTGGTGCCCTTCTTAGTTTGCTGACCTTGAGGCTCTTTGGCAACAACTTTCCTCTTGGGCTTTGAGGTCACCTCTTCCTCAACAACGAAATCAGAATCCTCATCATCCGAGTTCCTCTTCTTTCGGCTCGTGGCTGCAGGAGGCAAACCACTTGGTGTGCTCCTCTCACCATCATCGATGAGCTGCTGGGATCGGGACTAGTGCTGCCTCGGAATATCAGCAATAGGTGACTCGACCTGTTACGATCACACGCATCTGACATGGCTGACAACCTGTGAATAGATAAGGTGTAGGCAGAGAAGAGGAGTCATCACAAACTGCAGAAGTTTTTGCAAACAAAATGAGTTCAAATTTTATTATTAGGTTTTCACAGTAGACATTTCGGTCAGACCGAGTTTAAAATTCGGTGAATCCGAAGTGTTCAAACAGAAGCATTCACTCCACTTTCGGTTGGACCGAAGTGGGTTTCGGTCCTGCCGAAAACACTAGGGTTTCACAGAATCCTCATTTCGGTCACACCGATTTGCACAACTCGGTTGGACCGAAGGTGCAAAGGTAATGGCCATAGGCCAAATCGGTCATACCGAGAATGTAAAATCGGTCTCACCGAGATGTGTTCGGCGGAAACCTAACCCTAAAACTTTTACTCGAATCTAGTCCAAACGAACTAATCTAGTGTTCTGGAAGATTTCAAACGTGGCAAGATACTAGGCAAACCAAACGTGCATTGAATCGAAGATGGGAGCACGAGTGGGATCGAAACTCACCCTAACTTGGTGGAGTTCCTCTACGGCGGCAACGGCGCGGAGAATATGTCCGTTGACGGCGACGGAGACCTGCGGCGAGGGCGCACAGGCGACGACGGAGACGATCCGGAGACCAAGGCGACGGCAGCAAGGGGTGTGGGGGCGAAGCGTTTGAAGAAGAAATCAACGCGCGCCCTCGAGTATATATACCCCTTTTTGTCGGTGGGACCGAGTTGTAAAACTCGGTGGCACCGAGATGGATAACTGCAGGCAGTTATGCACTTCGGTCACGCCGAAAATCACAACTCGGTTTCACCGAGTTGAAAACCTAGATCAGTCTGAATGCTTTCGGTTCGACCGAATTTGAGTGGGTTGGTCTGACCGAGATCACTTAGAAGGTTTTGGAAGTTAGCCCTTGACGGATCGGTGGCTCCGAGTGCTCCTCACTCGGAGGGTCCGAAAATGACTTGTTCAAAGTTTGTGATGTAAGCATGAATAGAATTTGAGACAAGAAAGCATAGATAGCTAGGGGAGGTACTTAGGCATTCTTGTCCATCCATTTGGTCGAAAAATCAAAACGACCAAAACAACAAATGGATGTCCTTGAATGGATAAAATCATGCATCCAACATGCTCACACAATAAGATAGCAAATGAAATATGTGTCAAACATGCACAATCAAAACTCTAGCTACTATCACACAATTTGTCGATGACTAGGTCATCTTTATATGAGTATATTGACTTAGGAGTCAAATGAGAACATTTGATCATAGGTCATACTCATCGCTTAAGCACAAGTGGGGTTACCACTTTTACATAAAGCATTGATGTGTTCACATCATTTGAAGATGCTTTAGCTCAATTCTTTAGAGCAAAGCTCCCCTTGATGTGAGAACCCTTTTAAAGGGTCAAACTAACCTTGGGTTGTCGAGAAGACTTCATGTAGATGTTGAAGATGTGGATGCTCAATGTTGATGAAGATCATCAAGAGTTTGGAGCAATCCTTTGGATTCGGGCACTTTCAATACCTACATGGGTTAGTCCCACAAGGAACAAACAAGGATATCCATGGACATAGATTGAAGTTCACAATAGATGATGTCCATGAAAGCCATGATTACCTTGTCCCTTGTCTTACCAACAAGAGGGTTTGTGACTCCATGAACTAGTGCACAATGTGGAAGTTGGTTGCACAAGTTTTTGCCAAAATGAATGTGAGTGAAGTATGTTGGCGGAGTCACCCTCAAGAACTCTCTAGTTCTTCTTCTTGGGATCCACATCATCTTGATGGGAATCCTTGGGGTTGTAGTTGAGCTTGACGAAGTAGAACTTGACGTTTCCTTGGGAACCCACTTGACCATGGCTTGAGGTGCTTCAACAAATGCATCAATCTCCTCTTGAAGCTTGTCCTTGCATTTTAGCTTGTGGTCTTGTGGTGGAAGGTCATCTTGAGCTTGTTCCACATTGGAAGAAGTAGGATCATACTTCTCCTTTTGAGAAACAAACTGTGGAGTAGGATATTGACCTTCTTCCCATTCAACACCCTCGGCGTTGAACTTTCTCTCAAAACCAATTCCTTGATTCTTCCGGTGCCTTCCTTGCTTAAGTAACAATTTCTCAAAGTTCTTGCTTCCGCAAGGCTCTTGTAGACACCTTTCTCTATAATCCCTTTCAATAAACTATTTTCTTGCTCAAGTGTAACTTGGCTTGAAACATTGTTAGTGGAATCAAGAGAACTACTAGAAGCAACAATATTGGATTTAGCATGGTTATTGTTACTACTAGAGAAAGAATTTTTCTTATGCTTGTCATGCTTAGTTTTAATGGGAGGCAAGAAATTAGACAAGAGAAGTCGTTTGGCAAGATATGAAGAACTCTTCTTTCGAAGATCGTCATTGATTGCTTTTAGAAACTCATGTTCTTGCTCTAGAGTGAGCTTCTCGAAGCGTAGCTTCTCATGAGATCTTAGGAGCTCTCTATGATCTTCTTGAGTTGTTTCATGAGCTAACTTAAGAGTGTTTAGTTCTTTAGTTAGACGCTCAATCTCCTTCATAGCATTGTCATTCGACTCTTCTCGACTATAAAGACTACTAGCATGTTCATCATTACTAGGCTCACTAGATTTATCATGTAAGAGCTCATCTTCACCAAGCAAGTCATCCTCATCACTATCAAAGTCAATGAATTTAGGGTGTGATACCTTGGGGCCTTTAGCCATGAAGCATCTTCCAATTCCCTCATTTGGTGAATCAAATAAGTCGTAGGAGTTGGAGTTGGAGGATACGAGAGCAAGACCGGCAACACCTTCATCTTGACTGTAGTCGGAGTTGGAGTGATAGCTTCTTTCGGATTGATTGTCGGAGTCGGAGCCGGAGACCCATTCACCTACATGAGCTTGATGTTTTCTTCTTGTGTAGCTCCTTGATGACTTGTCTTTCCTCTCCGAATCCTTGCTTCTCCGAGAGGGTCTTTGTTCATAACGATCATCTCTACTCCTTCTCTCTTTCCGAGGTGACTCATCTCTTGAGCTTCTTCTTCTTCTAGATTCTTCTCTTCTCTTGTGGGGAGCCGTACACTCATTTGAGTAGTGTCCGGGTCTTCCACAATTGTAGCAGTTTCGATCACGACTAGAAGATCTCTTTTCATCATATGATCTAGACTTTGATCTTCTCTCTTTGCTTCTACTCTTGTAGAATTTGTTGAAGTTCTTCACCATTAGGCTTATCTCTTCATTGGAAACTAGCTTGTCACTTGAGGTTGTGGGAGCATCACTTGTAGCTTTGTAAGCACCACTTGACTTGTTGTGAAGCTCTTCCTTATCCTTAAGTGTCATCTCGTGAGCAACAATTCCTCCAATGACTTCGGTTGGCTTGAGATTCTTGTAGTTTGGCATCATTTGGATCAAAGTGCACACGGTGTCATACTTTCCATCCAAAGCTCTGAGAATCTTCTTGATGATGAATCGGTCGGTCATTTCTTCGCTTCCTAAGCCGGCAATCTCATTTGTGATGAGAGCAAGCCTAGAGTACATTCAGCGACTCCTTCACCTTCCTTCATCTTGAACTTGTCAAGTTGACCTTGAAGAACATCTAGCTTTGATTCCTTCACGGACTCGGTACCTTCGTGCATTTCAACCAAAGTATCCCAAATCTCTTTTGCATTCTCAAGACGGCTGATTTTGTTGAACTCCTCGGGACACAAGGCATTGAAGAGAATGTCACAAGCTTGAGCATTGTTTTGCAACATCCGCAATTCTTCCGCTAGAAGCCGCGATCCGAACTTTTCCTTCCTCAAGAATTCACCTTGCATACCAACACAAATAATGCCCCATGCGGCTGGGTTATGGCCAAGAATATGCATTTTCATTTTATGCTTCCAACTAGCAAAGTTTGTACCATCAAAGTAAGGACCTCTACGAAAATTACCCTCACTAGACGCCATACTCTCCTAGGTTGTGAAACCAAGCTTATGGAGTCCAATGCAATGAAAACCAATCCAAAGGAGACCAAAGCTCTGATACCACTTGTAGGATCGAAAGTATGTCTAGAGGGGGGGTGATTAGACTACTTGACAATATAAAAGTTATGCCTTTTGACAAAGACAAGTTTTTGGCAGATTCACGATTAAGATCAAGTCAAGCATCACCCTACACATGCAATTCTAGAGCATAGGCAGCGGAAAGTAAATTGCACATGTAGTAAAGAGAGGTGGAGAAGAGCAAACGCAATTTTGGAGACGCGATGATTTTTCTCGTGGTTCCGATAGGTGGTGCTATCGTACTTCCACGTTGATGGAGACTTCAACCCACGGAGGGTAACGGCTGCGAGAGTCCATGGAGGGCTCCACCCACGAAGGGTCCACGAAGAAGCAACCTTGTCTATGCCATCATGGCTCACGCCCACGGAGGGCTAGCCTTACTCGGGTAGATCTTCACGAAGTAGGCGATCTCCTTGCCCTTACAAACTTCTTGGTTCAACTCCACATCTCGACGGAGGCTCCCAAGCGACACCTAACCAATCTAGGAGGCACCACCCTCCAAAAGGTAATAGATGGTGTTGATGATGATGAACTCCTTGCTCTTGTGCTTCAAATGATAATCTCCCCAACACTCAACTCTCCTCACTGATTTGGCTATGGTGGAAGAAAGGATTGAGTGGAAAGCAACTTGGGAAGGCTAGAGATCAAGCTTCATATGGTGGGAGTGGAATAACTTGATCTCAACACAAGGGTAGGTAGTTCTCTTCTCAGAAATGTAAGGTAGGAGTGGTAGTTCTTTCTGATGGCTCTCTCCACGAATGAAGAGGGGGTGGAGGGGTATTTATAGCCTCCACACAAAATCCAACCGTTACACACATTTGACCAATCTCGGTGGGACCGAAGTTGACAACTCGGTGAGACCGAAAGTTCAAATCATGTGAACGTTGGGATTTTCGGTGGGACCGAAAATACAATCTCGGTTAGTCCGATTCGTGCAAAGACAAGTGCTTGCCAATCTCGGTGGGACCGACTTCATCATCTCGGTGACACCGACTTGATAACAGAAGGTTACAGAAGCTTGGCAACTCAAGTTTCGGTGAGACCGAGTTCAGAATCGGAAAATCCGAGATTTCTAGGGTTTGGCTTTATGGCTGAGGTGGTTCATCTCGGTGTGACTGAGTTTGGAATATCGGTGGGACCGAGATTACTTATGAGTGTATATGGCAGTGAAAGTTGCTGATAGTTTAGGAGATGTATCACTAAGCACTTTGAGCAACCAGATCATTATCATAACCTCATCCCCTTTTAATAGTATTGGCTTTCCTATGGACTCAATGTGATCTTGGATCACTAAACCAAAAATGGAGTCTTGAGCTTTTGCCAATGCTTGCCTTAGCATTTTGAGGGGTCCACTTCTTCAGTCCTTGCCATACCCATATCACTGAACTTTCTGAAATGATTCTCAAGTAACTATTAGTTCAATGATATATATGTTGTTATTAATTACCAAAACCACCCGGGGATTAGTTGCACTTTCACATACCTTGTAACACAGGCAAGAACTCTTTCTTTGACGGTTCCATTTTGAACTACTTCAAAATCTTGTCAAGGTATGTACTCATTGAAAAAACTTATCAAGCGTCTTGAACTATCTCTATAGATCTTGATGCTCAATATGTAAGCAACTTCACCGAGGTCTTTCTTTGAAAAACTCCTTTCAAACACTCCTTTATGCTTTACAGAATAATTCTACATTATTTCTGATCGACAATATGTCATTCAGATATACTTATCAGAAATGTTGTATTGCTCGCACTCACTTTCTTGTAAATACAGGCTTCACTGCAAGTCTGTATAAACTATATACTTTGATCAACTTATCAAAGCGTATATTCCAACTCCGAGATGCTTGCACCAGTCCATAAATGGATCGCTGGAGCTTGCACACTTTGTTAGCTCCCTTTGGATCGATAAAACCTTCTGGTTGCATCATATATATACAACTCTTCCTCCAGAAATCCATTCAGGAATGCAGTTTTTACATCCATTTGCCAAATTTCATAATCATAAAATGCGGCAATTGCTAACATGATTCGGACAGACTTATGCATCGCTACGGGTGAGAAGGTCTCATCGTAGTCAACCCCTTAAACTTGTCGAAAAACCTTTTTGCAACAAGTCGAGCTTTGTAGATAGTAACACTACTATCAACGTCCGTCTTCCTCTTGAAGATCCATCTATGGTTTGCCAATTATCGGGCAAATCCATCAAAGTCCATACTTTGTTCTCATACATGGATCATATCTCAGATTTCATGGCCTCAAACCATTTTGCGGAATCTGGGCTCATCATCGCTTCCTCATAGTTCGTAGGTTTGTCATGGTCAAGTAACACGACCTCCAGAACAGGATTACCGTACCACTCCGTGTGGATCTCACTGCTTTTACCTACGAGGTTCGGTAGTAACTTGATCTGAAGTTACATGATCATCATCATTAGCTTCCTCACTAATTGGTATAGTAGTCACAAGAACAGATTTCTGTGATGAACTACTTTCCAATAAGGGAACAGGTATAGTTACCTCATCAAGTTCTACTTTCCTCCCACTCACTTCTATCGAGAGAAACTCCTTCTCTAGAAAGGATCCATCTTAAGCAACGAATATCTTGCCTTCGGATCTGTGATAGAAGGTGTACCCAACAATTTCCTTTGGGTATTCTATGAAGACGCACTTCTCCGATTTGGGTTCGAGCTTATCAGGATGAAACTTTTTCACATAAGCATCGCAACTCCAAACTTTAAGAAACGACAACTTGGGTTTCTTGCTAAACCACAGTCCATATAGTGTCGTCTCAACGGATTTAGATGGTGTCCTTTTTAATGTGAATGCAGCTGTCTCTAATGCATGATCCCAAAACGATATTGGTAAATCGGTAAGAAACATCATAGATTGTACTAAATCCAATAAAGTACGGTTATGATGTTCGGACACACCATTATGATATGGTGTTCCAGGTGGCATGAATTTGTGAAACTATTCCACATTGTTTTAATTGAAGACCAAACTCGTAACTCAAATATTTGTCTCCGCGATCAAATCGTAGAAACCTTATTTTCTTGTCACGATGATTTTTCCACTTCACTATGAAATTCTTTGAACCTTTCAACTTATGTTTCATCAAGTAGATATACCCATATCTTCTCAAATCATCTGTGAAGGTTAGAAAATAACGATATCCGCCACGAGCCTCAACATTCTTCGGACCACATACATCTGTATGTATGATTTCCAACAAATCTGTTGCTCTCTCCATAGTACCGGAGAACGGCGTTTTAGTCATCTTGCCCATGAGGCACGGTTCGCAAGTACCAAGTGATTCATAATCAAGTGGTTCCAAAAGTCCATCAGTATGGAGCTTCTTCATGCGCTTTACACCGATATGACCTAAACGGCAGTGCCACAAATAAGTTGCACTATCATTATTAACTTTGCATCTTTTGGCATCAATATTATGAACATGTGTATCACTACGATCGAGATCCAATGAACCATTTTCATTGGGTGTGTAACCATATAAGGTTTTATTCATGTAAACAGAACAACAGTTTATTCTCTTACTTAAATGAATAACCGTATTGCAATAAACACGATCAAATCATATTCATGCTCAACGCAAACACCAAATAACACTTATTTAGGTTTAACACTAATCCCGAAAGTATAGGGAGTGTGCGATGATGATCATATCAATCTTGGAACTATTTCCAACACACATCGTCACTTCACCCTTTAACTAGTCTCTGTTTATTCTGCAACTCCCGTTTCGAGTTACTAATCTTAGCAACTGAACCAGTACCAAATACCGAGGGGTTGCTATAAACACTAGTAAAGTAAACATCAATAACATGTATATCAAATATACCTTTGTTTACTTTGCCATCCTTCTTATCCGCCAAATACTTGGGGTAGTTCTGCTTCCAGTGACCAGTCCCTTTGCAGTAGAAGCACTTAGTCTCAGGCTTAGGTCCAGACTTGGGCTTCTTCACTTGAGCAGCAACTTGCTTGCCGTTCTTCTTGAAGTTCCCCTTCTTTTCCCTTTGCCTTTTTCTTGAAACTAGTGATCTTGTTAACCATCAACACTTGATGCTCTTTTCTTGATTTCTACCTTCGCCGATCTCAACATCGCGAAGAGCTCAGGAATCATTTTCGTCATCCCTTGCATACTATAGTTCATCACGAAGTTCTACTAACTTGGTGATGGTGACTAGAGAATTCTGTCAATCACTATCTTATCTGGAAGATTAACTCCCACTTGATTCAAGCGATTGTAGTACCCAGACAATCTGAGCACATGCTCACTAGTTGAGCGATTCTCCTCCATCTTTTAGCTATAGAATTTGTTGGAGACTTCATATCTCTCAACTCGGGTATTTGCTTGAAATATTAACTTCAACTCCTGGAACATCTCATATGGTCCATGATGTTCAAAACATCTTTGAAGTCCCGATTCTAAGCTATAAAGCATGGTGCACAAAACTATCAAGTAGTCATCATATTGAGCTAGCCAAACGCTCATAACGCCTCAGATCGCTCCTGCAATAGGTCTGTCACCTAGCGGTGCATTAAGGACATAATTCTTCTGTGCAGCAATGAGGATAAACCTCAGATCACGGATCAAATCCGCAACATTGCTACTAACATTTTTCAACACAGTTTTCTCTAGGAACATATCAAAATAAACATATGAAAGCAACAACGCGAGCTATTGATCTTACAACATAATTTGCAAAATACTATCAGGACTAAGTTCATGATAAATATAAGTTCAATTAATCATATTACTTAAGAACTCCCACTTAGACAGACATCTTTCTAGTCATCTAAGTGATCACGTGATCCAAATCAACTAAACCATAACCGATCATCACGTGAGATGGAGTAGTTTTCAATGGTGAACATCACTATGTTGATCATATCTACTATATGATTCACGCTCGACCTTTCGGTCTCCGTGTTCCAAGGCCATATCTGCATATGCTAGGCTTGTCAAGTTTAACCTGAGTATTCGCGTGTGCAAAACTGGCTTGCACCCCTGTAGATGGACGAGAGCTTATCACACCCGATCATCACGTGGTGTCCGGGCACGACATTTAACATTGGCAACGGTGCATACTCAGGGAGAACACTTCTTGATAATTTTTAGTGAGAGATCATCTTAAAATGCTACCGTCAATCAAAGCAAGAATAAGATGTATCATAGATAAACATCATATGCAATCAAAATATGTGACATGATATGGCCATGATCATCTTGCGCCTTTGATCTCCATCTCCAAAGTACTGTCATGATCTTTATCGTCACCGGCACGAAACCATGATCTTCATCATCTTCATCTATATCAATGTGTCATCACATGGTCGTCTCGCCAACTATTGCTCTTGCAACTATTGCTATCGCATAGCGATAAAGTAAAGCAATTATTTGGCACTTGCATCTTATGCAACAAAGAGACAACCATAGGGCTTTTGCCAGTTGCCGATAACTTCAACAAAACATGATCATCTCATACAACAACTTATATCTCATCACGTGTTGACCATATCACATCACAACATGCCCTGCAAAAACAAGTTAGACATCCTCTACTTTGTTGTTGCAAATTTTACGTGGCTGCTACGGGCTGAGCAAGAACCGTTCTCACCTACGCATCAAAACCACAACGATAGTTTGTCAAATAGACTCCGTTTTAACCTTCTCAAGGACCGGGCGTAGCCACACTCGGTTCAACTAAAGTGAGAGAGACAGACACCTGCCAGTCACCTTTAAGCACGAGTGCTCGTAACGGTGAAACCAGTCTCGCGTAAGCGTACGCGTAATGTCGGTCCGGGCCGCTTCATCTCACAATACCGCTGAACCAAAGTATGACATGCTGGTAGGCAGTATGACTTGTATCGTCCACAACTCACTTGTGTTCTACTCGAGCATATAACATCGACGCATAAAACCTAGGCTCTTATACCACTGTTGGAGAACGTAGTAATTTCAAAAAATTTCCTACGCACACGCAAGATCATGGTGATGCATAGCAACGAGAGGGGAGAGTGTTGTCTACGTACCCTCGTAGACCGAAGCGGAAGCGATCACAACGAGAGGAAGTAGTCGACGTTCTCCTCACGATCCAACCGATCCAGCGCCGTTACTCCGGCGCCTCGAGTTCTTGACACACGACAGCTCGGTGACGCTCCTCGGGCTCCGATCCAGCAGAGCTTCGGAGAGAGAGTTCCGTCAAGATGACGGCGTGGGACGATCTTGATGTTCTATCGACGCAGGCTTCGCCTAAGCACCGCCACGATATTACCGAGGTGGAATATGGTGGAGGGGGCACCGCACACGGCTAAGGAACGATCTCAAGGATCAACTTGTGTGTTCTAGGGTGCCCCCTGCCCCGTATATAAAGGAGCAAGGGGGAGGGCCGGCCGGCCCTAGGAGGCGCGCCAAGGGAGGGGGGAGTCCTCCTCCTAGTGGGAGTAGGACTCCCCTTTCCTAGTCCAACTAGGAAGGAGGAAGGGGGAAGGAAGGAGAGGGAGAGGGAGAGGGAAAGGGGGGCCACGCCCCCCCCCTCCTTGTCCTATTCGGACTCCCCTGGGAGGGTGTGCGTGCCACCTCCTGGCGCAGCCCTCTCTCTCCCCTCTTGGCCCAATAAGGCCCATTACTTCCCCGGGGGGTCCGGTAACCCCTCCGGCACTCCGGTTTTCTCCGGAAACTTCCGGAACCTTTCCGGTGTCCGAATATAACCGTCCAGTATATCAATCTTTATGTCTCGACCATTTCGAGACTCCTCGTCATGTCCGTGATCACATCCGGGACTCCGAACTCCTTCGGTACTTCAAAATACACAAACTCATAATATAACCGTCATCGAAACCTTAAGCGTGCGGACCCTACGGTTCGAGAACAATGTAGACATGACCGAGACACGTCTCCGGTCAATAACCAATAGCGGGACCTGGATGCTCATATTGGCTCCTACATATTCTACGAAGATCTTTATCGGTCAGACCGCATAACAACATACGTTGTTCCCTTTGTCATCGGTATGTTACTTGCCCGGGATTCGATCGTCGGTATCCAATACCTAGTTCAATCTCGTTACCGGCAAGTCTATTTACTTGTTCGGTAATACATCATCTCACAGCTAACTCATTAGTTGTAATGCTTGCAAGGCTTAAGTGATGTGCATTACCGAGAGGGCCCAGAGATACCTCTCCGACAATCGGAGTGACAAATCCTAATCTCGAAATACGCCAACCCAACATCTGCCTTTGGAGACACCTGTAGTACTCCTTTATAATCACCCAATTACGTTGTGACGTTTGGTAGTACCCAAAGTGTTCCTCCGGTAAACGGGAGTTGCATAATCTCATAGTTATAGGAACATGTATAAGTCATGGATAAAAGCAGTAGCAACATACTAAACGATCGTGTGCTAAGCTAATGGAATGGGTCATGTCAATCAGATCATTCAACTAATGATGTGACCTTGTTAATCAAATAACAACTCCTTGTTCATGGTTAGGAAACATAACCATCTTTGATTAACAAGCTAGTCTAGTAGAGGCATACTAGTGACACTCTGTTTGTCTATGTATTCACACATGTATTATGTTTCCGGTTAATACAATTCTAGCATGAATAATAGACATTTATCATGAATAAGGAAATAAATAATAACTTTATTATTGCCTCTAGGGCATATTTCCTTCAATAACTACCTGTTCTGGCGCGCCAAGGTCCTACCGCTGCTCCGCAGCTAGTTTCTCCTAGGTTTTGTGGATGGGTCGCTACCGTGTGCTCCACAGGTCATCCCTACCATACATGGCCCGGCCATTAAC
The DNA here is from genome assembly GCA_021437245.1 of Aegilops speltoides. Taxonomy (NCBI): domain Eukaryota; kingdom Viridiplantae; phylum Streptophyta; class Magnoliopsida; order Poales; family Poaceae; genus Aegilops; species Aegilops speltoides. The sequence goes on from CM038147.1 coordinate 560,460,213, forward strand.
CCGGAACACCGTGTGTGTGTGTGTGTGTGTGTGTGTGTGTGTGTGTGCGCGCGCGCACGCAGCAGGACCAGGCAATCCTGTCTGCCATCCAGGGCTCCCTCGGCGATGGGGTCGCCGGTCTCTGTCTCTTCGCCGCCACCTCCATGGATGCCTGGATGACCCTGGAGCACGCCTTTGCCCAGGTCTCTACCTCCCGCTCGATGGCCCTTCGTAGCGAGCTCGCCGACATTAAGAAGCTGGACTACTCCGCCACGACCTACTTCAACAAGATGAAGGTGCTGGCGGACACACTCACCTCTATCCGTCGGCCGCTCAGCAACGAGGAGTTCGCTGGCTTTGTCATCAAAGGCCTCGACGCCGTCTACGACAATCTCGCCGAGGCTGTTCACAACGCCAAGCCAGCGATGCCCCCGCATGAGCTCTACTCACGACTTGTCTTCACCGAGCAGCGCGTCGAGGCTCGTCGCTCCTCCGCCACCATCACCTCACAGTCATCGGCCTTCTGGGCTTCTCGCGGCCAGCGTCCCCCTGCCCCGTCATCTGGCAAACCTGCCCCGCCCCCTGCATCGACCCTGGGTGGGGGCCCTAACACTCGGGTGGTATGCCAGCTATGTGGTCGTGAACGCCGTGTCGCCTCCAAGTGTCACCGCCGCTTTCAGAGGAGCTTCCTTGGCATTGGCAACGACGGCAAGGGCAACGAGTGCCAATTTGCGATGGCAGACTTTGATCCCCCCGCGCCGCCCCGACTGCCCACATCGCCGCCAAGTGCAAGGACCCATGCGTCGACCAGGGGTACACGCCGTCCTATTCTATTGATCCAGCCTGGTACACGTACACCGACGCCACAGATCACATGACTAACAAGCTCAACAAACTCTCCACCTACCAGCCCTACTATGGGCATGATCAGGTTCACACCGCCAATGGTGTAGGTGTGCCCATCTCTCACATTGGCCAAGCATCTCTTTTAACTAGTCATCCCTCTAGGCGGCTCCATCTTCGTAATGTTTTGCGGGTTCCCTCGGTGACTCGCAATCTTTTATCTGTCCCTAAGCTCACCCTAGATAATCATGTCCTATGTGAATTTCACCTTTTTAATCTTTTTGTTAAATACCGAGCAACCCGGAGGACGTTCTGTTTAGTGGATGCTTAAGCCAAGGCTTGTACTGTTTGGAGGATCCATCCGCCCCGTGCGTCTTCAGCGGTGTTCATGTGTCACCTTCCCAGTGGCACTCTCTCTTTGGTCATCCCGCCACACCCATCGTTCGCCACATACTCCACCACCATGAGTTGCCATTAGACTCTAACAATAAAGAGATGTCCGTGTGTGATGCCTGTCAACAAGGCAAAAGTCATGAGCTACCTTTTGTTTCATCTACTAGAGAAGTAAAGAGTCCTCTTGAAATTGTGTTTTCTAATGTGTGGTGTCCAGCACAAACATCTGTTAGTGGTCACAACTACTATGTCAGTTTTGTTGATGCCTATAGTCCTTTCACATGGCTTTATCTTCTTAAGCGCAAATCTGATGTGTTTGATATATTCATTCAGTTTCAATTGGATGTTGAACGTCTACAAGCATAAAATTATCCATGTTCAGTCAAATTTGCACTACTAGGGAAAACCTTATACACAGAACTTTAGCAGTAGCGTAGGTCAAAAAAGCACGCTGGTGCTAATTAGCAGTAGTGCGCCTGAGGAAACCGCGCTGCAGATAAAGATCTAGCAATAGCGCGTCTTGTTGTAAACACGTTACTACTAAAATTCCCACGGCTTAACCGATAGGCTACACATAGTAGTAGCGATCTATGACGAACTGCGCTACCGCTACTTTATTTGTAGCAGCGCGCTTTAATATAAACTCGCTACTGCTAAAGTTTATAAAATTAAATGGAAAGGTAATTGAAAATCAAAGAAATAGAATAAGGTGAAAGTAAAAAAATAAAATGTGCAGAAAACTAAATGAAAAAGGGGAAAAAAGAGAAAGGAGTAGCAGTAGCGTGTATCACAGAACACGCTGTAGCTAAGATAGCAGCAGCGCTTTTCCTGGAACGCGCTACTGCTACTTCTGACTTATCCCGCATCCTTGTCGTCGAGTCGGCGGAGGACGACACCTGCTTGACCAGATCGGCCATGTCTGGGACTGGGCTCCGCCGGGGTGGTACTGGGAGGCGCTACCTATCGGAGGGCGCAGGTTGGTGAGGAGCCAGCCTGTCGTTGACCCGAACCTTCTTTGGTGGCGGTCGCGTGGGCCAGTGATGATCCAGAGGGTCGAGGACTTCGCGGAGGTGGTGCGTCACCGTGTCAGTGAGGAGGACGCGCACGTCCGTCGCTACTTGTTTGCGTTGGAGCACAGGTCGTTCTCCAATACCTGGCAGGTTCTCCGGGGATCTCACTGGAGCTATGATCCCGTGATGGTTCCTTCTCTGTGGGTGTCCACCGCCCGCGCCGATACCCGTCGTGTGATAGGGTTTTAGTTGTATTAGTGATGTTATATGTATGACACTATTCGTGATGTATTAGTGATAATATTCGATGATGTACGGACGCATGAGATGATTTACTTTTTCTTATTGAATGCATGCTAATTTGAGTCCTATAAGATATTTTGAAATGTATATCTTGTGTTGCTCAATATCCAAGTGGCCGGTCATGTTTGCAGGTTACACCTCCGAGTGGCCTATGTTTTGCCGGAGTGTTGATTCATTTCCGTTCCGGCAAATTTCAGGCGCTCGATATGTCCTATTTTAGCAAAGGTCATGCCGGATTTTTCCGTGAATTTTGGCATGACTTGTGCCACAATATGTAGGAAATATCGAGTGCCCCGGATTTGTGTGTTGAGTATCTTGGTAGTTGTCTTCGATCGATTTTCAATTAATGTTTTAACTATGAACATAGGAAATGTCTGACAACGAAAAGGATTTCGGTATTTGCAAATACTGCGAAGACGCAATGGCCTGTATGATGTAATCTTCCTAGATGATGATAGGTGCTTCAGTATCAAGCTGGACGAGAACTTCGAAGTGGATACAGTAAGTCATAACGACAAGTCTTTTTTTCGTAATTAAGCATGACATATGCTTCATTTGCTTCAACTTATTTTTTTTACTATTCTACTAGCGTATCCCCTGCCATGCAAGAGTTTTTGTATTGGATAAGATAGGTTTCAGTCATAGTACGGAGGAAAAGAAAGTTTACTTGAAGACCGAGCATGGTTATATTTTCCATGCAAAATTATACAATTCAGAATACTACACTTATTTTGAATGCAAAACATGGCGAGCACTATGCAAGACTTATGCATTTGAGCCTTATATGGTTATCACCTTTGATATTCGTCCGGAAGATGATATTGAAGGTAATACCGACATCTGGGTCGATATGCAGACGCCTCCAGTTATACCATTATGTAAGTTTCTCAACCATATTTATGTCTTTGATATTGTTTATTCAAAAATAGATGACAACTAATTTGTATTGTCGGCTTATTTCGGTGCAAGCAAACATGTCCAGCGCTTGGTAGACAGGACCGTATACTGTTTTGGGGCTGAACTCAACTGCGAGGAGCTCAGTCATTATGTTTCATGGCTTGAGGATCTTGATGCTGTCAAGATAAATTTTCTTCCTGCATTTAGAAATGTTAGTACTGAAAATGTGTGACCAATAGTGTTTGTAATGAACTACGGTCACATCTATTTAGGAAGGATGGTAAGGTTTTACTATTTATCATCAGTGCATCTTTTCCATACATTATTTTTGAAGCTAAACTTCATTGCTAAGTATGTTACCATACGATGTTCTTCAATAGGGACTCCCGATGAATGTTGTGCCTTATGGGATCGAGACTAAAGGTACCATGAGTATTATCAGCTTACGGCAAAGATATCCTACAGATTACTTTAGTGGATTCAAGATTAGCGACGGATGCTTAATAGTGCAAGACTGGACGAAATATATGATGGGGGAGCACAGCGAAGTACTAGGGGGTAGCAAACAGACGCGCTAACCACTATTAGGAGACAAGTTCATCTGCATGCTCCAGCTTGATCAAGGAGGAGAGCTATACATGTTTTATGTTATTTTACCTAAGAGAGAGCAGCAGGAGTGATTAGCTAGCTAGAAATGAGTTTGAGGATGGTGATGTGCTACACTATTACTATGATGATAAAATAGCTAGTGTTGGTGGTAATGACTACGATGATAAAATAGCTAGTGCAGTGGTGATTAGATAAATACTGTTGGTGGTAATGACTATGATGATGATTAAATAGCTTGTGCTGGCGGATTTGATTCAAGTGGAGGCAACATGTGGTGCACATCGAAAGTACTACTAGTCCAAACTAGATCAAGTTTGGATTAGTAGTATACTTTTGACATGCACCACATATTGCCTCCACTTGAACCTAATCCACCTTCATTTGACACACTGTTATGGACATAATGATGTAAACCTCATAACTGGTATTGTATCAATATTTGTACAATGGTGCATAAATACACTAAAAAAATACTAGTAGTGATGGACAGAAAACACGCTGCAAGTAGTTACCTTAGCAGTAGCGTGGTACTGAACAAACGCTGCAGCTATTTGTCCTAGCAGTAGCGCGTGCGGGCACGCGTTACTGCTAAGCAATAGCTGTAGCGCCTTATTAGTAGCGCCCCTACCCGCGCTACTAGTGAGCACAAAACCAGCACTACTGCTAGGGTTTTCCCTAGTAGTGTTGGGGGGGGACGAATATCGCAACCTCAACACTTTCTTTAATAAGCATGGGATCTCCCATCGTTTGTCATGCCCACATACACATCAACAGAATGGCGCCATTAAGCGCAAACATCGCCACACACTTCTTGCTCATGCTTCTGTACCTTTTCGCTTTTGGAGTGATGCTTTTGCCACCACATGTTTTCTCATTAACAGATTACCTACGCGTGTTCTTATGATGAAAACTCCTATTGAGCTTCTCTTGGATGAAACTCCTGACTACACCTTTTTCAAGGTATTCGGGTGTGCTTGCTGACCTCATCTTCGTCCTTATAATGATCGCAAACTTGAGTTTCGCTCCAAAAAGGGTGTGTTCTTGGGGTATAGTTCTCTCCATAAAGGCTAAAAGTGTCTCCATGTCCCAACTAATCGAGTCTACATATCTCGGGAGGTTATTTTCGATGAGAATGTCTTCCCTTTTTTTTGCCATGCCTCAGTCATCCACCACAACACCATCTATGCATTCATCTCCTCTTATGCCTGGTCAATTTGAAGATGTTGCATATTCGCATGTGTTGTTACCTAATCATGGTGCAGGAACTGGACGTGGAACTCGCCTGGAATTTCTCCCTGACGGACCTACTACGCCGCCCGTGGCGCACGTCGATCGGCCGGTGCATGTGCATGCACCGCCTCCCGCCCTCGACCCCGCCTCGGGAGCACCGTCTACCACTGGGCCGGAGCCTGCGTCGGTTACTATGGATGGGTCGGCGCCCGTGAGCGGCCTATGTTGTCGCTTCCTCGCCGGGCCTCCCCTCCATCGTCACCCCTGCCATCTGCGCGGGCGTCGCTGCCCCCACTTCGCCTGGGCCTGCAGTGACTCACACGCCACCTGGGCCCACGTCGCCCAGTCCCTTGTCTTCCGGCCCGCTGTCACCCAGTCCCTCTTCGCCAGAGTTGGCTGGACCGGCCTTACCTGCTCCGGACGCCTCGCCTGCTCGGATGCCTCGCCTGCTCCGGATGCCCCGCCTGCTCCGGTGGTCGTTGCTCCGTGGCGTCCACACGCGCGCAGTCCCATCGGCATCGTTTGTCCCAAGGAGCGCACCGACGGCACGATCACATACCTTGCTGCTTGTTTGGCTAATGTTGTGGCTGATCCAACCGCCGAACCACACGGTTATCAAGCCGCTATGAGTATCCCACACTGGAGGGCTGCTATGGAACAATAATATCATGCTCTTATGCAGAATAAGACCTGGACACTTTCCACCTCCGTCTCGTATCAACATCATCGATTTTCGAAGTGGGTTTTCAAGGTGAAGAAACATGCAGATGGTTCCATTGAGCGCTACAAAACGCGTCTTGTGGCTAAGGGCTTTAAACAGCGTCAGGGAATAGACTATGAGGATACATTCAGCCCCATTGTCCAGCCTACCGCTATTCGACTTCTTCTGTCTCTGGCTGTTTCTCGTGGATGGTCTCTCCGCCAGCTTGACATGCAGAATGCTTTTCTACATGGACTGCTTGAAGAGGAGGTTAACATGAGGTAGCCACCTAAATTTGTTGATCACACTCAACCTTATCACCTCTGTCGTCTGACGAAGGCTCTCTATGGACTGAAACAGGCGCCTCATGCCTGGCATGCTCGCCTGGCTTCAGCTTTACGTACTCATGGATTCATTCCTTCGACGGCTGATGCTTCACTGTTCTTGTTTCAGCGACCGAGTGTGACCATGTACCTCCTTGTGTACGTGGATGATATTATCCTCGTTAGCTCCTCTCCAACAGCAGTTGATGCTCTTGTGACTGCGCTTGGTCGTGATTTTGCAGTTAAAGATTTGGGACAGCTTCATTTCTTCCTGGGTATTGAAGTCGCTCATCAGTCTCGTGGCAGTTTGGCTCTCACCTAGAAGAAGTACTCTCTTGATCTTCTGCGTCGTGCTGGTATGCTCAAGTGCAAGACATCGCCTATGCCCATGTCCTCCACTAACAAGCTTTCAGCTGCTGATGGTACTCTTCTATTTCCTGAGGATGCTACCGAGTACAGGAGTATTGTTGGTGGCCTGCAGTATCTGACGATCACACGTCCTGATCTCTCCTTTGCGGTTAACAGAGTGTGCCAGTATCTTCATGCACCTACTAACGTGCACTGGTCTGCTGTGAAGCGCATATTGCGCTATGTGCGTCTCACTGTCTCCTTTGGTCTTCATCTACGCCCCAGTTCCTCTAGAGTTCTTTCTGCATTCTCAGATGCTGAGTGGGATGGGTGTCCAGATGACAGGCGATCTACAGGGGGACATGCGGTGTTCTTGGGGCCTAATCTGATCGCCTGGAGTGCACGCAAGCAAGCCACTGTTTCCCGCAGCAGCATAGAGGCTGAGTACAAGTCAATTGCCAATGCGACTGCTGAACTTATATGGATTGAGTCCCTACTTTGAGATCTAGGAGTTGCTCAGCCACATCCGTCGATCCTCTGGTGTGACAAAACATCGGTGCTACGTTTCTGTCATCAAACCCGGTGTTCCATGCACAGACTAAACACATTGAGATTGAATATCATTTTGTGAGGGAACGTGTCGCACAGAAGGTACTACAAGTCAGGTTTATCTCTTCAAAAGGTCAATTTGCAGACATCTTCACCAAGCATCTACCTTCTCCCATGTTTGAGGTCTGTAGGCGCAATCTCAACCTCCTAGATGGTTCAGGAGTGAGTTGAGATTGAGGGAGGGTGTTAGACTTTGTATTGTAGCCTTATTATGTAATCCATACCATATTGGTATAGGACTTGTATGACACCAATTAGCCGGACTATTCTGCTAATATTAGCAGAATAACTATTCTGATTACACTTCCGCACTGCACGCTTAATGCAAATGTACTGCACTTTCAGAAGCAGGGGTGCTGCAATACAGAGACTAGTGAACTTCGCGCCGGAAGAAACTGCATGCTGTGTTTTTTGGTATCTTTTTCGCTCTAGTTTTATAACTGTTTATCGGAATGAGACATGTAATATACCGTTGAGAAGCTATGGATTAGGCGCAACTTCGCCATATTGAAAACTTTTCGATATTCTTCACGGTTTAAGAGCAGTTTTGAAAATGGTGCGGCGCACGACGAGTGACAACGAGCGTTTTTTCGCGTTTTTTTCTAAACCGCTCGTCGGAATGAAGCAAATGATACACCGTTGGAAAGATATCTTCGAGGCGCATCTTTTCATATCCATTATTTTCTCTAATTCGTTATGGTTTAAGAGCAGTTTTAAATTTAGTAAATCACGGAATTCTGTTTTTTCAAATTTTTAGCAATTTTCGTACTGTTTTCGCTCCAGTTTTTGAACCATTTGTCCAGACGAGGCGTGTGATACACCGTTGGAATGCTACGAATGAGGCACAACTTTCATATGTTAAAATGTTTTCGAGATTCCTTATGGTGTTTAGTTAATTTTGAAAATCGTGCGGCTGACAACGAGAGGCAGCGGCCTTTTTCATTATTTTTTTCACAAACCTATAGTCGAAATAATTTAAATTATACTCCGGTGGAAAGATATCGACAAGGCGCCACTTTTTCGTGTAGAACACTTCAACTAATTCCTTATGGTTTAAGAGCCGTTTCGATTTTACAAAAATACGGACACTATTTTTTGCGACACCTAAATCGTCATGTGCACTGCATCAGACAGATGAGTGCACTGTTTCAGACCAAAAACCGCACAACATCTGATAGACTAAAAATTGTCACGCGCACGTGACGAACGAAATGCACTGCATCAGTCAGATGAGTGCACTACTTCAGACTGAAAAAAGCACTGCATCTCACAGACTGAAAATTGTCATACGTACGCGATGAACGAAGTGCACCGCATCAGACATATGAGTGCACTGCTTCAGACCGAAACCGCACTACATCAAATGGACTGAAAATCATCGTGTGTACGCGAAAACGAAGTGCACTGCAACTCCCAATGCAATTTACTTTCGTGTGCACTACAATAAGGGAACCACAAACTTTTTAACAGTGAACTACAATAATTTTGAAAAATGTACTTCTTCAGTTCACCGAGTGCACCGCTTTTTACAAAGAAAAGATTTTACAAACTGAGTAGCAACCCACAATGCAGTGTAACAAAATTGCATCCCTTTCCTTTCTTTTGCAACTAGGTGCTTGCCCTGACGAACCACAGGCACTCGCTGGACGTACGACACTAATGCGGTCGCTCGAACTGCACTGTACCAGCCAGCGAGCTGCATCCCGAACGCCGGCGAGCTGCACTCCGAACACGAGTGAGCTGCAGAGAGAGCAACTCGCCCTTTGTGCTCCACGGCGGAGTAGGAGGGAGAGTTGGATGGGGCTGGTGCGCATCCTTTTCATCAGGGCGCAGACGAAGGTGCATCTGGCCGTGCATGAGATGGAGGAGGGCACCACGACACGTACTGGATCCAGCAGCAGGGGCATCCCATAGGTTGTCGGCTTCGGAGGGGAGGGAGGGCGTCTGTCGCCTGTCAACAGGAGAAAGGTGCGGGGGCAGCCGATCCATGGGGCTGGTGCTACGGGATGAAGCCAGCAGGTGTGATGCCGGTCGATGGTCCGCGATGGATCCGGGTGTGGGGAGAGTGGTTCCGACCACGGCGGCACAGCAGGAGGTAGTGGCTGAGCCACACTGACGTAGTATGAGGTCGTCGGGTAGAGGCGAGCCATGGCCGGGCGGCCGGATCTCGCCGGATCCGGTAGCGCGGCGGCGGTTGGAGGAAGCCGGGACGCCTCGGGTGGTGGTGAACAGAGCGGCGGCGGCGAGGGAGGCTGAGGACAGCCCGATCCAGCGGCGAGGGAGGCCGGGGCGTCCCGTTTTGGCAGGGCGATGCGGGGCTCTGGCAACCGCAGGAGGAAGAAGGTGGGAGAGGAGGTCCGGTCGGCGGTTGAAGGGGGGTGGGGCGCGGCGACCGTGGATGGTGGTTGAGTCGGGGGCTGGCTGGCGGGGGAAGAATGGTGGTGGAGGCGAAGGGGGTCGTGGGGGTGGGGGATGAAGAGATGCGGTTCGTGGGTGGGTGGGCTGGGGGTTGACATGATTACGTTGCGAGGTGTTAGCAGAATAAGTGTTTTTTGTGCAGAATAATACTCTTAAGGGGTGTTAGCAGAATATTTCTCTCTCTCTCTCTCTCTCTCTCTGTGTGTGTGTGTGTGTGTGTGTGTGTGTGTGTGATTGGCCACCCCATAAAGGGTTGAGCTAGTTCCCCCCAAACCTACGTTTTACAGTATGAGATGAGGCTTCATCGGAACATGACTTGGATTGCAATCTTTCATGCCACAACTTTCAAGTACCTTCTTTGCATATGCCTCCAGGCATATTGTGATCCCCTCCGGATTTTGTTGTACCTCGTTCCCAAGGTAGTAACTCAAGAGCCCTAGATGTGTCATCTTGAATAGCTCCTCCATATGTAGCTTGAAGTTTGCAATCACCTCTTCGTCTTCTCCAGTTATCAACAGATCATCCACATAGATGCCCACTTATAGACGATCCTGGCCTTCACCTCGCTTACACATCGGATGCTCTAGTGGGGCTTTCTCAAATCCAAGAGAAATCAATGTATGATCAAGCTTGATGTTCCATGCCTGAGGAGCTTGTCGTAGCCCGTACAATGCCTTGCGTAGCTTCAATACCTTGTGTCCCTCTGCTTCTTTCATGTATCCCGGATGTTGCTTCACGTATACTTCTTCTTCCAACTCCCCAGTCAAAAACGTGGAGTTCACATCCATGTGATGTAGCATCCAAGATTCTTGAGCCCCCAGAGCTATTAGTAGCCTCACCGAGTCCATCTTTCTAACTGGAGTGAACACTTCTTCGAAGGCCACACCTTGCTGTTGGACATTTGGTTTAGCCATGAGTCTTGCTTTATGCTTCATCAAGTATCCTTCGGCATCCTTCTTGATTTTGTACACCCACTTGAGCTATATGGCATTATGTCCGTTGGGAAGATCCACAAGCTCCCATGTACCATTGTCTTGATCGAACCCAACTCTTCATCCATAGCACGACACCAACACTCTTCCGTCTTTGCATCTTCAGAATTTTCTGGTTTCTCGATGTGCAAACGTCGTTGCCCTCTACTCTTCATCTTCACCAAACTTGTTTGAAGCGCTTCCTCTGGACAGAGATTCAATACATGTCGCATGCATACTGGTGTAGGTGGCTGTTCTGTCGTCTCTTGTACTGTTAGAGGCGATGCCACTTTTTTTGGAATTGCCAAACCTCCCATTGCTGGCGTTTCTGGACCTCTTGGTCCCCTTCTTGGGTGCTTAGAATCACACGGAGAGCCTGCAACAGCTGCACTGCTAGCTTGACTTCTTACTGGGCTGCAGTCGCGTGGATTGCACCTTGAAGAATTTGCACCCCGAGCTGATTCATCACTCCTGCTTGCTGGGCTGCTATTTTTCTCTTGCCCATCTCTTTTTTTTGAACGTTGCACACCATCTAGCCCACCCACATGGCCCTTTCTTCTGTGTCCCTTTCTTCTGTCCTGTGCAAGGCGGCACAAGGCCATGCACCGGCTCGGTCGCTGCCGCTGCCTACGAGCATATGTGACTCGGCACTTGTGGCCTGCGCGCATGGACTGATTGACGCGTCCCCCGTACTGCCTGACGTAGTGTTCTCACCACGCTCGCCGGGTTCGAGCGACACAGCTCACCACGTGTCGTGGTCACTTGGCACGACTCCATCGAGCAACCTTGTGACGTGGTCTTCTAGGACAACGTCTTTGCCTTATTCTAGCGCGATCACATAATCAAGCATCTTGTCATGGTCTTCTGGCGTCATGACTCCACCTGCTTCTAGCGCGACCACAACGTCACGCCTTGTTTCGTGGACTTCTGGCGCCACTTCTTCGCCTGGGTTTGCTGGCGTAATCACATTGTCACACCTTAGGTCATGGTCTTCCGGCGCCACAACTTCGCCTGGGTCTATCGACACAGATGCATTCAACGGACTTGTCTCCAGCTGATTGTGATCATCTGGATCCTCTTTGTCCACTTGCTCGCACATCAGCATCATCGTCTCCTTCCTCGGCCATGAGCACCTATTGCTTTCGTGCTTCCTTGCAATTAGCCTTGAAGTGACCGACGAGGCCACACTTATGACACCTTACCTTTCTGATGTCAAACTTCCTCCTCGGTGGTGCAGACGCATCCTCATCATTCGAGTCGGCAAAGTTCTTTCTCGCCGAGCGCTGCTTCCCGTTTCCCTTCTTCTTGCCACTGCTTGTGGATCCGCCTTGTTTTTCTTTCGACAGGGCGATCCATTCCGCCTTTGTCTGCATCAGGTGCTCATTTCGCCTCCGCGTCGCCGAAACTGAGACGAATTCTCTCGTTGTGGGCCTTGAACCTTCTGACGAGATCCTCGATCGTGATAGTCTTCAGGTCGAGACATTGTTCGATCGACATGATGATCAGGATGTAGCGTGCCGGCGCGACGCGCAAAAACCGTCGGACAATCGCGACTTCTTCTAGGGTTGAACCATAGCTGCGTATGCCGCTGACGAGGGTCTTGAGACGGGAGGCAAACTGATCAACCGTCTCACATTCATCCATCTTCAGGCACTCGTAGCTTCTCATTAGGGACTGGAGGTGTGTTTCCTTGACACGGTCATGACGCTGGTGCAGGATCTTGATGGTCTCCCATGCCTTCTTCGCCGATTTCTTTCCGATGAGGTGTTGCACCACATCCTTCGGCATGGCGGAGTAGATCGCCATTAACGCCCGACGATCCGTTCGATACTTTGCCGCACCCTTCACATACTCGGCGCCGCCGGGGTCGACGGCTTCCCAGAGCTCGGCTCCCTCCATCGCGTCCTCCATGTTCATCGCGCATAGTGCGTAGTCCTCTCGATCCAGCCGGGGGAATTGCGATACCCCCACCATCGGCATTGGTGGTCCCTCTGCCGCCACGATCTCCTTGCCTGTTTTTGACATGATCCTTCAATTGCTTTCCAAAGATCACGAAGGACAAACGAAGCTCTAGATACCAATTGTTGGCACAGGCCCGGCCTCGACGCTGCGATCCGCCGTGTACTTTCGGGCGAGACGCGCGTACGAGACTAGCTCGAGTAGTTTCCGAGCTAATCAGTTGGAGATGTGTACGTAGACGATGGTCAGGTGCACCTATACACCAAAGTAACCAAGCAGCCTAGCTGCTGGATCGATTCCTCTGGAGCTAGCTTACACACGTACTAAACCAGGAGCCGCCGGCTTGATTACTCGACGGAAACACGCACACACGAGAACACGAGACGCTGATTGGATCGCCACGGGAGCTTGTCGCGGTTGTTGTTTTCTTTATTGATCTGAGTTACCAAAATCTTACAGGGTACAAGTATATATAAGAACTAAGCTAGCCTAACCTAGTCCTACACCTATACGGCTTGTGGGCTTTGTGATTGCACCTGTCCGAGCTGGACAAGGCCACCGATCGTGGTTAATTCCAACAACGACAAGCTGAATCAAAAGCGCTGGGACGAAGACACACATAGAACGAAACAAAATTTGACAGCAAGGACAACAGGGGGACGAATAAAAATACCTTGCGCCCCACTAGAGCCGGCGACTGCAACTGCCTCCACCGACTGGAGCTTGCTGGTGGCGAGCACGATCGGGCAGCTCCGCCGTGCTCCTCTCCAGGCCGACATCTTTCCAAGCACGCCTCCTGCCTACAAGCTCTCCTTGCGGGGGACTCGCCGCGCGCCATTTCGGCCTCACAGGCGAGGGGACCCCACATTCTCTCCGCCGTCTCTGCCCGGCCTCTGCCAACCCTACCAATCACCTCCTCACCTAGAACAAACAATCGCCCGCCCCACAAACTGAAAAAGGAAAATTCAAAAAAGACCAGACACTCACGGAATGATAAGCTATACCCAGTGCAGACCCGCGAACCCGAAAGCCCAACAAGACATAAATTCCATGACAAAACGAACCGGTATGCGACACTGAGGACCAACTACGCGCCAAATTTATGTGGATCGGGCGGATAAGAAAGCGACCTGAGGCGAATTCAAAATCAGACAACTGAAAATTATCCCTGCTTTGCAAGCCCAAGTACACCAGGAGAACCGAACATAGTCTTTCATGCACTAGTAGTTAATTCCAACCAAAACATCCCTTCCGCTCTTCACGTGTAGCGGCTTGGATCTTGGCTCAACTTCCTGATGCTAGCGATTGCGTTTGGCTCAGCCCCTGCTTCCGATGTATGCTAGTACGTATCAATGGATTATTCCTTCGCTCGATTTGATCTGCTGTGCCGTACATTAGGACTCGGTCCTCTCTTTTTTCTTCCAAACAAATCCTGACGATGTGTTGCATGCTCCAGCGACCAACATCAATAGATTTTTTTTGAGCGTCAGTACAGACACAAGCGCTCATATATACGTGCATACACTCATCCCTATGAACGTACACACGCACACCCTACCCCTATAAGCACCCCCGAGAGACTGAGCCGGCATATCATCTTGAGATTTACGGCCAACGAGGCGCCTTCGTCGTCGACGGGAACGTCTCCTCCCACTGAAAGCACATCGCCGGCTCCCTCCCCCGACCCCGCGCTCGTGCTGCCTCCCCGGGGGCGGCCGGGGCGGCCCCCATCGCTCTCCTCTCCTCCCTCCCCCGTGCTCATCACCCCCCCCGCCGCCGGCGGAGCCCCCGGATCTGGCCGGGCGGGCTGGCGGCGGCGGGCCCTGTCGGTGTCAAAACCGGCGGATCTCGGGTAGGGGTCCCGATCTGTGCATCTTAGGCTGATGGTAACAGGAGCAAGGGACACAATGTTTACCCAGGTCGATGGAGGTAAAACCCTACGTACTGCTTGATTAATATTGACGATATGAGTAGTACAAGAGTAGATCTACCACGAGATCGTAGAGGCTAAACCCTAGAAGCTAGCTTATGATAATTATGATTGTAATTGTGATCGGCTTTCTAAGGACCAACCTCTCCGGTTTATATAGACATCGGAGAGGGCTAGGGTTTACATGGAGTCAGTTACAGGCAAGGAAATACAATATCCGGATCGCCAAGCTTGTCTTCTACGCAAAGGAGAGTCCCATCCGGACACGGAACGGAGTCTTGAGTCTTGTATTTTCACGCTTCAATAGTCCGGATGATGTATATAGTCCGGCAGTCCGGATACCCCCTAATCCAGGACTCCCTCAGTAGCCCCTGAACCAGGCTTCAATGACGATGAGTCCGGCGCGCAGTCTTGTCTTCGGCATTGCAAGGCGGGTTCCATCTCCGAATCATCCAAAGTACCTGTTACGACGAATAGTGTCCGGCATCCCATAAATGTTGTACTCCTCAGATTCAGTGCCTCAATAATGACCATCTCCATGTGTCGAGCGAATGCGAGGGTTCGAGGCATTTTTGCATTTGCCACCCCCAATCCTTCGGGCTGACCGTCTATTTGAAGAGATGGGGATTCTCAGATCCAAACCGCACTCTCCTCCCTCGAGCAAGCATCCAACAGAGCGCTCCGGAAAACCATTTCAACATGGTCGGTCGTCGCAGCTCTTCTGCTCGCTCTTCTCGCTCCAAGCCGGAGGACTGGGAAGAGTGTTCAGTTCCTCATAGCCGTTTGATAGAGTTACAAACCCAGGGGTTTCTCCCACCGGCGTTCATGGTCCCCGTCCGAGCCGGAATAGCCACTTATAATGGAGGGGAACAAGCGGAGGGATCTCCTAATCCATCACCAGAGGAGCGAATATGCCTCATCCCGCATCTGCTAAGGGGCGTCGGGTTTCCTATCCACCCGTTCCTTCACGGGCTCCTGGAGTTCTACGGCCTCCAGTTGCACAACTTTACCCCTGCCTCCGTACTACACATAGTCGGGTATGTTGCCCTTTGCGAGCTATTTTTAGGCTGCGAGCCTCACGTCGGGTCATGGAAAAAGTTGTTCTGCCTTGTCCCTCGTAACCAAGGGGAATCCCTACGTCAAGTGGGCGGGGCCGAGACCGGATACCTATCCGGCACTCCCAAGAAGGCACCAGAGAACTGGCCTTCGTAGTGGTTTTACATTGATGACGTCCCCCTTTCGGATCCAGTCCGGACGGGTCTCCCCAAGTTCAGTGACGTCCCACCGAGGGCACGTCTAAGCTGACGCCCCCGGGGCCCCCAAGAGGAGGACACCAGGGAAACACACTTCCTGATGAGCAGGATAAAATTACTGGCCAAGTCTGGACTGACGATAGTCGAGGTTATGGCAATATGCATAATACGGGGGGTACAACCGCTTCAATATCAGGGGAAGCCCATGTGGCACTTCAACGGGGAAGATGATGCCACCCGCTATGGCCATAAGGGTCCGGACTCCGCCACTGCCCTGGCAAGGATATTGTTTGATTTATACAAAGGAGAAGAGGAAGAATTCCTCCACATTAAACCGCCGGATGGATTTCTCCATGTACAACCCCCCAAACTGGGTAAGTCGTCATTCTTTTCCCCGCTTCACTTATTGTAGCGTTCTTCGCTAAGATTACCTGCCTTGATATTTCTGAGCAGGAACTGAGGAGGGCCGTAGAAGGAATTTCCGACACTTCCCCATAGCAAGAGGACCCCGGAAGGGCCCTAGATCCAGGACTCGAAGAAGATCCAGATATTACCGTGGAGCTTGTCAACGAGACATTTTATCAAGCGAGCTGTGATGGCACCTCAGTGGCCATTATTGCCGACTATCCCGGACCGCTACCTATGTCGCGTGTAAGCCAACCGAAAAAACCTATCCTCCGAAGAGGACTCCCATCAGATGTCATGCCTTACCCTTCAAGTGTCGTGTTTTTTGCAGAAACGACGGTTGGAGCGTGGGGCCGAGCCCCTAGGGACTCGTCGACCACGGGCGTCCGGATCGGGTAGGATCAAGAGGAAGGCGGTAAGGGTCGACACGCCGCTGCAGAGGTAAGGAAAAAACCTGTCCTGCGATTATGGTATTTGGAGTATAACAGCGCCCTTTGGGTCCTGGCAGGAAGAGGAGCAGCTAGACTATATCCGGGGACCCACCAATCACGCCTCCACCAGCCGGATTCCAGAACCGGCTTCGAGAGCGGAGGCGGAAGCGGGGCCGATGCCGCATAGTTCTCCGACAGAGGACGCGGACATGCTCTCGGCCACAAACTCCAAAGTAGAGAGCACCATGAATCACCGGCGCCGACGGGCCGTGCTTCGGAACAACATCTTTTCCGAAGATGCATTTAATGCCATCAATTCGGGAGACGCATACCTCCGAGCTCCTCAAGGCGGGCTTGCCCGAGCGATGGACTAGTATGCCAAAGATATACGGGTAAGAAAATTTGATGAGCATGTATAGCAGTAGCCCCTGAGACATAAAATGGTTCGAACAACTGTTTTAAGGATCAATTTATGCACAGGTCCTTGTAGATAAGAATGAATAATTGGCTCGGCAACTGGAAGAATGCAAGGCCCAGCTGAGGGACACGGTTGCCAAGTTAGAGGAATCACAGAAGGCCTCATATGGTAACATTTGTCTTAATTGTATGAAGATGCACCAGTTAGTAAATGGTTGGCATAATAAGTCTAACAGAGGATTTTGCAGGCAATCTCGGGGTGAATCCGGAGGGCGTAAGAGATGACGACTCGCATCTCAAAAGGCAGCTGAAGGCTGGCGAGCGCATTCTTACGCAAGTTAGGCAGGAGAAGAAAAATCTTCCAGATGCCAATGTCCTGCTGGACGTAGAATTATAAGACGTCTGTGCCCAACTGGCGGACTCCGTGAAGGAGAACAAAAGGCTTCGACGCGGCATTTATGGTGAGTGCCTAGACGAACTATATAATAGTTCAGCGAGGAAGTATATTGAAAGAATTTTGCTTGCAGGAATGTTAACGGGTTGCCCCGAAGAGGAGATGCCCTCATCTACAAGTGATTTACTGCAAGACCTCTCGCAACTGCATGAGCGAGCTCGGCAAGTGATGCAGGGTGTTGCTCAGGCCTTGTGGCCATCAAGCGTACTACCGAATGGCATGGGGGAGCTTGTGGATATGCTTCAAGGAGCACGGCGACGCTTCCGATTGTGGAAGATGTCAGCGTGCCGGCAAGGTGCAAGAGAAGCCTGGGCTATGGTGAAGACGCGCTACACCAAGCTGGACCCGAACCATATGGCCGAAGTAGGACCGGCGGGGCCCGATGGGCAAGATATTCCCGTGAGTCTGGTATATGACCAGGTAGCGTTAGCCGCCAAGTATTCTCAACAAGATTGTAAGCTAGATAGCTTGTTGGATGGTATAGAGGAGGAATATAGTCAGTCCAAGTGACTGTGTAATTGAATGGACATAATTAGTCCCTAGTCGGATTAAAATCATTTGTCATGGCGGACCTTTTCGCTTCAGCCCCCGGATCCTACAGTCCGGGGTGTGTCCGAATACCCACTCAGTTATACAAAACCGGGGTATGCGCGGAAACCAGGCGTAGGGGTCATAAGTGCTTGAACAGACAAGTACCCAACTAGTTATGTTATATTACATGGATAGTAAGAAACATCTTCCAGGGAGAATAGTTTCGTTAGGGGTTCCTTTCCCTGGGTACGCATGCGCAATGCACATGTCCGGACTGCGAACGATGGCGCAGGATACAAGACTTCTGGGATTTACGTTGTAATAAACAAATACATCATTTGTTCACCGACCGAATATTCTATTAAGGAAACTAGCTTTCGGCTTCACCCAGTCTGAGGTACACATCCAGCTGAACCGGCAGTAACAATCGCAGAGGTGCTCCCCTTATGCCCTAGCCGAATTAACGGGAACGTAGGGCATAAACACAGGAGCCAGGCAACCCATCTTGGCCACATCTTAAGTCATATCTATGCATATAATGGTGAAGAGAAGGCACATATGGAAAAGGAAACGCATATGTGATGGGCAAAAAGCCATTTAAGTAATTATTTTAAGCTTCTGTATAGGAAGCCCCCAGGTATTGCTTACACACATAGTGCGGCCGGAGTGATCCGGGAGTCCGCATTGTATTAAATACTTTGTGTGAAGAGGAAAAAGGTCGAGAAAGGAAAAGGGGTGGAGCATAATTAAAAAGGAGTGGTAAGGAGACGAACACTGAGTTCAGCGTTAGGCATAGAATCTCCGGAGTCTGGCCGCGTTCCATGGGTTCGGCTCGAGTCTGTTATCGGATGCATTACGTAAGCGGTACGCTCCTCCGGTGAGAACTTTGTCAATGACGAAGGGACCTTCCCACTTGGGCTTGAGCTTGTCCTTCTTCTTCTCCGGTAGGCGTAGAACGAGCTCGCTGATATTGTAA
The DNA here is from genome assembly GCA_021437245.1 of Aegilops speltoides. Taxonomy (NCBI): domain Eukaryota; kingdom Viridiplantae; phylum Streptophyta; class Magnoliopsida; order Poales; family Poaceae; genus Aegilops; species Aegilops speltoides. Next base: position 560,479,202 of record CM038147.1, read on the forward strand.
GTTTTGGCCCGCACTTCTCTGATTTGATATCGTCGAGCCTGCTACTGATAGAATGCGGAGCGGGCTTTTGCGACGTCGCGCTCCTCCTCCAGGGCATCCAAGTTATCCTGCCGATCTAACTCGGCTTCCTTCTCTTCGTACATGCGTACGCGTGGCGAATCATGTATTATGTCGCAGGGTAGTACCGCTTCCATGCCGTATACCATCAAAAATGGTGTATATCCGGTGGTGCGATTCGACGTGGTCCGCAGCCCCTAGAGTACGGAGTTAAGCTCTTCGACCCAGTGCGTATCTGACTCTGTCAAGGATCGCACTAGTCTGGGTTTGATGCCGCTCATGATGAGACCGTTTGCCCGCTCTACCTGGCCGTTTGTTTGGGCATGGTAGACGGAAGCCTAATCAAGCTTAATGCCCATTTTTCCGCACCAAGTTTTCACTTCATCGACTGTGAAATTTGAGCCATTATCAGTGATGATGCTATGGGGGACACCGTATCGGTGTACGACCCCGGATATGAAGTCTATTACTGGTCCGGATTAGGCCGTTTTGACTGGTTTGGCTTCTATCCATTTGGTGAACTTGTCCATCATGACCAATAAGTATTTTTTCTTATGGCTTACCCCTTTAAGAGGTCCGACCATATCCAGCCCCCAGACCGCGAATGGCCAAGTTATGGGGATTGTTTGGAGAGCGGTAGGGGGCATATGACTTTGACTGGCAAAGAGCTGGCAACCGACGCAATGTTGGACAAGGTCCTGTGCGTCTTCTCGGGCCGTCGGCCAATAGAAGCCTGTACGGAAGGCCTTGCTGACTAGTGCTCGAGCCGCAGCGTGGTGCTCGCCCAGTTCGGCATGGATTTCAGCCAAGAGCTGCCGCCCTTCCTCTTCGGAGATGCATCTTTGGAGCACTCCGGTAGCAGTTTTCTTGTAGAGTTCCCCTTCATGGACTTTGTAAGCTTTAGAATGCCGGACGATGCAGCGTGCTTCATTTTGGTCTTCGGGGAGCTCCTGCATATTTAGGTAGGCCAAGAAAGGCTTGGTCCACGGGGTGATTACAGCCATGATTTCGTGGGTCGAAGATGTTATTTCGGTGGTAGAGCCTCCGATTATGTCTGATGGTTCGGAATCTAGGGGTGTGTTCGGATCTGTGCTAGTATTGCCGGACTCCCCTTCTCATACTATGGATGTCTTGAACAACCTTTCCAGGAATATGTTAGGTGAGACAGGGTCGCGTTTAGCGTCGATGCGGGCGAGGACGTCCGCCGCTTGTTTTTTTTCTTGAGCCAGATGGTGGAATTCGAGCCCCTCGAACCGAGCTGACATTTTGAGGACGGCATTGCGATAGGCTGCCATTTTCGGATCCTTGGCATCAAAGTCTCCGTTTATTTGTGATATTGCGAGGTTCGTATCCCCGCGCACTTCTAGGCGTTGGATGCCCATAGAGACTGCCATCCGAATACCGTGCAACAGAGCCTCGTATTCGGCTGCATTGTTGGAGCCTGTGTATAATATTTGGAGGATGTACTGGACCGTGTCTCCGGTGGGAGACGTCAGGACTACACCCGCTCCCAATCCGGCCAGCATTTTAGAGACGTCGAAGTGCATGATCCAGTTGTGGTACGCGCCGTACTCTTTAGGGAGTTCGGCTTCTGTCCATTCGGCGACAAAGTCAGCCAGTACTTGCGACTTAATGGCCCGCTGTGGTTTGTATGTTATGTCGAATGGAAGGAGCTCGATAGCCCATTTAGCAATCCGGCCCGTAGCATCGCGGTTATTTATTATGTCATTGAGTGGTACTTCAGAGGCCACCGTAATCGAACACTCTTGAAAGTAGTGTCACAGCTTCCGGGATGCCATGAAGACCGCTATGCTATTTTTTGATAGTGTGGGTATCGGGATTTGCATGGGGTTAGGACTGTGGATACGTAATAAACCGGCTTTTGGAGCGGGAATTTGTATCCGTCAACCTCTCGTTCGACGACGAGCACTGCGCTTACAACTTGATGTGTTGTAGCTATGTACAGCAGCATAGGCTCGTCAATATTTGGCGCTGTTAGGACTGGATTACTGGCCAGTACGGTCTTTATTTCATCGAGTTCGGCCGCAGCTGCATCCGTCCACACGAAGTGTTCGGTGCGCCGAAGAAGGCGGTAAAGAGGTAGTGCCTTTTCTCCTAATCTGGATATAAAGCGGCTCAAAGCGGCCACGCATCCAGCTAGTTTCTGGATGTGCTTGAGGTCTGTTGGTATAGCCAACTATGACAGAGCTCGAATTTTTGCCGGATTCGCTTCCATTCCTCTATTGGAAACGATGAAGCCCAGCAGTTTCCCAGAAGGGACACCGAAAATGCATTTCTCCGGATTCAGTTTGATGTCGTAAGTCCGGAGGTTATCGAATGTAAGCCTCAAGTCATCTATTAGGGTTTCGACGTGTCTTGTTTTTATGACCACATCGTCCACATATGCCTCCACTGTTTTGCCGATTTGCTTTTCCAGGCATGTTTGAATCATGCGTTGATAGGTTGCGCCGGCGTTCTTAAGCCCGAAAGGCATAGTGTTGAAGCAAAAAGGGCCATATGGCGTTATGAAAGCTGTTGCAGCTTGATCAGACTCTGCCATCTTTATTTAGTGGTATCCAGAGTATGTGTCGAGGAAACACAGCGAGTCGTGTCTTGCTGTGGAATCGATAATTTGATCGATGCGAGGGAGGGGAAAGGGATCCTTGGGGAAAGCTTTGTTGAGGTCTTTAAAGTCGACACATAGGCGCCAGGATTTGTCCTTCTTTGGTACCATTACCAGATTTTCCAGCCAATCCGGATGCTTGATATCTCTGATGAATCCGGCTTCGAGTAGTTTGGCTAGGTCTTCCCCCATGGCTTGCCGTTTGGGCTCTGAAAACCGCCTTAGAGTCTGCTTGACCGGTTTGTATCATTTTAGTATATTGAGGCTGTGTTCGGCCAATCAGCGTGGGATGCCCGGCATGTCCGATGGGTGCCAGGAAAAAATGTCCCAACTCTCGCATAAGAAGTCTTGCAGTGCGGTGTCCATTGTGGGGCTCCACTGTGTCTCGATAGAAGCTGTCTTTGTGGGGTCCGTCGGATGGACTTGGAATTTGACTATCTCGTCCGCGGGTTTGAATGAGGTGGTCTTGGTGTTGGGGAACGTAGTAATTTCAAAAATTTTCCTACGCACATGCAAGATCATGGTGATGCATAGCAACGAGAGGGGAGAGTGCTGTCTACGTACCCTCGTAGACCGAAGCGGAGGCGATCACAACGTAGAGGAAGTAGTCGTACGTTCTCCTCGCGATCCAACCGATCCCGGCGCCGTTACTCCGACGCCCCCGTGTTCTTGACACACGTACAGCTCGATGACGCTCCTCGGCTCCAATCCAAAGAGAGCTTCGGGAGGGAGAGTTTCACAAGACGACGGCGTGGTGGCGATCTTGATGTTCTACCGGCGCAGGCTTCGGCTAAGCTTTATGCACGATATGACCGAGGTGGAATATGGTGGAGGGGGGCACCGCACACGGCTAAGGAACGATCCGTAGATCAACTTGTGTGTTCTAGGGTGCCCCCCTGCTCCCGTATATAAAGGAGCAAGGGGGAGGGGGCCGGCCGGCCAAGAGGAGGCGCGCCAGGGAGTCCTACTCCCTCTGGGAGTAGGATTCCCCCTCCAATCCTAGTTGGAATAGGATTCACCGGAGGGGAAAGAGAGAGAGGGGCGGCCCACCTTTCCTAGTCCTAGTAGGACTAGGGAAGGGGAGGCGCATGCCACCTAGGGCTGGCCCTTTCTCCTTTCCACCAAGGCCCACTATGGCCCATATAGTTCCGGGGTTCGGTAACCTCCGGTACTCGTAAAATTCGATTTCACCGGAACCATTCCGAACTCCAAATATAGGCTTCCAATATATCAATCTTTATGTCTCGACCATTTCGAGACTCCTCGTCATGTCCGTGATCACATCCGGACTCGAACTCCTTGGTACATCAAAATACATAAACTCATAATATAACCGCCATGAAACCTTAAGCGTGCGGACCCTACGGTTCGAGAACAATGTAGACATGACCGAGACACGTCTCCGGTCAATTACCAATAGCGGGACCTGGATGCCCATATTGGCTCCTACATATTCTACGAAGATCTTTATCGGTCAGACCGCATAACAACATACGTTTGTTCCCTTTGTCATCGGTATGTTACTTGCCCGAGATTCGATCGTCGGTATCCAATATTAGTTCAATATCGTTACCGGCAAGTCTCTTTACTCGTTCCGTAATGCATCGTTCTGTAACTAACTCATTAGCTACATTGCTTGCAAGGCTTATAGTGATGTGCATTACCGAGAGGGCCCAGAGATACCTCTCCGACAATCGGAGTGACAAAACCTAATCTCGAAATACGCCAACCCAACATCTGCCTTTGGAGACACCTGTAGTACTCCTTTATAATCACCCGATTCGTTGTGACGTTTGGTAGCACCAAAGTGTTCCTCCGTAAACGGAGTTGCATAATCTCACGATTCATGGAACATGTATATGTCATGGATAAAGCAGTAGCAACACACTAAACGATCGTGTGCTAAGCTAATGGAATGGGTCATGTCAATCAGATCATTCTACTAATGATGTGACCTTGTTAATCAAATGACAACTCTTTTTGTCCATGGTTAGGAAACTTTAACCATCTTTGATTAACAAGCTAGTCAAGTAGAGGCATACTAGTGACACTCTGTTTGTCTATGTATTCACACATGTATTATGTTTCCGGTTAATACAATTCTAGCATGAATAATAAACATTTATCATGATAGGTAAGGAAATAAATAATAACTTTATTATTGCCTCTAGGGCATATTTCCTTCAGTCTCCCACTTGCACTAGAGTCAAGAATCTAGATCACATCACCATGTGATTGACACCGATAGTTCACATCATCATGTGATTAACACCCATAGTTCACATCGCCATGTGACCAACACCCAAAGGGTTTACTAGATTCAGTAATCTAGTTCACATCGCTATGTGATTAACACCCAAAGAGTACTAAGGTGTGATCATGTTTTGCTTGTGAGAGAATCTTAGTCAACGGGTCTTTCACATTCAGATCCGTTATGTATTTTACAAATTTCTATGTCAACAATACTCCGCACGGAGCTACTCTAGCTAATTGCTCCCACTTTCAATATGTATCTAGACCGAGACTTAGAGTCATCTAGATTGGTGTCAAAACTTGCATCGACGTAACCCTTTTACGACGAACCTTTTGTCACCTCCATAATCGAGAAACATATCCTTATTCCACTAAGGATAATTTTTTAACCGCTGTCCAGTGATCTACTCCTAGATCACTATTGTACTCCCTTGCCAAACTTAGTGCAGGGTATACAATAGATCTGGCACACAGCATGGCATACTTTATAGAACCTATGGCCAAGGCATAGGGAATGACTTTCATTCTCTTTCTATCTTCTGCCGTGGTCGGGTTTTGAGTCTTAATCAATTTCACACCTTGTAACACAGGCAAGAACTCTTTCTTTGACTGTTCCATTTTGAACTACTTCAAAATCTTGTCAAGGTATGTACTCATTGAAAAAACTTATCAAGCGTCTTGATCTATCTCTATAGATCTTGATGCACAATATGTAAGTAGCTTCACCGAGGTCTTTCTTTGAAAAACTTCTTTCAAACACTCCTTTATGCTTTGCAGAATAATTCTACATTATTTCCGATCTACAATATGTCATTCACATATACTTATCAGAAATGCTGTAGTGCTCCCACTCACTTTCTAGTAAATACAAGCTTCACTGCAAGTCTGTATAAACTATATGCTTTGATCAACTTATCAAAGCGTATATTCCAACTCCGAGATGCTTGCACCAGTTCATAGATGCACATTTTGTTAACACCTTTAGGATCGACAAAACCTCTTGGTTGCATCACATACAACTCTTCTTTAATAACTCCATTAAGGAATGCAGTTTTGTTTATCCATTGGCCAGATTTCATAAAATGCGGCAATTGCTAACATGATTCGGACAGACTTTTAAGCATCGATACGAGTGAGAAAAATCTCATTGTATTCAACATCTTGAACTTTGTCAAAAACCTTTTTCGACAAGTCTAGCTTTGTAGATAGTAACACTACTATCAGCGTCCGTCTTCCTCTTGAAGATCCATTTATTTTCTATGGCTTGCCGATCATCGGGCAACTCCACCAAAGTCCACACTTTGTTCTCATACATGGATCTGATCTCGATTTCATGGCCTCAAGCCATTTCATGAATCTGGGCTCATCATCGCTTCCTCATAGTTCGTAGGTTCATCATGATCTAGTTACATGACTTCCGAACAGGATTACCGTACCACTCAGTGCGGATCTCACTCTGGTTTACCTACGAGATTCGGTAGTAACTTGATCGAAGTTACATGATCATCATCATTAGCTTCCTCACTAATTGGTGCGATAGTCACAGAACAGATTTCGTGATGAACTACTTTCCAATAAGGAGAAGGTACAATTACCTCATCAAGTTCTACTTTCCTCCCACTCACTTCTTTCGAGAGAAACTCCTTCTCTAGAAAGGATCCATTTATTAGCAACGAATGTTTTGCCATCGGATCTGTGATAGAGGGTGTACCCAACAATTTCCTTTGGGTATTCTATGAAGACACACTTCTCCGATTTGGGTTTGAGCTTATCAGGATGAAACTTTTTCACATAAGCATTGCAGCCCCAAACTTTAAGAAACGACAACTTTGGTTTCTTGCTAAACCACAGTTCATATAGTGTCGTCTCAACGGATTTAGATGGTGCCCCATTTAACGTGAATGCAGCTGTCTCTGATGCATGATCCCAAAACGATATTGGTAAATCGGTAAGAAACATCATAGATTGTACTATATCCAATAAAGTACGGTTATGACGTTCAGACACACCATTATGATGTGGTGTTCGGTGGCATGAATTTGTGAAACTATTCCACATTGTTTTAATTGAAGACCAAACTCAGAACTCAAATATTTGTCTCCGCGATCAGATCGTAGAAACCTTATTTTCTTGTAACGATGATTTTTCCACTTCACTCTGAAATTCTTTGAACCTTTCAACTATTTCAGACTTATGTTTCATCAAGTAGATATACCCATATCTGCTCAAATCATCTGTGAAGGTCGAAAATAACGATAACCGCCATGAGCCTTAACACTCATTGGATCGCATACATCAAGATGTATTATTTCCAATAAGTCGGTTGCTCGCTCCATTGTTCCGTGAACGGAGTCTTAGTCATCTTGCCCATGAGGCATGGTTCGCAAGCATCAAGTGATTCATAATCAAGTGATTCCAAAATCCCATCAGCATGGAGTTTCTTCATGCGCTTTACACCAATATGACCTAAACGGCAAAGTGCCACAAATAAGTTGCACTATCATTATTAACTTTGCATCTTTTGGTTTCAATATTATGAATATGTGTATCACTACGATCGAGATCCAATGAACCATTTTCATTGGATGTGTAACCATATAAGGTTTTATTCATGTAAGCAGAACAACAGTTTATTCTCTTACTTAAATGAATAACCGTATTGCAATAAACACGATCAAATCATATTCATGCTCAACGCAAACACCAAATAACATTTATTTAGGTTCAACACTAATTCGAAAGTATAGGGAGTGTGCGATGATGATCATATCAATCTTGAAACTACTTTCAACACACATCGTCACTTCACCCTTAACTAGTTTTCGCATTATATACGCAACTCCTGTTTGAGTTACTACTCTTAGCAACCGAACCAGTACCAAATACCGAGGGGTTGCTATAAACACTAGTAAAGTACATATCAATAACATGTATATCAAATATACTTTTGTTTACTTTGCCATCCTTCTTATCCGCCAAATACTTGGGGTAGTTCTCGCTTCAAAGAACCAGTCCCTTTGCGCAGAGAAGCACTTAGTCTCGTGCTTAGGTCCAGACTTGGGCTTCTTCACTTGAGCAGCAACTTGCTTGCCGTTCTTCTTGAAGTTCCCTTCTATCCCTTTGCCCTTTCTTGAAACTAGTGGTCTTGTTAACCATCAACACTTGATGTTCTTTCTTGATTTCTACCTTCATTGATTTCATCATCATGAAAACTCGGAATCATTTTCATCATCCCTTGCATACTATAGTTCATCACGAAGTTCTACTAACTTGGTGATGGTGACTAGAGAATTCATCAATCACTATCTTATCGGAAGATTAACTCCCACTTGATTCAAGCGATTGTAGTACCTGCATAATCTGAGCACATGCTCACTAGTTGAGCGATTCTCCTCCACCTTTTAGCTATAGAACTTGTTGGAGACTTCATATCTCTCAACTCGGGTATTTGCTTGAAATATTAACTTCAATTCCTGGAACATCTCATATGATCCATGATGTTCAAAACATCTTTGATGTCCCGATTCTAAGCCATAAAGCATGGTGCACAAAACTATCAAGTAGTCATCATATTGAGCTAGCCAAACGTTCATAACGTCTGCATCTGCTCCTGCAATAGGTCTGTCACCTAGCGGTGCATCAAGGACATAATTCTTCTGCGCAGCAATGAGGATAAACCTTAGATCACGGATCCAATCCGCATCATTGCTACTAACATTCAACACAATTTTCTCTAGTAACATATTAAAAATAAACATATGAAAGCAACAACGCAAGCTATTGATCTACAACATAATTTGCAAAATACTACCAGGACTAAGTTCATGATAAATTTAAGTTCAATTAATCATATTACTTAAGAACTCCCACTTAGATATACATCTCTCTAGTCATCTAAGTGACCACGTGATCCAAATCAACTAAACCATAACCGATCATCACGTGAGATGGAATAGTTTTCAATGGTGAACATCTTATGTTGATCATATCTACTATATGATTCACGCTCGACCTTTCGGTCTCCGTGTTCCGAGGCCATATCTGCATATGCTAGGCTCGTCAAGTATAACTGAGTATTCTGCGTGTGCAAAACTGGCTTGCACCCGTTGTAGATAGACGAGAGCTTATCACACCCGATCATCACGTGGTGTCCGGGCACGATTTAACTTTGGCAACGGTGCATACTCGGGAGAACACTTCTTGATAATTTAGTGAGAGATCATCTTATAATGCTAACGCCAATCAAAGCAAGATAAGATGCATAAAAGATAAACATCACATGCAAATCAATATAAGTGATATGATATGGTCATCATCATCTTGTGCTTCGTGATCTCCATCTCTCGCAGCACCATCATGATCACCATCGCCACCGCGCGACACCTTGATCTCCATCGTAGCATCGTTGTCGCCTCGCCAATCTTATGCTTCTACGACTATCGCTACCGCTTAGTGATAAAGTAAAGCATTACAGTAGCATTGCATTTCATACAATAAAGCGACAACCATATGGCTCCTGCCGATTGCCGATAACCGGTTACAAAACATGATCATCTCATACAATAAAATATAGCATCACGTCTTGACCATATCACATCACATCATGCCCTGCAAAAACAAGTTAGACGTCCTCTACTTTGTTGTTGCAAATTTTACGTGGCTGCTACGGGCTTAAGCAAGAACCAATCTCACCTACGCATCAAAACCACAACGATACTTCGTCAAATAGACTCCGTTTAACCTTCTCAAGGACGGCGTAGCCACACTCGGTTCAACTAATGTGAGAGAGACAGACACCCGCCAGTCACCTTTAAGCAACGAGTGCTCGTAGCGGTGAAACCAGTCTCGCGTAAGCGTACGCGTAATGTCGGTCCGGGCCACTTCATCTCACAATACCGCTGAACCAAAGTATGACATGCTGGTAGGTAGTATGACTTGTATCGCCCACAACTCACTTGTGTTCTACTCGTGCAAAACATCAAACCATAAAAACGTAGGCTCGGATGCCACTGTTGGGGAACGAGTAATTTCAAAAATTTCCACGCACACGCAAGATCATGGTGATGCATAGCAACGAGAGGGAGAGTGCTGTCTCACGCCCTCGTGAGACCGACCAAGCGAAGCAATCACAACGTAGAGGAAGTAGTCGACGTTCTCCTCGCGATCCAACCGATCCGGCGCCGTTATTCGGCGCCCCGTGTTCTTGACACACGTACAGCTCGATGACGCTCCTCGGCTCCAATCCAAGAGAGCCGGGGAGGAGAGTTTTCGTCAAGACGACGGCGTGGTGACGATCTTGATGTTCTACGGCGCAGGCTTCGCCTAAGCTTTGCGACGATATGACCGAGGTGGAATATGGTGGAGGGGGGCACCGCACACGGCTAAGGAACGATCCGTAGATCAACTTGTGTGTTCTAGGGTGCCCCCCTGCCCCCGTATATAAAGGAGCAAGGGGGAGGGGGCCGGCCGGCCAAGAGGAGGCGCGCCAGGGAGTCCTACTCCCTCTGGGAGTAGGATTCCCCCTCCAATCCTAGTTGGAATAGGATTCACCGGAGGGGGAAAGAGAGAGAGGGGGCCGGCCCACCTTTCCTAGTCCTAGTAGGACTAGGGGAAGGGGGGAGGCGCGCGGCCACCTAGGGCTGGCCCTTTCTCCTTTCCACCAAGGCCCACTATGGCCCATATAGTTCCCGGGGGGTTCCGGTAACCTCCCGGTACTCCGGTAAATTCCCGATTTCACCCGGAACCATTTCGAACTCCAAATATAGGCTTTCAATATATCAATCTTTATGTCTCAACCATTTCGAGACTCCTCGTCATGTCCGTGATCACATCCGGGACTCCGAACTCCTTCGGTACATCAAAATACATAAACTCATAATATAACCGTCATCGAAACCTTAAGCGTGCGGACCCTACGGTTCGAGGACAATGTAGACATGACCGAGACACGTCTCCGGTCAATAACCAATAGCGGGACCTGGATGCCCATATTGGCTCCTACATATTCTACGAAGATCTTTATCGGTCAGACCGCATAACAACATACGTTTGTTCCCTTTGTCATCGGTATGTTACTTGCCCGAGATTCGATCGTCGGTATCCAATACCTAGTTCAATCTCGTTACCGGCAAGTCTCTTTACTCGTTCCGTAATGCATCATTCTGTAACTAACTCATTAGCTACATTGCTTGCAAGGCTTATAGTGATGTGCATTACCGAGAGGGCCCAGAGATACCTCTCCGACAATCGGAGTGACAAAACCTAATCTCGAAATACGCCAACCCAACATCTGCCTTTGGAGACACCTGTAGTACTCCTTTATAATCACCCGATTCGTTGTGACGTTTGGTAGCACCAAAGTGTTCCTCCGTAAACGGAGTTGCATAATCTCATAGTTACTGGAACATGTATATGTCATGGATAAAAGCAGTAGCAACATACTAAACGATCGTGTGCTAAGCTAATGGAATGGGTCATGTCAATCAGATCATTCTACTAATGATGTGACCTTGTTAATCAAATGACAACTCTTTTTGTCCATGGTTAGGAAACTTTACCCATCTTTGATTAACAAGCTAGTCAAGTAGAGGCATACTAGTGACACTCTGTTTGTCTATGTATTCACACATGTATTATGTTTCCGGTTAATACAATTCTAGCATGAATAATAAACATTTATCATGATAGGTAAGGAAATAAATAATAACTTTATTATTGCCTCTAGGGCATATTTCCTTCACTTGGGTCGCTTGTCGAGTATCACGTCATCCCTGTCCACGGTGGCCCGTAGTGTTGTTAATTCTTCGGCTGCTAGGGCTTCAGATAGTGCTTCTAGGGCTAGTGCTGCGGTTTTGTTTTCGACGCGAAGTGCGACGTCTGGATCACTGGCTAGAGTGATGATTCCGTTGGGGCCGGGAATTTTAAGCTTCATGTACCCGTAATGGGGTATAGCTCGAAAGCTTGTAAACGCGTCCCGCCCTAGAAGCGTGTGGTATCCGCTGCTAAAAGGATCCACTTGGAATGTGATTTCTCGGACCTATAATTCTCGAGGGTGCCGAATACCACATCGAGTGTGATTTTTCCTGCACACCGCGCTTCCCGACTAGGAATAATTCCCCTGAAGGTTGTGCCGCTTTGTTTAATGCAGCTTTTGTCAATTTCCATCTTGTTGAGTGTTTCTTCATAGATCAAATTTAATCCGCTTCCGCCGTCCATGAGCACTTTGGTGAAACCAAAGCTGTCCATGATTGGGCTAAGGACCAGAGCGGCTGGTGCCCGGATAGTCTGGAATCGAGGTTCATCATTGGCATTGAAAGTTATAGCAGTGTCGTTCCAGGGGTTTATTTTTGCCACATGGCAAATTTCAGCGGAGCTTTGATGAGCTCGCTTGCGCCTATTGTTTGAGGCAAAAGTGTCGAAGACTGTTAGTACCGTATTGTGTTTGTTGGCGGTACGTTGTTCTGCTTTATGTCTTGCAAGAAGATCCTCGCCACTTTTTGCAACCTGCCGGAGTATCCAACATGCCCTAAGGCTATGAGTTGTTATTGTGTCCGGAGTACTGTGGAGCTTACATGGCCCATTGAGCCATTCTTCCAATACGGTTCCCCGCCTTGGGGTGGGCTTTGGTTTCTTGGGGATGTGGTCGGCCGACTTACAAAATTCTGTTTGGGTTTTCCAGGCGCTTTCCTTCGCACAGTACTTTTGTACTATGGTTGCCAAGTCCGCAAAGTGCACTATGTCACGGTGACTTATAGCATTGAGGATTCCTTTGTTCGTGCAGTTTTTGCAGAAAAGGGAGACTACGTCCTCCTCGCGGCAGTCCTTGACCTTGTTTAGCACAAGGAGGAATCGGGCCCAGTAACGGTGTACTGTCTCCTGGGGCTCTTGCCTGATATGCGAGAGACGGTTTAAGTCCGTGTGGGTGGAAATAGCTGAATCCAGATTCTGATCCGATCTGGTACCCAGGGGCATGAGAGCTTCCGAGCCTGACAGCTTGGGATCCGGGGTACTGCCCAATTTCTCCGGCCCCATGCCAGATTCTAAGTTCGGGATCCGGGTCATGTCTTCCCTTGGGCGGGTGTCCGGCTCTGGGAGGTCGGTGATCTGGACATAATTCGTCCTCAAAATCGAGGGGTAGTCCATGTGCGGTTCCTCCACTACCTCTATCTCATGGGTGGCCGGCGGGGATTTAATGTCCCTTTGGTCGGGTTCAAGCCCAATCCGGTCATAGTTCGTATCGACTCCTAGAGCGGCGATGCGATCCAAGAGCTCATTAAGGGAGGGGAGCTCTATCGGATCTATCTGTTCGGCGAGTTCCGAATTGATGCGGAGGTTATGCGTGATGACCCGAGAGGCCATCGTCGGCGCGACGGCCGATGGGGTAGCCATGACGAAGCCGCCAAGTCGGAGAGTGTGGCCTACAGCCAGAGCTCCCCCAGAGGTAATGTTGTCCTGGACAACGGGATGAGCCATCGAGCCTTGCAGCGACGACACAGAGGAACTCTCAATGAAAGCACCAATGTCGGCGTCAAAACCGGCCGATCTCGGGTAGGGGGTCCCGATCTGCGCGTCTTAGGCTAATGGTAACAGGAAGCAAGGGACACAATTTTTACCCAGGTTCGGGCCCTCTCGATGGAGGTAAAACCCTACTTCCTGCTTGATTAATATTGACGATATGAGTAGTACAAGAGTAGATCTACCACGAGATCGTAGAGGCTAAACCCTAGAAGCTAGCCTATGATGATTATGATTGTAATTGTGATCGGCCTTCTAAGGACCAACCTCTCCGGTTTATATAGACACCAAAGAGGGCTAGGGTTTACATGGAGTCGGTTACAAGGAAGGTAATACGATATTTGGATCGCCAAGCTTGTCTTGTACGCAAAGGAGAGTCCCATCCGAACACGGAACGGAGTCTTAAGTCTTGTATTTTCACGCTTCAATAGTCCGGACGATGTATATAGTCCGGCAGTCCGGATACCCCCTAATCCAGGACTCCCTCAGGCCCTTCCTTCCCCTCCGCCCCCCCCTGCCGCGCGCACCTCCTAACCCGGGTTCAGGGCAGGCGGCGGGTGCCCTTCGCCGACGGGCGCCCGGCGGCCTGGTGGCTGCCTGGCGGTGGCCCGGGGCGTTGGTGGCGCCGTCCTTTGGCGGCGGGGCGGCCTGGTGGCGCTGGTTGGCCGGCGGCGCGTCCCCGACCCAGATATGGGCCCTTAGGGCCCCATCTGGGTCCTAGCAGGCCGGCCGCCGGGCGTGACCTCGTTGTCTGCTACGCGGTGAGGAGGAGGAGCAACTCGGATTTGGGGCGGCGGCACCGACGTCCTGCCAGCAGTAGCGCGAAGGCGGGAGCTTTACAGGCCCACGAGGGCTCGGCCGGGCCTGGTGTGCTCCAGCTATTGCGTCCGGACGGCTACCGTCGCTGACGGTGGATGTGGGGCCCTCCCGCGTGCCGACGGGCTGTTGCCCTAGTCCCGGCTCTGATTCCTTGTCGTGTTGTCCTCACTTCGCGGTGCCGTGGTGAGACGGCATGGGGGCCTCATGACCGCGTTGGCGCACGGTGGTGGTTGGTTTAGTGGCAGGCTCCGGGGCGCCCGAGGTGCGGGTTGGGACCGGTGGAAACCCCTGTTGGCATGGCCGACACCGGCGCGGTGGCGCCTGTGGGTGCCTCCTGACCTTCCGAGAGGGCGTCGGGGCTACCCTTCCTCTCGCCTCGTCGTGTACCGGGGGAAACCCTTGGCAGCAGCGTCGTCATCATCGCGATCCTTCTTGAAGGTGTTGATAGGTGCCGGCGCTTCGGAGTCTTGGAGTCTAGTGGAAGATCCTGGTGGGCGCTGCAATCGCGAGGCTTCTTCGTTTTTGTTGATCCGCCGTTGTCGGCATTTGTTTCTTTGGCTTTTCTCTGTCTTTTTTTTGGGCGTGTCTGTGCTGCTTCCGCCCCAGCAGCTATTCCTGTATGGTTCGGTTGGTTGCTTTGTATACAAAGCGGGGGAAACCCTTTTTCGGCAGGCACATCGCCGAAAATTCTGAAATAAATCCAGAAATAATGCGAGCACCAGGATTTGAATTCTGATGGGTTGGGAATACCACTGTCCACTAACCATCTCAACCACGCAATAGCTACGTGTAACGCGACCATTTTAGCTACGTGCCAGCGTGTGAGCCGCTGCCCACACAGACCTCCTGTGCGATCGGCCGCCTGCTGGGCCATGCGTCATGCGTGGGCTGCCACCTCACACGCGCCTTGGAGGGAGGCAGCCTGACTGGACCGGCCCATCGAGCTGTACCGCGGGAGGAAAAAAAGATATCAACAAACGGAGTCAGGCGCGATGTTAGTAATGGAACTGGCGACCAAACACTTGCGACTGCGTGCTCCTAGCCACTCCAGCTGACTAGCATTTTAGGTACTGTAACATCGCGTAACTAGAAGAGGTTACAACACCCATACAACCAGACTGATCTACTATAGCGAACCGGACTGGTCTACTGTAGCGAGCTGTGATGGCGGGAACTACATCGAGTCCTACGACTGCTCTAAGGCTATCTCTGATCTTTTTTTTTATTATTTTGAAGTCGCTCCAGAGGATCTGGATTCATTAAAAAGGAGAGAGTTGTCAACTTAATATACAAAAACCGGGCTAAAACCATCATAAAATCCCACACATGGCAACACCGTCTGTCCTGGCTACCCAGACGAAGATGCACATACCACTGAGAAGAAAAAAACACTGTCAAGATTGTCACCAAGCTTCGTAGTGATCACTCCATGAGCGAGCGAGTACGACTTCCCCATCAACTTCATCAACGAAGCCTTCATCGCAGCAGACGCCAAGACCCATACTGGCCCATGCCAAACAGACGACCACCCGCACCGGTGTCTAGACAGCTCCGACTTGAGCGTTGAGACTGCGCCGAGCCGGATGCCGCAGCCGAACCACACAATTCTTGCATAATATTCATGGATACATCTTTCGCTGCTATTCACGTCGCATACGTACACAATATTCATACAAATAAGAGTATATTTGTTGACAAAGCTCACTAGTGGGGTATAATTTACATTGAGCCTGGCTTGTAGGTACGACATCATGTAATTGCTATGGACGTGCTTGCCAATGGAAGAGAGCTCATCTTCGAGAAATACTCCATGGCTGTCATGTTTTCCTCATGAATGTTGGCAATCCTTATCTTGTTACTGATGACTCGTGCTCAAAATTGACCTGAGAACATATTCTCAAGCATGGTCCAGGTTTGTGGCACGCTCGTCATTCACGCCACCCGTGTCAAGACGTCTTTTAGAAACAAATTGAGGATATCTCCTAGGACGTATTAGTCCTAAGCCAACCACATAGGCCGGATTGGAGGTTCACTCTTTTCCTCATTAGTTGTTTTCTTGATAATCTTGCGTGGTGTCAGGGGAGATCCATCAATATAAGTAGTGAGTTGGGCACCACGAACTGTGGGCAAGACTTGTACTCCCACATAATGTAGTGTTCCCTTGTGAGTTTTCCGATATTTATTCGCTGAGGGAAGGAGGAATGGAGGAAAAAGATGATGCCATTGATACGAATCTAGGAAAGGGTAGCTATCTTACAACCAGGGCCGGGCCGGTAAAATCCACGGCCCTGTGCGAAAATAAAAAATGGGGCCCTATGTCACCAAAAAAATGAACTAACGAGCAATTATAATGTATATATCTCATAGAATAAGTTTTATTATATAATATTTTACATAACTATTGGACATATAAAAATCATACCTATTTATCTCCTGGTTGCTATTTATTTAAACAACATCATTCTTCTAGTATTCTTTGAAATGAAATCTTCAATGATATTCTCGTAATCAATCTTCTCCAACACTTCACGGATCGATCCGATGAGGCAACGAGTCTGAAATTTGAAAGAGGAAGCTAGGAAGGCAACAATGGCAGCGGCCTGAATCCGACCGATCTGATGAGACGAAGGCGACGAGACAATTTGTTTCCTATAGCAAAGCCGATGCGACCAGTCTCCAGATCGAGAGACGAGATGTCGTGATGAACTTCTGTAGGCTGTAGCGATCCTTTTTTTTTTACCGTCGGCACCATATTATCGATCGTAGATCGAGCGGTTTCCTTTTTTTGTGAAATCTCGATCCAGCATCAGCGGCCAGCGCTCCTGCGTTCGATGGCCTAGAGGCTCAGCTCCAAAATTTCGGGCCCCCCAAAATTGTGGGCCCTGTGCGGGCCGCACATTTGGCACCACTATGGGCCCGGCCCTGCATATATCTTATATCTTATATCTTATATCTTATCTTATATTTACTAATCGGAGGCACCATACAACCATCCACGTTAATCCTCAAAAATGACATATAAATAACCATTAGATCTTAATCCTACGTCTAGAAATAACCATGCGAGTCTTCATGTTAATCCTCAAAAATACCTATAAATAAGAGGCACCATACAAGCATCCACGTTAATCCTCAAAAATGACATATAAATAACCATTAGATCTTAATCCTACGTCTAGAAATAACCATGCGAGTCTTCATGTTAATCCTCAAAAATACCTATAAATAACCATTAGATCTTAATCTTGCCTCTAGAATTAACTATTTCCTCATGTATGGAAGTCCGTACGTTAAAAAGTGAGATCCGATCAGCCAAAGAGTCCATAGGTATTAAACTTGGAAGGAAATTTGCGACGTGAAGGAAAAAAAGAAAAAAAGAAGGACCCACGCCCTTAAAAAAAGGAGAGCGTGTAGACTAAAATCACCTAGCAAGTACAAGATTTTCTCCCTTCAAAAAAAAAAAGTACAAGATTTTCTTTGCTGATCAAAAAGAAAAAAAGAAGGGCACATCCCCTTAAAAAGGGAGACGTGTAGACTAAAATCACCTTGCAAGTTCAAGATTCTCTTTTTTTTTTTTTGCCGGGAAGATTATCTTTCCTGATCTATGATGTTACACATCCATACATAACACGGCCAGCAATACATGTACATCACATCACGGATGATGATGTTCTCTTCCATAAAAATCTGCGTACACTACTTCACTGTATTGTACACAGCCACAACTCATATATTTTTTCACCGGGTACAACTCACATATGCATGTACTATATTAATCCTATCCATAAATCACACTCAAGTGTATATTCTCAAATCTGTACGTGACATGCACACTTGGCGCTTTCTAAATATAAAGAAATTACTATATAAAAGGATCTAAATCTATGTGAAAAACATATTTAATAAAATAATATTAGATTACATTTTTTCCAAAATGGCTAAACTGTGCAAGTGCATCAGAAAACCACCGAGTTCAAACATAGGGTGTAAGTTTCATATTTATATGATATTCATGAAATAAAAGCACAATGCAAGAGTGCTTATGCCTGATAAAAATGCAATTTGATAGTAATTAAAAGGATAGATGTGCTCCGTATAAATTCATGGCATAAGAATCACGTGGATAAAGCTCTATATCATGGACTGAGGTATAGGCTGATGGCAAAAATAAGGACTGAGATACAGGCTGGCGGTCATGGCCTAAACAAAATCATCATCATTAGTTTTACCCGATGGCTCAGTTGGAATGTTAATTTTGAAAATATATAATAATTTTTTGGCAGGCATAAAATAATTAGGCATTTTTTTGAGAAAAACAAAGGGGTGAGCTTCTATAAGTATATGTGCAATTTAAAAATATTCTAGCAGACTTCCAAATTTTACTGTTCAAGTTTTTATAATACAATGATGGATTTTCGAACTATACAATCGAAGTACAAAAATGATCTGAACAAAACCAAAATATAGTGAAATATTAAAAAGACATAGAAGGCTTCCATGAGTTTAAAAAAATTCAAGAAATTCAATGATCTTCCAAACATTTAAAAGTACACCGATGCGCAGGAACTGAGCCGCGACCCATACTGAGGCCTGTTGTTCATCAGTATACTGGACTGATGAGCTCTTAACTGGTGAGTGCGGCGACGAATTAGATCAGGGTCTATGTGTGTCCAGACACACACAAAGCACACATGGACGCGGCTAAGAGTGATCGACGTAAATAATTGCCGAGGCAATGATTGTTGCTCACACGTGTTTTGGAAAACTATTTTAATCACAAGTATGCATATGGAAGGATGGAGTAACCGGGCCAATAGTGAGTGGTAGAAAGCAAAACCACTGATAATATATGTATAATAATGTTAAAAACATAGGGCATCGTCATATGAATTTAGAAATTATGAAGTTTAGAAAACATTAAAAATGTATAATGGTGTGATTATTTTTCTAGAGCTGTATATTCTTCATCCATAATTTTTCTTCAATTTCTCATTAGAAGCCACAACTAAAGACATCTAGACATTTTGCAAATGTAGCCATCTGGCCATATTATTGTCTGCCGTCCAAAAGGAGAAACAAAGCATCAAAATCATCTCCAAATCGTGTTTCAATGCAAAGAGGGGGCACATTGGTCAATGGAAAAGAAATCAATGAAGCTAGAGGTTTTCTAGTTAAAATTATGAATTTTTTAAACGCCAGCCCACATGATCTTCACTATGATAGGTGAGAAGAAGATATGCTTAACGCTTTCTCCCTTCCCTCGGAAAACACACAAGCCATTAGAAGGGCCATGTCTCTTAGCCACCTGATCGCCAGTAAGCAACGTTCCCAGACAGCTCCCGAAGGAACCCGTTAGTTTTAAGTGGAAGCAGGATATGCTAAGGGAGGCAGAAGTGCTCCAATACCGACAATTGACAGAGCCATAAACAAAATGCCCGCGGGCCCTTGAGAACTTCTATGAACTCTTGAAATAAGTGGCATGCTTAGGTCTGACCCACCTGCATATGGTTTCAGATAGTGCGCTGATCCATGTGGCCCGATCCGTCTAGGGCTTTGACTGGACGTGAAAGGGGACAGACCATGGTGAATTCATTTTGGTCTCTGTTAGGCTAGGTCATAGTGACATGAAAAACCAAGGTTGAGCCCATGTCTTTGATGACATGCAAGGGCACATGGCTATTGCATTTCATGATAAGTAAATGTTGAATCCCATAGGGAGCAAATAGGAAGGCACTAGCAACCCCGCAACTAAGTTGTCTTTGTAGCTACGTTCGCACCCAAACCAAAAATTTGAAATAATCTATTCTATCGGTTGCTAGGAAACGATAATAAAAGGATTTTTAACTAAACTACAAATTAGAATGCAAAAATAAACTGGAATTGGCATTCGTCATGGAATAGTTCGTCCGAACAATTTCACCATATATCTCTGTCCCTTCTTGCGCGGCAGTCTCCATATATAGTTGTAAATTCTTTTTGACAATTTGTCATCGATTGTTCCCACCACCCGCCATGCTACTCTCGCCTCCCAAATTTCCCTATTGCCATTCCCCTTCCCGGCTGCTCCCATCATCGTCGTTGCCGCACTGGTTTCTGCCCCACCTAGAGGCCAGTTATGGCCGCGTCCGAGAGCTCACTGAAGAGGATGGCTTTGACCTGCTCCCTGATAACCCACAGGTATCGGGGATCAATCGTAGTCCTTTCAATAAGTAAGAGCGTCGAACCCAACGAGGAGCAAAAGAAAATGACAAGTAGTTTTCAGCAAGGTATTCTCTGCAAGCACTGAAATTGTCGGTAACGAATAGTTTGATAGCAAGATAATTTGTAACAAGCAAGTAATGGTAACTATAAATAAAGTGCAGCAAGGTAGCCAACTCCTTTTGTGGCAAAGGACAGGCCAAAACAGTCTCTTATAATAAGCATAGCGTTCTTGAGGGCACACGGGAATTTCATCTAGTCAATATCATCATGTTGGTTTGATTTGTGTTCGCTACTTTGATAATTTGATATGTGGTGGACCGGTGCTTAGGTTCTGTTCACTTGAACAAACCTCCTACTTATGATTAACCCCCTCGCAAGCATCCGCAACTACGAGAAAAGTATTAAGATCAAATCTAACCATAGCATTAAAATTTTGGGTCCAAATCAGTCCCTTATGAAGTAGCGCATAAACTAGGGTTTAAGCTTCTGTCACTCTAGCAACCCATCATCTAATAAATACTCCACAATGCATTCCCTTAGGCCCTAATAAGGTGAAGTGCCATGTAGTCGACATTCACATGAAACCACTAAGGGAATCACAACAAACATATCATCAAAATATCGAACACATATCAAGTTCACATGATTACTTGCAACAAGATTTCTCCCGTGACCTCAAGAACAAAAGTAACTACTCACAAATGATAATCATGCTCAAGATCAGAGGGGTATTAAATAGAATAATGGATCTAAACATATAATATTCCACAAAATAAACCATATAGTAATCAACTACAAGATGTGATCAACACTACTAATCACCCACATGTACCAAACTAATGTTCCGGTACAAAGACTGAACACAAGAGATGAACTAGGGTTTGAGAGGAGATGGCGTTGTTGAAGATGTTGATGGAGATTGCCCTCCCAAAGGTAGGAGAGTTGTTGGTGATGATGATGACGATGATTTCCCCCTCAGGGAGGGAAGTTCCCCCGGCGGAATCGCTCCGTCGGTGTGCTACTGCCCAAGTTCCGCCTCGAGGCGGTGGCACTTCGCCCCGAAAGTCCTCCCCTGATTTTTTCTAGGTCAAAATGACCTATATACTAGAAGATGGGCACCAGGGGTGGGTCGAGGAGGGCACAACACACCAGGGCACGCCTGGGGGGCGCGCCCAGGTGGGTTGTGCCCACCTCGTGGGCCCACTCTAGTAGTTATTTGCTCCAATAATTCTTAAATAGTCCATAAGAAATCTCTGTCAAGTTTCATCCCATTTGGAGATGTGCAGAATAGGTAACTCTGACATAGCTTTTTAAGGTCCGGAATTCTAGCTGCCGGCATTCTCCCTCTTTGTGTAAACCTTGCATATTATGAGAGAAAATGCATTAGAATTACTCCATAAAGCATTATTATGCATAAAAAAATTATAAATAACAGTAGGAAAAAATGATACAAAATGGACGTATCACGCCCCGGAAACTATGCACAGGATGCATGTCTTCCAGATCGACGGGCTCACCCTGGACAGGGGCTCCAGCATCGGCACAGAGTATCCATTTTCCCTTTTTTCGTGGAAGCACAACCATGATATTTCCTGTTGGGGAACGTTGCATAAAATAAAAAAATTCCTACGTTCACCAAGATCAATCTATGAGTTCATCCAGCAACGAGAGAGGGGAGTGCATCTACATACCCTTGTAGATCGCGAGCGGAAGCGTTCAAGAGAACGGGGTTGAGGGAGTCGTTCACGTCGTGATCCAAATCACCGAAGATCCTAGCGCCGAACGGACGGCACCTCCGTGTTCAACACATGTACGGTCAGCGTGACGTCTCCTCCTTGATCCAGCAAGGGGGAAGGAGAGGTTGATGAAGATCCAGCAGCACGACGGCGTGGTGGTGGATGCAGCAGGGTTTCGGCAGGGCTTCGCCAAGCGCATGCGGGAGGGAGAGGTGTAGCAAGGGGGAAGGGAGGCGCGAAGATGCAGGGTGCGGCTGCCCTCCCTCCCCCCTCTTTATATAGGGTCCCCAGGGGGGCGCTGGCCCTAGGAGATGGGATCTCCTAGGGGGGGCGGCGGCCAAGGGGGGAACTTGACCCCCAAGGCAAGTGGAGGCGCCCCCTCCCCTAGGGTTCCCAACCCTAGGCGCAGGGGGGCCCAAGGGGGGCGCACCATCCCACCAGGGGCTGGTTCCCCTCCCACTTCAGCCCATGGGGCCCTCCGATATAGGTGGCCCCACCCGGTGGACCCCCGGGACCCTTTCGGTGGTCCCGGTACAATACCGGTGACCCCCGAAACTCTCCCGATGGCCGAAACAACACTTCCTATATATAATTCTTCACCTCCGGACCATTCCGGAACTCCTCGTGACGTCCGGGATCTCATTCGGGACTCCGAACAACTTTCGGTTTGCTGCATACTAATATCTCTACAACCCTAGCGTCATCGAACCTTAAGTGTGTAGACCCTACGAGTTTGGGAGATATGCAGACATGACCGAGATGCCTCTCCGGTCAATAACCAACAGCGGGATCTGGATACCCATGTTGGCTCCCACATACTCCAATGATCTCATCGGATGAACCACGACATCAAGGATTCAATCAACCCTGTATTCAATTCCCTTTGTCAATCGGTACGTTACTTGTCCGAGACTCGATCGTCGGTATCCCAATACCTCGTTTAGTCTCGTTACCGGCAAGTCACTTTACTTGTACCGTAATGCATGATCCCGTGACCATACACTTGGTCACATTGAGCTCATTATGATGATGCATTACCGAGTGAGCCCAGAGATACCTCTCCGTCATACGGAGTGACAAATCCCAGTCTCGATTCGTGCCAACCCAACAGACACTTTCGGAGATACCCGTAGTGCACCGTTATAGCCACCCAGTTACGTTGTGACGTTTGGTACACCCAAAGCACTCCTACGGTATCCGGGAGTTGCACAACCTCATGGTCTAAGGAAATGATACTTGACATTTGGAAAAGCTCTAGCTAAACGAACTACACGATCTTTGAGCTATGCTTAGAATTGGGTCTTGTCCATCACATCATTCTCCTAATGATGTGATCCCGTTATCAATGACATCCAATGCCCATAGTCAGGAAACCATGACTATCTGTTGATCAACGAGCTAGTCTACTAGAGGCTCAATAGGGACTTGTTGTGGTCTATGTATTCACACGTGTATTACGATTTCCGGATAACACAGTTATAGCATGAATAATAGACAATTATCATGAACACAGAAATATAATAATAATCATTTATTATTGCCTCTAGGGCATATTTCCAACAGTCTCCCACTTGCACTAGAGTCAATAATCTAGTTACATTGTGATGAATCGAACACCCATTGCGTTCTAGTGTTGATCATGTTTTGCCTTAGGGAGAGGTTTAGTCAACGGATCTGCTACATTCAGGTCCGTATGTACTTTACAAATATCTATGTCTCCATCTTGAAAATTTTCACGTATGGAGTTGAAGTGATGCTTGATGTGCCTGGTCTTCTTGTGAAACCTGGGCTCCTTGGCAAGTGCAATAGCTCCAGTGTTGTCACAGAAGAGTGTGACCGGCCCTGACGCATTGGGTATGACTCCTAGGTCGGTGATGAACTCCTTCACCCAGATAGCTTCATGCGCTGCCTCCGAGGCTGCCATGTACTCCGCTTCGCATGTAGATCCCACCACGACTCTCTGCTTGCAACTGCACCAGCTTACTGCCCACCATTCAAAATATACACATATCCGGTTTGTGACTTAGAGTCATCTAGATCTGTGTCAAAGCTAGCATCGACATAACCCTTTACGACGAGCTCTTCGTCACCCCCATATACGAGAAACATGTCCTTAGTCCTTTTCAGGTACTTAAGGATATTCTTGACCATTGTCCAGTGTTCCTTGCCGGGATTACTTTGTTACCTTCCTACCAAACTTACGGCAAGGTTTATATCAGGTTTGGTACAGGTCATGGCATACATGATAGACCCTATGGCTGAGGCATAGGGGATGACACTCATCTCTTCTTTGTCTTCTGTCGTGGTCGGGCATTGAGCCGAGCTCAATTTCACACCTTGTAACACAGGTAAGAACCCCTTCTTGGACTGATCCATATTGAACTTCTTCGATATCTTATCAAGGTATGTGCTTTTTGAAAGACCTATAAGGCGTCTCGATCTATCTCTATAGATTTTGATGCCTAATATGTAATCAGCTTCTCCAAGGTCCTTCATTGAAATATACTTATTCAAGAAGGCCTTTATGCTGTCCAAAAGTTCTATATCATTTTCCATCAAAAGTATGTCATCCACATATAATATGAGAAATGCTACAGAGCTCCCACTCACTTTCTTGTAAACGGAGGCTTCTCCATAAGTCTGCATAAACCCAAACACTTTAAGGATCTCATTAAAGCGAATGTTCCAACTCCGAGATGCTTGCACCAGCCCATAGATGGAGCGCTGGAGCTTGCATACCTTGTTAGCATTCTTAGGGTCGACAAAACCTTCCGGCTGCATCATATACAGTTCTTCCTTAAGGTGACCGTTAAGGAATGCCGTTTTGACTTCCATTTGCCATATCTCATAATCATAGTATGCGGCAATTGCTAACATGATTCGGACAGACTTCAGCTTCGCTACGGGAGAGAATGTCTCATCGAAGTCAATCCCTTGAACTTGTCGATAACCCTTAGCGACAAGTCGAGCTTTATATATGGTAACATTACCATCCGCGTCCGTCTTCTTCTTAAAGATCCATTTGTTTTCTATTGCTCGCCGATCATCGGGCAAGTCTGTCAAAGTCCACACTTTGTTTTCATACATGGATCCTATCTCAGCTTGCATGGATTCAAGCCATTTGTTGGAATCTGGGCCCACCATCGCTTCTTCATAGTTCGAAGGTACACCGTTGTCTAACAAGATGATTTCCAAGACAGGGTTGCCGTACCACTCTGGTGCGAAACGTGTCCTTGTGGACCTTCGAAGTTCAGTAGGAGCTTGATCCGAAGTATCTTGATCATCATCATTAACCTCCTCTCTTGTCGGTGCAGGCACCACAGGAACATCTTCCTGAGTTGCGCTACTCACCGTTTCAAGAGGCAGTACTTCATCAAGCTCTACTTTCCTCCCACTTAATTCTTTCGAGAGAAACTCTTTCTCCAGAAAGGACTCGTTCTTAGCTACAAAGATCTTGCCTTCGGATCTTAAGTAGAAAGTATACCCTATGGTTTCCTTAGGGTATCCTATGAATACGCATTTTTCCGACTTGGGTTCGAGCTTCTCAGGTTGAAGTTTCTTGACATAAGCATCGCATCCCCAAACTTTTAGAAACGACAGCTTAGGTTTCTTCCAAAAGCATAATTCATATGGTGTCGTCTCAACGGATTTAGATGGTGCCCTATTTAAAGTGAATGTATCTGTCTCTAGAGCGTATCCCAAAAATGATAGCGGTAAATCAGTAAGTGACATCATAGATCGCACCATATCCAATAGAGTGCGATTACGACGTTCAGACACACCATTTCGCTGAGGTGTTCCAGGCGGCGTGAGTTGTGAAACGATTCCACATTTCCTTAAGTGCGTACCAAATTCGTGACTTGAATATTCTCCCCCATGATCTGATCGTAGGAACTTTATCTTTCGGTCATGTTGATTCTCTACCTCATTCTGAAATTCCTTGAACTTTTCAAAGGTCTCAGACTTGTGTTTCATCAAGTAGACATACCCATATCTACTCAAGTCATCAGCGAGAGTGAGAACATAACAATATCCTCCCCGAGCCTCAATGCTCATTGGACCGCACACATCAGTATGTATGATTTCCAATAAGTTGGTTACTCGCTCCATTGTTCCGGAGAACGGAGTCTTGGTCATCTTGCCCATGAGGCATGGCTCGCATGTGTCAAACGATTCATAATCTAGAGACTCTAAAAGTCCATCAGCATGGAGCTTCTTCATGCGGTTGACACCAATGTGACCAAGGCGGCAGTGCCACAAGTATGTGGGACTTTCGTTATCAACTTTACATCTTTTGGCATTCACACTATGAATATGTGTAACATTACGCTCGAGATTCATTAAGAATAAACCATTCACCAACGGGGCATGACCATAAAACATATCACTCATATAAATAGAACAACCATTATTCTCGAATTTAAATGAGTAGCCATCTCGAATTAAACGAGATCCTGATACAATGTGAATGCTCAAAGCTAGTACTAAATAACAATTATTGAGGTTCAAAACTAATCCCGTAGGTAAATGTAGAGGTAGCGTGCCGACGGCGATCACATCGACCTTGGAACCATTCCCGACGCGCATCGTCACCTCGTCCTTCGCCAGTCTCCGCTTATTCCGCAGCTCCTGCTTTGAGTTACAAATGTGAGCAACCGCACCGGTATCAAATACCCAAGTGCTACTATGAGCACTGGTAAGGTACACATCAATTACATGTATATCACATATACCTTTGGTTTTGCCGGCCTTCTTGTCCGCTAAGTACTTGGGGCAGTTCCTCTTCCAGTGACCACTTCCCTTGCAATAAAAGCACTGAGTCTCAGGCTTGGGTCCATTGCTTGAATTCTTCCTGGCAACCGGCTTACCAGGCGTGGCAACTTCCTTGCCGTCCTTCTTGAAGTTCTTCTTACCCTTGCCCTTCTTGAACTTAGTGGTTTTATTCACCATCAACACTTGATGTTCCTTTTTGATCTCTACCTCTGCTGATTTCAGCATTGAATATACCTTAGGAATGGTCTTTTCCATCCCCTGCATATTGAAGTTCATCACAAAGCTCTTGTAGCTTGGTGGGAGCGACTAGAGAATTCTGTCAATGACCGTGTCATCCGGGAGATTAACTCCCAGCTGAGTCAAGCAGTTGTGCAACCCAGACATCTTGAGTATGTGCTCACTAACAGAACTGTTTTCCTCCATCTTACAGCTAAAGAACTTGTCAGAGACTTCATATCTCTCAACCCGGGCATGAGCTTGGAAAACCATTTTCAGCTCCTCGAACATCGCATATGCTCCGTGTTGTTCAAAACACTTGTGGAGCCCCGGTTCTAAGCTGTAAAGCATGCCGCACTGAACGAGGGAGTAATCATCAGCACGAGACTGCCAAGCGTTCATAACGTCTTGGTTCTCTGGGATTGGTGCTTCACCTAG
Organism: Aegilops speltoides; assembly: GCA_021437245.1. Taxonomy (NCBI): domain Eukaryota; kingdom Viridiplantae; phylum Streptophyta; class Magnoliopsida; order Poales; family Poaceae; genus Aegilops; species Aegilops speltoides. The sequence goes on from CM038147.1 coordinate 560,506,832, forward strand.
CGGTGCTTCTAGGACATAATCTTTCTTGGCAGCTATGAGGATGATCCTCAGGTTCCGGACCCAGTCCGTATAGTTGCTGCCATCATCTTTCAGCTTGGTTTTCTCTAGGAATGCGTTGAAGTTCAGGTGGACATGAGCGTTGGCCATTTGATCTACAAGACATATTGTAAAGATTTTAGACTAAGTTCATGATAATTAAGTTCATCTTAATCAAATTATTTAATGAACTCCCACTTAGACAGACACCCCTCTAGTCATCTAAGTGAAACATGATCCGAGTCAACTAGGCCGTGTCCGATCATCACGTGAGACGGACTTGTTAACATCCGTGAACATCTTCATGTTGATCGTATCTTCTATACGACTCATGCTCGACCTTTCGGTCTTCCGTGTTCCGAGGCCATGTCTGTACATGCTAGGCTCGTCAAGTCAACCTAAGTGTATTGCGTGTGTAAATCTGGCTTACACCCGTTGTATTTGAACGTTAGGATCTATCACACCAGATCATCACGTGATGCTTCGAAACAACGAACCTTCGCAACGGTGCACATTTAAGGGAAACACTTTTCTTGAAATTATCATGAGGGATCATCTTACTTACTACCGTCGTTCTAAGTAAACAAGATGAAAAACATGATAAACATCACATGCAATCATAATAGTGACATGATATGGCCAATATCGTATAGCTCCTTTGATCTCCATCTTCGGGGCTCCATGGTCATCTTCGTCACCGGCATGACACCATGATCTTCATCATCATGATCTCCATCATCGTGTCTTCATGAAGTTGTCACGCCAATGACTACTTCTACTTCTATGGTTAACACGTTTAGCAATAAAGTAAAGTAGTTTACATGGCGTTCTTCAATGACACGCAGGTCATACAAAAAATAAAGACAACTCCTATGGCTCCTGCCGGTTGTCATACTCATCGACATGCAAGTCGTGATTCCTATTACAAGAACATGATCTCATACATCACATATATATCATTCATCATTCATCACAACTTTGGCCATATCACATCACAAAACACTTGCTGCAAAAACAAGATAGACGTCCTCTAATTCTTGTTGCAAGTTTTTACGTGGCTTCTATAGGTGATCTAGCAAGAACGTTTTCTTACCTACGTTAAAGCCACAACATGATTTGCCAACTTCTATTTACCCTTCATAAGGACCCTTTTCATCGAATCCGCTCCAACTAAAGTGGGAGAGACAGACACCCGCTAGCCACCTTATGCAACTAGTGCATGTCAGTCGGTGGAACCTGTCTCACGTAAGCGTACGTGTAAGGTCGGTCCGGGCCGCTTCATCCCACAATACCGCTGAAGCAAAATAAGACTAGTAGTGGCAAGAAAGTTGAAAACATCTACGCCCACAACAAATTGTGTTCTACTCGTGCAAAGAGAACTACGAATAGACCTAGCTCATGATGCCACTAATGGGGAACGTTGCATAAAATAAAAAAAATTCCTACGTTCACCAAGATCAATCTATGAGTTCATCCAGCAACGAGAGAGGGGAGTGCATCTACATACCCTTGTAGATCGTGAGCAGAAGCGTTCAAGAGAACGGGGTTGAGGGAGTCGTTCACGTCGTGATCCAAATCACCGGAGATCCTAGCGCCGAACGGATGACACCTCCGCGTTCAACACATGTACGGTCAGCATGACGTCTCCTCCTTCTTGATCCAGCAAGGGGGAAGGAGAGGTTGATGAAGATCCATCAGCACGACGACATGGTGGTGGATGCAGCAGGGTTCCGGCAGGGCTTCGCCAAGCGTCTGCGGGAGGGAGAGGTGTAGCAAGGGGGAAGGGAGGGGCCAAGATGCAGGGTGCGGCTGCCCTCCCTCCCCCCTCTTTATAAAGGGTCCCTAGGGGGGCGCCGGCCCTAGGAGATGGGATCTCTGGGGCGGCGGCAAGGGGAGGCTGCCCCCAAGGCAAGTGGAGGCGCCCCCTCCCCTAGGGTTCCCAACCCAAGGCGCAGGGGGGCCGAAGGGGGGGGCGCACCAGCCCACCAGGGGCTGGTTCCCCTCCCACTTCAGCCCATGGGCCCCTCCGGGATAGGTGGCCCCACCCGGTGGACCCCCGGGACCCTTTCGGTGGTCCCGGTACAATATCGGTGACCCCCGAAACTCTCCCGATGGCCAAAACAGTACTTCCTCTATATAATTCTTCACCTCCGGACCATTACGGAACTCCTCGTGACGTCCGGGATCTCATCCGGGACTCCGAACAACTTTCGGTTTGCTGCATACTAATATCTCTACAACCCTAGCGTCACCGAACCTTAAGTGTGTAGACCCTACGGGTTCGGGAGATATGCAGACATGACCGAGATGCCTCTCCGGTCAATAACCAACAGCGGGATCTAGATACCCATGTTGGCTCCCACATACTCCTCGATGATCTCATCGGATGAACCACGATGTCAAGGATTCAATCAACCCCGTATTCAATTCCCTTTGTCAATCGGTACGTTACTTGTCCGAGACTCGATCGTCGGTATCCCAATACCTTGTTTAGTCTCGTTACCGGCAAGTCACTTTACTCGTACCGTAATGCATGATCCCGTGACCATACACTTGGTCACATTGAGCTCATTATGATGATGCATTACCGAGAGGGCCCAGAGATGCCTCTCCATCATACGGAGTGACAAATCCCAGTCTCGATTCATGCCAACCAAAAGACACTTTCAGAGATACCCGTAGTGCACGTTTATAGCCACCCAGTTACGTTGTGACGTTTGGTACACCCAAAGCACTCCTACGGTATCCGGGAGTTGCACAACCTCATGGTCTAAGGAAATGATACTTGACATTTGGAAAAGCTCTAGCTAAATGAACTACACGATCTTTGAGCTATGCTTAGAATTGGGTCTTGTCCATCACATCATTCTCCAAATTATGTGATCCCGTTATCAATGACATCCAATGCCCACAGTCAGGAAACCATGACTATCTGTTGATCAACGAGCTAGTCTACTAGAGGCTCACTAGGGACTTGTTGTAGTCTATGTATTCCCACGTGTATTACGATTTCCGGATAACACATTTATATCATGAATAATAGACAATTATCATGAACATGGAAATATAATAATAATCATTTATTATTGCCTCTAGGGCATATTTCCAACATTTCCCTTTTCGATGATATCACATATCTTGGAAGGGGCAGCATGGACAAAAACATACTAAAACCTTGAAGTAAAAAAAGAACTGAGGATGGTGCCGGCAATGCGAAAAGAAAAATAAGAAAAGTTGAGTTGGTGCCGGCAATCTAGAATATGATCTCTTGTATCTGCATTGGTATTTCCCCGAAGAGGAGAGGATGATGCAGCACAACAAAGGTAAGTATTTCCCATAGTTAGGAAACAAGGTATCAATCCAGTAGGAGAACCAACCAACACTATGTAAACAACAAGGTCAAAAAGACACTATGTAAACAACACCTGCACACAAATAACAAGAACTTGCAACCCAATTTGTAAGAGGAGTTGTCAATCCCTCCACGGTATTCATATAGATTAAATTGTATAGGTTTTGGCAAATAGATCTAATAAAACACAAAATAAAATAAATAAAGAAAAAGTGCAGCAATGTATTTTTAGATTTAATATGATAGGAAATAGACTCGAGTACCGTAGTTTTCACTAGAGCCTTCTCTCAAGAAAATAGCATACGGTGGGAAAATAAATTACTGTTCGGCAATTGATAGAAAAGAGAATAATCATGACAATATCCAAGGCAATGATCATGTATATAGGCATCACATCCAAGATTAGTAAACCCAAACGATTCTGCATCTACTACTATTACTCCACACGTCGACCGCTATCCAGCATGCATCTAGTGTATTAAGTTCATGGAAAACGGAGTAATGCAATAAGAACGATGACATGATGTAGACAAGATCTATTCATGTAGGAATAGACCCCATCTTTTTATCCTTAATAGCAACGATGCATGTGTGTCATGTCTCTTTCTGTTAATGAGGTTGAGCACCGCAAGATCGAACCCATCACAAAGCACCTCTTTCCATGGCAAGAAAAGTCAATCTAGTTGGCCAAACTAAACCAAAAATTCGGAGAAGAAATACGAGCCTATAACAATCATGCATAAAAGAGTTCTACAAAGACTCAAATAAAATTCATGGGTAGAACTGACCATAAACTCACAATTCATCGGATCCCAACAAACACACCGCAAAAAGTCATTACATCAAAAAGATCTCCAAGAACATTGAGGAGAACATTGTATTGAAGATCAATAAGAGAGAAGAAGCCATCTAGCTACTAGCTACAGACCCATAGGTCTATGGTAAACTACTCACGCATCATCGGATGGGCAACAAGGATGATGAAGAACTCCTCCGTGATCGTTGTCCCCTCCAGCAGAGTGCCGAAGAAGACCTCTAGATTGGATCTCGTGGTTCTGGAACTTGCGGCGGGGGAAACTGTATTTTCTCAACTCCCCTAGGGTTTTGGGGGTTTTAGAGTATTTATAGAGGAATATGTCAGTGGAGAAGCTTCCCGTGGGCTCCACTACCCACTGGAGCACGCCTGGGTTCTCTGGCGTGCCCTGGTGCCTAGTGGGCCCCACGGGCCTCCTTCCGTGCACTTCTTTGGCACCCTGGGTGTCTTCTGTCCAGAAAAAAATCTTTAGAAAGTATCGTTGCTTTTGGACTTTGTTTGGTATTGATATTCTGCAAAGTAAGAAACAAGCAAAAATAGCAACTAGCACTAGGCACTATGTCAATAGGTTAGTACTAAAAAATGATATAAATTTGCTAGTAAATGAATATGAAACATCCAAGATTGATAATATAATATCCTGAAACAATAAAAAATTATAGATATGTTGGAGACGTATCAGAATATGGCTCGATTTGGACAACAGTCAAGACGACAATCGTCTTTGCGCTCGCCACCAAGGCGGCCAGCCCCTTGAGCATAGGCTAGTTGTGGGGCTCCACCATAGATTGGGTAGGATTGTGCGAGCCCTTTAGTCACGCGGCTCACGCCTGAATAGCTTGGATATGCCTCTCTTACCAAATCACTAGGATTCGCTCCTCGGGGAGCCAGACACGCTTATGGCGCATCATTTGTTTTGAAGAATTGCATCCACTTTGTGTGACTCGTCATTAGCCGGACTCCAAAGACCGACATCAGATAGGGGGACAAATCAGGGTAGTAGAACAACCCATGCAGCCACCTCTTCACGAAGTTGGGCAGCCTAAGCTTTAATTAGCCATACCTTGGCCTCAACTTAATTACGACTCCTCCACAGTCATATAGACGTCCTCGCAGTTCTTCTAGACTTTATCACGGACGTACTTCCTCCAAAGCCCTCAGTGCGGATGGGTCATTGGGAAACACTCGCACATCACAATGTAGTGGGTGATGTGGAGGATCATGTTTGGTGTGACGTGATGAAGCTAGACATCATAGAAGAACCTAAGTCAATGAAAGAAATCATTGAGCATCAGGGACATACCTTCGTAGATGAACGACGTAAGAAGCACACACTCATTCTACCATGGTGCCGACTTGATCTCCTCCTCTGGTAGTGCACGTGACTGGACAGATGCTTGCCTTGGAAAGAAGTCGACTAACGAGATTCTTCAGTTAATCCCAACAAGGGGAACCATTTCCCTTGGTATTGTTGTCAAGGAGTTGTTCTTGTAGGCAATGCCACCAGCGGAGCCTCCCCTGCGGTAGGACCACCTCTTTTGGGTGCTGCCTTCTCTCCATTGGATCACCTTTCCATGTGCCATCAGCCATAGCGGGCTTTGTCTTGGCTAACAGATGGGGAGGAGGAAGAAGTACTGTGCATGGAGCTCTTGCTGTCTGCAATGGTTGAGCAAGAGCACGAGAAGATGAAGGTGGGTGAGGAATGGGTAGGGGGGACCGCTTCTGTTATGTCCCCTGCCTTATATAGACAGAAAGAAAGTGAAGTGGCGTCCCTCATGTGATGCACTACAGGAACCCAGTAGCCCGCTGAGCCATGTCCTTGCAATTAATGTGTTCCGGCCATGATTCTATGGGGCTAGGTTTACGCCTACGGTTATTTGCACTCTCTGCTTGATTGGTCCAAACATGATCTGGGTGTACATGGAGTGATCCTTAGCAATCTCTCCATTGTACACCACACCAAAGCTAGGGCTAGATCATAGATCATCTACTTTTGATATACCCATGATCCTAATCGGTCTATCCATTGTACACCACACCAAAGCTCTCACACGAGGCTACCACCAACAATACAATCAAGTAGTACTATGGTTTTACCACCACCATGAGGGCTTGAACCTAGGTAATGCCTGGGAGATTCCCTTCTGGCATTCCGCCTATGCATGACACGTCATCGAGATTATGATCATGTTGTACTCCATTATGAACCTAGTTGTCATCAAAGTGATGCCAGCACTCTCCCGATATGGCCAATTTTGAGGCAAACTTGGCACAACCTCGATTGTCCTCCTAGATTGCCCTAGCCATGCTCACCTTCTTGTCTTGTGGTGTTGGTGTTGCTGCAATAATTTCCAAACTTTCCATAACAACAACCACAAATTTCTTTGTAACCTCTTTGAGCAAGATCATCTCGCTGTCTTGAGGTGTTGGTGTTGCTTCCACTTCCACGATTTCCATCACAACGACCACAACTTTGTCGGTAACTTCTCTGAGTAGTAGAATTGAGTGAGGATTGGAACCCAGTGCATTGCTGGTTCCTTAAAGAATATCTTGAGGGTGTCAAAGCTGTGGATATAGGCATAAAAAATTACAGAGAGTAAATTGATGAGTGAGATAAACTACCAGCAACGTGGCTATTTTATACAAAAAATTCAATATTTTTTCATATTGGGGGGGGGGGATACATAGTCCAAACATGGAGGAAGGGTAATAATAAGATCTCATCGATGAAGCTCGCAACAATGAAGGCACATGATTTATCCAGGTTTAGGCCCCCAACTAGATGACTCTGTTTGACTTCCTGCCTGCATTGATATCTCATTCTACAGAAACAGACCACAAGAGTTTATTTGGTTGCTAAAATGGATAAAATCCTATGTGGTACAACACTTGAGTCAATATTTGGCTTCTGGAAACTTTGTTTTAGTTTGGGCTTTCTCCTAGGTCTAAACAACCTAGACTCGGTCACATAATTTTCCAAATTGCTCCCCATTACCTCATCAGATTGCCCCAGATAGAAACTTCTAAAGAATTTTACTCTTGTTCATGGATACATCTTTCGTTGATATTCACACCGCATACTTACACATTCAGATAAATAAGAGTATATTTGCTGACAAAGCTCACTACATGGGTACAATTTACATCGCCCGACTAGTAGGTACGGTATCTTGTAATTGTTATCGATGTGCTTGCCAAGGGAAGAGAGCTCATCTTCGTGAGCTTTCACATTGGAGATATACTACATGGCTGTCATGTTTCCCTCATGATAGTTGGCAATCCTCATCTTGTTACTAATGACTTGTTCTCAAATTGACCTAATAACATCTTCTCAAGCATGGTACAGACTTGTGCCATGCTCGTCATCCACACCACCTATGTCGAGACTTCTTCTAAAAGCAAATTCGGGATATGTCCTAGGATGTATTAGTCCTAAGCCAACGATATAGGCCAGATGGGAGATTCATTGTTTTCCTTGTTGGTTGTTTTCTCCATGATCTTGCATGGTGCGTGGGGAGATCCATCAAGATAACTAGTGAGTTGCGCATCACGAACCGTGGGCAAGATTTGTGCTTCTGCATAACATAGTGTTCCCTTGTGAGTTTTCTGATATTTGTTCGCTGGGGGAAGCAGGAATGGAGGAAACAAATGATGCCATTGCTATGAATCTAGAAAAAGGTAGATGTAATACTATTTATTCAATCATGAGACCGATAGGTCAAAGCATATCGAGCCATACAGTTGATTACAACTACTGGTTAAAAGGATCGAGGTGCATGAAAGAACTAGAGGTAAACTACAAACCCATACCTTTGTATGATTAGCTCGGTTTACGTGATTATAAGAACCTACATTGTTAAATGATGAAAGTGGATTTGTCCACCTAAATTAATTCCATATCCGTTGATCAGATAATCTAACTTGAAATTTTTTGGTTTTGAATGCATCTCCATTGGACACAAATCATCGACTTTGGTGTAGGAATTTTCCTCCGAAGGTAGCAAGTGTTTCTATGTTACTTTATTTGCACAGAAATTAATCACCAGTAGTACCCACATAGTAGTAGAAGTAGATGCATAGTAGACAGAAATCTTGACGTACCTAAACAATGACAAGATAATCTAATGGATTTCGTACCACCACCATTAAATGCCAGAAGAATACATGAAACTATGTGTGATGAACACAAGGTGGGTCATCATCAATCATATCATTTTTGAGTCACGGAATATTGGAGTGCATTGATATCCTCTGAATCTCCATGGAGCTCTAATTGCTGGTTTGTTGTATTGACATCCTAAAAATCACATAAATGAATAATTATGTTATGAGATACAATAATATGACATCTCAAACCCTATTAATTTGACTTAAGGGACACGTACGGTAGTGCTTACTATCTTTATGTAAAATGCTTACGAAACCTAAAAAATGTGTATGAAAGGAGTCAATGTGCCACACGAAAAATGGAGATGAAAATAAAGAATTAAAGTGGCACACAACAGAAGAAATGGAAGTATGCAATGCAACGTGGGATAAAGAGAGATCAAATGAGTCAGCACACCACACGACAAATGGAGATGAGAGGATTCAATGCGTCACATGGCAAAAGGAGATGAAATGAGTCAACATGCTACGCGACAAACTTATATCCTATGAACCAAGATGTTCAGATTTGGTTGGTCAGGTTGGCAGTTATCGGTTTATATTTAGGAGACCTAGGGCACCACTTAAGCTCATTGCTACAAAGAAAGTCGAGAACAGTACAATGATCTGCAAGAATTATTACTAAATGTGTTGCTTGGAAATTTGATACTAGTTAGTTCTCCCCCATGCTTTCTAATGGGGCAATAGACCAGAGTGTCATGAGCTAATCTGTGGTCTTTTAAAAAAAGGCATGTAGGGGATAATATCCCATTACTTCCCATGAATATACCCATTTTGGTTTGGATTCATCGAGATTGTGGATTGTCCAAATCCTGACTTTTCACGTGAGTTATGAGATACTATTGACTGAGAGATGGTCTGTCAAATCTTTTTTTATAAGAATACTATTCCAATGCTTACAATCTACATGATAGTGTTTTTTTTTACAAAAAAGGAGTTTATGCACCATGTGAAAATGGAGCTGCAATGTCAAAAGTAGAATATTTCCATTTCCATTGGCTGGGTCATCATCTCCTCCAAATTTCTTTCCCTATAAAGAGAAAACCATAGATGAATTCTTGTAGATCAATGCATCAATTGGGCTTCCAATGCATCAATTGGGCTTCCATTTGAAGCAATGAGCTTAAGTGGTGCCTCTAGCTAGGTCTTTCTAGAAATCATTGAGTGCCATTTTGACCCTCCCAATATGACTTTTTTTTATTCTCACGACATATATTTGTCTCATAGTGCATTGTCTCATCTTCATTTGTCATGTGGCCTGTTGAATCATTTCATCTGCATTTTCACATGGTGTGCTGACTGCTTTCATCTCTGTTATACAAGATACACTTTGACTCATTTCTTCCCCTCTGTTGTGTGGCACATTTAGTTCTTTCATCTCCAATTGTTAGGTGACACATTGACTCCTTTCATCTCCACTGGCTAGGTTTTTGTAAGAATTTTGCCACAATGATAATAAGCGCTACTGCACCCCTTAAATCGTATTAATAGGTTTTGTCAAATCATATGTTGGTATTTCATAATATAATTATTCATGTGCATGAATAATGCGAGCTCCAGGGAAGTTCATAGGATATCATTGCTCTCTAATATTTTGCAAAGAAGCACAAGAAACGGTAGCCATCGCATGCCTTCTTCTTTGAGAATGTGTTTTAAGTGGTTGGGAGTTCCACTCTTCTAAATCATACCATAGGATTTTGGTCCAACACTTACAATTTAAATTTCAAATTCATTATTGCTTATGTATCTATGCATGACGTTGACGTGCTCAGAATCAGTAAGTATTGTTGTGTTTCCTTTTGTTCTTGCTTCTAACCAATTTCCGATAAAGTTTTAATGCATACTTGACTCCGTCGAGTCTGAGCTTTCTGAAAACGTTGAAAATAGATAGTTGAGGTGTTTATATATTTTTTATTTTTTTAGACATGCTCATATAGATGTCATCTATTGAATCTTGACTTTTTCTTTATATATACACGTACAGAAAAGAACCAATACCTACATTTAGAAATAGAAAACAACACATGCATACAAATCCACATGCGCGGTAATGTATTTTTAAGAGAAGTTTACACATATGTAAAATACATCAATTAGTATACACAAGTCAAATTTTTTCAGAATTTATCAGAACTTTTAAATATGATTTTTGTTTATTTAAAATTATCTCGACTCACTGGATCCGGCCTCAAAATTGCCTTATTCATTCAACGGATCATCTATTAATTTATATATCACATTGTGCAATTAGTGAGACAATGAACATACGCTTTCAGTCCACCAAAACAAATTTCATGAGAATAAAGGTGAGGTATTAATTTGAGATATGACCTGAACAACGCAAAAGCCTCTTTTGGAATACAGACGATATAATCTGCTCCGACATTGGTCCACAAAGAACATTGAAATTTGACAATGGAATGAAAACAAAAACGAAATTTTTTATGGAGGGTAATGAAAGTAAAAAAAAAGCAAAAACTACAGACATCCAACGCCTGGACGACAAGAGTTCCTTTCCTTCTGTCCCTTTATTTCTTTCGCTCTTCTTTGTAAACGATATTTCTTTATTTCTTGAATACATAGGCCTGACACTTCATAATAAGGGCTAAAGCATAAACAATTATCTTAGTGAGGTTCGACAGAGAATGCAATCATTTGGTTCGAATTTGTGTTGCTATTCGCCCTTAGGGTGCATCCTACACTCTATACCATGAAGTCTACCTCGCCGGAGTCCTCTATCTCTCTCTCTCTCTCTGCATTCTTCTCTCTCTGCATTCTTCTCTCTCTGCACTCTTATCCAATGAAAAAAATAGCGCGCTATAGCGTCGCTAATAGCACGCTATAGCATATAGAGAATTGTGTCGCTAAATAAATCAATGTACAAATGCCTCGCTAATAGCACGTTATAGCATATTTTCAGGGGCCTCGCTAATAGCATATTTTCAGGGGCCACGCTATTTTCTGTAGCGCGCTATTTTTTTCATTGCTCTTATCTCTCTGGCTCGAAAACTGAGAAAGAAGAAAAACGGAGAAGAACAGACAACAGGTGGTGCTCCCGGCGCACGAACGCCGCGCTGCAACAATGCCAAAGTTTTTCCTCAAGCAACAAACTCGAGCTACACCCCACCAGCAACACACACAGGTCGGGCGGCGGCGGTATTGGGGTGGGGGGGTATACGTGCTCGCGCCAACACCCATGTCGCGCTCCCGATACGGCCCCACTCACCCACTTGCCACTCCCCGCGCTCGAAGGTTCACACGCACGCATGCACACGGATGCAATCGGGTCCAATGCCCGGCGCGGCTACACACCCACGTGTCTCGCCAACTAACCCAAACACGCGCACATACACGTGCTTACACACATTCACACACCGTGCCACCGGCCCGACGCGACCAGCTCGCGCACAGACACGCTCTGGCCACGGTTGTGGCTTATTTGGCTAGCATTCACCCCCTAAGCCACATCATAGAGTAGTGCCGGCTTGTGATCGCCGATCTCTGCAATGAGGGCTTGCTCCACCGCTGCCACCAGCTTCCAAGGCCTCGTTCACTCGTGCCGGAAGTGCCCGCGCTGGCCGCAATTGTAGCAGCGATCACGCCGCCTCCCTCCGCCGCCCGATGCCGTGCTGCTACCGCCGGCGTGGTCGTGGTCGAAACCACCTCCTCACTGTTGTCACCGCCTCACAGCCTACTGCGCAGCTGTGAGCATGAGCTAGTCGCTGCCGCCTCCGCTGCTATCCTGGTTGTGCCGCCGCATTCGCTCCTTCAACGCCTTGAGCCGCCCGAGCGCCTCCTCAAACAACATGATGTCGACATCGCGGAATTGCTTGATGCCAGCCACCACCGCCTACAGATGACTCAACACGGTGTCCAATAGCTTTTTCACCATTGCTGCCACATCGAGTGTCGTCCTGAGCCCTATGTAGTGCATAGCCATGCTCCCGATCCTACCGGCGTAGGCATCCAGTGCCTTGCCGTCCGCCATGAGCAGCCGATCGAAATGGCCACGGAGCGGCGACAACCAAGCCGCCCTGCCCCGATCCGCCCTGTCCCGATCCGCCCCAAGGAACCACTGCTAGGAAAAGGCTAATTAGTGGCGCACCTGTTTTGGCCATAAAAAGCGCACTACAGGTGCACCACTATTACCACGCCACTAGTAACAAATACTTGTGGCGCACTTCTGGTGCGCCATTCGTATTGCAGGTAACAGTGGCGCACCTTGTAGTGCGCCATTACTATTGCTACAGGTGCGCCACTGGTAATTTTTTTTGAATTTTTTTGACTTATTTCTTAATTTTGAAGGCGGGAAAATAGTAGTGGCGCACCGTCTAACCCCCACCGTGCGCCATTGCTATTTTTGAATTTTGAATTTGGACCTGGATCGCGATTTTTTTGCCCTTTTTTTGCTTGTTTTTTTGCATGATATTTTTTCAAATTTTGTTCTCGTTTTTGGATCTTGTACGTTCTTTTGCCGGAGAGGAGTTCGCCGGAGAGGAGAGGCCATGAGGAGGAGAGGAGGGAGGAGGAGGAGGTCACCGGAGAGGAGCTCGCCTACATCGACGAAGAGGAGGAGGAGGTCACCGGAGAGGGGAGAGGAGGGAGGAGAAACCGTGAGGGGAGGGGAGGAGAGGAGGGAGGAGGAGATCACCGGAGAGGAGGGAGGAGGAGCTCGCTGGGGAGGAGGGAGGAGGAGCTCACCGGAGAGGAGGGAGGAGAAACCGTGAGGGGAGGGGAGGAAAGGAGAGGAGAGGAGGGAGGAGGTGGTCACCGGAGAGGAGGAGGAGGAGGAGGAGGTCGCCGGAGAGGAGAGAGGAGGACGAGGAGGAGGAGGAGGAGGAGGAGGAGGAGGTCGCCGGAGAGGAGGAGGGGAGTATGGTGGAGGAGAGGAGGCGAGATGGAGTGGGGGAGAGGAGGAGATGGAGTGGAGGAGAGGTGGAGTGGAGGAGAAAAATGAAGAGGTAAGGAGTAGAGGACCCCACCTAGCCATATATACGGCATATTAATGGCGCACCATGCATGAGTAGGTGCACCATTACTAACTTTTTTTATTTTTTTATTTATTTTGAATTTTGAAGGCGGGAAGATAGTAATGGCGCACCTTAGGTAGGTGTGCCATTACTGTTTTTTTTTTATTTTTTTGATATAGTTTGAATTTTGAAGGCGGGAAGATAGTAATGGCGCACCATGGGCAGGTCCGCCATTACTGAGTTTGTTTTTGTTTTTTATTTTTTTGCCTCTCCAGATCTTGAAAGCCCCGTAACTTTTTTTCTGTTAGCTTTTAGAGGATTCTAAAAATCTTCGACGGGGTTCCCCCAGTTGAATTCGGATGTAACTTTTTGAGTAGATGATTTTTTATATAAAAACCTTTTCATCGGAGTTCGTATGCAAAAATATGCCCATTTTACAAATTCTCGAGAGATTTTGCAAAAAAGTCGAAAATTCATGTTTGTAAATTTTGCTGACAACTAGACCACATATCACATGGGAATCTTATTTTCTTTTATTTTTTTGAGATTTCTATAATTTTCTTTTATTTTTTTTGAAACTGAAAAGGCGGTCGGGGGTGCATTTGGTGTAAATGTTAGTTGTGGCGCATCAGTGGATAGTGCGCCATTACTAGTTTGAACTAGTAATGGCGCACTATCCACTGATGCGCCATTACTAGTTTAAAAAAATTGTTAGTAGTGGCGCACAGAGTGTGTGGTGCGTCATTAATAGTTAAAACTAGTAATGGCGCACTATGCCCTGGTGCGACATTACTAGTTTTGGAAAAATAAAAAAAATGTTAGTAGTGGCGCACCGTGGGTGTGGTGCGCCATTAGTGATATGGACAATAATGACGTACCTACACGTGGTGCGTCGCTGCTACCACATATGTGGTGCGCCCTTAATGTCCATATTAGCTATAGCCCTTTTCCTAGTAGTGAACCGCGCCTTGAGGCTGTTCCACACACCCGCCGCCGCTTTCTTTGTTCATACCTACATCAGCAGGTCCTCGGAGAGCGCACATAACAACACTGCCTTCATCGTCTTGTTTGTCCCCGCGTCGCCTGCCAGCGACACCGCCTCCTAGAGACTCTAGTCGTCGAGGATGGCCTCGGCCTTGATCGACCACACCGTGTAGTTGTTCATATGAGCGTCAGCATCGCCATCGATACAGTGTTCCCTCCTATGTCGTGCGGGACGAGCATCATGGCGGCCGGCAGGACCCCTCTCAAGCTCGGTCTGATGCCAAATGTTGGGTCTGAACCCTGTACCCTAACTCGCCGGAGTCCTCTCTCACTCTCTCTGCACTCTTCTCTCTCTGGCTCGAACCAAACGGAGGAAGAAGAAAAACGAAGAAAAACAAAGGACGCAGTGGTGCTCCCGGAGCACGAACGCCCCGCCGCAACAGTGGCAACGTTTTTTCTCAAGCAACAAACTCGAGCTCCATCCCACCAGCAACACATACAGGTTGGGGGGGTATACGTGCACGCACCAATGCCCACATTGGGCTCCCGACACGGCCCCACTCGCCCACTCTCCACGCCCCGCGCTCCACGGTTCACGCGCCTGCCGCGCACGCACGCACACGGACCCGACCGGGTCCAACGCCCGGCGCGGCTACAGACCCGCGCGTCTCAGTAACTACCCAGAAACATGCACATACACGTGCTGACACACACTCACACACCCTGCCACGGGCCCGACGCGGCTATCGACCGGCGCCCGACGCGACCAGCTCGCGCATAGACGCGCTCTGGCCACGTCCATGGCTTATTTGGCTAACACACTCTCTGGTTCGAAGCACCCTTCAAGTTATTTTCGTGAAGTGTTTTTCTTCAATCTTCAGATAAATGCCCTTGTCATATTATGATTCCAGAAAGTCGTAAGTGGAAAAAGACTTCCAATCTTGAGTTTAGGCCTCCACATTTTCACGTTGCCATGCAAAGATAGGTAGGGATCTGACCATTGAGACGATGAACGATCTCTCTGTTCCCGGTGAAAGGAAGCACCGAGACACTCTCTCCATGACAAGACACTCTCTCCATATAGCCTCTCCTTTCTGTAATTCAAGATCATAACATTTGTGTTGCAACATTTGGTGAGAAAAGAACAAAAGCAAAAAACAGCAATACAGCCGTGGTTTTGCTCGCCTCTCATGGAAGGAACCATGGGCAGACCGCACAAGCAGACACGTACATTGACATCCCAGGTCAAATGGCGTAGCTGCAGAAATTATTGAGTAGAAATTAGCGCATGCACACACGCAGGGGGACCGCATGACTTCCACTCCTTCCCTTGACCCCTCCACCCCTATAAATTGACGGCCTGCATCCTACAGCCCTTCTCACCACTCCTCTGAAATCCGGATTGTTCACTAACTTCAGTTGTGTCCTGACTCCTGAGACGAGGAAGCTGGTAGAGGTTTCCTTTTGGATTGTGTTCTTAGATAGCTGTGAGGTTTGTGTTGATTTGTTGTTTAATCAGTATTTTTCTTGATGGCGTTTGCTTTTCCAGGTGGGAAGAAGTTCGGAAAACATGGCCACGATGGGTGGGGACCGAAGGCAGATGATGGAGGATGCGGCCGAGGACAAGTTTCCCGAGGGGTTACGCATCCTCGTCGTTGACGACGACCGCGTCTGCCTCAAGGTACTTGAAGCCCTCTTGCGCCGCTGCAAGTACCAACGTGAGTCTCTTGACCCCTCCACTTGGCCATAGTCCACTAGAATCGGGGCCTTCTGATCTATTTGTTTCTCCGCGAATAATGCTTGCCGCTATGCAGCAACGACGGTGATGGATGGAAAGACGGCGCTGAGGATGCTCATGGCGGGGAAGCAGCAGTTCGACCTGGTCATCACCGACGTGCGCATGCCGGACATGGACGGCTTCAAGCTCCTCGAGCTCATCCGCCTCGAGATGGATCTGCCCGTCATCAGTACTCTCACTGCTCTCAATCTGAAGTCCAATTTTTGAGTTTTGCATCCATGAGCACTGACAATTGTTTTTGAGAACGTACTTTTACTCCTCAATCTTGTTGATACCTTGAGAGGATATTAATTTCTTTGGGCAGCGTGTGAGATCCTATATATTTAGGACCATTTTATGAAACCACATACACATGCATAAAACCCGCACTCTATTTCTAACCTGGAAGAGTTCTAAAGAACGGAATCCCCACTGAGTCGGAACCAACAGGGTCCCATCTAACCGTTCACTCGTCCGATCGGATGGTGAGTGGGATAGGAAAGCGGAGGTGGAGCGGCACATGCGTTAGTAGGGGACGTAGTGCCGGTTTCTAGCCCAAACCAATGGGATCCTATCTAACCATCCATCCATCAGATCGGATGGATGGAGGGGATGGGGAACAAACGTGGATAGCATGTGATTATGAGATCCCAATTGTTATTTTTAATAATTGGGTTGATAGTGTTTAGTAGGCTAGAGACATGGTAACTCCAATGGCTAATTTGGCCTAGTGAGAGTCTGTGTCACTCCAATGTTACATAGATTCCACATCCACGTGTTTGATGGACGTATTTATGGACTATCTAGAATTTAATTTTGTAAATGAGTAGTTTGGCTTAGTGAGGGTCTCTATCACTCCAATGTAATCTAGACCCCACTATCCACGTGTTCGATGGTTGTACTTATGGACAATTAGAATTTAATTTTATATCATCTCAATTAATTGTAAAATCCTACCTATAAGAACGAAAACTATAATCTATTCATATTTCATGATATGACCAAGTTATATTTAGTTGTTTTCAAAGCTAATATTGAAATTCACGTTCTACCAATCACACAAGGTATATGATTGCGCCACATCTGTTTTCTAGGGTTGCATGAATAATACAATTAAGAAATACCTATGTTGTATTGATTTTTTTTTTTTGCAAATTGTATTGATATTATTAATATTACTACTCATCTTCATTCCCCTTAAAGTTGTTACTCCTTATGACAATTTACTCTCAAGAATAGCATGTAAAGTAGGAGTGCCCCTTTTAAGTACATACATCGAGTAGGTTAACCATGAGTAATACCTACACTACTGCATATTTGTTGACTTTGAATAAGCACACTAATTTGTAGTCAAATTACTTTCACAGAAAGTGCAGCCACACATACTTATTTTCATGAATCTCTACTATTAATGCACAAAAATCGTCCGAGATAATTCTTGCCCAATCTCGGCCTCCCCCACAACTGCATGCAATTAATTAGCTATATAGTTAATTACACATGTCAATTATCTAGACATTAATTTATGGAAAGTATCATCGAGCATTGGACGAGAGGACCACGTTAATTATGGAGGGTATCATTCTTTGGATGGGAGTATCATGTTAATTATGAAAAGTATCATTGAGCACTGGACGGGAGGACCACATTAAGTATGGAAATTATCATGTAGAATATGTATGCCCTCGTGCCAGGCACAAACAATTAGCTAGCTGTAATAAAAAAAGCTGTTGACAATGGTGGTTAACGTTTACAAACTAATATGAGTGTGATCACTTAAAATTCTTAGAGCGTTACATGGGCCGATAGATGTTGCCTACTACGCTAGAGAAACATGGCTGACTGCCAATAATAGTACTTGATCTTCAGGTTCACCAATATATAGTTAGACATGATGATGTGAGTTCCCTGCATGGAACATGTTGTGATATGGCTTATGCATTGTGTTACTGTTATTGTTTTAGCCTTTGTTTCCGTATCTTCCTATTGAATGTGTGGAATTTTTCCCATTTAGTTTGCATTGAAGCAGAATTATAAAACTGAACATTGAAATGCTTTTCTATCTATAGGCACGTTCACCAATACATATGTCCACTTCATAGATTTGTGTGAATTTCTGAATTCTAAATCTAAGTCATTGGTCCTATGGCATGCAGTGATATCCATTGATTGCGACAAGAAGGTTGTGATGAAGGGGATAGATCATGGCGCGTCCGACTTTATGGTGAAGCCGGTCCGTACCCATGAGCTCAAAAACATATGGCAACATGTTCAAAGGCGGAGAAATCCCAAAGCAATAAGCCACATCAGGGATCATGACAATGATGTCGAGAGAGTTCAACCAGCGACTACTAACAAGAGTAAGTACTCAGGGAATAAGAGAAATATCAGAGATGATTCTAGCAAGAACAATGAGGGCACACATATATCCGCCATCCACAGAAAGCCCAGGATGACATGGACAATTGCGCTGCATAACAAGTTTCTAGAAGCTATCAACCAGATCGGCCTTGATAGTAAGAATTCACATCTTGTGCCTCATTCATCGACAATGCTGGTGGCTGCTCGATATTTTCATTATAATTTTTATTACATAATTGTAGGGGCTGTTCCAAAAAAGGTATTGGAGCTGATGAATCTGGATTACCTCAGTAGAGAGAACATTGCGAGTCATCTACAGGTTTATTTTCAACCTTTATGCTTAATTTCTATGTTTTTGTTACTATTATTCGTAGTCTAACATTTTTTCATATATAAGTGAAATCTTTTATTTTCTAGGGAACATATCAGTCAAAGGTCTTACAATGCAACTACCATGAAGTGTAATTTTAATTAATTGTGTCCCTTAAAATGCGAGGCTTATCTCATATAATGCATGCCCCATATTTTTAGGAGTTTTTTTTCCCGTGCAACATCTTCAGTTCTTATTGTACTCACATGTTTACGTTTTTTTCGATGATCATCCATCTCATACCTTGTTATTTTGTCTATCTCTTCATTTCAGAAGTATAGATTGCACTTAAAAAAAGTCAAGTCAAATCCCTCTGGTGATGCATATGAAAGATGGAACTCATCGTACAACATGAACAACAAGGGCAATTTCATGCATAATCATGAACATGGAAGATGGAGTGTGTCCTCTGGTGACACTGCCTCTTGGAGTACAAACAAGTATGGTTCAATGGATCACTTGGCTCCGCCGATGAACATCCAAAGCAACTTCTACATGGGGTCATACCTCCATGATGGTAGAATGCCGAAGTATGTTGGGAAACTACCGTCGGATGCGAGAAGATTCACAGGTTTTGCTGACCCTCCCGTCAGCCTATATGACAACATACCCAATGAGATAATGTCAGATGAATTTCCATCATTCAATTATAGTAATCCCCGTGCTGACATCATGCGTGGCAAGCTAATGGAGATGAGAAAAGGCAAAACCCCTTCCAATCTTCAAAGTTCATTTGCAAACACAACAGTTGGTGGCGGGAGGTCCCTTGTCGCATCACAGGTGAACTTCCCACATAGCAACCAACTAGAGAGCTATGCAACGTCATCTGGCCGGCTGCCTCTGCAAAATGAAAAGGCACCATTCATAAGCAACACCACATCAATGGGAGGCTTCACTGAGCGGCTGGCACCATTCAACATGGCAAGCAACATAAGCTCAGTAGGAACGATGTGGAACGGTAGCTCTGCACTTGATGCAAGTAGAACTTCAACTAATGATGCTCATCTGGTCAACAGTGAAAGAACTACTTTGATGCTTCACAACCTTCAGACAGATGATTTCATCTCATTGACTCGGCTACATGATGGTGGGGATGGAGCTAGCATTGTTCCTATGCAAGAAGGCACACTTAATCAGCAACCTCTTATTGATCATCTGAATGAAATCAATGCCTTCTCAATGGATGATATGTTTTCCAACATGCACGTGGAAGTAAGAACTTTTCTCATTTGTATCAATCTATGTGCTGCATATGAATTGTTGAGTTGGACATGTGTACTTAAATAACACTTTTCTCTCAATGTAGGATTTCACTGGAGATGTTGCTATCGTGGAAGAAGCATGATAGTTCTGTACGTTAGGCTGCCATATGCGTGAGATGGTTGATCAAGAGTATCATGCTCTAGGGGACTCTTTAAGGCAATACAGTGCTTCGACAAGTTTGCAAGCATAGTGATATGTGTAGCCATTTTCATATACCAGTGCTTCTTATGGTAGAAGCTTTTAAACTAGCTTTAGCATCCTGATAATCAAAACATTACTGTTTCTTGAAGCCTATGGTAACAAGGCACACTTTATACCCGGGATAAACTTGTTTCTGGCCCATCATGTTTTTACCTCGAGGTGGAGTACTAAGTGCCATGTGTTACTCTTCATTAGAGCCGTATATTCTTCATCCATAGCTTTTCTTGAATTTTTCACTAGAAGCCACAACTAAAGACAACTAAAGATGGACCTCATTTAGAATCATCCATAGAGCGAAGAATTGCATGATGTGCTCAACGGAGACATTGGTGGTGATGGTGGTGGTGGTGGTGGTGGGGGTGATCTTGAGAATCCAAACGTTGTGCTTTAGGGCCTCCGTCACCTTCCAACTCTTTCTCTTGGAAGCTTCATAGATGAGCGGGGTAATGTCTTTAGGCTTTCGCCCAAGAAGCCAAGGAGAGTCACAAAAGGGGGTCCTCACACTGTTACCAATGGTGATGATGGTGGAAGCATAGAAAAAGTTGAGGTCCTCCTTACTGCATGGGTTTCCTATTCCCACCCACATCTTGGTGGAGTCCTTCCATTCATACCATTGCCATCGCAACCGGAGAGCCCTCGTAAACTTGTGTGTGTTGACGACCCCAACACCTCCATACTCAAGTGGCTGGCAAACATACTCCCAATTCACCTTGCATTTGGCCCCCGTTTTCTTGTCCGAACCGGACCAAAGGAAAGCTCTCACCAGCTTGATGACCAACGGGGTGGTGGGGTAGACCACTTGGGATGTGATCATGGACTTGACAAGAGTCGTACGTCCAATGGTGGTGATGTTGTGGCCATCATACTTTTATAACTTGCTTGCAACTTTGTCCACGAGAAATTGGACATCCATCAACTTTAGCTTCCAAGCGGGGGGTTGGTAAGCTAGAATAGGAATCCGTCGTGGGAAAGTTAGGCCGAACAATTTCACCATATATCTCCGTCTCTTCTTGCGCGGCAGTCATTGCAAAATTCTTTTCACCAACTTGTCATCGATTGTTCCCACCACTCGCGTGCTACTTCTGCCTTCTGACTCGCCCCGTCGCCCGTTCCCCTTCCCGGTGGCACCCATCACCGCCACTGTCCCCACCGCGCTTAGTTTCTACCCCACCTAGAGGCCACGATGGCCGCGTCTGAGAGGTTACTAACGCGGACGGCCTCGACCTGCGCCCTGGAGGCTGCACACGGGACGCACATCTTCAAGATCGACGGGTACAACCTGTACAGGGCCTTCGGCGTCGGCAAGTCCATTGAGTCCGCTACCTTCGCCGTCAGCGGCTACGACTGGTGCGTCCGCTTCTACCTGGACGATCATACGGAGGGACAACAAACATTGTGTGTCTGTCGATATCGTGCTCAAGACCGAAGGCATAGAGGTGAGGGTGCTCTACGATATGTGGCTGGTCGACCGACCAGGCCATAGGGCCTCCAGCAC
Organism: Aegilops speltoides; assembly: GCA_021437245.1. Classification (NCBI taxonomy): domain Eukaryota; kingdom Viridiplantae; phylum Streptophyta; class Magnoliopsida; order Poales; family Poaceae; genus Aegilops; species Aegilops speltoides. The sequence goes on from CM038147.1 coordinate 560,528,622, forward strand.
CATGGTTTTATTTTTCATCAGAAAAGACCAATCACATTGCAACTTATCTGCGGTTTTCTTAGTCACATTGCTGGTCTGCGGTTTTCTTAGTCACATGGCTGGTCTGCGGTTTTCTTAGTCACATTGCAAGTGGGTACATAACTCTGAATGAATTGGAAGAGTCGGATATGAATCAAATCAAGATCACAAGAAGAGGGGGAGGATGAATATGTGGAGTTGCGCCGCCGCCGCCAACATCCGAGTTCCCATGTCGCTGCTCCTACAGAATGGCCGCCTCATTTTGCTATGTGTTCCTTTCTGCCGAAAGAAAGGGGATAACCGAAGCAGACCTAACGGAGAATGTCGTTAGGTGACCGAACTGAAAACTGACGAAACTGAAAACGACACCTAACACTGAACACAAAACTGTTAATTGAATTTGATACCTACGGCTTCAGACACTAGACTGACAGATGAATAAAACCAAAGTCAAAAGAATGGCTAAATAAGGATATAAGCAAAGAAGTAAAACAATACTGATGGAAAAGTCAAACGTCACAAACTTTGATCAAATTTGTGGAGAAAAATGTTTACATCTTGAATGCCAAACATATATCATTAGAATCATCATAAGACGTAGTTTCAGAATTCATATATTTGGTATTGTAGACATAAATAGTTTTCTTCATAAACTTCGTCAAAGTTTGACCTTTCAAAAAATCGATATGCACTACATTATGGAACGGAGGGAGTACTAGTGACAAGAGATAATCCCATTTCTTTTCAGAAAAAATAGAAAGATGACGAATGGTAGCAGTAGAAATGTGGTTACTGCTTTAAAACTTCTTACTGAAGACCCACACCAAACAACTCCGAACAATAATGAAAAAAATGCAAAACACTGAAAACTGGACAAAAAAACTTCCATCAAACACAATGATCTGAGGAGTTGGATCTTACCGACATAACTGAATTTGAAAGTATACTGAATACTGAATTTCAAATAATTGAAAAGTTACTCCCAGCATTGAAAAAATGGTTGGTCCAAAAAAAAAATACAAAATACTGATAAAAACTACACAAAAAGCCTTCATGTTAAAGTTGAACACTAACCAAATAGACTAGCAGTTAAAAGGTTTTCAGGCCCCATATAAAATAGTACTTGACAGTGCACATAACCAAACAAAAGATACCTATAAAAGAGAGAAGACACATAGTTCATCCATCCCGCGGAGCGACATAGACAGCTAACAGCAGTAAGACATAGATAACAACGGCAAAAACTAGAGCATTAACACTGATGGTAATCTTAAATCAGGTTGACGACAACCATCATGTCTAGATTGTCCAATGCACTATTCCTGACAGTGATTAGCACCACTCGGCCAACCTATTTTAGGTCGTTCTCTTCCGTGAATTCCTCCCAGCCATCCTTGCTAAATGTGATACAACCATCTGGAAAAAGGAAGTGACGAATTAAATATGAAGGCTAAAGAAGTGAAATGAGAAAAGAAAAGATAGATAGACTAAAAACTGAATGAATGCTAAACTAGCAAACTAACCTACCACTGAAGAAAAGAGTACCAGGAGAAAGCTACAGATTACTCACAAAAAAGAGAGGAGAAAGCTACAAATGACTGAAACCTGAATTAGACTGAAAATGTCACTGAACCTAACCATGAAATACATAAATCAATAACTGGAGAAAACTTGAGGACATATATACTGAAGAAACCTAATAGACTGAGGAATGACACTCGAACAAAAAATGCCTACCAACAAAACAAACTGAGAAATAAATACCTAAACGGAAGAAAACTCTGAAAAACTGAAGAAAAAAAACCTACAATGAAGATGATTGAAACTGAAAACTAAAAACTAAAACACTGACCAGTCATCTTTAATTTCCGTAAATCAATGAAAAATTTATCATGGACAAACTGAAAAATTGAAGAGTAATCACTGGAATCATGGACGCTGATAATAGAGAATACATTGAGGCTGATGACTGACACTAGTAGAAAAGGGGGCAAAGGTCCAGTCCGGGTCAGCCCATTAGTCCCGGTTCAATCCAGAACCGGGACCCATGGGGGCATTGGACCCGGTTCGTGAGCCCCGGGGGCCGGCCGGTCCACGTGGGCCATTGGTCCCTGTTCGTCTGGACCTTTTGGTCCCGGTTGGTGGGACAAACCGGGACCAATGGGCCTCGCTCCTAGCCCACCACCATTGGTCCCGGTTGGTGGCTTGAACCGGGACCAAAGGCCGCCCTTTAGTCCCGGTTCATGCCACCAACCGGTACCAAGGAGGTGCCTATATATACCCCTTCGCGTAAGAGCAGAGCACACTGCTCTGTTTTTTCTGGCCGCCGAGGGGGAGAGGGCTTGGTGGTGCTCTAGCTCACCTCCTATGCACACAAGGTGTTCGATGGAATGTCCGAGCCACACTACTTAAGCTTTCTCCTCTCCAAGCTTGACCTCCAAGCTCCATTTTTCTCAATATTTGTCTAGGTTTAGCGGTCCGTCACGCCCCGTCCCCGTCTTCACCGCCGTCGATCACCCACGCCGATCTCATCGCCGGCACCACCGTGGTGAGCCTCTTGTTCTTATCTTCTTTCTGAAAAGAAAAATATTCTTACTTGTATGTTTAGATAGATACTTGTATTATTTTTTTACTTTTATTATTGCATCTTATATAGTGCGATGGTTTTGGTATCCGCCCCCGTTGGCCCTCGTCCTGTCTATGATTCGGATGTGGTATATATTATCTTTCCATAACTATTTGGTTTATTTATTGTTTATGACAATTATGCCGACCAATGTGACATAGATTTTATTTATCTAGGAGGTTGTTGAACCGGAAATTCCAACCGACCCTATTGTCGAGAGGTTAAATTTAGTTGAAGAAGAAAACAATTTCTTCAAGGAAAAAATAAGAAAAATTAAGGAGGAGAAGATGATATTGGAGTTCCATGTTGCGGATGTCGTCGATGATCACAAGATCAAGATGGATGCAATGCGCTTGAAGATTAGAAAGATTAGAAAATATGCCATTCATACCGAGGCTTGATATCATTATGCCGTTGGATCAGTTGTTACCTTGGTCGCCGGAGAATACCATGTGGAAGTTGATTTCAATTGCTAGGGGATTTTAAGAGATATTACATATTGTATATGTATGTAGTCAGTAGCATGGGATAGATAATACGAAAACTTGTTGTTCGACCAAACTCTCAGAGAAGGAGAGGTCGGTCGATCACTTCTCTCGGTATGCATGACGAACTTCTGTACTTAATGGTTCCCTTCATTTTCTTACTAGCTAGCGTGTCGAGGGCCTCTCTATGTATAGTACGTAGCGTCGACCAAGCACGGACATAAGAGAGGACACTTCTCTCTATTAATTAGCTAGCTAACACAATATATGAAACACCTGAATTAACCCCCAAAACCCCCAACCCCCCTTCAAAAAAAAACAAAAACCCCAGCCACTGAAATGCTGACGCGTGGATGCCTTTTGGTCCCGGTTGATGCCACCAACCGGGACAAAGGCCCTCCTGCCTGGGCTCGGCGCACCGGCCACGTGGAGGCCCATCTGTCCCGGTTCGTGTTAGAACCGGGACTAAAGGTCTAGGGCATTAGTAACGACCCTTTAGTCCCAGTTCAAGAACCGGGACAAAAGGCCCTCACCAACCGGGATTAATAGGTGTTTTTCTACTAGTGTGAAAACACTACTAAATAATAATCAATGTCTGAAGACTGATGACAACTAGCACACAAACAAAATTTGAGAAACTAATGGATGAATGACAAGTGAACTAAAGGAAATGACAGAAAAAAAACTAATAAATGATAATGGATCTAATGACTGAACAGAAAATAAATACTGATGAATTGAAAGGAGTAAGAATCACTAGAATGGAAACCAATAAAATCTAAACTGACAAAAATCAACATGGACTAAAGCTTCATTCTGAATACAAAACTGAGGAAGACACACAAATAAGAAAAACCAATGCCTTAAAAACCTGAATCAACTACAAGACTGAAACTAGAATTGAGATACTGAAGAATAAACAATACAAAATGAAAATACATAGACAAGCTCCTCCTAGAAAAACTGAGAAAAATGAAGACTAAAAAAATGAAATAACTGGACTAAATAACTAGACAATCTGACAAAAAAATTATGGATGAATGACAAGAAAACTAAATGAAGGCTGAGAACACAAAACTGAATAAATGGACTGATAGATGAAGAATGATATGGAAACCTAGATATGGTGCTCACATATCTGCTGGTTTCATGATTGATGCTTGTTCCTCACATATCTGTTCTTGAGTTTGTACAGTACCTAAAAAAGACTGAATTTTACATGTGAATAGCAGTGCAAATGAAGATACATAAAATATGTGCATTGGAAGCCAAGAAGTTGCATTCATGCAGGTCGAAGGAGGGATGAAAAATTGCTTCATATTTTTGATGTCTTGCAAGTTGTGTGGAAACTGACAGAAAAATAAATGTAGCCGTTGTTGGAAAACTAAACAAATCATGGTCGCCGCCTGTCTCGTGGTACATGTCGAGTTCTTGAGATGTGTGAAGGGATAAAAAAAAGGTCCAGATACAAAAAAAATAGAATTCAGAGAAACTTCACCGGGCTATGAATTTTTACTGTTTTGATGATTGACCCTGAATGCAAACATAGCGACACTAAAACTCTGTTTGGAGGTACTACAACACGAAATAAGGCAGACCAAAAAAATCAAACCAATGATGATGTAGAACAAACAGCCTAAACCTAAAAATCACATCAACAAAAAAACAGTGTGAGCTTGCTCCAAAAGTCTGCCCTGAAAAACAAATCATGCACGGCAAAAAACAAAAATTGTAAGATGATACGATAATCAAGAGCGGAACAAAAAAAACATCATCATAGGAGAGGAAATATCGCAAACCACTACCCCCCCCCCCCCCCAATCATCTCCAAAATATAAGATGATATAACAGGTACCCAAAAGTTAGTTACAGCAGCCCTAAAGGGTTTGGACATTCAGTACAAGATCACAATCCTTATCTCCTCCTTGATTGTGATTTGCAGTTCCAGCAGCAGCTAAATGCCCAAGTTAGGACAGAGATCACAGTCAGTCCAAATTCTGAATTTCAGATCCCAAAATGGCCGGAAATGACACATTCAAAAGTACAAATATCACAAATACTAATTTCCTTGTTGGGTATCATATTGGGATCTTGCCATTGCCCAAAATGGAGGCAGGCCAAAAATTGCAATTACAGTAGCAGTATTACATGCATACATACATAAACAGAGCAAACACTTTGTTCTTCTATTGCTAAAAAATCACACACCTACTGCTAAACTACTTCTTACCCTGGGAGCTTCACTTGAGCTCCCCTTGTTAATCTTCTTCTTCTTAACAATTATACTCGGCCGCAGCTGTGAACTGAATGACTGATTGAACCACTCAAAAATATGATGAACCACTCAAAAATCGGCACGGTTAAACTAAGCTAACACAAAACAATCCTGGACAGAGTCAGCAAACTGAACCAACCCCCTGCGACGAAGGTCTAAGACCGGCGAGAATCACGACTGTTGGCACAGGCCCGGCTTCGATGCTGCGATCCGCCGTGTACTTTCCGGTGAGACGCGCGTACAAGACTAGCTCGAGTACTTTCCGAGCTAACCAGTTGGAGATGTAGACGTAGACGATGGTCAGGTGCACGTATACACCAAAGCAACCAAGGAGCCTAGCTGCTGGATCGATTCCTCTGGACCTAGCTAACAGACGTACTAAACCAGGAGCCGCCGGCTTGATTACTCGACGGAAACACGCACACACGAGAACACGAGACGCTGATTGGATCGCCATGGGAGCGTGTCGCTCCCATTGTTTTCTTTATTGATCTGAGTTACCAAAATCTTACAGGGGTACAAGTATATATAGGAACTAAGCTAGCCTAACATAGTCCTACACCTATACGGTTTGGCGATTGCACCTGTCCGAGCTGGACAAGGCCACCGATTGTGGTTAATTCCAACAATCACCCCCTAAACACGATGTCCTCACTTCACAGCTTGGACACCGATCCTTCACCGCATCTTCACGAACTTCTGTCGTCCCGGTCATCGGTGCAAACATAGTTGACGTCAATTTTGCTTTCTTCCACACACTCCCTGAAATAACGATACCTTGTATCGGTGTGCTTGCATCTGCCATGATGCACTGGATTCTTCAATAGAGATTGTAGATTTGTCGTCAACGTTGAGTCCTTAGCTTTGAGGTCACCGAGTAGCCTTCGTAGGCACACGCCTTGACATACCGTGGTTGCAGCTACAATATACTCCGCTTCAGGAGATGATAATGCGACCACTTCCTGCTTTTGTGATAGCCAACTTACTATGCTTCCTCCCAAGAAATATGTCACGCCCGAGTTACTTTTATGGTCGTCCACATCTCCTGCCATGTCGCTATCACTATAGCCAAGTAGCTCCACCATCTCCCTCTTCTTCTGTCTCTAATAGACACAACCGAAGTTTGTTGTCCCTTTGATGTACCTAAGTATATTTTCCACAACTGTCCAACGTTCCGTCGTGGGTGCTTCCATGAAGCGACTTACTATGCCAACGGAATAGGCCAATTGCGGGCTTATATTAGTGAGATGCCTCAACTTTCGGACCACACTTCTATACTTCGTTGCATCAACCGCAGGTGCTTTACTCTGCTTGCTTACTATGTGTTAGACTCCGTATTGTAGCCTTATTCTGTAATTCATACCATATATATATATATATATATATATATATATCAGAACAATATTCTGATCACAGCATGAACTTCCCGAGTAACGTGCCTGACCTTCCCCGAGTACTAGGTTGAACTTCAGCTAAAATATGTCCAAATGGGGCTTGCAATATACCGTTGAAAAGCTATGGAAACCAATATCATGACCCAAGTTAAATTTTTGGCAAAATGAAAGCGGTTTCAGAATAGTTTTGAAAACCGTTTTTTCTTCATGCAAAAAACGTGAATCGTATTTTTGACCGCATTTCTAAACCGTTTATCGAAATGAGGTAAATAATATAGCATTGGAAAGCTGCTCCAAAACCGCTCCTTCGACATGTTGAAAGTTTTCTCTAATTCCCTATGGATAAAGAGTAATTTTGAAAATCGTAAAATTTCGCAAACCGAACAACCGAGTTCGGATTTTCAATGTAATTTCTAAACGGCTAATCCATTTGAGGCAAATGATATGGCATTGGAAAGCTTGTGAAAATGCGCTACTTTTTCATGTTAAAACTTTTTCTAATTTGGAAGGGTTTCAAAGTAATTCAGAAAACGGTACAAGGTCCATGGAGTTCGTATTTTCAAGCCAATGTTTTAACCGTATGTCCGAATACAACAAATGATACGACGTTGGAAAGCTTGAGCAAATGCGAAACTTTTTCGTATATATTGTTTCTCCTAATTCCTTACAGTTTGAAGTCAAATTGGAAAATGGCTAAAAACATATTTTGAGGATAATTTCTACATACTTTATCGGAATGGGGCAAATAATATACCACTGAAAAGCTACAAAAAATTCAAAACTTTTTAATGTTGATGGTTTTCTTTGATTCTTAGCCGTTTTGAAGTAATTGCGAAAATGGCGAGATCATTCGTTCTGCCTTTGTCGCGAAACTGATTCTTCGAAAATGCACCGCGTAAAGAACCTGAACTTCTCGGCACGTGTACTTGAACTTCACTCTGTTTTTCACGTGCTTTTTTTGCTCGTATATCTCTATCCACTACTCCTATCTCTCCATCCACTCACCGGAATTGAGCAAGTGATATACCAATGGAAAGCTGTTGTAAACACGCAACTTTCCCGTGTTGATCATTTTTTTATACTCGTAACGATTTTAGCTGTTTTCACGTTGAACTTCTGTGACGTATTTTTGTTTGTACACGCGCCTGAACTTCCCTCTGTACGAACCCGACCTTCGGGCTATCTTTGCAACCGTGGCTTCCCCTGCGAATTATTTTGGTTAGTAGTGTTCTATATGATGTTATTGTAATCTAAAAATGTTTTGTAGCAACTAAATACCAGTTTTAAACAGAAATCTCGCTCGTTGACGGATTTGCTCTCGGGTCGTGATGAAATTGCGTTTTTTGCAATTTTACTGCCTGAGTTGTTCGACCTGACCTTCCCCTAGTGCTAGGTTGAACTTCCATCAACATTGCCCAAATGGGGCTTGCGATATACCGTTGGAAAGCTATGGACACCAGTATCATGACCCAACTTCAAATTTTGGCAAGATGTAAGTGGTTTAAGAGCAGTTTTGAAATCGTTTTTTCTTCATACAAAAAATGTGAATCGTATTTTCGATCACATTTCTAAACCGTTTATTGGAATGAGGCAAATAATATGGCGTTGGAAAGCTGCTGTAAAACCGCTCCTTCCACATGCTGAAAGTTTTTTCTAGTTCCCTATGGTTAAAGAGTAATGTGGAAAATCATAAAATTTTGCAAGTCGAACAACCAAGTTCGTATTTTCATAGCCATTTCTAAACGCCTATCCAATTGAGACAAATGATATGGCGTTGGAAAGCTTATGAAAATGCGTTTTTTTCTCATGTTGAAAGTTTTTCTAATTTTGAATGGTTTAAGAGTAATTTAGAAAACGGTACAAGTTCTACCAAGTTTGTATTTTCGATATTTTTTTAATCATACGTCCGAACGCAGCAAATGATATGGCATTGGAAAGCCTGAACAAATGCAAAACTTATTGGTATATATTGTTTCTCCAAATTCATTGCGGTTTTACGTTGATTTTGAAAATGGCTAAAAGCGTATTTTCGCCATAATTTCTACAAACTTCATCGGAACGGGGCAAATAATATTGTGGGTGTACTAAAGTAGGGGTACCCTAGTATCCCGAACTTGTGCACGGGCAGTCGCAGCGCCCCGCGGCAAGGCTTGCCGGGTGACCGCCAAGGTCCTCCGTGGTTCCTTTGGAGCCATTCAAGAACAAAGTGTTCGAGCCAAGGAGACAAGACCCCGGCAAGAGGAGCTTGCCGGGAAGGCCAACCAAGGCATTTCAAGGAACTTGCCGCGACACGCCACGCGTCCCGGCAAGGCCCGGTGAGCGACAAGGTTCCGGACGCGACAAGACAACGACCGCGGCAAGGCGCTTGCCGCGGCAAGCTACCACTCTGTACCCACGCTCCAGCACATCCACCAACATGTCGCCCTGGGACCTTTCCAGGCACGCGTGGCGAGAGGCTGTGCAGCCAGCGGTGCGAGGTGGCAAGCGATGCTGAAATGATTGCCATCGTGGCAGGTGGTGGCGCCCCTGACGGTCCCTTTTTGCACTGTTTGAGCGACACAGACGGGCAGTTAATGCCTTTGTCCCCTGCCGTCAGGGTTAGGTATGATACACTGTACAAGTAGTTGTACCAACCGCAGTTCCTTTTTTTAGTTTTACCCTTGTCTTCGTTGCCACCTGTCGGTGACCCCTTAAGCATATAAAAGGAGGCCCATGCGCAACTTAGAGGGGGGTTCGGAGGGTTCGAAGCCAGAAAGCACTCACACTTGGTCTCGTTAGCAGCTAGTGTGTACTGTAGCATCTAGCGCTCCCGAGCAAGAACTCAATACAATCAGACAAGCAGCAGTAGGAGTATTATCGATCCGGAGAGCTCCGAAGCTGGGTAAATCGCTCGCGTGCTTCGCCTAGATCCGCTCTTCGTGCGATCTCCGCCCCCCGCGGAACCGAAAGGGGCCCGGTCCGCCGGCCCCATAGGTGTTGGTGGATCACTTTCCAGACATCTATGGCACGCCAGGTAGGGGGCGTTGAGGTTGTGTGAACCTGATCCGGCGTTCACGCAAGCTAGATCTTCATCTTCTTCATCGACATGCCACCGAAGAAGAAGGCTTCAGAGGTGGCTGCTCCGTCCGCGTCGAACCCACCGCCACCGGAGCAAACAGGTGGTGGGGTAGACGCCGGCGGAAGAACGGGCGTCGACGAAGGAGCTCACGGTGCGGCCAGGTCCAAGGACAAGGCCCCGCAGACCTCGGCGTCCGTACATGCACCGCGCCCGTCCCAGGAGGCGCAAGACCGACAGCGTCATGGTACTCGCGGTACCATACGTTCGTTGGACTAAGATCGAGCTGGTGGATCTCAGGGTGCTAAAGACCAGCATGCACGCCAACATGCTGGCACGAGCAAGGCACGGTCGCCTGGACGGGATACTGCTCCTTCTAACATAGTTAGAAGTTCGAGCATATCCCACTCCTCGCACCATTCGCCGATGCCACCCACCACTCCAGCAGAAGCTTTAGCACGAGCTCAACTGCTCCTGGATTACCCTCCAACGGCGGACAAGATCGACGAATGGAGGGCCACCATTCTGAGTCTCATCGGCTTCGCCAACAGCGACACTCCATGGCAGCCGGGTACATCGCAGCCGCGGCAAGATTGCCAGGCACGAGCCGATGGCGACAAGACTGGTGGGGGTGCAACCACTGTGCACTCCCCGCCCCGAAGGCCAAGATCGCCGACTCGCCGGATCCACCTCGACGACGACTCCACTGCATCGTCAGATCCGCGAGCTCGTCGTGATCAGCGCAAAGTTCTTCACGAACGATAGCAAGAAGACGCTCGTACTCGCATCGAGCGTCGAAGAGAAGCGCGGCGTCAATGAGACCAGCGCGCTGGGCCCACTGTCGACATGCATGCGCCCGAAGAACCAGCGACTTGCCGTCTGTGATAGGTTGCCCTGCGTTCACTCGTGAGCTGCGGCAAGTCCAGTGGCCCAGCACGAAGAATTTCAAGCCAGACGTACCAGAGAAGTACGACGGCAAGACGCATCCATCGGAGTTCCTCAGCATCTACATCATCACGGTGCAAGCTGCTGTGGGGCGGGACGACAAGATCCTTGCCAACTACTTCCCGCTGGTGCTCAAGCCCAATGTCAGGTCCTGGCTCATGCACTTGCCGGACAACTCCATATCCTCCTGGGCAGACCTATGCCATCAGTTTGTCGGCGCCTTTACAGGCGGCCACAAACCTCATGGCCAAGAGAGCGACCTTCATATACTCGTCCAGAAGGAAGGAGAGTCCCTGCGCAAGCACATTCAGAGATTCAGCCGTGTACAGCACAACATCCCAGATGTCCATCCTGCCGCGGTCATCAGCGCGTTCCATCAGGAAGAAGAAAGACAAAGATGTGCTAGTCGTTGAGCAGTCCGGCAATGAAGGTGGCGCCAAGAACGCTGTGGCGGCCGCCGACAAGCAGGACGGCACCGACAAGCAGTACAGCAAGATCCACCGCACAAAGGGCCATGATCTCCAGAGCTGCAAGAAGGTCGAGCAGCTTGTCGAGCAGCAAAAGGCTGAGTACGAGCGACGCGACAAGGAGAAGGACCAAGAAGGTACTGGAGGATCTGGCAAGAAACGTCCCGGCCGAGGAGGACGCCGCGGCAAGGCCAAGCAGCGGCAAGGAGACAGACCTCCCCGCGGCCGCGACAAGGATGAAGATGACGACGACGATGAAGATATGGATGATGACGGGACCAGCGAGCAGGAGTTCCAGAAAGCCACAGAGGTCATGTGCGTTGACGGCGGTGCTTCTCTGCATACTTCACACCGCCAGCTCAAGCAGTGGGTGCGGGAAGTAGATGCGGCAGAACCACCCGTCGAGTCACGCAAGCCTCTGAAATGGTCCAGCACGCCTATCACTTTGATATTGAGGACCACCCTGATCGCATAACTGCGGTCGGGTGCTTGACGATGTTGGTTTCACCAACTATCCGCAACCTCAAGGTCACTAAGATGCTAGTTGACGGCGGGGCCGGCTTGAACCTGATCTCCTACGCGGTACTCCAGAAACTCCAGATCCCTGACAGCGAGCTCGAAGAGACTGGCACATTCCAAGGAATCAATCCGGGAAGGAGCAAGCCGAAGGGGAAGATCACGTTGCCGGTGACATTTGGCAGTGAGTTGAACTTCAGGACTGAGAGGGTCACTTTTGACGTTGCTGATTTTCCATTGCCTTACAATGGGATACTCGGCCGTCCAGCACTTGCCAAATTCATGGCAGCCTGTCACTACACATACAACATGTTGAAGATGCCAGGCCCGATAAGTGTCATCTCTGTCCCTGGCGACAAGAAGGATGCTCTTATCTGCACTGACAAGATCTACCGGGAAGCAGCAGCCGCAGCAGATCGCAAGTCACTTGCCGCTGAAGCTCCCGGGGGGAAGGAGAAGACCAAGTCCGGCAAGAGTTCTGATGCCCACTCCAGCAAGCGCACCTCTTCGGAGTGCTGCGCTACCGTTGAGGATGCACCATCGAGCTCCACCGGCAAGCGTAAGAAGGCAATGGCAGCTCCATCAGAGACCAAGAAGGTGTCCGCCAAGGAGGACGGCACTGGTGATACCTTCACCATCAGTGCCACGCTCGACCTTAAATAGGAAAGCATACTCGTTGCTTTCCTGCGGGCGAATGTCGACGTGTTTGCGTGGCAACCGTCTGACATCCTCGGTGTTCCCAGGAAAGTAATCGAGCACCATCTTGCCGTTTGTCCTCATGCGCGGCCCGTCAAGCAGAAAGTTAGGAAACAAGCAGTGGAGCTCCAAGAATTCATAGCAGAAGAAATAAAGAAGTTGGAAGCAGCAGGCCTTGTTAGAGGAGTGCTCCATCCTACGTGGTTGGCCAATCCTGTAGTCGTGCGCAAGGCAAATGGGAAATGGAGGCTTTGTATCGACTTTACCGATGTTAATAAAGCTTGTCCCAAAGACCCATTTCCCTTGCCGCGCATTGACCAGATTGTTGACTCCACGGCCGGATGTGATTTGCTTTCATTTCTTGACGCATACAGGATACCATCAGATCTTCATGGCAGAAGAAGATGAGGAAAAGACCGCATTCATCACTCCATGTGGCACATACTGTTTTGTACGAATGCCTTTCGGATTGAAGAATGCTGGTTCAACATTTGCAAGGGTAGTCCATGACGCTTTTGAGCCACAAATACACAGAAATGTAGAAGCCTACATGGATGACATAGTGGTCAAGAGCAAGGACAAGGCAACTCTGATTCAAGATTTAGACGAAACATTTGCAATTCGGCGCAAGATCAACCTTACGCTTAACCCCAAGAAGTGTGTGTTTGGAGTCCCTCCGGCAAGCTTCTCGGGTTCTTCGTGTCTCAGCGGGGAATTGAAGCCAATCCCGACAAGATCAAGGCCATTGAGCAGATCGAAGCACCAAAGCGCGTCAAGGATGTACGAAGACTTGCCGGTTGCGTGGCTGCTCTCAGCAGGTTTATTTCTAAGTCTGCTGAGCGCGCCCTGCCATTTTTCAAAATATTTAAAAAGGCAGGTCCAATGAAATGGACTCCGGAAGCGGAGGCTGCGCTGCAGGACTTAAAGAGATACATGTCCTCCACTCCAACACTTGTCGCACCTAAGCCACAAGAGAAGTTGCTGCTATATATAGCGGCAACCAATCAAGTGGTTAGTGCTGCGTTAGTAGCGGAGAGGGAGGCGGATGAGGAGCCAGCAACCACGGCAGATGCATCCAGCGACAAGCAGGGGGCTTCGCCGACAAGCTCTGGTCCCGACAAGGGTGGGTCTGCGCAGGCGCGTGAGGAGATACATGTCACAGTCCCAGTTCAGCCCTTGCTTGACTTTGCTTGTTCATCATGCCATCATGTTTAAATTCCAAAGGAATTTGAAATAGGGATTGTTGAAACCCTAGCACCAAATGAAATTTAACTAGGTTCAATAAAAATACTTTCAATAACGCAGAATGCCCTTTGGAAATGTTCATGATTTCTGTTAAAGGTGAAAACCTCTTCCAAAAATGATGAACATATTTATAGGCTATTCCTGGATTTTTGAATTAAATTATATAGTATTTGCATTTGGGCATTTAATTGCTAATAATATTTTAAATGCTCAAATAATCACAAACTGAAATGTTTACTGTTGGAAATATTCCAAACAGTGACATGGAGCAGTTTCATGATTTTTGGTAATGCCCTGGCATTTTTAATAAAGCCCTAAATTTACAGAATAATAGAAAACATTAATAAAGCAGAAACTAAAACAGAGAGAGAGAGAGAGTTTTACCTGGGCTTACCTCCTGTGCAGCCGCTCGCGGCCCAAGTGGCCGGCCCAGCCCACCTAGCCCACTCCCCTGTCGTCTTCCTCCCCGAGCCAGTAGGCAGAGCGTGTGCTCGCCGCACGCGCACACGCGCCCGAGCCACGTCCTGCTTCCGCCACTTCTGGAGCCAGCCCTGAGCGCCACACACTCCCCCTCGACCGCCCCTCTCTCTCTGGACCCCTCCTCCTCCTCTGCTCTCCCTCCCTCTCGTCACCGAACGAACCTGAGAGCGCCGCTCGCCATAGCCATGACCACCGGCCACCCCTCGTCCCGTGACCGTGCCCAGCAGCTCGCAATCGAGCACCACATCCCCAAGCCGAAGGAAACGAGCCGGAGGGCTTTGCTTCGTCGCCAACGTCCTCGTCTTCACCGTTGGCGCCCGGAGATCGTCTCCGTCGATTCGTCGGTTTTCGTCCGTCCCCGAGGCAGCTGACCTTCTCCACCGAATCCTTGTGAGCTCCTACACTTTTCCCCGTGCTCACCCCCTCTGTTTCCGCCCTCTAACCACAGCCCGCCATGGCCAAGCACCCGCTGCCGCCGCCGTGAAGCTCGCCGTTGCTAGCCGCCCCGCCCGACCAACCCAAGCATGGAGTCGTGCTCCGGGTTTCTCCAGGAACCCGTAGCGCGCCTCAGGTCGCCCGCTCGTGCATCGTGGTCCTCGCACCCGTGCAAGCCGCAACTGCGCCGCCGCGGAACTCGACGCCGTCGACGTTCCCGGACACCCTAGCATCGCCTGAGGCCACCAACCGACGCGCCTCCTTGCTCCGGTTCCAACGCGCCAAGCCGCGCGAGCTCCCGTCGCCGGAGTTGGCCGGACGGGCAACGCCGCCGCGTCCTGGTTACGCCGGCGATAGCAGCTGTTAGGGGTTAATCACCCCACTAACTAAGCCCTATGCCACTAACAGCTGGGCCCCACCGTCTAATTAAACGTAGCTTAGTTGTTGTTTAGCTTTAATTAACCTCAGTGGGCCCACGTGTCAACTTAGACCAAGCTGACGTGGCCGTTGGCTGGCCCCACAAGTCAGCGACACTAACCAGCCCCAACCACTGACCACTGGACCCCACTGGTCAGGTTTGACCTGGACGACCCCGCTGACTTGCTGACGTCACGATGACGTCATACTGATGCAGTAAATCCTTTTCTGGATTTATTCTTATATAGGAAATTCCAGAAAATAGCACAAACTTCTAAAATTCATAGAAAATCAACCATAACTCCAAATTAAATAAGTTATATATGAAAAATGATCAGAAAGTTATATATGAAAGATTCAATGCTATCTTCAGAAGTGCCAGGCAAGCAAAACCCCCTTGTTCATTCCGATACAATTCCAATCTCTCGCTCCTAATCTCTTTTACTGCATTAGGACAACAACGATTCAACTGTTACTTGCTGCGAAAGCTGAACCCCTTTATCCTTTGCATGACCTGTCATTCCACAGTAAATAGATGAAACCCACTAGCATGAGTAGGAGTTGTTTGAGCCCTGTTGTGCCTACTCATTAATGCTTGTTTGTCATGCCTGCTCTTTGCTTAGAGTTGAGTCATGTCGATTCATCGGGATGAATCGGAGGTGTGTGAACATGTCCCATCAGAGGTGTGAGCAAAGAGTGTGAACACGATTTGGTAAAGGTAACGGTGAGAGGCCATGTAGGAGTACATGGTGGGTTGTCTCATTGTAGCCGTCCTCAGGAACAGAGTTCTGTGTTTGTGAACCATGATACAGTTACTACCACGCATTGGGCCCGAAACCAATGGACCCTCTCGGCTTCTTAATCACCCTTGTCCTTGGTCCAGGAGTTGCAAGTAGTTTCTGGTGTTTGTAGTATGCTGGAGGCCGTGCGCAGCGCTGACCGAAGGGGTGGGCTGTGATGCGGTAGGCACGTGGCACGGTGTACCGGGCGCCCGTTTGGTGTCTCGGGAACCCTACTCACATCGTTTGGGGCTGTGAGCGAAACTCCGGCCGGATCTCCTCATGGATGGAAACCGAATAGGCAATAAACCTGGACTAGAGACTTGAGTGTTTAGGTAGGCCGTGGCCGACACCCATGTTGGGCTTCCGCTTGAAGGTTGCCGAGTACATGTCGTGTAAACGGCGGTAAGTGGTGAGCGTGTGTGAAGAAGTACACCCTGCAGGTTAACATCATCTATTGAATAGCCGTGTCCGCGAAAAGGACTTCGGGTTGCCTCACAGTTCATAGACAAGTGAAATTGGATACTCTAAAATACGCAAGATAAGTGTGAGTGCTATGGATGGCGTTCTCGTAGGGAGGCGGAGGCGGATCCATAGTGGTGTATTGATATGGTGAATTTGTGGACTCGTAGCGCCACCTCAAAAGAGTTACTTGCGATCGTAGTTCAGGATAGCCCCGAGTCAAAGCTGGCTTGCTGCGGTTAAACCCCACCATCCCCTTTGTTGATAATGATGCATATGTAGTTAGTTCTGATGTAAGTCTTGCTGGGTACATTTGTACTCACGTTTGCCTATTTTATGTTTCTACAGAGAGACTTCAGTCTCGCTAGTAGTTCCGCTTGGACTTCGACGTTTAGCTTGTTACCTCAGCTACGATCTTGTGCCCTCGGCAGGATTTGGTAGATAGTCAGGCTTCTAAGCCTTTTTCATTTGTAGATGTCTGTACTCAGACATGCTAGCTTCCGCTTGTGCTTTGACTTGTATGCTCTGAATGTTGGGTCGTGACACCCATGTTTGTAATATCTCGCTCCTCGGAGCCTAATGAATAAATACTTGAGTCGTAGGGTCATGTTGTGATGCCATGTTGTATTTGCACATATCGAGCATATTGTGTGTATGTTATTGAAATGCTTGGTATGTGTGGGATCTGACTATCTAGTTGTTTATCTTTAGTAGCCTCTCTTACCGGGAAATGTCTCCTAGTGTTTCCACCGAGCCATGGTAGCTTGCTACTGCTCTGGAACACTTAGGCTGGCCGGCATGTGTCCTTCTTCGTTCCTTTGTCTGTCCCTTCGGGGAAATGTCACGCGATGAATACTAGAGTCCTGTTAGCCCGCTATAGCCCGGTTCACCAGAGTCCTGCTAGCCCAGTGCTACAGCCTGGATTCACTCGCTGATGACCGACACGTTCGATGGTGGGTCATGGATGCCTGTCCCTGTAAGTCTGTGCCACTTTGGGTTTACGACTAGCCATGTTAGCCCGGGCTCCCTATCATATGGATGCTAGCGACACTATCATATATGTGTGCCAAAAGGCGCAAACGGTCCCGGGCAAAGGTAAGGCGACACCTGTGGGAATACCGTGCGTGAGGCCGCAAAGTGATATGAGGTGTTACATGCTAGATCAATGTGGCATTGAGTCGGGGTCCTGACAATACAGAAGAAAATGGTGTAGCGCCCAGTTTACTTTGTTAGTTCCCTTCTGCAGGGGGCTAGATCAAGGTATTCTGGTGTACAGAAATTGCTTTTCGGCCTTCTCATGGCCTCAAGAAAGCTGCGCCATTACTTCCAAGCACATGAGATCACAGTTGTCACTCGTTTTCCTCTGAAGAGGATACTGCAGAATCCAGAAGCAACAGGCAGGATTGTCGAGTGGGCACTGGAACTGTCAAGCTTTGGCCTCAAGTTTGAGAGCACTTCAACCATCCAGAGCCGAGCATTGGCAGAATTCATAGCAGAGTGGACGCCAACACCAAATGAAGAAATTCCAGAAATGAGCATCCCCATCAAGGAAGCAGGCAGAGAGTGGCTCATGTACTTTGATGGTGCCTTCTCGCTGCAAGGCGCCGGTGCGGGCGTGCTGCTTGTTGCGCCCACCGGAGAGCACCTCAAGTACGTAGTCCAGATGCACTTTCCCACGGAGGAAGCAACAAACAATACCGCAGAGTATGAGGGTTTGCTTGCCGGTCTCAGGATCGCAACAGACCTTGGGATCAAGAAGGTCATTGTCAGGGGTGACTCGCAGCTTGTCGTCCGCCAAGTGAACAAGAATTATCAGAGTCCGTTGATGGAAGCTTACGTTGATGAAGTGAGAAAGTTAGAAGAGCACTTTGTCGGCCTACAGATGGAACATGTTCCAAGAGCTCAGAACGACATTGCCGATGGCCTGTCAAAGTGCGCCACACTTAAGTTACCTGTGGAACCAGGGATCTTTGTGCTCAAACTGACTCAACCGTCCGTAACGCCATCAACTGGACAGAGCAAGAAGAGGAAGTTAATTTCTGGTGACTATTTTCTGGCAGAGCTTCCCGAAGCCGCCGCCAAGAAGGTCCCCAAGATCAACACCAAAGGTGCTGAGGAGCAGTCTGCTCCGGCAAGCCCTAGGGTTTGTTCCGTTGAAGCAGACGCTCCCGACAAGTTTTGCTCCGGCAAGATTGCCAGGGAACGTCAAGCTCCGGCTGAGCCGCAGGTTCTCGCCGTAGAAGTGGATGTTCCCGCAGCAGCGTATGGGCCTTTAGTCCTTGTTGTTGAGCCGCAAGCTCCAGCATGGGCACAGCAGATTGTCTGTTTCCTTCAGACAGGAGAACTTCCTGAAGAGCAAGAAGAAGCGGAAAGAGTAGTCCGGCAGTCGAGTATGTACCAGTTTGTCGACGACACACTGTACAGAAGAAGACTCAACGGTGTGAAATTGAAGTGTATTCACCGGGAAGATGGACAAAAGCTGTTGGCAGAGATACATGGAGGCATATGTGGCCACCACATTGGCGCAAGAGCACTTGCCGGCAAAGCATTTCGGCAAGGTTTCTTTTGGCCGACAGCCCTCCAGGATGCAACTGCACAAGTAACCAAGTGTGAAGCGTGCCAGTTCCATTCCAAGCAGATACACCAGCTAGCTCAAGCTCTCCAGACGATCCCTTTATCCTGGCCATTTTCGGTCTGGGGGCTCGACATCCTCGGCCCCTTTCCCCGAGCTTCGGGGGCTTTGAGTACTTGTACGTTGCAATCGACAAGTCCACAAAGTGGCCGGAAGTGGAAGAAGTGAGGAAGGTGACAGCACAGTCAGCAGTCAAGTTCTTCAGGTCGATTATTTGCCGTTTCGGGATCCTTAACAGGATCATCACCGACAACGGCACGCAATTCACGAGCCGCACCTTCATGCAGTACGTCCAAGATCTTGGCGCCAAGAGCTGCTTCGCTTCTGTTGCTCATCCGAGAAGCAACGGTCAAGCGGAGACGGCAAATGCTGAAGTGCTGCGCGGGCTCAAGACCAGAACTTTCGACAGGCTGCACAAGTACGGAAGGAACTATATTGAGGAGCTGCCGGTGGTTCTTTGGTCGATCAGGACGACGCCAAATCGAGCGACTGGCCAGACACCTTTCGCTCTAGTTTATGGAGCAGAGGCAGTTCTCCCCACGGAACTCGTATACGGGTCGCCTCGAGTGCTCGCTTACGATGAGCTTGAGCAAGAGCAGCTGCGGCAA
Organism: Aegilops speltoides; assembly: GCA_021437245.1. Classification (NCBI taxonomy): domain Eukaryota; kingdom Viridiplantae; phylum Streptophyta; class Magnoliopsida; order Poales; family Poaceae; genus Aegilops; species Aegilops speltoides. The sequence goes on from CM038147.1 coordinate 560,548,157, forward strand.
GATGACGCGCTGCTCCTTGAGGAAGACCGTCTTCAAGCTGTTGTACGAGCTGCTCGATACCAGCAAGCTTTGCGCCGCTACCATAGCCACAAATTTAATGCCAGAAGTCTCGAGGAAGGCGACCTTGTTCTTCGGCGTGTTCAGTCCGCCAAGAATTCCAACAAGTTGACGCCGAAGTGGGAAAGCCCTTACCGGGTGAAATGAGTCACTAGGCCTGGCGCTGTCCGCCTTGAGACCGAAGATGGCATTCCGGTGAGCAACTCCTGGAACATTGAACATCTTCGTAAGTTTTACCCATAAGGCGTAGTTGCCGGAACCTGTTCCGGCAACCACCTTTTGTACAAGTCTTGCCGCTGTTGCATGTAATCCTTTGTACAAAGCCGGGCGCAGACCCCATGCATAAACAAAGCTCATGTGCTCCGCACATCTTTTCAATTTCATGCTGTCTATTTTTGCATATGTTATCTGACACTTTGTGCAGCACAGATCCCGGTAAGCAATAACGAGCCGTAAGGCTCCATATCATTATTTTCTCTTCTTTCTTTTTCTCAAAGAAAGGAAGGTTCCCTCGCCCACAAGTTTGCCGGGGGGGGGGAGGAGAAGATAATGGTGTGGACCAGGCGTCATTCAAGAAAGTTTCGCCTTACCGGGAAGCAAACGACAGAAAAGCTAAGTTGCCAAAGTTTGAGCAATCAATTTTTTTAAATTTTTAAGTTATCTTCCTCGAACGACCGTGCTTTGTATGGAAAACCTGTGCGCGGAGGAACCAACTCGTAGCTAGTTGCGCCCTTACTTTGTTTCGAGTCTGCTCAACAACTTAAGTGAGTTGCGACTAGTTGCGACAAGGTTTCTTGTCGGTGGCGGCACCGCCAGCAGGCTGCTGACGTCCCGCACTCAGCGCTCGCGGCTAAGGTGCCTGCGCCGGCAAGTTCCCTAAAAGCGTACGGAAAAACATACAAAGGAAGGAGTCAAGTAAAGGAAATAACATAGCAATCGATACCCAAAATAAAGTTATATTACAAGATAGCTTGTCGCAGCTCTAACAGATTGTTCTCATAACATGACCAGCAGCGACAAGAAAAGGAGAAAACAGGCGGCCTAATCTACGCGATCGCCATCAACTCTCTTGACCTCGTTCACCTTGTCCACAATGGGTGCGACAAGGGCCTTGAGCGCTTCCAGATCAGCATCCGGCGGCAGCTTCTTGAGGACAGTGGTGAGGTTGAGGCCCGGGTTGCGGAAGGCCACCTTCCACTACACCACGGTAGAGGTTAGGTGACACACTTCTGTGGGCAAAGGTATATTAATCTCTACAAGAGATCTGTCGGCGTAGCTTAGAAGCTTTGTAATCAGATCATATGTCGGCCAATGTACATCATTATGGACAAACTATGTGTCGGAAATCATGCAACGATAATGTATATGTCGGCAACCACTTAGTGACATATCATCTGTCGGTAAGTGTGCGCGTCCTGATAGTTTTTCAGTCGGTGTAGGTATGTGCTTAACGACATAAAATATGTCGGCGTAGGTAGGGTGTATGGATACAGATTAAGTGTCGGCGAATGTGGACACGTGTCAAGCAAGGAAAGGCCAAACAATTGCCGCGTGAATTAGGCACGAGAGCCCAAAAATTTCGCTAAGGCCCAGTTTTCACCTCACCTTGGTCGAGTACCGCCAAAGAAACCGTAGCCTCACATTAACCCTATCCACCCCGCCCCTGCCCCTGTCCCCAATTTCCGCCGCCGCCGTCCTCGGACCCGACCGTGCCGCCGCCGGCGGCCATAGCCCCGAGCTCCCGGCCCCCTCCACCGCCTGCCTTCCTCGGCCCCTCCGTTGCCACCACATGGGCATCTTCGTTGGCCGGAGTCCCCACCGACGGCGGTGAGCATATCCCAGATCCCCTAACCCTATCCGATGCATGGCTTCCCGGTCTGTGACGCCGACAAGCCCCATCTGCGGGACCTTCACCGACCGCCGCTAGCCCTCGCGAAGGACCAAGTCGGCGCCCTCTTCCTCCTCTCGAGGAAATATCTCGTCTCCAACAAGCTCGACACGCTACCACGCCGCCACCAATGGCGCGATGTCTCATAACAGGTTTACGCAAAGTTTGCTGCTTTCGTCACCAACAACAACGCTCACCCTTGGCTACCACATAAGTTTGCATATTGGCATGTACCTCTGTTTCTGTTGTATGTCGTATGTTGTGTCCTTATCCTCTCTGGAATAATTTGTGCTATGTTGCGTCCCAGGAAAAATTATCTTCTGCCATTCTCATACGCCGGCCTAGTTCGTTGTATCCATTAGTTTGGTCTGACAAGCTCTAGTCAGTTAGGGCAGAAGGAAATAATAAATGTTAGATAAGTAATGTCGCATTTGTATTTACCCATGAGAAAAACATCTACAGCTATATGTGGTTAGGAGGCTAGGAGGTTGTTTATTTATGTCATGTCTTCACCTTTGTTTGGCCAATCTGAATAGCAGAACAAAAACACAACGCTCTAAACCTTTAGATTCAGTGTGTGGCTCCATGCAAGTTTGATCACTGGCATATAATAATATGATGATAAGCTTTGTTGTTTTATTTTTAGCTTATGCTAGAGGCATGCCGCTGGTACCGGTGGGCCCTGATTGATCTTAAACAAGCCATTTGAGGATATGACGTGGTAAGTCTGCAAACGGAATGGATGGACCCATCATTTTGCCACCCTGTTGCTTGTCCAACGTTTCCTTTTGTTGACCAGTTCAACTAGTCCATCATCTTAAACTAGGCCGAGAAATGAAGGTTCGGTTTATCACAAACAATATAAGTATGTATCAGCTTACTATCTTGGCACATGAGCTATTTTTAGTCAATGCGTGGCGAGTCCACTTGGAACTGAATAGGCACTAGTTCTTCTTCTTACTCTCCATGAGCCCCTTATACTACCTCTATGGTTTATTTGCCTACTTTTAACTCTCTCGATGAAATTGGGCTGCTTTGTTTCAGCTGATCGTCATGTGGGTGGGATCTACTGAACAACCTTGACATGTGTTCGTAACCAGTCCACATTCAGCGCACACACAACTTGAACACCAAGCTCTTTGTCCTTCAAGTAAGTCTCTGCACCCCAAATGGCTTATTTCAAAGTGCAGAGGGTAGTTTCAACTGAATGGCTCAGTTTGTCTTGTGATTGCGTCATGTGTAATTTAAATTCACTACTACGAGCACCCATTGTTGTAATCATGCTCCTTTGGATGTATTAGGAAAACTCTGCTAATGTTTGTTGTGGAACTCACGACGGTTTTGAGCCATTAAACTGACTCAGTCTTGTATTTTTATGCTTAAATTTAGTGTAGTACCTTCATACACCTATGCCAATTGCACATAATTATGGTAAAAATAGATGGAATTAGTGCAGCTACATACAGTTGTCATACTACAATGCTCGACACTGAGAAACAAGTTACTAATCCATTTAGTCTTGCCGACAATAGCCGGGAACCACGACCACCAGCATACAACGCGGGCATTGTGCGGAGAACGGATGGCTGCCTCGCTGGGAACCATGGTCACACACATGCAGCAGATAACGAATGGTGGATGGAAGGCTACCACGACTTGCAGTGGGCAATCGGTGGCGAATGGAGGGCTACCTCACGGGGTACCTCAACTACTAGGTACATTTTTTGTTTCAGTACTAATTAGCTCACATGCTATTGCATAAGAACAGTTTCTAAAATGTCACTTTACAAGGTTGTTGTCCTATGTGTTAAAACTAAATTGCTTGTGTATATATGTGTCATGGTTTCCTTTTTTATCCTTGGTTATGTAGCTCTTAATCATGAAAATCTAGAGAGGTTGCAAAAGTGGTTGTCTTTTCTTCATTGAATGCTTATGTAATAGGCTATAAAATACGCTACTAGGTTGTAGGATCTCTGTTTCAGATGGTCAATATCTTCATTGTTGATAAAACTGCAAGCGCAGGAACATAGTTCTATATAGTACCATGTGAGCCAATTATAAATTTTGTATAAACTATTTTTAACTATGGTATCATGAGGATTTATTGATCGAATCTGTGTTAATCCACAGATGAGCTTTGAACAACTTGAGCTGATTACACTTTCTTAACAATTTTTTGTGAAAAAATTTCAGGCACTTAGCCAACTGGTGCACATGGACATGATGACTTTGCAGCGTTTATGGACCAACCAATTTGTAATCATGGATCTTATGTGTCTTCTAGACCATTCACTAGTAGAAACGGGGCCAATGGTCTAGGCCGGTCCAGGCCATTAGTCCCGATTCAACCCAGAACCGGGACCAATGGGGGCATCGGACCCGGTTCGTGAGCCCCGGGGCCGGCCCGGTGTAGGATCGTTGAAGGTAAGAGTGTCTAGAGGGGGGGTGATTAGACTACTCGACAAGATAAAAGTTTAGCCTTTTGATTAGGACAAGTTTTTACCAAGTTCACAATGAAGATCAAGTCAAGTATCATGCATACAAGTCAAGCAACATACTACACATGCAATTCTAGAGTATGGGCAGCGAAAAGTAAATTGCACAAGTAGTAAGGGAGAGATGGAGAAGAGCAAACGCAATTTGAAGACACGGAGATTTTTTTTGTGGTTCCGATAGGTGGTGCTATCGTCAATCCACGTTGATGGAGACTTCAACCCACGGAGGGTAACGGCTGCGAGAGTCCACGGAGGGCTCCACCCACGAAGGGTCCACGAAGAAGCAACCTTGTTTATGCCATCATGGCTTACGCCCACGGAGGACTAGCCTTACTCGGGGTAGATCTTCACGAAGTAGGCGATCTCCTTGCCCTTACAAACTTCTTGGTTCAACTCCACATCTTGACGGAGGCTCCCAAGCGACACCTAACCAATCTAGGAGGCACCACCCTCCAAAAGGTAATAGATGGTGTTGGTGATGATGAACTCCTTGCTCTTGTGCTTCAAATGATAATCTCCCCAACACACAACTCTCCTCACTGATTTGGCTGTGGTGGAAGAAAGGATTGAGTGGAAAGCAACTTGGGAAGACTAGAAATCAAGTTTCATATGGTGGGAGTGGAGCAACTTGATCTCAACACAAGGGTAGGTAGTTTTCTTCTCGTAAATGTAAGGTAGGAGTGGTAGTTCTTTCGATGGCTCTCTCCACGAATGAAGAGGAGGTGGAGGGTATTTATAGCCTCCACACAAAATCCAACCGTTACACACATTTGACCAATCTCGGTCAGACCGAAGTTGACAACTCGGTGAGACCGAAAGTTCAAATCTTGTGAACGTTGGGATTTTCGGTGGGACCGAAAATACAATCTCGGTTAGTCCGATTCTTCCAAAGACTAGGGTTTGCCATTCTCGGTGGGACCGACTTTCTCATCTCGGTGACACCGATTTGAGTACAGAAGGTTACAGAAGGTTGACAACACTAGTTTCGGTAAGACCGAGTTTGGAATCGGAAAATCCGAAATTTCTAGGGTTTGGCTATATGGCTGAGGTGGTTCGTCTCGGTGTGACTGAGTTTGTGGAATCGGTGGGACCGAGATTACTTATGAGTATATGTTGGAGTGAAAGATTGCTGATAGTTTGGGAGATAAATCACTAAGCACTTTTGAGCAACCAGATCATCATCATAACCTCATCCCCTTTTAATAGTATTGGCTTTCCTATGGACTCAATGTGATCTTGGATCACTAAACCAAAAATGGAGTCTTGAGCTCTTGCCAATGCTTTCCTTAGCATCCTAGGGGTCCACCTCTCCAGTCCTTTTGCCATGCCAGAGTGATTGACTTTCCTGAAACATACTTGATAAAAGCATTAGTCCAACCACAAAGTATGTTGTCATTAATTACCAAAACCACCCAGGAGCAAATGTGCTTTCAATCTCCCCTTTTGGTAATTGATGGCAACACACAAAAGAAGATATCAAAGCTTACTGAAGGAAAGACAGGATTATCATTAAAGCTTTGACAAACATGTAGTACACAGGCTCCCCCTACAAGTGTGCAAGCTTTTCATAGATTATGGTTTTGGACTACCACAAGCACACATGAGAGAAAAGCGAGATGTGCTACATGCACCTTGGCTATATGCATCAGAGCAGATGAGGATAAGTGAGAGATGATGCATATGTGCATGCTGATTTCTTGCAAACAAATATTCACAAGCAAGTCACCATCATGCACATTCTGCAAGATGCATATACTTACCTTGAAGTTCCTTGGCATTGTACCTGACGAAATAAGCTTGAGAAAACAAGGTTAGATAACACAAGAGTATTTCTTCATCCAACTGCAAGAACATCAAGAGTACCAAGCCAGGGATGACATGTATAAAGAGTGTCTCATGATGAGCACTAGCTTGAATCAGCAAACATGTCTCCCAAGACTAAAAGATTTTCAATGAGCTCTGAGAGATTTTGCTTTTCATAAGATACCAATTGTGCTTTTCAGAAGATACCAATTGTGAGAGCAAGAGAAGCAAAATCAAAACAATAATGCCAAATGTATTATCACAGTGAAATATGGCAAAGCTTTGATGTGATCCTCTCCCCCTTAAGGTAAGATTGTTCTTCTTCTCCCTTTAAATCTTCTCTTCTCCCCTTATCCTCCAATCTCCCCCTAAGCTCCCCCTAAATCTTCTCCCCCTTTGACATCAAGTGCCGAAAAGGACAGTAAACTAGGAAGGTCAGGAAAGATGGAAGGAAAGTGTTGGGATCCTTAAGAATCACAACTGAGCAAATGAAGTATGCAAAATAAATCATTTTAGTTGAGCTGCAGAAGAAGATATCCTGGTGAATGTAAATCGGTGACACCGAATTGATTTGGATCGATGAGTCCGAAAGTCAGAGACTTAGGGCAGATCCGTTTGGTCGATCAAGTATTTGAATCGGTGACCTTGAGTTTAATTCAAGGAAATATAGAAATAATTCAGCTCACTTTGCAAGGAATGTTTCAAAAGATTTGCAATGAATTTGTAAATGATTTTCAGGGAATTGATCAGAGCAAAAGGATATTCACAAAAACAGAAGAAATAGAAATGAAAAAGATTGCTAGATGAAGTTTTTTTTTTAAAAAAAATAAGCAAGAAATCTCAATGAGAGATCATAAGACAGAAAAACTCCAAAAACATATGTACTTCATCTAGATAGAGGTCGGCGACAAAGTCACCTATGTTTGAGTATATTGACTTAGGAGTCAAATGAGAACATTTGATCATAGGTCATACTCATCGTTTAAGCTCAAAATGGGGTTGCCATTTTTCGATTAAGCATTTGATGTGATCACATCTTATGAAGCTGCTTGTACTCATGTCTTTGAGCAAAGCTCCTTCAAGATGTGAAAAACATACCTTGGGCTTGTTGTTGCTTGTACTCATGTAGGTGATGTAGATGCTCATAGAATGTGAAGTTGGAGCTCCATTTCTAATTGTATAGTTCATCTTCCTACATGGGTTAGGCAAGCAAGGAAATACTCAAGAATATCCAAGATGACAAGAGTGAAATACTAGATGTATAAGGTGTCAAAAAGGATATGTGGAATTTTGTTCCTTGAACTCAACATCCCAAAGTGCTAGATACTTGGTCAATGACAAGATTACTCATGATTCGAGTGTGTGGTAATCTTGTAGAATGTAGACCATCCGAGTACCTGCAAGGAGTTAGATGCAATACAAGGGGGCAAATGTGTCCAAGACATATGATCATCATCATAAGAGAAATATCAAGGATTAGTCAATTAGGCTCATGCCTTGCATGCATCAATGGAGTTTTCACTCCAGGTTTGAAGCATCAATGATGTTCAACTCACTCCTTAAGCGACAAAACACTTTCTCATCAAGTGGTTTTGTAAAGATATCTGCAAGCTGTTTGTCAGTACGAACATGCTTAAGATCGATGTCACCCTTAGCAATGTGATCACGAATAAAATGGTGACGAACTTCAATGTGTTTCGTGCGAGAGTGTTGCACGGGATTGTGTCCAATCTTAATCGCACTCTCATTGTCATAAAGCAAAGGAACATGTCTCGCATGTATCCCATAATCCTTAAGCATTTGTGTCATCCATAGTAACTGAGCACAACACGAACCAGCAGCAATATATTCTGCTTTGGCAGTAGATAATGATACCGAATTTTGTTTCTTGGATGACCAAGATACAAGGGATCGACCGAGGAATTGACACGTACCCGAAGTTGACTTTCTATCAACCCTGTCTCCGGCATAGTCCGAGTCGGAATAGCCAACAAGATCGAAAGAGGCCCTCTTGGGATACCAAATGCCAAAGTTAGGTGTGTGTATCAAATATCTCACAATTCTTTTAACAGCTTTAAGATGACATTCTTTAGGGGCTGCTTGATATCGAGCACACATGCATACACTCAACATTATGTCAGGACGAGAAGCACAAAGATATAGTAGAGAACCAATCATGGATCGATAAACCTTTTGATCAACAGGTTCTCCATCTTTTGTCAAGTCATTATGTCCACTTGTAGGCATGGGGGTTTTCATACCTTTGCTTTCTTGCATGTTGAACTTCTTGAAGAGATCCTTGGTATACTTTGTTTGTGAGATAAAGGTACCCTCCTTAGATTGCTTGATTTGCAACCCAAGGAAGAATTTGAGTTCACTCATCATGGACATCTCATACTTCTCCGACATAAGCTTTCCAAACTTCTCACTAAAATGAGGGTTAGTTGAACCAAAGATAATATCATCAACATATATTTGGCACACAAATAGTTCACCATCAACCCTTTTCGTGAATAGCGTTGAGTCTATTTTGCCAATCTCAAATCCTTTTTCAAGAAGAAAGCTAGTCAAGCATTTGTACCAAGCTCTAGGAGCTTGTTTAAGACCATAAAGAGCTTTGTGCAACTTGTAAACATGATTAGGCTTTTAGGATTCACAAATCCGGAGGTTGTTTCACAAATACTTCCTCCTCAATTTCACCATTTAGGAAAGCACTTTTAATGTCCATTTGATAGAGAGTAATATCATGGTGGTTGGCATAAGCAAGAAGAATGCGAATGGATTCAAGTCTAGCAACGGGGCATAGGTCTCACCATAGTCCATACCTTCGACTTGTGTGTAACCTTGTGCTCTGAGGCGAGCCTTGTTGCGGATGACTTGTCCATCTTCATCTTGCTTGTTCCGAAACACCCATTTGGTTCCAATGACGTTTTGGTCATCATTGGGCTTCTCTACCAAAGTCCAAACGTTGTTCCTCTCGAAGTTGTGTAGCTCTTCGTGCATAGCGTTCACCCAATCCGGGTCTTCAAGCGCTTCTTCTACCTTCATAGGTTCAAGACTAGAAATAAATGAGTAATGCTCACAAAAGTTAGCTAAGCGAGTTTTTGAGCGAGTAATTCTCCCAGTCGATGTCATTCATCATTTGTTCCACGGATGATTCTTCTTGACTCTTGCTCGAACTCGAGATAGCTTTTGTTGTGGTCGCGGCTGAGCTTCCTCATCATCCTCATCTTCCTCTTCTTCTTCATTGTTGTTGGTGTTGTCTTGAGGTGGTGGAGAAGGAGGTTGTGGTGGATCTTCTTGTCGCACTTCCTCATCTTGGTGAGTTCCACTTGTGGAGGCCTCCATGTTGCCTTGAGGTTCACCTTGCCGTGAGGTAGGGGGCTCCACATATGTAGATGAGGTACTCTCCTTCACTTCCATGGGACGGATCTTTCCAATGGATAAGTCTTGAATGGCTTCCGATGGGTCCTTGTCTCCTACATCAATAGGCATTTGCTCTACTTGCGAGCCATTAGATTCATCAAACTTCACATCTACCGTCTCTTCAACCTTTGGGTGAAATTGTTGTGAACACGGTAGGTGTGGGAGTTTGATCCATAACCGAGGAAAAAGCCTTCATGAGTTTTAGGAGCAAATTTAGACCGACGATGCTTATCAAGGATATAGCATTTTGAACCAAAGACACGAAAGTATCCCACTTGGGGTTTGTTACCGGTGAGGAGCTCGTATGAAGTCTTGCCGAGGAGCTTGTGAAGATAGAGCCTGTTGATAGCATGACAAGCTGTCTCGACGGCTTCACCCCAAAAGTGCTTCGGTGTCTTGTATTCATCAAGCATCGTTCTCGCCATCTCAATGAGCGTTCGGTTCTTCCTCTCAACAACTCCATTTTGTTGAGGTGTGTACGTAGCCGAGAACTCATGTAGAATCCCTTCCTCATCGAGAAAAGAGTCCACATGGGCGTTCTTGAACTCCGTTCCATTGTTGCTCCGAACTTTCTTGATCTTCACCTCAAATTGATTTTGGGCCTTTCTAGCAAAGGTTTTGAAGATTCTCTGAACCTGCGATTTGTCATCAAGGAAAAATACCCACGTAAATCTGGAATAATCATCAACAATAACTAGACCAAAGGAGTTACCACCAAGGCTTTTGTAAGCATTGGGACCAAAGAGATCCATATGAAGAAGCTCAAGCGGTCTCCTTGTAGTCATGATATTCTTCACAGGATGACTTCCACCTACTTGTTTTCCTGCTTGACATGCACTACAGAGTCTATCTTTGTCAAAGAAAACATCTTTAACACCAAGAATGTGATCACCTTTGATTAGCTTATCTAGATTACGCATACCAACATGTCCAAGCCTTCTATGCCACAACCAACCTTTAGCAGATTTAGCAATGAAGCAAGTTCTAGGTTGAGCTTTCTTAGTGAAATCAACAATGTATAGGTCACCTCTACGGATACCAGTAAAAACCATGTTATGATTGTCACGACGAAAAACTTGGCAATCTACTTCGGTGAATAGCACATTGAATCCAAAGTCAGCTAATCTAGACACGGAAAGTAAATTGTATCCAAGTGATTCAACAAGCATGACATTTTTAATGGAGCTATCATGAGATATGGCCACCTTACCAAGGCCAAGTACCTTACCCTTGGAGTTGTCTCCAAAAGTCACATACTTGCGTGGACCATTGTTCTTTGCAAGCTCTCGAAACATGTCTTCATCTCCGGTCATGTGATCTGTGCATCCACTATCAAGAATCCACTCTTTTCCACCGGATATGTAGTCTCTCAAATTTGCCATAAGATTGAGACTCTTCATGATCTTGTCTAGCTCGGTGTCCGAATCAGAGTAATCGTCATCCTGCTCATGCTCATCATCATATTGACCCATAGATAATTCATCATCAATACCTAGGTCAATTTGACAATGACTTGCATCAGTTTTGTCAATGTGATAATAATCATCGGAATGCAATACAAGAGCATTTCTAATTCGAACATTGATAAATCCGGGATCACCCTTCTTTTTCATAAGATCACGAAGCTCAAAGAAGCATTTATCAAAGTTGGGGTCATTGGGGCGCATCATATCAAATTCAATAGTCTTGTAAAGAATTTCATCAAGACCTCTCAAAGAGTAGTCCGGATAAAGTTCTTCCAAGAACTTCCAAATAGCATAGGCGCACTCAAAGTTTGTGACAAGCTCAAGTAAGTTATCGGGCAAACCTCTAATGATGAGATTTACAGTTCTAAGGTTACGAAGCAAATCAAGCTCTTCATCCATAGTAGGGTGCAAGGGGTCAAATGGAGGTACATATGGGGTTTCAACATATTTGCGCAAGTTGTACATCCTAAAGATAGCAAGCATTTCAATCCTCCACGAGTTATAGGACACTCCATCAAGAATAGGCACTCTATGACTAACACTCCCAAACGTAGACACGTCCATCTTCCTCCAATGGTGTGCAAACCAAAGCAATGGAGACCAAAGCTCTGATACCAATTGTAGGATCGTTGAAGGTAAGAGTGTCTAGAGGGGGGGTGATTAGACTACTCGACAAGATAAATGTTTAGCCTTTTGATTAGGACAAGTTTTTAAGAAGTTCACAATGAAGATCAAGTCAAGTATCATGCATACAAGTCAAGCAACATACTACACATGCAATTCTAGAGTATGGGCAGCGGAAAGTAAATTGCACAAGTAGTAAGGGAGAGATGGAGAAGAGCAAACGCAATTTGAAGACACGGAGATTTTTCTCGTGGTTCCGATAGGTGGTGCTATCGTCAATCCACGTTGATGGAGACTTCAACCCACGGAGGGTAACGGCTGCGAGAGTCCACGGAGGGCTCCACCCACGAAGGGTCCACGAAGAAGCAACCTTGTCTATGCCATCATGGCTTACCCCCACGGAGGACTAGCCTTACTCGGGGTAGATCTTCACGAAGTAGGCGATCTCCTTGCCCTTACAAACTTCTTGGTTCAACTCCACATCTTGACGGAGGCTCCCAGGCGACACCTAACCAATCTAGGAGGCACCACCCTCCAAAAGGTAATAGATGGTGTTGGTGATGATGAACTCCTTGCTCTTGTGCTTCAAATGATAATCTCCCCAACACTCAACTCTCCTCACTGATTTGGCTGTGGTGGAAGAAAGGATTGAGTGGAAAGCAACTTGGGAAGACTAGAAATCAAGTTTCATATGGTGGGAGTGGAGCAACTTGATCTCAACACAAGGGTAGGTAGTTTTCTTCTCGAAATGTAAGGTAGGAGTGGTAGTTCTTTCGATGGCTCTCTCCACGAATGAAGAGGAGGTGGAGGGTATTTATAGCCTCCACACAAAATCCAACTGTTACACACATTTGACCAATCTCGGTCAGACCGAAGTTGACAACTCGGTGAGACCGAAAGTTCAAATCTTGTGAACGTTGGGATTTTTGGTGGGACCGAAAATACAATCTCGGTTAGTCCGATTCTTCCAAAGACTAGGGTTTGCCATTCTTGGTGGGACCGACTTTCTCATCTCGGTGACACCGATTTGAGTACAGAAGGTTACAGAAGGTTGACAACACTAGTTTCGGTAAGACCGAGTTTGGAATCGGAAAATCCGAAATTTCTAGGGTTTGGCTATATGGCTGAGGTGGTTCATCTCGGTGTGACTGAGTTTGTGGAATCGGTGGGACCGAGATTACTTATGAGTATATGTTGGAGTGAAAGATTGCTGATAGTTTGGGAGATAAATCACTAAGCACTTTTGAGCAACCAGATCATCATCATAACCTCATCCCCTTTTAATAGTATTGGCTTTCCTATGGACTCAATGTGATCTTGGATCACTAAACCAAAAATGGAGTCTTGAGCTCTTGCCAATGCTTTCCTTAGCATCCTAGGGGTCCACCTCTCCAGTCCTTTTGCCATGCCAGAGTGATTGACTTTCCTGAAACATACTTGATAAAAGCATTAGTCCAACCACAAAGTATGTTGTCATTAATTACCAAAACCACCCAGGGAGCAAATGTGCTTTCACCCGGGCCACGTGGGCCATTGGTCCCGGTTCATCTAGACCTATTGGTCCCGGTTTGTGGGACGAACCGGGACCAATAGTACTCGCTCCTGGCCCTAACCCATTGGTCCCGGTTGGTGGCTTGAACCGGGACCAAAGGAGTCCCATTAGTCCCTGTTCGAGCCATCAACCGGGACTAAAAGGTTGGTGCCCGTTGCGACCAGAGTTTAGTCCCACCTCGCCAACCAAAGGGGAACGGGACTGGTTTATAAGCCCCTCCCTCTCTACTTTATTGAGCTCCTCCGATAATGAAAATAGATGCGCTTATATAGGTAATTTAGCATAAATTCATACGGATTTCTGAGTAGTTTTTTTTCTTTTTCTGCTATATTTATTTTTTCTTTTTATTTCTGAGTTGTAATAAGCCATTAAAAATAAGCATATATGCTCCTTTTTAGTATAGTTAATCACAACTATTTTTGCTTCTATTCATTTCGATTAGTTTTTATATAGTTTTTCTTTTTCTGCTATATTTATTTTTCTTTTTATTTACGTGTTGTAATAAGCCATTAAAAATAAGCATATATGCTCCTTTTTAGTATAGTTAATCACAACTATTTTTTGCTTCTATTCATTTCTCGAGTAGTTTTTATATAGTTTTTTCTTTATCTGCTATATTTATTTTTTCTTTTTATTTCGTGTTGTAATAAGCCATTAAAAATAAGCATATATGCTCATTTTTACTATAGTTAATCATAACTATTTTTTGCTTCTATTCATTTCTGAGTAGTTTTTATATAGTTTTTTTTCTTTTCTGCTATATTTATTTTTTCTTTTTATGTACGTGTTGTAATAAGCCATTAAAAATAAGCATATATGCTCCTTTTTACTATAGTTAATCACAACTATTTTTTGCTTCTATTCATTTCGAGTAGTTTTTATATAGTTTTTTTTCTTTATCTGCTATATTTATTTTTTCTTTTTATTTCTGTGTTGTAATAAGCCATTAAAAATAAGCATATATGCTCCTTTTTACTATAGTTATTCACAACTATTTTTTGCTTCTATTCATTTCGAGTAGTTTTTATATAGTTTTTTTTTTCTTTATACGCTATATTTATTTTTTCTTTTTATTTCTGTGTTGTAATAAGCCATTAAAATAAGCATATATGCTCCTTTTTACTATAGTTAATCACAACTATTTTTTGCTTCTATTCATTTCTGAGTAGTTTTTATATAGTTTTTCTTTTTCTGCTATATTTATTTTTCTTTTTATTTCGTGTTGTAATAAGCCATTAAAATAAGCATATATGCTCATTTTTACTATAGTTAATCACAACTATTTTTTGCTTCTATTCATTTCTGAGTAGTTTTTTTTATAGTTTTTTCTTTTTCTGCTATTATTATTTTTTCTTTTTTTTCTGTGTTGTAATAAGCCATTAAAAATAAGCATATATGCTCCTTTTTTACTATAGTTAATCACAACTATTTTTTGCTTCTATTCATTTCTGAGTAGTTTTTATATAGTTTTTTCTTTTTCTGCTATTATTATTTTTTCTGAGTTATAATAAGTCATTACAAATAAAAAGAGACGCAATGCTCGTTAATCTGCTTCAACCCTTCGGGATAGTGTCAATCTGACCGCACATAGCTCTGCGGTCTATCAGTATCTGCAAGGGTTGAAGCCAACCAACGTGCAGGAGCATTGAGCCTCTTCGTCATTGTATCTGCACTCAGGGCTTATAAACAGCTGCGAGTGCCTCTCGCTTGATGAGGTGGGACTAAAACGAAAGCTGCTGGAAGAATCAACAAAAAAACAGCTGCAGAGTCCATTGGTCCCGGTTGGTGGCTCCAACCGGGACCAATGCCCCTTTTTTATGTTAGATTTTTTTATGTTAGTTTCTTTATGTTAGATTTTTTCTGTAAAATTTGTTCATATTGTGTAATTTAGATCTTTTTGTAGGATTAGATGTGTAGTAATTTAGATATGTATTATATTATGTTAGTTTTTTTTCTGTAAAAAGATTTTTTATGTTAGATTTTTTTATGTTAGTTTTTTTTCTGTAAAATTTGTTCATATTATGTAAGATTTTTTATGTAAGATTTTTATGTTAGATTTTTTATGTTAGTTTTTTTATGTTAGTTTCTTTATGTTAGATTTTTTTCTGTAAAAAGATTTTTTAGTTAGTTTTTATGTTAGATGTTTTATGTTAGATTTTTTATGTTAGTTTTTTTTCTGTAAAATTTGTTCATATTATGTAAGATTTTTATGTAAGTTTTTATGTTAGATTTTTTATGTTAGTTTCTTTATGTTAGATTTTTTTTCTGTAAAAAGATTTTTTAGTTAGTTTTTTATGTTAGATGTTTTATGTTAGATTTTTTATGTTAGTTTTTTATGTTAGATTTTTTTTCTGTAAATAGATGTGTAGTAATTTAGATCTTTATGTAGGATTAGATGTGTAGTAATTTAGAAAAAGGAAAAAAAGAAGAAGTAGTTTATATATGAAGTAGTTTGTTTTTAGTAAGTACTACTTATTTATTTATAGTAAGTGTTTAGTAGTTGAGCTAGATAGATTTAATTAATAAGACTACTTTTATTTAACTATATATAGAAGTAGTTCCCGCGTCGACGTCGGCGATGCCTATCCCCATCCTGATGTAAATGCCGCCGAGTCGGCGATGGAGGCCTGCTTGATCAGGGTCATGTTCGGGACTGGTCTCCGCCGGGTTGGTATTGGGAGGTGCTACCTTTCGGGGGACGTAGTAGGTTGGTGAGGAGGCACCCGTTGTTGACCCGATCCTTGTTTGGTGGCGGTCGCGTGGGCGATGGCGGTGGTGAGGCATCCGGACACCGCGGAGGTGGTGCGTCATCGTGTCGGCGAGGAGGACGAGCACGTCCGTCGCTACATGGTTGCATTGGAGGAGGTTCGACAATACGGCATGTTCTTGAGGATCTCACTGGAGCTATGATCCTGTGATGGTTCCTTATCTTTGGGTGTCCAACGCCTGCGTCGATACCGTCGGGCGCCACGGTTCTAGTTTTATTAGTGATAATATTCGATGATGTACGGACACCAAGAGATGATGTAGTTTTGCTTATAATTATTGAATGCATGCTAATTTGAATACTATACTTTATTATGTGATTTGGTTTTGCTTATTGAATGCTCATATTGGATAAGTTCTCCTTCATTCCGTGTGCTAGACAATTTGGTATAATATTCAACCCGACGTACATCGATCATCGATAGTCAACCCGTGATTTATAATAATGATCTAGTTTAATATTTGAATTATGAGCGTGGGCGAAATGTCGTCCTCATCGACGGCGAAAATCGCCGGGAGTGCTTGTTGGTGCCACGATGACCGAGGTATGTGCGATAGATTCATTGAGCTGGAGGAAGATCGGCGCTCAAGCATTAAGCTCGAGGAGACTTGCGATGTTCATACGATGCAACGCAGCGACAATAGTTTTTTTCGTAATTAAGCACGACTTCAACTATTTAACGTGTAATTTTCATCTTTTCAATTCGACTAGCTTATCCCATGCTTTGCAAGACGCTATGTCTTGGAGAGGATGGATTTTGAAGACCATGAAAATTTGAAACCAAAAAATTGTCCTAAGTACCGAACATGATGTGGATTTTCAAGTAAAGCTGTACAATGCTCGAGTGTAACCCATTTTGGTTGCAAAATTGGGATGCATTTTGCAAGATGTATGGTCTTGATGAGGGTATGATTATCACCATGGATCTTGGTGATCCTACAATCGAGCAAGAGACACCTACGATTTGGGTCTTTGTGCATACACCTCCAGTTCTTCCCTCATGTGAGCTAAACGTAGTTATTAAGTAATTTATATTGTTTATTTCAAAATATATAGTTGACAACTTATCTCCATTGGCAGCTTATTTTCATTCTTCAAAGAATGTGCGGAAGATGGTAGACAGAACGTACTACACCGAAGGCTGCGAATTAACTTATCGGGAGAAACGACATCTAGTCGGATTTTGTAGAGATCTTGAGAATTACAATATCTACAATCAAACTCCTCAACATTATGGTCAATACGTGCCACTAGTGCACGTGTTGAACTCTGATAACTACCATGGAGATACCTTGGTACGATTATTTTTACTATTACAACATCCGTGCATCTTTTTGCACACTTCTAAACTAGTACATCATTGCTAACTACGAAGTTATTACTATGTTTTTCAACAGATAATCCCGAATGAGTGTGTCCCTCATCGATGTATACGCGTGGTAGCCTTCATGTTTTGAACATACTACCAGGTCGTCCTCTGAATCTCAACTGTCCATATCGGGTTTCTAAAAGAAGTGGAGACATAACAATCAAAGAATGGAAAAATGTATGGACGATCGTAAGGAGCTTCTTGGAAGCAATAAGCAGCGAAAGGCAAGAATTGGAGACAGGATGATCGCCATTCTTCATAATGGAGAGTCGGGGTCTATATTGTTTTATGCTATTTTACCTTAAGGGTGTTTTAGGTCCTATACGGTAATCGATGATCATGTGCTAAGAACAATTATATATGTAGGGTTGGGTTCGATGACTATATATGAGGATGATGATCGTATGACTTATTATTAATAACGAGTAGAAGTAGTATGATGATGCATGATTAGTAGGACTTTATTATATACATATATATGATGATGTATGATGCAAAGCATGCATGAGCCATGTCATATATCTGCGGGTGCAATGAACATATAGCAGCAGCGTTGATAAACCAAGGGCGAAGATAAGAGAGGACACTTCTCTCTATTAGCTAGCTATAAATAACAACCTAAAATAAACCACAAAACCCTAAAGCAGCCACTTTCTTAGAAAAAAGACTTTTGGTCCCGGTTGGAGCCACCAACGGGACCAAAGACCTCTCGATGGGCTCGGTGCACATCGCCACGTGGAGTCACATTGGTCCCGGTTAGTCTTTGAACCGGGACTAATGTCTGTGGCATTATAACGACCCATTAGTCCCGGTTCATGAACCGGGACTAAAGGCCCTTACGAACCGGGACTAATGGGTTGTTTTCTACTAGTGATTTGGTGCTTCGATTATTTTGGAACTTGTATATTGTGCATGTGGATACAGACTTGTGCATTCTGGACCGTCTAGTTGAAGTCTCTCATACCAGCAAATAGTGCTCATCCTTTTGTGACTTGTGTGTTCTGGGTGATTGTTAAGATGGTAAAAACTATGCTTTGTCAAGATTGATGTGTTTGTCAACTTGCGATTCAATGTATATGCATGTTTGTGAATATATTTTCATTGTTGTACAGTAATGTTCATCTTGAACCTGCTTGTGGATGTGAGGATAATAATGTTCATCTTGAACCTGCTTGTGGATGTGAGGATAATAATTGAATCTGTTTAGAGTTCGTATATATTGTTTTGGCTGCACATCACTTTACCAGCAATTTATCTGTCGGCAAAGGCAATATCTGTCGGTGTAGGTAGGGTGTATGATGATTGACTATCTGTTGGCATAGATATGGTTTTCGTGGCTAATAAAGTGTTGGCATAGGTAAGGTGTATGTGGACACGCTATCTGTCGGCATAGGTAGGGTGTATGTTGTCTGATAAAGTGTCGGCGTAGGTAGGGTGTATGTGGACATACCATCTGTCGGCGTAGGTAGGGTGTATGCCGACAGAAAAAGTGTCGGGAAGTAAACAACTGTCGGCAATACCTTTGCCCACAGCAAGTCCTCTGACTCTTTCATCTCCTGTCAGCATTGGGGTTAGCTACAACTTAACTGTCGGCAAAGGTACCCTATGCCGACACATTGGTGTGTCACGATAGCTCTACCGTGGTGCTTCACCAACACCTTTTGAAGAACTCCCGCGCAGATCGTGCGCGACTCATCGGCCAGCTTCTTTGGGATCCTCTCTCGGAGTCACTGGAGGGCCGTCGCCACGCCTTTGAAGAACAAAGTGAGCTTGGCGCTGGGTTGGAGGTTCTCGTCGGAGGAGTACCCGAGATCCTCCACCCCGAGCTGCGCCAGCTCCCCGTCAATGACTGCGGCGATATTCATGAGACCCTCCGTCCAGAGCTCCACACTCTCCCTGAAGGTGTTCTGGGTGGCGGCAGCACTCGCCAGCAGCGCCTCGTTGGCCTTGATCTCCTCCTTCAAGGCCACCTCCTGCTCCCTGGCGCTGTCCAGCGTCTTGGTCAGAGTAGCCAGCTTCAACTCAAGATCTGCATTGGAGTCCTTGGCGGCGCTAAGTTCCTTGCCCTTCTCGGCAAGACTACCCTGCAGCTCGCCAAGAGTGTAGGCATCCTTCTCGCGCTCATGCTTGAGCGCGGCAAGCTCTTCGCCGCTCGCTTTGAGATCAGCCTCCAACTGCGCCACCTTCATCTCCAGCTCCTTCTTGGCTGCCTCGGCAGCTGCAGTAGCATCCTTTGCTTCCTTGAGAGCCCCGCTGAATGTTTGCTCGCGCGTGGCAAGCTCCTCCTCATGGCTGTCAAGATTGACCTTCCGCTGCGCCAACTCACCTTCCCGCGCAAACAGCTCCTCGGCGGCAAGCCGCTGTTGCTCTTCAGCTTCGGCCTTCTCGAGGAGGAAGGCTTTCCGCGCCTCGGCAAGTTGCGCCCGCTCCTCTGCAAGGGACCGGAGAGCTTCCTGATTGCGTTCCTGGAGCTCCTCCGCGCGCTTCTCGATGTCCACTCCTGCCTTCGCGAACAGCGCTTCTCGGGATTCCACCTTGGCCTGCCGAGCACGGTAGAGCGACAACAGCCTCCACAGCAGCTGTTCCTCCTCAGACTCGCCGCTGCTGCTGCTCGGTGCGTCAACCAGCGTTAGCCCGGCGGAGGCGAGCACCTCTCCGTCAAAGACTTCTCCTTCGACCGGCACCCTGGAGCTTGACGCCCAGGGGAGCTTGATGAAGACGCCATCGCCGGCCTTCAAATAGGCGCCGGGCTGGGGCTCTTCGGAGCCTGGCACTGCGGTAGCGGTGGAGGGATCGGCGGTCGGCGTAGCGCCTGACGCTCCTGCGGCCTCGGGGCCGTTAGTGCGATCTCCAGATCCCTCGCCAGCTCCTACGGCAGCAGCCTTGGCGGCCTCTTCGCCGGCGGGATCATCAGCGCTGGCCTCTTCTTCGGTGGCAGCGGCGTCGTTGGTGTTGCCGTGCGCGTTCTCCTCGCCGGCAACCTCGGTCTCCATCGGCTCCGTGGAAGATGGATCTGGCGGCCGGAAGAGGGAGAAAAATCAAGCAATTATCCAAAAAGAAAATCAGAGGAAGAAGAACCCAAGGGAAGTTTTTCGAGCAAGAGGATTACCTGTACTTGGGTCTACAGTCACGGTCTCCACCACAGGGGGATCGCTGGTGCTGTCCCTTGCCGGAGAACTGTCCCTTGCCGGAGACTCTTCCCTTGCCGGGGAACGCTCCCTTGCCGGGGAGCCACCCCTTGGCGGTGTAGTCGAAGCAGATAACACATCGGGGGCGGCTTTCGGGTGCTCCTGGTGAGGCTGCTCTGCTCCTACACAAACCAAGAGTCAGATATCAGCAGAGAAAGAGCACTCATGCGCGCCTAACAGCGGAAAATAGACCATGTACTTACGTTGGGGGCTGCGCTGGGGGCTGCTTTGGGGAATGATTGCCGGGTCCGGCAAGGTGGTCTCGGGCGCACCCCCTGCTGTCGCGGTGGGTTCGTCCTCGATGACAATCACAGGGACCTTAGCTCTCTTCGCCGCTCTCTGGGCCAGAGTCCTGAAAAGGAATGGGTTCAGAGTAAAGCGAATCAGATACAAGACAAAACTGCAAGAATTGAAGAAATACAAGTACAGCAGAAATTCTTACTCTTCTTCTTCCTCGTCGGAGCTGAGCGCGGAGAGGTCGAAGTTCGGCCCACCTTCAGTGCGACGAGGCGGAGGAGTGGGTTACCTTGACCGCTTGGCGGGGGCGGCGGCAGGATCAGAAGCGGTGGTCCGAGAGGACCCCGCTCCAGTTGCCGCAGCGGCGTGAGACGCTCCCGCGGCAACAATGCTTGCCCCGGTGGAGCGTGTCGCGCGGCGCGACGGCAGTTGACTCGTCTGCCGCCCTGCTACGTCCCCGGCCTTGCGGAGACGTCTTCTTGGTGGAACTGGGGGCTCTGCTTGCGGCAAGCTGCCTGAAGATGGCGAGCCGCTCGCACCCTCGGCGGGCTCGCTCGACTCGGCGTCAGGCCCGGCAAGCTCTTCCTCTTCGGCAAGCTCTTCCTCGCCGGCAAGCCACTCTCGCTCGGCAAGGCTTGCCACCTCTGCTGCCTCTGCCTCCTCCACGGTGAATCCAAACTCGCCCGCGGCAGCGGCTGCCTTCGCCTCTTCCGCCCTAGTGGCGATGTGCTGCATCTCCGCATCAGTGGTGTTGCGGGTGAGGCTCTTCTGTTCATCGGAGCGGACCGCCACTTCCACCAAGCCGTCGAAGAACTCCTGCATGACATCGTCTGCAGGCTCTTGCCAAGTTGGGACAATTCCATGCGAATCGCACAGGGGCATCATTGCACGGATGCGGTCGAGCGAGGAATTGTTGCACAGCGGAACAACACCCTTCGGGAACCTGAACCATTCGGGGTGTTGAGGGTCGTGCTTGAATAATTCCTTGAGCATCGCGTCTAGTTCCAAGATAGTGAAGTTGAAATTAAGGCCCAGGCGCAGCCTCATGATGTCCGCCGGACCCCTGAACTCCCAGGCGGGTCTCCTCCTCTCTTGCAGGGGGGCGATGCGGCGGCGAAGAAAATCTGCACCTACGGCGCCTACAGTGAGCCCGGCAAGCCTGAGGCGCAAGATCCGGGTGACGGCAATCTTCAGCCTATCGTCTTCCGGGGCCACACTGCTCCAATCGTTGCCGCGCACTACTGGGGCTTGGCACTAGGCGGTAAATGGCTGCGGATTCTCCTCGACAATCCAGCACCATTCCGCTCTCCATTCCTCCCATTTGCTGCGGAGCTCTCCCTCCAGATAGGCTTCCTTCTTGCCGGCTCTCGAGATCCAGGTGATTCCGCCGGATAAGGGCTCCCCTCTCTCAACCCGGGGCATAAAGAAGTGGCGAAAAAGAGCTACGTTTGGGTGGACTCCGACAAAGTTTTCGCAGAGATGTGCGAAAACTGCCATGGTCAGAACAGCGTTGGGGGTGAAGTCAAGGTGGTGGAACCCGTAGGTGTTAATAATATCGCGAAGAATTGAGAGAAGGCGGGCGAGCCCGCGATAGAACAAGGCGAAGAAGGATATCCATTCGAGCCCGTTCAGCGGCGGAGAGAGTGCCTTCGTCGTGGATGTGCTCGCGTCTCCGTCGACGAGAAGAGGTAGTAGTACTCCCTCGGCTCCTTGGCGAGCTCGGGAGGAAGGTTGCCAGCTCCTTCGCGGCGCCTCGAGCGCGATGCCTCGGCCGACTTCACGGCCTTCCCTTGCCGGCTTTGAGCTATGGCGGAGGTGGTGGGGAAATCGGCGTTAGTGGTGCTGGTGGCGATGAAGCGAGCGCTGCTCTCTTCGGCTTTGGAAGAATGGGGAGCGGCGAAGATTTCGAGATTGGGACAAGAATGGCGAGATGGGGAACTGCCCTGTTTCCCCTTTCAACGCGTGCATTCAACGCGTGCATTCAACGCGTGCCGTTAGGGGATGGCGCGGTGGATACGGAGTAAATCTGGCGTAATCCGGGCGCGTGCCGTGCCTGTTTTGGGCTCGCCCAACGCTTCGGCACCGTGTGGCCAGCCCGGGGCTCCGATCGGTGTACTAAAGTAGGGGTACCCTAGTATCCCGAACTTGTGCACGGCGTCGCGGCGCCAGCGGCAAGGCTTGCGGGTGATCGCCAAGGTGCTCCGTGGTTCCTTTGGAGCCATTCAAGAACAAAGTGTTCGAGCCAAGGAGACAAGACCACGGCAAGAGGAGCTTGCGGGAAGGCCAACCAAGGCATTTCAAGGAACTTGCGCTGACGCGTCACGCGCGTCCGGCAAGGCCCGTGGCGACAAGCTTCCGGACGCGACAAGACAACGACCGTGGCAAGGCGCTTGCGCGGCAAGCTACCACTCTGCACTCCACGCCCAAAGACATCCACCAACGTGTCGCCTACAGGACCTTTCGGTAGCGTGGCGAGAGGTCTGTAGTAGCGGCGGCGAGGTGGTGGTTTACACCGATAAGATTGCTATCGTGGCAGGCGGTGGCGCCCCTGACGGTCCCTTTTTGCACTGTTTGAGCGACACAAACGGGCATTTAATGCCTTTGTCCCCTGCCGTCAGGGTTAGGTATGATACACTGTACAAGTAGTTGTACCAACCGCAGTTCCTTTTACATTTTTACCCTTGTCTACGTTGCCACCTGTCGGTGACCCCTTGAGCATATAAAAGGAGGCCCATGCGCAACGTAGAGGGGGGTTCGGAGGGTTCGAAGCCAGAAAGCACTCACGCTTGCTCTCGTTAGCAGCTAGTGTGTACTGTAGCATCTAGCGCTCCCGAGCAAGAACTCAATACAATCAGACAAGCAGCAGTAGGAGTATTATCTCTTCGGAGAGCTCCGAAGCTGGGTAAATCTCTCGCGTGCTTCGCCTCGATCTGCTCTTCGTGTGATCTCCGCCCCCCGCCTAACCGAAAGGGGCCCGGTCCGCCGGCCCCATAGGTGTTCGCGGATCACTTTCCCGACAAATATACTATTGATAAGCTATGAAAAATGCGAAACTTTTTCATGTTGATGGTTTTATCTGAATCCCGGCCATTTTCAAGTAATTTCAGAAACGGCAAGATCACTCGTTGTGCCTTTATCGCGAAACAGATTCGTCGAAAATGCATTGCGTGAAGTACTTGAACTTCTGTGGCAGTTCTGCCTGAACTTCACTCTGTTTTTCACGGCTTTTTTTCTCGTAGCTTTTCATTCACTCACCGTAATTAAGCAAGTGATATACTGATGGAAAGCTGCTATAAACATGCAACTTTTCCACGTTGATCATTTTTTCATACGCACGACGGTTTTAAAAGATTTTCTTGTGAAATTCATTTAGTGTAGTAGTTGAACTTCCTGCTGTTTTCACGCTGGACTTCTGTGACATATTTTTGTTTGTAATTTTCCCATCCATTTTCGTCAGTGTTACACAAATGATATTCTTTTTGTACAAACCTCTCTCACAATATTTTTTTAACGGTCTCCGACAGAGGACTTGAACTTACACAGATGATATTCTTGTCGTTTTGAAGTAAATTTGAAAATGACAAGATCATGATTTCTGCCTTCATCGCGAATGGAAATGCACTGCGTGAAGTAGTTGAACTTCTCGGGCATGTCTGTTTGAACTTCAGTCTGTTTTTGACGTCCTATTTTTTGACATGCTATTTTTCGCACTGCGTGAAGTAGTTGAACTTCTGGGGCATGTCTGTTTGAACTTCACTCTGTTTCACTTTATTTGTATTTTTCTTGTATGAAATACACACCATGTAGTACGTGAACTTCCGGTTGTTATCACTTTTGAACTTCTCTCTGGTTTGAGAGAATTATTTTAAAACACAAAAGAAAACATATTTTTTATGTATTTTGCACATCTAAATACACGGTGAACCTCTCTCACAAGAATTTTTTGAACTTTTCCTCGCTGAGCAATTGAACTTCTATCAACCATTCTTTTCATTTATGAGTTGTTTTCAAAAGTGCTAAAAATGGAGCTGTGTTTTTTATTTTTTTAACAGGTAAATCCTAGGTTTTAATAAACTCCGAACTTCTCTGTTATTTCACTTTGAACTTCACCTTTTTATATTTTGAGTAAAGAATTGCATTCAATTTGTATACGGAAAAAAAATCTTAGTTTTGTAATAAACATTATACAAATTCTTCGTTATTTCGAACTGAACTTCTTGGTTTATTCGTTAGCAATGGGAAAATTTTAAGTTTTTGTGATAAATATTGAACTGCTCCGTTTTGTGAAATTGAACTTCTTGGTTTAATATTTATTATCGAGGAAAATCTATTTTTTCATATACAATGAACTATTGTATTTTTTTAAAATGAACTTCTTGGTTTTTTTAAATTTGGACTTCTTGGTGTCATTCATTTGTAACGGGAAAAATGCTCATTTCGAACTAAATTTCTTGGTTTTTTCATTCATAAAGGGAAAATTATGAGAAAAATCTGCATTTCTTGTAGACATCGAACTTAACCAATTTTTAAATTTGAACTTCTTAGTTTTATTTGTTAGTAACGGGCAAAATCCTTTTTTGAACTTTCCCGGGCAGGTCACTTGAACTTCGAGCAACTAAATTTTTCATCAAGACAATCTTCACAAATTCGTTACCGTTCGAGAGCAGTATTAAAAATGCCAAAAACAACATCGTTTTTACTTGTTTTTAACGTGTAGTTGAAGGTTTGAGGTCTCGCACTAGAGATCTCGAACTTCACCGGGAGGAGGACGTGAACTTCTTAGAACAAAACTTTGGAGCTTTTAGTTTTCTAAGCTTATATACTTATCTGAAATGCATTTCGTGTAGTAGTTGAACTTCCCGCTGTTTTGATCTTGAACTTTTGTCATGTATTTTTGTTCAACCTCTCTCACAAGAATTTTTGAACTTTCTCGGGCCGAGTACTTGAACTTCTAGCAATGAATTTTTAGCCTTTGCCTGAACTTCCCGCTGTTTTCACCTTGAACTTCTGTCACGTATTTTTGTTCAACCTCTCTCACAAGAATTTTGGAACTTTCTCGGGTTGAGCACTTGAACTTCTAGCAACGAAACTTTTAGTCTTTGCTTTTTCATTCTTTTTTTCATACAAATGCACAACGTGTAGGACATGAACTTCTGGCAGTTATCAACCTGATTTTCTCTCGGTTACGTGAAAATATTTGAGTTTTTTATAAATTTTTAATCTAAGTTTGTTAATCTTTTTTAATGAATTTTGAAGCACTCTATTTTTAATAGTTGAACTTCTTGTTTCCATTCTTTAATAACGAGGAAAATCTGAGTTTTCTATAATCATCGAACTTTCCCATCTTTTTAATATGGACTTACTTGTTTTATTTCTTAATCTTTTTTTACCAAATTTTGAAGCGCTCTATTATTAAAAGTTGAACTTCTTGTTTCCATTCTTTAATAACGAGGAAAATCTGAGTTTTCTATAATCATCGAACTTCTCCATCTTTTTA
The DNA here is from genome assembly GCA_021437245.1 of Aegilops speltoides. Lineage (NCBI taxonomy): Eukaryota > Viridiplantae > Streptophyta > Magnoliopsida > Poales > Poaceae > Aegilops > Aegilops speltoides. Next base: position 560,574,526 of record CM038147.1, read on the forward strand.
ATATGGACTTCCTGGTTTTATTTCTTAATCTTTTTTTACCAAATTTTGAAGCACTATATTATTAAAAGTTGAACTTCTTGTTTCCATTTTTTAATAACAAGGAAAATCTGAGTTTTCTGTAATCATCGAACTTCTTCTTATTTTTAATATGGACTTCCTGGTTCTATTTCTTAATCTTTTTTAAGTTGAACTTCGTCATTTTTATTCTTTAGTAATAAGGAAAATCTGCGTTTTTTTAAATATCGAACTTCTCTATTTTTCTAGTTTGGACTTCTTGGTTTATTCTTTCAATGACGGCAAAATCCTAGTTTTGTAATAAATATTGAACAGTTTTCTTATTTAAATTTGAAATTTTAGAGTTTTTTTAGAAATGTTGATAATCTTATTTTTGGATCTGTTGAATGCTGAAAAGGCACTTTTTGAGAGGGAAAAAATAGTGGTACATCTTGTGAAGACATGAAACTACGTGGCAATAATATTTTAACTTGACCCTAAAACTTGACCTTCTCGAACACAACTTCTTGACCTTCAATAAATAAATAAATAAAATGGAAAAATACACCGTTGTAGAATAGATCAATTTCTTTCTACTTTCTATATGAAATCTCATTCGCATATGAGAAAGTAGTGCCTCGGCTTAGATTCATTTTTTAACAAATGATAAATTACGTCCAGTTTCTTCTGTGGAATTTCGATAAACAAATGGTGGACGTCAAAGTATTCACACACACACACACACACACACACACACACACACACACATCACATGCACGAGCGCCACCACAACATCTCCATTGTTCTTTTGACGCACGTCGCTTATGTGAATCCCATATTATAGTTGTATTTGTTCATCCAGGAGATACAAGGAGCAAGGCAAGGAATGATTTAGTGGGAACCTAGGAGATGTCTACAACTACAGGACTTCTGGAACAAATTCTGTTGACCTTCAGGCATTTTTTCCATTCCAACAAGTGAGCAAATTGGACAACAACGTATAATTCTCCTTTTCTTAGAGTTGAACTGAAGGATCCGGCGAAGCCGGCCTGCAGCAATGGCCATTTTTTTCAAAGGATAAACACAAACAAATGTGTATAAAACCAGAGCAATCCATTGTCAATATTTTTTTATATGTCTAATAAAACCAGAGCCATCCAATGTCATAAACATCCATAGTCCAAAGAACAAAATGACTACATTACACCTTTGTTCTCATACATCTCCCGAAAAAATCGGAGCCAGCACCATTGAAAGCTAGCCATGCAATAGGAAAAGGATGAGCCCTTTTTGCAAAGGCGAATGACTAAAAATTTAAGTGAAGCGCTTGTACTATTAACCTGTAGCTCCTTTTTTGGGTTGGGGGGGGGGGACCTGTAGCTCCTTCATGTTGGCGAATTCCACCAGAACACGCCATGTATGGATTTGAACACTACAAACCACTATACTAATCCCTTGTGTTGGCTAAAATTTTACATGGAATTTATCCATTATTCAAATTTTAACTTAAAAAATAAAAAATAAAACAGATGATATCTATGCCTACGGCCATGCCGTAGGCATAGTTCTCGGGGCTACCAGGAGGCGCCACATGGCGGGCTTGCCGTAGGCATAGATGGAAATCTATGCCTACGGCTTTGCCGTCGGCATAGCACTAGTAGAAAACCACCCATTAGACCCGGTTCGTAAGGGCCTTTAGTCCCGGTTCACGAACTGGGACTAATGGGTCGTTACTAATACCTCCACCCATTAGTCCCGGTTCAAACACGAACCGGGACCAATGTGCCTCCACGTGGTCCGGTTCGCCGAGCCCAGCCAGGGGGCCTTTGGTCCCGGTTGGTGGCTCCAACCGGGACCAAAAGGCATCCACGCGTCTGCATTCCAGTGGCTGGGGTTTCTGTTTTTGTTTTGAAAGGAGGGGGTTGGGGGTTTTGGGGGTTAATTTAGGTGTTTCGTATATTGTGTTAGCTAGCTAATTAATAGAGAGAAGTGTCCTCTCTTATGTCCGTGCTTGGTCGACCTTCGTAGTATATATACATAAGTGATCGAGAGAACAATTCAAGATCTGAAGTTAAGTCATGCATACCGAGAGAAGATCGATCGACCTCTCCTTCTCCGAGAGATTGGTCGAACAACAAGTTTTTTACTGGCTACATACATGTATAAGATCTCTTAATTCCACATGGTATTCTCCGGCTTTACTGATGACGTGTTCAAGTAAGAATCCCGCCAATTCCTCTTGAATTGCTTTCATGCGATCTGGTTCTAGGAGTTCATCCCGCATCTGCCACGTCTAATTTGAAGAAGGGCGTTAATTAATACATATATATGAATGAAACTCAACAAAAATGATGGTGTAATAAAATGAAATTGTGAATATTATTGCTTACGCACTTCATATTGTCTTCTAGAGTAGCCCCGCTTGTTTTTCAAAGTCGCGTTGTGGATGAACTCGCACATGTAGTATCCACAAAAATCATTCCCTTCCTCCTGCCACAAGCACTTTACGAGAAATAGTGGTCAATCAAACTGATAATGAAGCATTATAAATGGCATTGATGAAAGTATAGCTATAGAATCAGCGGAGATCGCGCAACTAGCTAGCCAAGAGTACTTACTTTGGTATGTATATCGCAGCTCCTTCGGCAGTCCCGGAGCTTGTGCGGTGAACTGTTTCCAAACCCTGCAAGACAAAGAAAATAATTATTATTACTTGAGATATCAGGAAATGAACAAAAAGTTGCCGATATGGTGCGATAATGATCGATTGAACTTACTTGCTGAGCATTTCAGTGATGCCCGCATAGTTTTCGGGATCTTTCCGCCTCGAGTCTAAGACAGTTAGTAGTCCACGCTCAAGCTTAATCTCCAGAAGAATATAGTGGTACTTGCGCACGCATGCATAACTCATCAATTACATTACTATAACCTCGCTCGAGTAATAAGGGAAACCGAATATGCACATGACAGTAACACTCATGGGCCGTTGTAAGGAAAGAGTATGGTATCTTTGTTTTGATTTTTGATCAACGATTGTAGCAAGTTGTCCTCGGCCTCTTCGACGCGCTTTTTAACCAGAAATACATCTATGATATTTGTGTTAATGAACCCAATATCATAGATTTCATTTTTTTGCACTCGATGATCTTCAATCTGCATAATATATTGAGGATAATTAATTAGAAATACATGCAATGAAAGAGCCGAGCTATATATAGAGACTTAATGACAGAAATAGTACTTACATGCAGTAGCAAAAGACCATTAATTTATCGAGGGCCTTTTGATTGAAGAACTCGAAGAACTCCTCAAATGGAACACACAACAGATCATTTGAAACGAGGTCGTGCTCCTCTTTAATGTTCAGATACAAACTTTTCGTCCCCTCAGACCCTCTGCAGGTTTTCATGTACCAACTATGGAATCTTCGCATCATTGTTGTCAGAGATTTTTCATCTTTGACGAGAGGCTTCCGTGCATCAGATCTGAATCGTCCACCTCCATGAAATCAGGAAGTGCATCGTCGGCGAGGTAATCTTCAAGATTGCCATAACCGCCACCGCCCCGGAGGATTAGACACATTGAGCGGGGGGCACGATTGTTGTGCTTGTTCGCGAGCTGGGCAATTTTTCCCCTTTGCTCGTTGTTCTTTTAACCTTTATCACCGAGTAGTTCCGACCGCTTGGCTTGGAGATATGTCATTGATAATGTGCTCATAGTTGGTTCTCGGCGAAGACTTTGGTGGTTTCCTCGGGGCATCGAGAGTGCGCTTTGCTTTCACCGGATCTACCTTCTCCTCCGGAGGTGGATGTCTCTTGCTTTCACCCCTTCAAAGAACTCCTTCACGTGGGCCTGCACGATCGTATTGTTTTCCTCCTTGGTCCTCTCGTACGGTAACTTCTCTAGAGGCTTTAGAGGTGGACCGTATCTGTATTGCCTCTCTCTTCTTGTGCTGCTAGACGCCGGAGCAGACGGAGCGGCTGCAGCGTCTGTCTTCTTTCGTGCTTGCTTATGAGGCGGAGGAGAAGGACTACGACGCGCCGGAGCAGCCGGGGTGGCGGCGGGTCTCTTCCGCCCTTGCTGGCGAGGCAGAGAAGGAGGAGGCGGAGTGCTGCCACGCGCCGGAGAAGGAGGCGGAGTGCCGCCACGCGCCGGAGAAGGAGGCCTGAGTGCCGCCACGCGGGCCCTGATCGTCACTCGCCGGAGGAGCAGGCGGTGGAGGAGGCGGAGTGCCACCACGCGTGCCCTGATCGTCACTCGCCGGAGGAGCAGGCGGTGGAGGAGGCGGAGTGCCACCACGCGTGCCCTGATCGTCACTCGCCGGAGGAGGAGGCGGTGGAGGAGGCGGAGTGCCCTGTCTCACCGGAGGAGGAGGAGGAGGCGGAGGCGTCCAGTTCAGAAGGTTCATGAGATCCTTCCGCCATAGGCATGGAGTCTTCAGAGCAGAACCCAGCCTAGTCTCGCCTTCACCGGTAGGGTGCTCAAGCACGAGGTCCTCAAATCCCTCCGTTATTTCATCCACCATCACCTTAGCAAATCCTTCTGGAATCGGCTAGCAGTGATAAGTTGTGCCGGGTCCACTAGGATAAACTTGGCCAACAGCCGCCTTGACCTTCAAATTCATCCATCGCGCCATAATGTGGCAATTTTGAGACTCCGTGATACCATCCACGGGATAGCTGGCAGGAGCCGTCAAGACATGCTCCGGCTGAAGCAACTCGGAGGAAGCCACGCTGCTTCTCCGCTGAGATGGCGGGGTAGCTTCGGGGGAAGCTTCGGCAGGTCGTTTGTTGCGATCTGCTGCTTCTCGCACCTCTTCTCGTTCCTCTAGCCCCATTACCCTTTCGTGCAGCGCCTGTATTTGGTCCTGCTCCAGTTTCTTCCTCCTCTCGTGGGTTTTGTAACCCCTTGCGTCCGGAAAACCAACCTTCCACGGAATGGAGCCTGGCGTGCCTCGTGTCCATCCAGGGTGCTCGGGATTCCCAAGGGCCATTTTGAGCTCGTCCTTCTCCCTATTTGGAAGGAACGTCCCTCGCTGCGCTGCATCGATATAGTGTAGAAGGTTCTTGACTGGTGTTTGTAGTTGCTCGTCCATCCACTGACACTTCCCTGTTACAGGGTCCAAGGTTCCGCCAGCCCCGAAGAACCAAGTCCGGCAATGGTCTGGCCAGTGCATTGTCTCTGGTTCGATCCCTTTTTCAAGGAGATCATGCTCGGCCTTGGACAACTTAGGCCGGGCTTTGAGGTAGCCACCTGACCCCGTGCGATGGTGAAGCTTCTTCTTCGCAGCATTTTTCTTGTTTGTCTCCGACATCTTCTTACTCTTTTCCGATGTCTTGTGGGCCACAAATGCGGGCCAGCGATCTTTGATCTTCTCATATTTGCCGATGAATTCTGGTGTCTTTTTTTTCTCGACAAACTGGTTCAGCTCTTTCCTCCACCTCCTCATTAGGCTTGCCATCTTCTTAAGAGCACAATGTTGGGGAACATTGCAGAAAATAAAAAATTTTCCTACGATTTAACCAAGATCCATCTATGAGTTCATCTAAGCAACGAGTCAAGGGAGTGAGTTTGCATCTACATACCACTTGTAGATCGGGTGCCGAAGCGTTGAAGGGATGGGTGATGATGGAGTCGTACTCGCCATGATTCGGATCACCGATGACCAAGTGCTGAACGGACAGCACCTCCGCGTTCAACACACGTACGGGACGGACGAAGTCTCCTCCGTCTTGATCCAGCAAGGAGGAAGGAGAGGTTGAGGAAGATTGCTCCAACGGCAGCACGACGGCGTGGTGGTGTTGGTGCAGTAGTACTCCGATAGGGCTTCGCCAAGCACGTAACGGAGGAAGAGATGTGTTGGGGAGGGGAGGGGCTGCGCCTTGGGATGTGTCCAACAGCCCTCCCCTCAGCCCTCTATTTATAGGGGAAGGGGCAAGGGGGGCCGACCCCTCTAGATGGGATCTAGAGGGGGGCGGCGGCCAGGGAGGGGGGACTTGCCCCCCAAGCAAGGGGGGCGCCCCCCTTAGGGTTTCCCCCCCAACCCTCACTACTAGGGAAAAGGCTAGCAGCAGCGCGGGTTTTTAGGCTAGTAGCAGCGCGGGTGGCCGCGCTACTAATAAGGCGCTACAGCTAACTCATAGTAGTAGCGCGGCCCCAACCCGCGCTACTACTAATGACGATATCATCAGCGCTTTTTGCGAACGCGCTACTATTAATTAGCTGTAGCAATTTCGTCATCCCTCGCTACTGCTATATCTTTCATCATTTTCCCACTGCCCCATTCCCTTTCAGTTCTCCTTTCACTTTCAGTTCTCCTTTCAGATACTAGATACTAGGTACTGCTAGTAGATATCAAATTCATAAACCATTACTAGATGCGGTAGTACTCGCCGTTCAAATTACTGCGTTGTGGTTTTAGTTCAAACCACGACGAGTAATTTGGAAACGAAGGAGTACTAAGATAACAATTTCATGCATAGCCAACATGCATCCTCAAGCAGTACATGGACATATCAACGGCCATCATCATATGTAGTTCTAGATGATATCGACGACGATCATCATATGTAGTTCTAGATGATATAGCCACACACACATATGTAGTTCTAGATGATATAGCCACACACACATATGTAGTTCTAGATGATATAGCCACACACACATATGTAATTCTAGATGATCTCGAAGACAATCATCATCCTCAAGCCTGGGCGGTTGGTGTTCCTGATAGTAATTAGGATGGCCTATCCAACACGAAGATTCTTGCCATCGAGGAATTTCTTCCACCCAACCGAGCTTAAGTGTGTGCGACCATCCGTGTCCACGCGGTAAGTACAGGTTGTGACGGAGCCCCTTGCAGTAAGGCGTAGTCCAGCTGAGCCTTCTTCATCAGGCTCGATACCATAACTCACAGATATGCTCTTTGCCAATTTCTGAATAAGAAAAACTTATCAATTAATAAGCATGTGATCGAACTCTACACTAAAACATATATATCATCGACTAGATTCCACACAACATACCATATCATTGGACTGTACAATAAGTAATTCACACTATTAATTTGCATTTGTAAGTATAACATACCATATCATGTCGATCAACCATGGTATTTGTCAAGCGGGTCACGAATGGCACCCGACAAAGTCAAGACGTGGCGGAATTATGTCCCACAGGTTGGACACCTCCTCCTCACTCAGCCTTGTTCTTTGAGCTACGATGGCTTCATGAAGTGGGTCCTCATCATCTTCATCGAGTGGGTCCTCATTATCTTCATCATCTTCATCATCTTCGTCATCTTCATCATCTTCCACCAGGTTGAGATAAATGACAGCTAGCTTGGGTCTTTCTGCTCGGAAGTTGAAGCTGATCAACTCACCACCAGTAAGATGCATGCGAGCAACGAAACGGGCCCATCCAATCTGCGACATATTGCGTCCTTTCTCGACCTCCATAGTGTATGGCCCCCAAGAGCCTCAAATGTCACAGTGTTTCCTGTCAGCTTGTTGAATTTCAACCTCACATTGCATGGGACAATCTGTGTAAAATAAGCAAAATGACACAATGCAGTAATGCCAACACTAAAAATAAAATAGTTATTACATTTCATCTAATTTCTTACCGCATGACTGAAAACTCGGCTGGAAGTAGATCTGAGAACAGCTTGCCGGTTGCAAGGCTCTTTGGCGCATCTTAGCTTACTGATTGACATAGTGGTGGTGGTGGTGGCGCCATTCTTCCTAAAGCAATATGAGCAAAGGATTCCTAAATCAACTAAATCAAAATGTTCCTAAGTCAACTAAATCAACTAGCCTACTAAATCAACTAAATCAAAATGTTCTAAGTCAACTAAATCACTAACCTACAAAGTCAACTAAATCAAAATGTTCTAAGTACACTAAATTAACTAAATGAATTAGCCTACTAAATCAACTAAATCAAAATGTTCTAAGTCAACTAAATCAACTAGCCTACTAAATCAACTAAATCAAAATGTTCTAAGTCAGCTAAATTAACTAAATGAATTAGCCTACTAAATCAACTAAATCAAAATGTTCTAAGTCAACTAAATCAACTAGCCTACTAAATCAACTAAATCAAAATGTTCTAAGTCAACTAAATCAACTAGCCTACTAAGTCAACTAAATTATATCAACTAAATCAAAATGTTGCATATGAGCAGGAGGGAGAAGGAGGCGACTCGAGGAGGGAGAAGAGAGTAGGATGGAGGAGGAAGGCGGAGCGAGGAGGGGGCAGGCGGCGCCGCCATTGAGGAGGACGGAGGATGAGGGCAGAGCGAGGAGGGGCCGGCCGGCACGGCCAGTTGAGGTAGGACGGAGGAGGAAGGCGGAGCGAGGAGGGGCCGGCCAGCGGCGAGTGGAGACGGAGGGCGGAGGAGGAGGCCGGTACCGAATCCAGCAAGGAGGAGGAGGTGACGGCGCGCGGCGCAGACGGAGGAGGGGCGATGGGGGCGCGCGGCGCAGACAGAGGAGAGGGGCGACGGGGGCGCGCGGCGCAAATTTTGAGTGGCTGTGTGTGAGTGGATCTGAAGGGAGGAGATGAGGGAGATGGATGGCTTAGCAGTAGCACTCTCCAGCAAAACACGCTACTGCTAACCTATCTAGCAGCAGCGCGTTTCACAGTAAAGCGCTACTGCTATGTGTCAGCCTGCAAAAATACACGTTGATCATCAACGATCTTTTTGTGTACAATCTGATTTGACAATATGAGTCCTCACCGGTTTAGGAACCGGTGAAGACTCATATTGCAGCCACAAATTCTACACATAGAGTTCAATGAAGATCAAGTTCTTGTCAAAGTGTGAGAAGTAACATATTTAAGGTGGTAGAAACTCTCTTCACGGAGCGAGGTGGGACTAAATTTTGTAGGAAACTTAGCGATGGCGCTTATCCGGGAAATCGCTGCTACTATGCTACGTAGCGATGGCAGCGTCATCTTGATGCGTTGCTGCTATAACTAGCCTCATGGCGGCCTCGTAGAATTATAGCAGCAGCGCGTCTTGAATTGACGCTTCATCGCTATATTTGTCTCAGCAGCGAGTTTCAATGGTCCGCGCTACTGCAGTTAGCAGCAGCGAGTTATTTTGAAGCGCGCTGCTGATAAGATTCTGTGTATAGGCTTTTCCCTAGTAGTGCCTAGGCGCATGGGCCCAAGGTGGGGGGCACGCCCAGCCCTCCAGGGGCTGGCTCCCTCCCCTTTGCGGCCCATGTGGCCCTCCGAGAGGGGTGTCCCCTCCCGGTTGATCCCCGGAACCTCTCCGGTGGCCCCGGTACAATACCGATGAGCCCCTGAAACTTTTCGGTGTCCGCGTGACAACTTCCCATATATAAAACTTCACCTCCAGACCATTCCGGAACTCCTCGTGATGTCCGGAATCTCATCCGGGACTCCGAACAACATTCGGTAATCACATACAAGTCTTCCTAATAACCCTAGCGTCACCGAACCTTAAGTGTGTAGACCCTACGGGTTCGGGAGACATGCAGACATGACCGAGACCACTCTCCGGTTAATAACCAACAGCGGGATCTGGATACCCATGTTGGCTCCCACATGTTCCACGATGATTTCATCGGTTGAACCACGATGTCGAGGATTCGATCAAACCCCGTATACAATTCCCTTTTTCAATCGGTACGTTACTTGCCCGAGACTCGATCGTCGGTATCCCAATACCTTGTTTAGTCTCGTTACCGGCAAGTCACTTTACTCGTACCGTAATGCATGTTCCCGTGACCAACCACTTGGTCACTTTGAGCTCATTATGATGATGCATTACCGAGTGGGCCCAGAGATACCTCTCCATCATACGGAGTGACAAATCCCAGTCTCGATCCGTGTGAACCCAACAGACACTTTCGGAGATACCTGTAGTTTACCTTTATAATCACCCAGTTACGTTGTGATGTTTGATACACCCAAAGCACTCCTATGGTATCCGGGAGTTACACGATCTCATGGTCTAAGGAAGAGATACTTGACATTGAAAATCTCTAGCAAACGAACTACACGATCTTGTGCTATGCTTAGGATTGGGTCTTGTCCCTCACATCATTCTCCTAATGATGTGATCCCGTTATCAACGACATCCAATGTCCATAGCCAGGAAGCCATGACTATCTGTTGATCAACAAGCTAGTCAACTAGAGGACCACTAGGGACATATTGTGGTCTATGTATTCACACGTGTATTACGATTTCCGGATAATACAGTTATGGCATGAATAAAAGACAATTATCATGAACAAGGAAATATAATAATACTTTTATTATTTCCTCTAGGGCAAATTTCCAACAGTCTCCCACTTGCACTAGAGTCAATAATCTAGTTACATTGTGATGAATCGAACACCCATAGTGTTCTGGTGTTGACCATGTTTTGCTCGCGAGAGAGGTTTAGTCAACGGATCTGCGACATTCAGATCCGTATGTACTTTGCAAATATCTATGTCTCCATCTTGAACATTTTCACGGATGGAGTTGAAGCGACGCTTGATGTACCTGGTCTTCTTGTGAAACTTGGGCTCCTTGGCAAGGGCAATAGCTCCAGTGTTGTCACAGAAGAGTTTGATCGGCCCCGACGCATTGGATATGACTCCTAGGTCGGTGATGAACTCCTTCACCCAAATTGCTTCATGCGCTGCCTCCGAGGCTGCCATGTACTCCGCTTCACATGTAGATCCTGCCACGACGCTCTGCTTGCAGCTGCACCAGCTTACTGCTCCACCATTCAACATATACACGTATCCGGTTTGTGACTTAGAGTCATCCGGATGTGTCGAAGCTAAGCGTCGGCGTAACCCTTCTGACGAGCTCTTCATCACCTCCATAAGCGAGAAACATGTCCTTTGTCCTTTTCGGTGCTTCAGGATATTCTTGACCGCTGTCCGGTGTTCCTTGCGGGATTACTTTGGTACCTTGCTACCAAACTTACGGCAAGGTTTACATCAGTCAGTACACAACATGGCATACATAATAGATCCTATGGCTGAAGCATAGGGATGACACTCATCTCTTCTTTATCTTTTGGCGTGGTCGGGGACTGAGCCGAGCTCAATCTCACACCTTGTAACATAGGCAAGAACCCCTTCTTGGACTGATCCATTTTGAACTTCTTCAAAATCTTATCAAGGTATGTGCTTTATGAAAGACCTATGAGGCGTCTCGATCTATCTCTATAGATCTTGATGCCTAATATATAAGCAGCTTCTCCAAGGTCCTTCATTGAAAAAAACTTATTCAAGTAGGCCTTAATGTTGTCCAAAAGTTCTATATCATTTCCCATCAAGAGTATGTCATCTACATATAATATGAGAAATGCTACAGAGCTCCCACACTTTCTTGTAAACGCAGGCTTCTCCATAAGTCTGCATAAACCCAAACGCTTTGATCATCTCATCAAAGCGAATGTTCTAACTCGAGATGCTTGCACCAGTCCATAAATGGATCATTGGAGCTTGCATACTTTGTTAGCGTTCTTAGGATCGACAAAACCTTCCGGCTGTATCATATACAGCTCTTCCTTAAGATGTCCGTTAAGGAATGCCGTTTTGACGTCCATCTGCCATATCTCATAATCATAGTATGCGGCAATTGCTAACATGATTCAGACGGACTTCAGCTTCGCTACGGGAGAGAATGTCTCGTCGTAGTCAATCCCTTGAACTTGTCGATAACCCTTAGCGACAAGTCGAGCTTTATAAATTGTAACATTACCATCCGCGTCCGTCTTCTTCTTAAAAATCCATTTGTTTTCTATCGCTCGCCGATCATCGGGCAAGTCTGTCCAAGTCCATACTTTGTTTTCATACATGGATTCTATCTCGGATTTCATGGCTTCAAGCCATTTGTTGGAATCTGGGCCCGCCATCGCTTCTTCATAGTTCGAAGGTTCACCGTTGTCTAACAACATGATTTCCAGTACAAGGTTGCCATACCACTCTGGTGCGGAACGTGTCCTTGTGGACCTACGAAGTTCAATAGCAACTTGATCCGAAGTACCTTGATCATCATCATTATTTTCCACTTCAGTTGGTGTAGGCATCACAGGAACATTTTCCTGAGCTGCACCACTTTCCCGTTCGAGAGGTAGTACTTCATCGAGTTCTACTTTCCTCCCACTTACTTCTTTCGAGAGAAACTCTTTTTCCAGAAAGCATCCGTTCTTGGCAACAAAGATCTTGCACTTGGATCTTAAGTAGAAGGTATACCCAACGGTTTCCTTAGGGTATCCTATGAAGACGCATTTTTCCGACTTGGGTTCCAGCTTTTCAGGTTGAAGTTTCTTGACATAAGCATCGCATCCCCAAACTTTTAGAAACGACAGCTTAGGTTTCTTCCCAAACCATAATTCATACGGTGTCGTCTCAACGGATTTAGACGGTGCCCTATTTAAAGTGAATGTAGCTGTCTCTAGAGCGTATCCCCAAAATGATAGCGGTAAATCGGTAAGAGACATCATAGACCGCACCATATCCAATAGAGTGCGATTACGACGTTCGGACACACCGTTACGCTGAGGTGTTCCAGGCGGCGTGAGTTGTGAAACGATTCCACATTTCCTTAAGTGTGTGCCAAATTCGTGACTTAAATATTCTCCTCCACGATCTGATCATAGGAACTTTATTTTTCGGTCACGTTGATTCTCTACTTCATTCTGAAATTCCTTGAACTTTTCAAAGGTCTCAGACTTGTGTTTCATTAAGTAGACATACCCATATCTACTCAAATCATCAGTGAGAGTGAGAACATAACGATATCCTCCGTGAGCCTCAACGCTCATTGGACTACACACATCGGTATGTATGATTTCCAACAAGTTGGTTGCTCGCTCCATTGTTCCGGAGAACGGAGTCTTGGTCATTTTGCCCATGAGGCACGGTTCGCATGTGTCAAATGATTCATAATCAAGAGACTATAAAAGTCCATCAGCATGGAGCTTCTTCATGCGCTTGACACCAATGTTACCAAGGCGGCAATGACACAAGTATGTGGGACTATCGTTATCAACTTTACATCTTTTGGCATTCACACTATGAATATGTGTAATATTACGCTCGAGATTCATTAAGAATAAACCATTGACCATCGGAGCATGACCATAAAACTTATCTCTCATATAAATAGAACAACCATTATTCTCGGATTTAAATGAGTAGCCATCTCGTATTAAACGAGATCCTGATACAATGTTCATGCTCAAACTTGGCACTAAATAACAATTATTAAGGTTCAAAACTAATCCCGTAGGTAAATGTAGAGGCAGCGTGCCGACGGCGATCACATCGACTCTGGAACCATTCCCGACGCGCATCGTCACCTCGTCCTTCACCAGTCTCCCTTTATTCCGCAGCTCCTGCTGTGAGTTACAAATATGAGCAACGGCACCGGTATCAAATACCCAGGAGTTACTACAAGTACTGGTTAGGTACACATCAATTACATGTATATGAAATATACCTTTGGTGTTGCCGGCCTTCTTATCCGCTAAGTATTTGGGGCAGTTCCGCTTCTAGTGACCCTTCCCCTTGCAATAAAAGCACTCAGTCTCAGGCTTGGGTCCATTCTTTGACTTCTTCCGATGGCGGCTTACGGGCGCGGCAACATCCTTGCCGCCCTTCTTGAATTTCTTCTTGCCCTTGCCCTTTTTGAACTTAGTGGTCTTATTGACCATCAACACTTGATGTTCTTTCTTGATTTCAGCCTCTGCTGACTTCAGCATTGAGAACACTTCAGAATGGTCTTCACCATCCCCGCATGTTGTAGTTCATCACAAAGCTCTTGTAGCTTGGTGGGAGCGATGGAGGATTCTGTCAATGACCGCCTCATCGGGGAGGTTAATGTTCGGTGAGTCGGCGGTTGTGCAACCAGACATTTTGAGTATGTGCTCCTTGTGAACTGTTTTCCTCCATCTTACAACTATAGAACTTGTCGGAGACATCATATCTCGACTCGGGCATGAGCTTGAAAAACTAGTTTCAGCTCTTCGAACATCTCATATGCTCCATGATGCTCAAAACGCTTTTGGAGCCCGGTTCTAAGCTGTAAAGCATGCCGCCTTGAACGAGGGAGTAATCATCGACGAGACCGCCAAGCGTTCATAACGTCTTGGTTCTCTGGGACGGGAGCGTCACCTAGCGGTCCTTCTAGGACATATTGTTTCTTGGAAGCTATGAGGATGATCCTCAGGTTCCGGACCCAGTCCGTATAGTTGCTGCCATCATCTTTCAGCTTGGTTTTCTCTAGGAACGCGTTCAAGTTCATGTTGACATGAGCGTTGGCCATTTCATCTACAAGACATATTTGCAAAGGTTTTAGACTAAGTTCATGATAATTAAGTTCATCTAATCAAATTATTCAATGAACTCCCACTCAGATTTGACATCCCTCTAGTCATCTAAGTGTTACACGATCCGAGTCGACTAGGCCATGTCCGATCATCACGTGAGACAGACTAGTCATTGTCGGTGAACATCTTCATGTTGATCGTATCTTCCATACGACTGGTGTTCGACCTTTCGGTCTCCGTGTTCCGAGGCCATGTCTGTACATGCTAGGCTCGTCAAGTTAACCCTAAGTGTTTTGCATGTGTAAAACTGTCTTACACCCATTGTATGTGAACGTAAGGATCTATCACACCGATCATCACGTGGTGCTTGAAGCGATTTAACTGTAGCAGCGGTGCAGTTAGGGAGAACACTTCTTGAAATTGTTGTAAGGATCATCTTATTTACTACCGTCGTTCTAAGTAAACAAGATGCATAAACATAATAAACATCACATGCAATTATATAGTAGTGACATGACATGGCCAATATCATATAGCTCCATTGATCTCCATCTTCGGGGCTCCATGATCATCTTGTCACCGGCATGACACCATGATCTCCATCATCATGATCTCCATCATCGTGTCTTCATGAAGTTGTCACGCCAACGACTACTTCTACTTCTATGGCTAACGCGTTTAGCAATAAAGTAAAGTAATATACATGGCGTTCTTCAATGACACGCAGGTCATACAAAAAATAAAGACAACTCCTATGGCTCCTACCGGTTGTCGTACTCATCGACATGCAAGTTGTGAATCCTATTACAAGAACATGATCTCATACATCACAATATATCAATCATCATTCATCACAACTTTTGGCCATATCACATCACATGAACAATCGCTGCAAAAACAAGTTAGACGTCCTCTAATTGTTGTTGCATCTTTTACGTGGCTGCAATTGGGTTCTATCAAGAACGTTTTCTTACCTACGAATAACCACAACGTGATTTTGTCAACTTATATTTACCCTTTATAAGGACCCTTTTCATTGAATCCACTCCAACTAAAGTGGGAGAGACAGACACCCGCCAGCCACCTTATGCAACTAGTGCATGTCAGTCGGTGGAACCGGTCTCACGTAAGCGTACGTGTAAGGTTGGTCCGGGCCGCTTCATCCCACAATACCGCTGAAGCAAGAAAAGACTAGTAGTGGCAAGCAAGTTGACAAGATCCACGCCCACAACAAAATTGTGTTCTACTCGTGCATTAGAGAACTACGCATAAACCTGGCTTTGATAGCACTGTTGGGGAACGTTGCAGAAAATTAAAAAATTTCCTACGATTTCACCAAGATCCATCTATGAGTTCATCTAAGCAACGAGTCAAGGGAGTGAGTTTGCATATACATACCACTTGTAGATCGGGTGCGGAAGCGTTCAAGGGAAGGGTGATGATGGAGTCATACTCGCCGTGATTCGGATCACCGATGACCAAGTGCTGAACGGACAGCACCTCCGCATTCAACACACGTACGGGACGGACGACGTCTCCTCCGTCTTGATCCAGAAAGGAGGAAGGAGAGGTTGAGGAAGATTGCTCCAATGGCAGCACGACAGCGTGGTGCTGTTGGTGCAGTAGTACTCCGACAGGGCTTCGCCAATCACGTAACGGAGGAGGAGATGTGTTGGGGATTGGAGGGGCTGCGCCTTGGGATGTTTCCAGCAGCCCTCCCCTCACCCCTCTATTTATAGGGGAAGGGGCAAGGGGGGCCGACCCCTCTAGATGGGATCTAGAGGGGGGGCGGCGGCCAGGGAGGGGGGACTTGCCCCCCCCCACTACTAGGGAAAAGCCTATACGCAGAATCTTATCAGTAGCGCGCTTCAAAATAACTCGCTGCTGCTAACTAGTAGTAGCGCGGACCATTGAAACTCGCTGCTGAGACAAATATAGCAGTAGCGCGTCCACCGAAACGCTGCTGCTATAATTCTACGAGGCAGCCATGAGGCTAGTTATAGCAACACGCGTTAAGATGGCGCGCTACTGCTACGTAGCATAGTAGCAGCGCATTTCCGTATAAGCGCCATTGCTAAGTTTCCTACAAAATTTAGTCCCACCTCGCTCCGTGAAGAGAGTTTCTACCACCTTAAATATGTTACTTCTCACACTTTGACAAGCACTTGATCTTCATTGAACTCTATGTGTAGAATTTGTGGCTGCAATATGAGTCTTCACCTGTTCCTAAACGGTGAGGACTCATATTATCAAATATATTGTACACAAAAGATCGTTGATGATCAATGTGTATTTTTGCAGTGACACATAGCAGTAGTGCTTTCTTGTGAAACGCTGCTGCTGCTAGATAGGTTAGCGATGGCGTGTTTTGTCAAGAGCGCCATCTGCTAAGACATCCATCTCCCTCATCTCCTCCCTTCGGATCCAGTCACACACAGCCACTCAAAATCTGCGCCACGCCCCGTCGCCCCTCTCCTCCATCTGCGCCGCGCGCCCCCGTCGCCCCTCCTCCGTCTGCGCCGTGCGCCTTCACCTCCTCCTCCTTGCTGGACTCAGTACCGGCCTCCTCCTCCGTCCTCCGTCTCCACTCGCCGCTGGCCGGCCCCTCCTCGCTCCGCCTTCCTCCTCCGTCCTCCCTCAACTGGCCGCGCCGGCCGGCCCCTCCTCGCTCCGCCTTCCTCCTCCATCCTACTCTCTTCTCCCTCCTTCTCCCTCCTGCTCATATGCAACATTTTGATTTAGTTGATATAATTTAGTTGACTTAGTAGGCTAGTTGATTTAGTTGACTTAGAACATTTTGATTTAGTTGATTTAGTAGGCTAGTTGATTAAGTTGACTTAGAACATTTTGATTTAGTTGATTTAGTAGGCTAATTCATTTAGTTAATTTAGTTGACTTAGAACATTTTGATTTAGTTGATTTAGTAGGCTAGTTGATTTAGTTGAGTTAGAACATTTTGATTTAGTTGATTTAGTAGGCTAGTTCATTTACTTGACTTAGAACATTTTGATTTAGTTGATTTAGTAGGCTAATTCATTTAGTTAATTTAGTTGACTTAGAACATTTTGATTTAGTTGATTTAGTAGGCTAGTTGATTTAGTTGACTTAGAACATTTTGATTTAGTTGATTTAGTAGGCTAATTCATTTAGTTAATTTAGTTGACTCAGAACATTTCGATTTAGTTGATTTAGTAGGCTAGTTGATTTAGTTGACTTAGAACATTTTGATTTAGTTGATTTAGTAGGCTAGTTGATTTAGTTGACTTAGAACATTTTGATTTAGTTGACTTAGTAGGTTAGTTGATTTAGTTGACTTAGAACATTTTTATTTAGTTGATTTAGTAGGCTAGTTGATTTAGTTGACTTAGGAACATTTTGATTTAGTTGATTTAGTAATCCTTTGCTCATATTGCTTTAGGAAGAATGGCGCCACCACCACCACCACTATGTCATTTGTGCAAGTCAAGATGCCGACAGCCTTGCAAGCTGGCAAGCTGTTCGCATCTACTTCGGCCGAGTTTTTAGTCATGCGGTGTAAGAAATTAGATGAAATGTAATAACTATTTTATTTTTAGTGTTGGCATTCTGCATTGTGTCATTTTGCTTATTTTACAGATCGTCCCATGCAATGTGAGGTTGAAATTCAACAAGGTGACAGGAGACTTTGTGACATTTGAGGCTCTGGGGGCCGTACACTATGGAGGTCGAGAAAGGGCGCAATATGTTGCAGATTGGAGGAGATGGATGGGCCCGTTTCATCGCCGCATGCATCTTCTTGGTGGTGAGTTGATCAGCTTAAACTTCCGAAAGCGAAAGACCCAAGCTAGCTGTCATTTATCTCAACCTAGTGGAAGATGATGAAGATGACGAAGATGATGAAGATGATGAAGATAATGAGGACCCACTCAATGAAGATGATGATGACCCACTTCATGAAGCCATCGTAGCTCAAAGAACAAGGATGAGTGAGGAGGAGGTGTCCAACCTGTGGGACATAATTCCGCCACGTGCTGACTTTGTCGGGGTGCCATTCGTGACCCGCTTGACAAATACCATGGTTGATCGACATGATATGGTATGTTATACTTACAAATGCAAATTAATAGTGTGACTTACTTAGTGTACAGTCCAATGATATGGTATGTTGTGTGGAATCTAGTCGATGATATATATGTTTTAGTGTAGAGTTCGATCACATGCTTATTAATTGATATGTTTTTCTTATTCAGAAATTGGCAAAGAGCATATCTGTGAGTTATGGTATCGAGCATGATGAAGAAGGCTCAGCTAGACTACGCCTTACTGCAAGGGGCTCCGTCACAACCTGTACTTACCGCGTGGACACGGACGGTCGCACACACTTAAGCTCGGTTGGGTGGAAGAAATTCCTCGATGGCAAGAATCTTCGTGTTGGACAGGCCATCCTAATTACTATCAGGAACACCAACCGCCTAGGCTTAAGGATGATGATTGTCTTCGATATCATCTAGAACTACATATGTGTGTGTGTGGCTATATCATCTAGAACTACATATGTGTGTGTGGCTATATCATCTAGAACTACATATGTGTGTGTGGCTATATCATCTAGAACTACATATGATGATCGTCGTCGATATCATCTAGAACTACATATGATGATGGCCGTTGATATGACCATGTACTGCTTGAGGATGCATGTTGGCTATGCATGAAATTGTTATCTAATTAGTACTCCTTCGTTTCCAAATTACTCGTCGTGGTTTGAACTAAAACCACAACGAGTAATTTGAAACGAAAAATACTACCGCATCTAGTAATGGTTTATGAATTTTATATCTACTAGCAGTACCTAGTATCTAGTATCTGAAAGGAGGCGAAAGTGAAAGGAGAACCGAAAGGAATGGGGCGTGGGAAAATGATGAAAGATATAGCGATGGCGAGGATGACGAAATCGCTACAGCTAGTTAATAATAGTAGCGTTAAAAAGCGTTCTTGATATCGTCAGCAGTAGTAGTAAGCGGGTTGGGGCTCCGCTACTACTATGAGTTAGCTGTAGCGCCTTATTAGTAGCGCGGCACCCACGCGGCTGCTAGCCTGAAAACCGGCGCTGCTGCTAGCCTTTTCCCTAGTAGTGCCCAAGCAAGGGGAGCGCCCCCCTTAGGGCTTCCCCCCCAACCCTAGGCGCATGGGCCCAAGGGGGGGGCGAGCCCAGCCCTCTAGGGGCTGGCTCCCTCCCCTTTGCAGCCCATGTGGCCCTCTAGGAGGGGTCGCCCCTCCCGGTGGACCCCCGGAACCTCTCCGGTGGCCCCAGTACAATACCGATGAGCCCCCGAAACTTCCCGGTGTCCGCATGACAAATTCACATATATAAAACTTCACCTCCGGACCATTCCGGAACTCCTCGTGACATCCGGGATCTCATCCGGGACTCCGAACAACATTTTGTAATCACATACAAGTCTTCCTAATAACCCTAGCGTCACCGAACCTTAAGTGTGTAGACCCTACTGGTTCGGGAGACATGCAGACATGACCGAGACCACTCTCCGGTCAATAACCAACAGCGGGATCTGGATACCCATCTTGGCTCCCACATTTTCCACGATGATTTCATCGGTTGAACCACGATGTCGAGGATTCGATCAAACCCCGTATACAATTCCCTTTGTCAATCGGTACGTTACTTGGCCGAGACTCGATCGTCGGTATCCCAATACCTTGTTCAGCCTCGTTACGGCAAGTCACTTTACTCGTCCGTAATGCATCATCCGTGACCAACCACTTGGTCACTTTGAGCTCATTATGATGATGCATTACCGAGTGGGCCGAGATACCTCTCCGTCATACGGAGTGACAAATCGATCTCGATCCGTTTCAACCCAGAGACACTTTTGGAGATACCTATAGTGCACCTTTATAATCACCCGATTCACGTTGTGACGTTTGATACACCAAAGCACTCCTACGGTATCCGGGAGTTACGATCTCATGGTCTAAGGAAGAGATACTTGAGATTGAAAAGCTCTAGCAAACGAACTACACGATCTTGTGCTTTGCTTAGGATTGGGTCTTGTCCATCACATCATTCTCCTAATGATGTGATCCCGTTATCAACGACATCCAATGTCCATAGCCAGGAAACCATGACTATCTGTTGATCAACGAGCTAGTCGACTAGAGGCTCACTAGGGACATATTGTGGTCTATGTATTCACACGTTTATTACGATTTCCGGATAATACAGTTATAACATGAATAAAAGACAATTATCATGAACAAGGAAATATAATAATACTTTTATTATTGCCTCTAGGGCATATTTCCAACACACAAGACTTGATTAATTGCTCTTTAACTGGCTTCTCTGGATCCTCCTCTGGCGGTAGGGTGAAATTAGCCTTCAGCTCAGTCCAAAGATCTTCTTTCTGCATATCATTGACATAAGACACCTCAGGGTCTTCATCCTTAGCAGGCTTATACCATTGCTGGATGCTGATCGGGATCTTGTCCCTAACAAGAACCCCGCACTGAGCAGAAAATGCCTTCCTTGTCCGGATGGGTTCAATCGGTTCGCCGTCGGGCGCGATTTCTATGATCTCAAACTTTTCATCCGAGCTCAACTTTTTCTTCGGGCCTCGTCTCCTTACCGAAGTTGTGCTCGATCCGGAGGGCTAGAAATTATAAGGAAGAAAGACGATAGTAATTAATATGTGTACATATACCAAAACAATGGATGCATCAATTAACTTGTCAGCACGGGCTTAACTAATATATATATACCTGGTCGGACTCGGTTCGGTGACCGGAGCAGTCAGCACGGTCTCCTTCGTCTTGTACCTCCATTGTGTCACCGGAGCCATCATGAACATAGTCCTCCTCTTGTACCGGCATTAATGGGTCGAAGCCATCAGAAACATAGCCCTCTTCTTCATCCAGCTGACCATCGGTGTCGAGGAGAAATGACGCAACATCATCACTTCCATTTGCAATTATGTCCCCCAACATCGCTTCTGTTTCTTCGTCTCGGGAGTGCTCCATAGTTTCTCCAAATATTTACAACATGTCAATTATTATTCAAACATGGTACAGATGCTTATGTATATATATATATAATATATATATATATTAGTGGCAAACATAGAACTAGCTAGCTAATCAGAATAAGGAATCATGTTAGTGGCCTCGACGCTGCTTCTCTAGGGTTTGGGGTCGCCTCGACACAACTCTTCAAGGGTTTGGGGTGGCCTCGACGACAACGCTCTTTTAACTTGATAAATTTGGGTGGCCTCGAGAGAGTTAATTTGTCGGGTAGGGGCGCGGCGGGAGGGGGTAGGAGACCAACATCGTTTTCTCTCTAGGGTTTGGGTGTCCTCGAGAATTATCGGGGAGGGGGTATCGCTACCACCCCTAGCTCGTGTTGAAGTTTCTTCTTTCTCCTCTATTCCTTTCTTTCTTCTTCTCCTCTTCTTTTTCTTCTTCTCCTCTTTTTCTTCTTCTTTTTTTTTTCTTCTTTCTCCGCCATTCCTTTCTTCTTCTCCTCTTCTTTTTCTTCTTTTTTCCTCTTCTTATTTATTTCTCCTCTTCTTCCTCTCCTCTTTTTCTCCTTTCTTCCTATTCTTATTTTCCTTTTTAATTCCTCTCATTCTTTTAGTACTGCTTGTTTAAAAAAATGTTCAAATAGAAAATTTCGAAAAAAACAAAGGTTTTGCCTAATGCATTGTTCATATGAATATACAAACATTTGCATATTCTACAATAATTAATATCACCAAAAAAATTCTATGAACAGAAAAAAAACCCTAACTCTTCTAAAAATCTATCTTTTGCATATATGAAAACATTAATACACACATGAAGAAAAATACATATATGAACAAAAACATGCTCTGAACAATTTTGAACATCTACATACACATAGCCACATACATACACATATACATTATATATATAGCCACATACATACACATATATATATACATTGAACAAAAAATTAAACTAATAAAAATGAAAAAAAACAGAGCAGGCTTGTGGCGGCTCACAGCGGTGGCACAATGTGTGGTGTGGCGGCGGGGCGAGGGCTCGGGCGCGAGGTGAGGCGGGCGACGGCGACGGGCAGCTGGCGGCGACGATGGGCGCTGGCTCGGGAGGCCGGCGCTGGCTCGGGAGGCGGCGACGATGACGGGGCGGGCGAGCGGCAGCGGCGACGGCGGGGGCGGCGGGCGGCGTCGGGGTGCTCGGCGTTGTCGGGGCAACTGGTGGCGATGAACTCGCAAAACTGCGAAGTGCTACTTATATATAAGGAGCATTGGTCGGTTGGTGGCACCAACGGGACTATCTGCTTTAGTCCCGGTTGGTGCCACCAACCTGGACCAAAAACCTCTTTCGGCAGCCCAAAGGCGGGAAGCTGACCTTTAGTCGGTTGGTGGCACCAACCGAGACCTTCCCCCCTTTAGTCGGTTGGTGCCACCAACCGGGACCAAAACCTGTGCTACCGCGCCGGGGCCAAAGTTTAGTCCCACCTCGCTAGTTGAGAGGCGCACAGTGGTTTATAAGCCCCACTGCCGCACCCCTCTCGAGCTCCTCTCCATTGCAGGCTGACGGGCCTACTAGCTACTGCGGGCCTGAATCCTTGCCCAAAGTAGGGATTCAAGTTGTATTCAGGCCGTGTGGGCCCAGTAGCTGGCATTTTTTTGTTTTTTTTGTTTTCTTTACTTATTGTTGCTATTTTTATTTTTTTCCAGTTTTTTTGTTTTGTTTTCTGCATTATTTATTTTCTTTTGTTTTTTGCTTTATTTTTAATTCTTTTTGCTTTTAGTTTTAGGAAAATTATAAACTTTTTGTTAGTGCCATTAATTTTCAAATTTGAAAATACTTTTTTTGTTTTCTTTCTTGCTTTATTTATTTTATTTTGTTTCTACTTACAACAAAATACTTATTGTTGTTTTTTGTTTTGTTTTCTGCATTATTTATTTTCTTTTGTTTTTGCTTTATTTTTAATCCTTTTTGCTTTTAGTTTTAGGAAAATTATAAACTTTCTGTTAGTGCCATTACTTTTCAAATTTGAAAACACTTTTTTGTTTTTTGTTTTCTTTTTGCTTTATTTATTTTATTTTCTTTCTACTTACAACAAAATACTTATTGTTGCTATTTTTAATTATTACGAGGGCCGAACCATAAGACATTAAAGCATTTCAAATGAACTCTAAAAAATTTAAAAGTTGGCATGGTATCATAAATTGACCCACACATAGCATGTGCATGTACAAAACGGACAATGGTATCATACTAAATCGATTACAAAGTTGGCATGGTATCATCATAATAGTTGCGGGAGAAAGTCTTCACTTTTTCTTCGCTTGTGTCATTTGCTTATTGCGCCGTAACCATGGATAATCTTCATCATTTATCAGGATGTTGGGGTCAGCCTTGACTTTAAACGGAGGAATTTCATGAAACTTTTCATAATCTTCAGACATGTCTGTCTTGTCCTCCACTCCCACGATGTCCCTTTTTCCTGAAAGAACTATGTGGCGTTTTGCCTCATCGTATGATGTATTCGCTTCCTTATCTTTTCTCTTTCTCGGTCTGGTAGACATGTCCTTCACATAGATAACCTATGCCACATCATTGGCTAGGACAAACGGTTCGTCAGTGTACCCAAGATTTTTCAGATCCACTGTTGTCATTCCGTATTGTGGGTCTACATGTACCCCGCCTCCTGACAGATTGACCCATTTGCACTTAAACAAAGGGACCTTAAAATCATGTCCGTAGTCAAGTTCCCATATGTCCACTATGTAACCATAATATGTGTCCTTTCCCCTCTCGGTTGTTGCATCAATGCGGACATCGCTGTTTTGGTTGGTGCTCTTTTGATCTTGGTCAATCGTGTAAAATGTATTCCCATTTATCTCGTATCCTTTCCAAATCGTAACAGTCGAAGATGGTCCCTTGGATAACAAGTACAGCTCATCACAAACAGTGTTGCCACCTCTGATACATGCTTCCAACCAACTCCTGAAAGTCCTGATGTGTTCACATGTAATCCAATCGTCGCACTGCTCCGGGTGTTTGGAACGCAGAATGTTCTTGTGTTCATCAACATACGGGGTCACCAAGGTAGAGTTGTGTAGAACTGTGTAGTGTGCTTGAGACCAAGAATATCTGTCCCTGCATATTATTGAGTCCCTTCCAAGCGTGCCTTTTCCAGTCAGTCTGCCCTCATACCGCGATTTAGGGAGACCTATCTTCTT
Source organism: Aegilops speltoides (assembly GCA_021437245.1). Classification (NCBI taxonomy): domain Eukaryota; kingdom Viridiplantae; phylum Streptophyta; class Magnoliopsida; order Poales; family Poaceae; genus Aegilops; species Aegilops speltoides. Next base: position 560,599,066 of record CM038147.1, read on the forward strand.
AATGCCAGGAATGAAGTCAACACAAAACCCGATGACATCCTCTGTTTGAAGGCCCATGGAGATGCTTCCTTCTGGCCTAGCGTGGTTACGGACATATTTCTTTAGGACTCCCATGAACCTCTCAAAGGGGTACATATTGTGTAGAAATACGGGGCCCAGAATGACAATCTCGTCAACTAGATGAACTAGGACATGCGTCATGATATTGAAGAAGGATGGTGGGACCACCGGCTCGAAACCGACAAGACATTGCACCACATCACTCCTTACCCTTGGTATGATTTCTGGATCGATCACTGAGGGAGTCCTGGACTAGGGGGTGTCTGGACAACCGGACTATCATCATCCGCCGGACTCCAAGACTACGAAGATACAAGATTGAAGACTCCATCCCGTGTCCGGATGGGACTTTCCTTGGCGTGGAAGGCAAGCTTGGCGAAACGGATATGAAGATCTCCTACCATTGTAACTGACTCTGTGTAACCCTAGCCTTCTCAGGTGTCTATATAAACCGGAGGGCTGTAGTCCGTAGGACACAACCAACATTACAACAATCATACCATAGGCTAGCTTTAGGGTTTAGCCTCCTTGATCCCGTGGTAGATCCACTATTGTACTACCCATATCATCAATATTAATCAAGCGGGGCGAGGTTTTACCTCCATCGAGAGGGCGAACACAGGTAAAACATCGTGTCCCTTGTCTCCTGTTACCATCCGCCTAGACGCACAGTTCGGGACCCCCTACCCGAGATCCGCCCGTTTTGACACCGACATTGGTGCTTTCATTGAGAGTTCCTCTGTGTCGTCACCGATAGGAACGATGCCTCCACCCGTCTTCAAAGACTGTATTTTCGCCAAAGGGGCCTTGGCCGCCGGCCAATCTATCCGGCTAGGCGGTTTTCTCATGACCGCCTGTCCGGCCACTGCTTCGACAATGACTTCCTAAGTCGTCAAAAGCAATCTCCGCGCCAGCTCGGAACTCGCCTAGCGGCTGGATCCAATAGTGCTCTCGTCTGTCAACGAGCTCTTGGATCGCATCGCCGCCCTGGCAGTCGCTACAAACTACAATCAGGTTGGGCTTAAAACCAATCTGAGAGAGATTAACTCTCCCCAGGTCACCCACCACGTCGCAGTGGTAGAGGAACAATGCGACGACTCTTCACCTATATTGAAAACTAGTCACGTCCGGATTCCCGAACCCTCCATGCCGGATTTCCGCGGAGGGACGGACTTCGATCGAGCATTGAACTCAAAATCATGCATCGTTCCGGACTCGCTGGATCGTGTCCAGCAAACCAAGCTTCCGAACTCGGAAACTCCCCGGCCGTTAAGCCCCAAGATGGGTAGGGATCCGGATTTTATTCCACCCACCCGCCCAGACATATGCGATCTATCTCTAATACGGCAAGAGCCCGCTGAAACAGTACATCACTACTAGGCCAGATTCCTCCTGGTTATGGACAGGATAAAGGACTGCCGAGATGAAAACACAATCTCAATCTTTTGCAATAATTGCATGGACAAGGGAATATTGAACACCATCGGCCGTCGTAAAATTACACGCTTCACCGATCTGGCATCCATAGTACGAAAATACTGTGCGATGGAGAGTTTCCGGAAAACCGAAAATCAGTTTTGGGACAATCCGGCTCCGAATACAACCCTAGTCCGCAACAAAAGGGTGCATCGTCTTTGAGGCACGGATGTAAAAACCAAAAGCAAAAACCCTTAAAGACGCGGAACCATCTTTGGAAGGATGGCTCGATGGACCTGTAAGCTTCATAATCTGAGGGCGCCATCCCAACACATAGCCTTGAGCATGTTGGATACTACGGCGGTGGCCAAAAGTGGCGAGGAGCTTATAGCCCGGAAAACCACTCCAACAATACTGATGCAGTATCAACAGTCTTGAGACCTTCACATCAAATAATATGCCAAAACGAACAATCCGCGGCCTCGCCAAAGTCTACCAAGTAGCTACAGCAAATCCATGGAGCGACATAGCCATCACCTTCAACGCCAGCGATGAACCTAAATTCTGAACAGCTCGAGCACCAGCCGCACTGGTGCTTAGTCCCATAGTGGACGGCTTTCGACTTACAAAGGTCCTCATGGATGGCGGCAGCGGACTAAACCTCATCTACGAGGAAACTCTTCAAAAAATGGAAATCGATTCGAGCCGTATTGAGCGAAGCAGCACAACCTTCAGAGGAATAATCCCTAGCAGGGAAGCGCGCTGCACCGGAAAAATCACACTCGATGTGGTGTTCGGTTTGCCGGACAATTACAGATCCGAAGAAGTCACGTTCCAAGTGGCCCCGTTCAACAGCGGATATCACGCTATATTAGGACGAGAGGCATTCATAAGTTTTCAAGCCGTACCTAATTACGGGTATATGAAGCTCAAAATGCCTGGGCCCGGCGGAATAATCACTCTCACTAGTGATCCGGACATAGCACTCTGCGCAGAAAACAAGACAGCCGCACTAGCCCTGGAGGCACTATCCGAAGCCCTAGCGGCAGAAGAACTCACCACGCTGCGCTCTACGGTGAACATGGACGATGTGATACTCGATAAAATATCCAAGTCCACCTCCTTCAATCCAGGAGATGAAATAATAAAACTCCAGGTACATCCAACGGACCCAACAAAGACGGCCTCCATGGGGGCACAATTGAACCCCGAACTAGAAGCCGCACTGCGCGAATTCCCTCGGGAAAATTGGGACATTTTGGCCTGGCATCCTTCGGATATGCCCAGAATCCCACGCAGGTTGGCAGAACACAGCCTAAACATCCTAAAAGGATTTAAGCGATCAAGCAGGCTCTTGACGATTTTCGAACCCAAAAGACAGGCAATGGGAGAAGAGCTAGCCAAACTATTGGAAGCCGGATTCATCAGAGATATCAAACATCCGGATTGGCTAGCAAATCTGGTAATGGTACCAAAGAAGGACAAATCCTGGCGCCTATGTGTCGATTTTAATGACCTCAATAAGGCTTGCCCAAAGGATCCCTTCCCTCTCCCCCGCATCGACCAAATCATCGATGCTACCGCAGGGCACGATTCGTTGTGCTTCCTCGACGCATACTCCGGCTACCATCAAATCAAGATGGCGGAAGCAGATCAAGCCGCAACAGCATTCATCACTCCATATGGACCATTCTGCTTCAACATGATGCCCTTCGGACTTAAAAACGCCGGCGCAACATATCAGCGCATGATTCAAACATGTCTGGCCACCCAGATCGGCAAAACAGTAGAGGCATACGTAGACGACGTAGTCATCAAAACCAAACACGTCGAAACTGTAGTAGACGACTTGAGGCTCACATTCGACAACCTCAGAGCATATGACATCAAGCTGAATCCGGAAAAATGTGTTTTCGGCGTGCCAGCCGGAAAGCTACTGGGCTTCATCGTATCCGGTAGAGGAATTGAAGCAAACCCAGCCAAGATCTAAGCTCTGTCACAACTGGATATCCCAAAAGACCTCAAGCAAATACAAAATTAAGCTGGATGCGTGGCGGCTCTAAGCGCTTTATCTCCGTCTAGGAGAAAAGGCATTGCCCTCTATCGCCTCCTCGGGCACACGAACACTTGAGTGGGCGGATCTGCCACTGCCGGACTCGAAGAAATAAAGGCCATATTGGCAACAAATCCGGTCCTGGCTGCGCCCAATCTGGGCAAACCAATGTTGTTATACATCGCAGCAACACATCAAGTTGTAAGCGCGGTACTCGTCATCGAACGAGAAACAGAAGGGCATAAATTCCCTCTTCAAAAACCAGTGTATTATGTATCCACCGTGTTAACCCCCTGCAAGTCCCGTTACCCACACTATCAGAAGATAGCGTATGCGGTGTTCATGGCATCCCGGAAGCTCCGACACTACTTTCAAGAGTGTTCGATAACGATGGCCTCTAAAGTACCACTCAATGATATTATAAATAACATGACATAGCGGGCAGGATTGCAAAATGGGCCATTGAGCTCTTACCATTCGATATAACTTACAAACCTCGGCGAGCTATAAAGTCACAAGTTTTGGCTGACTTTGTCGCGAATGGACCAACCGAACTCCCTAAAAGTACGGCGCATACTCCAATTGGATTATGCACTTGACGGCTCTAAAATGTTGGCGGATGGGGCTGGCGTCGTCTTGACATCCCCAACCGGGACACAGTCCAATCGTACTTCAAATAATGTACACGGACTCCAACAACGCGGCGAATCGAGGCCCTTTTACGGTCTCCGGATGGCAATCTCCATGGGCATTCAACGCCTAGAGGTGCGCGGGGATTCAAACCTTGCAATATCCCAAATAAATGGAGACTTCGATGCCAAGGATCCGAAAATGGCAGCATATCGCAATGCTGTCTTAAAAATGTCAGCTCGGTTCGAAGGACTCGAATTCCATCACGTAGCTCGAGATAATAACCAAGCGGCCGACGTACTGGCACGCACCGGTGCAAAACATGACGCTGTCCCTCCAAATATCTTCCTGGAGCGGCTCTTCAAGCCATCCGTACTATGCGAAGAGGAGTCCGGAAACGACAAACCGGAAATAACTATGCCGACCGGCGATCCAGCCGATGACATAACACTTTCAGCCCACAACATAATGGCAGTAATCGCCCCATGGACAGAACCATTCCTAGCCTACTTGCTTAGGCAGGAACTCCCCGAAGACAAAAATGAGGCCCGCTGCATAGTTCGGCGATCGAAAGCCTACAAGGTCCATGAGGGAGAACTTTATAAGAAAAGTACAACCGGAATCCTACAGAGGTGTATCTCCGAAGAGGAAGGGCGAAACCTCCTGGCTGAAATTCATGCCGGACTAGGCGGACACCACGCAGCAGCCCAGGCCCTTGTAGGAAAGGCATTCTGTACAGGATTTTATTGGCCGACGGCCCGGGCAGATGCCCAGGAATTAGTCTAGAGATGTGTCGGTTGTCAGCTCTTTGCTAATCAGAGCCATATGCCGCCCACCGCCCTCAAAACTATACCCATTACCTGGCCGTTCGCGGTCTGGGGGCTTGATATAGTTGGACCCCTTAAAGGGGGAACCCACAAGCAAAGGTACCTATTGGTCATGGTGGATAAATTCACCGAAATGGATAGAGGCCAAACCGGTCAAACGGCAGAGTCCGGACCAGTGATAGACTTTATATCCGGGGTAGTACACCGTTATGGAGTCCCCCACAGCATCATCACCGACAACGGCACGAACTTCACAGCCGACGAGGTTAAGTCATGGTGCAAAAATATGGGCATCAAGCTCGACTACGCTTCAGTCTATCACCCTCAAACCAGCGGTCAAGTGGAGCGAGCAAATGGTCTAATAATGGCGGCATTAAACCCGGACTAGTGCGGTCACTTACTAAATCGACACGCCTTTGGGTTGAGGAGCTCGACTCCGTACTCTGGGGGCTGCGGACAACGCCTAACCGTACTACCGGATTCACACCATTTTTTATGGTATACGGCGCAGAGGCAGTCCTGCCCTGCGACATAATTCATGACTCACCTTGAGTGCGCATGTACGAAGAAAGAGAAGCCGAGCTGGATCGGCGGGACAGCTGGACACATTGGAGGAAAACGCGGCGTCGCCAAGGCTCGTTCCGCATTTTATCAGCAGCAGGCCGAAGATATCAAAGCAGAAATGCAGGACAAGACTTACAACATTGGCGAACTAGTTCTATGTCTGCGGACAAGAAAAGGACAAGCTCAAGCCCAAATGGGAGGGCCCCTTCATTATCGATCAAGTCGACCGGCGGGGCGCATCGTCTCTAAAATCGTCGGATAACCGACTCGAGCGAACCCATGGAACGCAGCTCGCCTCCGAAGATTCTATGCCTAGCGCCGGACTAAGAGTTCGTCCCCTTCCTCCGTTCAAATTTTTACACTTCGACTGTCTTTTGTTTCTCTTTCTTCTCCTAACCTTTTTACTAAAAAGCCCCTAAGGGCCTATTTCCGCATTGTTCGCATACACTTGATGTCCCATCCGCACTCATTATACCTGGGGGCTTCTTTTCCAGAAGCTCAATTATAAGGGCTTCATGCCCAGCACATGTGTCAAGCTTCCACATGTACCTTTTACTCACCATTTTATGCATCGATATGACTTAAGTTTTGGCCAAGCTGGGTTGCCTGGCTCTTGTGCTTACCCCTACGTTCCCGATTGTTCGGCTAGGAGGTAAAGGAGCACCTCTGCGATTATTCTTGCGGGTCGGCGGATGTGTACCTCAGACTGGGTGAAGCCGAAAGCTAGCGTTCTTAAGGGAATATTTGGTCGGTGACTTGAAAGATGATTTTTTACATATTTATTTATCTCCCCCCAGATGTTTTCCTGCTCTTTTCGCAGTCCGGACATGCACTTTAGGGCATGCCTCCCAGGGAAAGGAACCCTTAATGGAACTATTCTCCCTGAAAGATGTTTCTTACTAACCATGTAATATAACATAACTAGCTGGGCACTTGTCTGATAAAGCACTAATGGTCTCCATGCATACCCCGGTTGTTTCTTAACCAAGAAGGTATTCGGACACACTCCGGACTCTAGGGTCCCGAGGTTGAAGCGAAAAGGTCGGCAAAGACAAACGATCTACAATCCGGCTAGAAGGCATTTCACATGTCATTTTAAAAATACATTGTCAAATTTACTGATTGTATTCCTCCTCAATCCCGTGTAACAGGCTGTCTAACTTACAGTGTCGTTGGGAAAATTTAGCAGCCAACTCTACCTGGCTGTATACTAAACTCACAGGGATCTCCTTCCCATCGGACCCCACCGGTCCAACTTCGGCCATGTGGTTGGGATCCGCCTTCTTGTAACGCGTCTTCACCATGGCCCAAGCCTCCACGGCACCTTGACGGCAAGCGAAATCTTCCACAAGCAGGCGCTGCCGCACTCTCAAGCTTCTCCATAAGCTCCCCAAGGCCCTCGGGTAGGGAGAGGGCTGGCCATAAAGCACAGGACGCCGCCGCTCATTGCTGCCGAACTCGTTCGGCAGTTGCAATAACTCGGGAAGCTGATCACCCGTTGATATGGTCATCTCCTCCATGAGGCGACCTGTGAGTATACCTACAAGACATATCATGTCAATTTACTTCCTCGCCGAACTCTTCTTTTCAAAGGAGTCCGCTCAAGCACTTACTATAAATGTCGCGCGAAGCCGCTGATTCTCCTTAACGGGCGGACAGCCCTGCTCGGCGCCTTTCAGCTCTTCTCCGAGCTTGGCGTTGGCATCACGAGTTTGTTCCTCTCTTGCTGCACCCTATTCAGCACCCTCTCGCCGGCCTTGATTGGCGCGATAATTCTTACTGTCCGGATCTTGTCCGGCGGCACCTGCGATGTCATTATTAGACTTGCGCTTACGCCCCGCACAGCGCTTATATTTATTAATAAAAATGTGTTACGGGAGGGTCTCTGCGTTTCCTCCTGCGCGGCAAAATCGACCTCAAGTTGGGCCTTGCATTCTTGCAGCTCTGAGACAGTGGGCATTCTTCTCGATGAAGAGCTTGCGTTTCAAATGATCCTTAAATCAGTTAACATAACTACTTTAAGTCTCGGGGCTCTTGGCATATATAACCATTAAAATCCCTTACCGTATGTCTTTTACATACTTGCTCCGTGGCTTAGGTAAAATCGTCTTGAGCAGCACGGAGTGCGCGTCCCTGCATTAAAGGCGTCCAATGCCTCGGGGAGAAGCACGCTCACGAAACACTGTCGGCGGTGCACGTGGTTCATGGTGCTCTCCACCTCGAGACTTGGTGGCGGACGATCAGTCGGCATCCTCCGGTGGAGGAGTATCCAGCCAGCGCGCTTGCGCTTGCCTCCCCTCCGGGCCGGCGCTGAGCCTGGCTGGTATAGGTCGGATCGGCAACTTCTCGCCCGATCCGCGGGCGCTTTTTTCCTACAAAGATAATGAGCACTCGGGCGCTTCCTAGGAGCGTTGCTCGAAAATTTAAATCTGAGCTATACCTTTGCGGCGATGTTTGATCCGTGCGCGCTCCTTTTCCGCTTTGCTGGTCGGACTGACCTTTATTGGTCGGCCGCCCTTGGCTCGGCTTCCGCCTTGAAGGCGCTTCTGTGAAACACCATCGTTCGCGAAGGTCGAAATGGGCAAGGGCAGATAATGGTGTCCGGACCTCGGTCACGATCACTTGGGAAGCGGATACGGTCCGGGTAGTCCGTCGTAATGGCGACTAAGCGTTATCCATGCTGAGTTGGTGGAACACCACAGCCGATCAGCTCCACGAATATCCGGGTCCTCTTGGAGGCGGATCCGAGATCTTCACGATCCTCGGGTTGCGGGCGGGACTTACCATGTCCTCCACAGTTCAGCGTAGATCCTGCGCCGAAGACATAATGTAAGAAGCCTAAACTTCGAAAGCATGGGTTGAGCCCTTAAAAGTGTTCGCTTACCCAGTCTGTAGGGTTGTTCATGGAAAACCCATTCAAAGGGTTCGTTCGAAGGAAGTCCTCCTTCTCCCCCTTGTACAGGCCGGACAGGATCTGCACCAGATCCTCGGTCGAATCCGGCCCTTCGCGGCCATGATGGGTGGCATCGTCTTCCCCGTTGAAATCCCACATGGGGTGGCCTCTGTATTGCAATGATTGTACCCCCCGCATGATGCATGTCGCCATGACTCCAATCATGGTCAACCCGGAATGGGCCAGTAATCTTATTGGGCCCATCAAGTAATGGACGCTCTTGTCTTCCTCAATCGGGGCTCCGTGGGCGCCAGCTGAGGCATTTCTTCAGAGGAGCAGCACTAAACTCCGGAGGCCAATCCGGATCGGGTCCGCAGCGGAGCGTCTTCTATGTAAAACCATTACGAAGGCGGTCTTGGGACGCCTTCTTGGGAGTACGGATGGGTATCCGGTCCGGCAATCGCCATATTTGGCGCCGCCCACTTGATATATAGATCCCTCGTGAGAACGGGGTACGAGGCAGAACAGCCTCTTCCACAATGCAAAATGGGGCTCGATGCCCAGGAATACCTCGCAAAGAGCTACGTAGCCCGCCATATGCAGGACAGAGGCGGGCGTAAGGTGGTGGAGCTGGAGTCCGTAGAACTCCAGGAGCCCGCGGAGAAACGGATATATTGGGAATCCGATTCCCCTTATCAGATAGGGGACGAAGCATACCCGCTCCCCTTTGTTGGGACTTCGGGTAGCCTCCGCTTGCTTCCCACCTTGGTAGGTGGCCAGCCCGGCTCGAACCGGGACCATGAAGGCCGGAGGGAGATATCCCCCTGCTTGGAGATTCACTAGCTCGTTGTGTGGAACAGAGCACCTCCTCCAATCCCCTGACGGTGGGCTGGGAGCGCGAGAAGAGGAGCCGCGTCGACGGTCCATGATGGAATGGATTTTTAGTTCAAGGGCGCTCCGATGAAGTATTCGCGGAAGGAAGATGTTGTGGTTTGGATCTGGATTTTTGCCTCTTTTGTAGGCGGATGACTCGCACGACTAGGGGGTTAAACATAAAAGACACCCTGGCTTTTCGCATTCGTGCGATGCGTGGAAGAAAGCCATTATTGGGCATAGAAGCCAAGCAACACAGTATTTATGATGAAGCCGGACACTGTTCGGCAGGTACATGGAACTTGAAGGGAGAACCCGCCTTGCAACGCCGAAGACTATATACGCGCTGGACTTATCGTCATTGAAGCCTGGTTCGGGGACTCTTGAGGAGTCCTAGACTAGGGGTGTCCGGACAGCAGACTATCATCATCCGCCGGACTCCAAGACTACGAAGATACAAGATTGAAGACTCCGTCCCGTGTCCGGATGGGACTTTCCTTGGCGTGGAAGGCAAGCTTGGCGATACGGATATGAAGATCTCCTACCATTGTAACCGACTCTGTGTAACCCTAGCCTTCTCCGGTGTCCATATAAATCGGAGGGCTGTAGTTCGTAGGACACAACCTACATTACAACAATCATACCATAGGCTAGCTTTAGGGTTTAGCCTCCTTGATCTCGTGGTAGATCCACTCTTGTACTACCCATATCATCAATATTAATCAAGCAGGATGTAGGGTTTTACCTCCATCAAGAGGGCCCGAACCTGGGTAAAACATCGTGTCCCTAGTCTCCTGTTACCATCCGCCTAGATGCACAGTTCGGGACCCCCTACCCGAGATCCGCCGGTTTTGACACCGACAATCACCTTCTGAGAGATTGCATTGAGGAATGCACATAGCTTTACAATGGCTAATCGGACGCTTTCCGGTAGAAGCCCCCTCAATGCAACCGGAAGCAGTTGCGTCATAATCACGTGGTAGTCATGAGACTTTAGGTTCTAAAACTTTTTCTCTGCCATATTTATTATTCCTTTTATGTTCGACGAGAAGCCAGTCAGGACCTTCATACTAAGCTGGCATTCAAAGAAGATTTCCTTCTCTTCTTTGGTAAGAGCATAGCTGGCAGGACCTTCATACTGCTTTGGAGGCATGCCGTCTTTTTCATGCAAACGTTGCAGGTCATCCCGTGCCTCAGCTGTATCTTTTGTCTTCCCATACACGCCCAAGAAGCCTAGCAGGTTCAGGCAAAGGTTCTTCATGACGTGCATCACGTCAATTGAAGAGCGGACCTCTAAGTCTTTCCAGTAGGGTAGGTCCCAAAATATAGATTTCTTCTTCCACATGGGTGCGTGTCACCCAGCGTCACTCGGAACAACTAGTCCGCCGGGACCCTTTCCAAAGACTATGTGTAAATCATTGACCATAGCAAGTACGTGATCACCGGTACGTATGGCGGGCTTCTTCCGGTGATCTGGCTCGCCTTTGAAATGCTTGCCTTTCTTTCGACATTGATGGTTGGTCGGAAGAAATCGGCGATAGCCGGTACACATTCTTCCTGCAGCTTGCGGTATATACTATCGGTGTCAAGTAAGCAGTGCGTGCATGCGTGTTATCCCTTGTTTATGCGTCACGAAAGGTTCTTGAGAGCGAGCCAATCGTTGATGGTCACGAACAGCAACGCCTTTAGGTTAAATTCCTCTGTTTGTGCTCATCCCACGTCGTATACAGTTTCCATTCCACAGCTATAAAAGTTCTTCAACTAATGGCCTTAGGTACACATCAATGTCATTGCTGGGTTGCTTAGGGCCTTGGATGAAGCGGCATCATAATGAACTTCCGCTTCATGCACATCCAAGGAGGAAGGTTATACATACATAGAGTCACGGGCGGTGATGTGATTGCTGCTCTGCTCCCGAAAGGATTAATGCCATCGCGCTTAAAGCAAACCATCGTTCCTTGGCTCACTTGCAAACTCATCCATACTTTCTCTCAATTTTTCTCCACTGCGACCCGTCCAGTGCTCTCAACTTCCGTCTTTCTTACGGTCCTCACTGTGCCATCGCATCAACTTGGCATGCTCTCCATTTCTGAGCAGACGTTTCAACCGTGGTATTATAGGAGCATACCACATCACCTTCGCAGAACCCTCTTCTGGGGGCTCGCCGTCAACATCACCAAGGTCATCTCGTCGATCTTATACCGTAATGCACCGCATACCGGGCATGCGTTCAGATCCTTATGCGCACCATGTAGAGGATGCACGATCATTAGGGCATGCATGTATCTTATGCACCTCCAATCCTAGAGGGCATCGACCTTCTTTGCTGCGTATGTCTTGTCGGGCAATTCGTTATCCTTTGGAAGCTTCTTCTTCAATATTTTGATAGCTTCTCAAATCCTTTGTCGAGCACAGACATTCTCTGCCTTCCTTTGCAGCAATTCGATGACGGTACCGAGCTTTGTGTTGCCATCTTCGCAATTGGGGTACAACCCTTTTTTGTGGTCCTCTAGCATGCGATCGAACTTCAGCTTCTCCTTTTGACTTTCGCATTGCGTCCTTGCATCTACAATGACCCGGCGGAGATCATCATCATCGGGCATATCGTCTGGTTCCTCTTGATCTTCAGCAGCTTCGCCCGTTGCAGCATCATCGTGCACATCGTCTGGTTCCTCTTGATCTTCAGGAGCATCACCGTATTCAGGGGGCACATAGTTGTCATCGTACTCTTCTTCTTCGCCGTCTTCCATCATAACCCATATTTCTCCGTGCCTCGTCCAAACATTATAGTGTGGCATGAAACCCTTGTAAAGCAGGTGGGTGTGGAGGATTTTCCGGTCAGAGTAAGACTTCGTATTCCCACATATAGGGCATGGAAAACACATAAAACCATTCTGCTTGTTTGCCTCAGCCACTTCGAGAAAATCATGCACGCCCTTAATGTACTCGGAGGTGTGTCTTGAACCGTACATCCATTGCCGGTTCATCTGCATGCATTATATAATGAAGTGACCAAATTAATAGAAGTTCATCATCACATTAAAACCAAAGTACATACATAGTTCTCATCTAACAACATAAAGCTCTGCAGAGCATCTAAATTAATTAAACCATACACTGAAACTATGTAAAACATTTCAATGCGAAAACAAATGCGATCATAATCGCAACCAATGTAACAACTGATCCAACGGCATAATGATACCAAGCCTCGGTATGAATGGCATATTTTCTAATCTTTCTAATCTTCAAGCGCATTGCATCCATCTTGATCTTGTGATCATCGACGACATCCGCAACATGCAACTCCAATATCATCTTCTCCTCCTCAATTTTTCTAATTGTTTCCTTCAAGAAATTGTTTCTTCTTCAACTAAATTTAACCTCTCGACAATAGGGTCGGTTGGAATTTCCGGTTCAACAACCTCCTAGATAAATAAAATCTATGTCACGTTGGTCGGCATAATTGTCATAAACAATAAATGAACCAATAGTTATGAAAAGATAATATATACGACATCCGAATCATAGACAGGACGAGGGCCGACAGGGACGGATACCAAAACCATCGCACTATATAAGATGCAATAATAAAAGTAAGAAAATAATACAAGTATCTATCTAAACATACAAGTAAGAATATTTTTCCGTGCAGAAAGAAGATAATAACAAGAGGCTCACCACGGTGGTGCCGGCGATGAGATCGGCGCAGGTGATCGACGACGATGAGGACGGGGACGGGGCGTGACGGACCGCTAAACCTAGACAAATATTGAGGAAAATGGAGCTTGGTGGTCGAGCTTGGAGGGGAGAAAGCTTAAGTAGTGTGGCTCGGGCATTCCATCGAACACCTCGTGTGCATAGGAGGTGAGCTAGAGCACCACAAAGCTCTCCCCTCGCCGGCCACAAAAAGCGAAACCTTGGGAGTGCTCTGCTTTCATGCAGGGGGTATATATAGGTACCACCATTGGTCCCGGTTGGTCGCATGAACCGGGACTAAAGGTTGGCCTTTGGTCCCGGTTCGTGCCACCAACCGGGACCAATGGTTGTGGGCCAGGAGCGAGGCCCATTGGTCCCGGTTCGACCAACCGGGACCAAAAGGTCCAGACGAACCGGGACCAATGGCCCACATGGCCCGGCCGGCCCCCGGGGCTCAAGAACCGGGTCCAATGCCCCCATTGGTCCCGGTTCTGGATTGAACCGGGACTAATGGGCTGGACCGGCCTGGACCATTGTCCCCTTTTCTACTAGTGTAGCTCTGCCACGTGGCAACTCCTAGTAAAGAGAAAAGATGATATTTATGCCGACGACTGCCGTCGGCATAGTTTGATGGCGTCAGCCCGCCGTCTGTCCCCGGCCCACTAGGGACACCTCTATGCCGACGGCCTAACTATGCCTACGGCTGCCGTAGGCATAGATCGATGTATGTCGATGGCCTTACTATGCCTACGGCTGCCGTAGGCATAGATGGAGCGATGCCGTCGGCTTTTCTATGCCTACGGTATTTGCCAGGCTGTCGGCATAGCTCCATCTATGCCTACGGCAGCCGTCGGCATAGATAAGGCCGTAGGCATATAAGGTTATTCTGGTAGTGTTAGGATGAGGGGCGGCGACCTCTGTGGGGAAGGGGCGGCGGCGCGGCGACCTATTGGGCGGCGCGATGACCTAGTGGGCGGCTGGGTGCCGGCGCTGTGGGCAGTGGGGCGGCGGCTGCAGGTGGTTACAGGGGATTGGGGCATCGCGTGTGGGAGGTTGGGGACGGATCGAGTGTGGTGAGTTTTTTTAGCGCAAACGAATCGTCGTTCGAGAGTTCGGGAACACTTGTTCGGCCCCTATATACGGCGCGCCCGTGATCCAAATAGCTATTCTAATCCTGGGATTAGAATAATGCTACCCTATTCTACGCTATTCGTCACCCTGGGTGGGCAATTCTTATTCCTCACACCAGCCATCCCACGCACAGAGCCGAACCATCCACCGTAGGAAAAATGGTTGTGAGGTAAGATTACGTGTGAGTTAAGATTACGTTCTTTAAACTTAGTCTTGCTCCTATAACACTACGGGACAAAGTCACGAAGCCACCAAGGGGCGTGAGGTAAAATTGTTTGCATGTGAAGTAAAATTATGGCCAAGAGAATCCATCCCAAGCGCTGAAAATGCCAAGAAGGACAGCAGAGATTGCGCCATGATTTTATTTTATTTTTGGATAAGGGTGCATGCTTTTTTTTTTGGATAAGGGTACGCGCCCCCGTGTTTAGACGAGGAAGAAAAAAAAGGAGAAAATCAGCATTAGTAAGCAATCTTGAATTTCCAATATGACAAGGCCGCGTTCCTAAATTGTAGGTATTTTTTAATATGAAATCTATATTGTGCCATTCAATATGATTAGTAGTCCAGAAGATATTGGAACGTTATCATCTCCAAAAACATTGTTCTGTAATTATTTCGTATATATTATACCTGTTTGCAGCTGGGGAACATTTATTAATTCCGGGAATCATTTTTTATTTCTTCGGTGCATTTTGAATTTTGAACTCTCAATTTGAACTTCATGACAATTATGAGCTTTCATGACAATTTTTTGCATGTTCGACGATGTAAGATTATGAGCTTCAAAGCTTGACATGATAATTTACATCCATGACGTAATTTGTACTGAACTTTTTTTTGAAAGGAACATAATAAATTCCAATAAGTTATGAAGGGGACGCAAGACGACAGTCTATATTAGAACATGCGTAGTAACAAAAAATAAACCATAGCAAAGAAGCTGCAAGGCAACAAAGATTCATACTTATGGGCAGATAACTAAACTTCTTTACTAAATATAACCATATTGGGCGTATAAAATAGACAGATTCTACTGCAAATTTATCGAGAGGGGGCGATACTGGAGAGCTCTATCGTCGAAGACCTGGTTGCTGACCATGTTGCAGGGAGGAGATGCAAAGCACATCAAATAAGCAAGCCAATAATCAAGGAAACCTGACACCGAGGACCACCAACGATGTTGCACGACTGGTCCGCCTATTGGGAATCGACGACCGCCCACCACAGTGGAAAAAATGGAGTCCTAAGAAAATGCAGTTACAGAGTGTTAAATACAATAATAGAACCACAAGTAAGCATATACTGTAAAATGTAGATAACCATTTTTGACAAAAGGTTGATCCCTACTTTAACAAAAGAGATAGTTTGCTGGGTAACAGCTCTTACAGGAACTCCTAAACAGAACATAACAAGTGCAACCCATGGTAAAAAAAACTCCTCATTTGGCAAAACATAGTTAATAACTAAGGAACGACTACACGTAGCAAGTAATATCCATTAAATAGAAAAATAGTTACAGAAGGATGGGAGCCTTAGAAAAAAAAGGAAATATAGCATCATGACTCGCAGTGATTGCAATGATCTTCGGTACGGTTCTGAGGTTGATATGGATCCCTATAGAGCCAATGGCTGGGAAATTAATATGTATACAATTATGTTTGTTTCAAAAATGTGCCAAAACAGATGATAAAGAGGTAAGCTCCAGTAGAAATAACTCGATAAATGATTCCTGTTTTAGTAGTAAATAGTTGATGTATGCATTCTAGTCTGGTAGCAACAAATGCCTTGCTTGACCAGAAGAAAAAAGATCCATTCTATGATGGAGAAGAAATTATGCCTTGGCCACATGCAGAAAGTAAGCCAAGTTTTTCTTTTTATTTTACATGAAAAGTTGCATATCTAGTCATTGGTTAGTAATATAGCTAAGCACATTACATGCCAACATTGTATTGCAGCAAAAGCAAGTTCAGAATATCAACCTCTAATAGACAAATGATTATAAGTAGACCCTCCCAAACAAGCTGAATGTATTTCTGAAGGAAATAGAAAAGGCTGAATGGAGGAAATTTCTATCAGAAATTAGGGCCTAATAGTTATGAGACAACAGCACGGGTAGTAAGCCCATAATATGCATCAGGTAGAAGATTTACCTTTGACAACAGAGATCTGATGCAGAACTTGCATATACTAGGTCTGGAGCAACACAAATTAAAACTGGACCACAGGATCTCAAATGAGAAAAGTAATACAATCTAAACTCATGGATTCAGGCTTGAGCTCGCCTTAGGCCACAGCAGGCTACAACACGAACACAAAAAACAATGGTTAAACCATTGTTTTCTAAAAACGGAAATTAGAACAAATCAGCAAGAATCAAAGTGGACTGAAATATAGAAGTAAGTAATACTAATTACCCTATATGTTTTATCAACTGAAATATAAGAAGGCAAGTTATATCTGGTGACAATTCATCTTTGAAAGCCAATCCAAATGGGAAAATCCATTATAATTCAACCTGATTCTACACCTACAGACCCGAGATACTTCTCATCTCAGTACTAGCTGTAAGTTTGCTTCATCTTCTTTGAGCTAAACTTGTGCACCCAAATTTGAGTACTAGCTGTAAGTTCTCTTCAAGCTAATATATATCCCAAAATTAGTATATGAACCCAATTATCTTACAGCCCATGTTTTATTTCCTAATTCTGTCGGTACGACCCAGAGACATGAAACCTACATAGATCTAATAATGATTACACTAATTACCTCTTGTTTGTTAATTGAATAACTAACATTTGATGGACCACGACAGACAAAAAATGCGGCATATGGGCATGCTAAATTGAGGAGTAATTAGACACAAGCACCTGAACCTAAGGAGTCATTAGACACAAAAGCGTTGGTAGCTCTATTTATGGAAGATAGAAGATTAGTAGGAGGACTGGAAGCGGCCATAAGTCAGATCTGGAGAGAAGCTCTTTCTGATTTGTCCTAACATCTATTTTTCTAGAGTACCAAGCAGGCCAGATCACCACGGCCATGCAAATTTTTGTTCAGTCTTCGCTGATATGCACAATATCAAATCTGGCGAAGCCGTACTCAAACTTGTGCACCCAAACTGAAACGTGTAGAACTTCCAAAATAGCAAAGGGATGCATCAATAGACACCCAATCTGAGAAAGGCCAAAACCTAGCACCATGGCAGCCGCCGCAGTCAGCAAGTGGTGACCAGGATTATGCCTAAGTTCCTTGATTTAGAATTCTGGATTGAGAGGGGATGGGAGGAGAAATTGTTGACATCGGATTTTGGCAAGGTACAAAAGGCAAGTAAGATAGCCTCAAGTGAAAGAGTTTTTAGCATGCAAAGTTTCAGGTCGCCGAGTGGAATAACTTTGATGTTTAATTTATCGCCATTCGACCTTATCTCGGTGGCCGAAGTTGTACTCCGAGTGACAAAATTCAACATTCCGAGTGATTTTCGGCCGATCATGCCTTCAAGACGACCTCGGATGAAGGAGTATTCTAAAGGAATTGTCTTCGTCTCGTCGAGGCAATCGATTTTGATATATAAATCATCTCAATCCGAGTTCATATGCAAAAGTTAGAGGCAATACACTGCAGGCCGAAGCTGAATGGAAATATGGCGCAAAGTACCAGACGCCCTGTCTGATGGGTCGAGTGAGAAATTCGGCCCTTAAGAAGTCCTTGAATCGGAAAAACTTCAATATGAGAAAGTTTCGTCTCGTCGAGCCGATCGATTTTCATATATAATTCGTCTCAATCCGAGGTCGTATGAGACTTGGGGAGACAAATCAAGATCAGGCTATGTTTTTGGTCGAGTGAAAAGCTTATCATCCGAGTGAAAACTCACCGGTCGAGTGAAAGCTTACCTATTGGGTAAAAACATACCGATCGAGTAAAAGGTCGAGTGAAAACCTACCAATTGAATAAAAGGTTAAAAACCTACCGATCGAGTAAAAGGTCGAGTGAAAACCTACCGATCGAGTAAAAGGTCGAGTGAAAACCTACCGATCGAGTAAAAGGTCGAGTGAAAACCAACCGATCGAGTAAAATATTGTCTTCCGACTGAAAATGTGGTCATCATTTGTCTTCCGAGTGAAAATATAGTCATCCGAGTGAAAAAGTCCAGTCGGACCATCCGAGTGAAAGACTCTAATATCCGAGTGGATGAGCTCAAATCCGAGTGAAACTGAACATGTGCCCAAAAGTTTATCAAGATGATTTCGGGTGAAGAAGTGTTCAATACAGAAGTTGTGCGTATCATCAAGACGGTAAACTTTGGTTTTGTAGTCATTGTCATCAGAGATACTATATGGCCTGCAAATTCACTACAAGACTCGGATAATTCAGTCTACCGAGACCGAGTCCGACTGGAAGGTAAAGACGACCTCGAAAAGTATTCAAGATGGCCTTATTTGAAAAAGTGATCAACATAAGAGTTGTTCGTATCGTCGAGGCGCACAAGTTTGATATTTGGGCCATCTTGATCGGAGGTCATATGGAGGCTCGGCGGCCTGCACAAGGAGGAAGACAGAAGTTGGGCCAGATTCAGACTGAATCCGAGTTGGAATAGAACTAGGACTCTAGGACGCGAATTGATGTAATTTTTCTTGTAAGGAAAGCCTAGATGAATCCTTTACTTGTACGGGAAGTCCAGCCGCCTCTTATATATGTTGGGGGTGACGGCCGATTGAACAACACACAATCGAACAAATCAATATACTACTTTTTCCTGTCTACTTTTTATCTCTCCACCGTTTTTCTCTCTCGTTCTTCGCTGTTCTTCGTGTTTGAGAGCTGCGAATCTTGAGGCTCTAGGGGAGAGCGAATCGACCTAGGGCAGCCCATAGCCGCCGCAATCCCGACGGGTCCCTCCCGGTCGCTGGGGTTCGGTCTGCAAAAGCACCCGCCGACTGTCTTGCGTATCGCGCTGTCGGTCGGGTCTCCTTCGACGTGAGCTGCGGTGCATCACCCCCGGCGTCGAGGGTACACGTGACATGTCCGTGTGTCAACACACTTTTTGGCGACACCGCTGGGGACCGAAGATCAATCATCATCATCCATCATGTCCAATCTTCCCAAGCCATCTGAGGTAGATGCCGACAACATTATTAAGCCCAGTCTTGATGAGATATCGGCCGATCATCGCCAAGTCTATGAGGAGTACAAGAAGGCGCGCGAGGAGAAGGACTTGCCGGAATTCCTTGCAAAGTTCAAGAAGGATTGCCAAGGCAACATCACTCCGATTGAAGAAATCAAGTTCCCTCCTCTTCAAGCCGAGCAGGTTAAACCCTCTGTAAGTACTACCTTTTCTCCTGAGCAGTGGGCTGAGATTGAAAGTCGTATTGCTGATGGTAACAATCTAGTCTATCAAACTTTCATAGAAAATACTAATGCTCAGAAGAATACATCTCAATCGACTAGTGGTAATAATGGTGTAGCTGATAGTGTGCAAAATCCTAATCTGGCTTTACCTATCTCATCGGCGCCTCCCGTGCCGATGACTTATTATCCTACCCAAACAAATCAGATTGTGGCTGCACCCATTAATCCTATTATGAGCATGCCAGGTTCGGTGGCAACGCCAAACCCAACCTTACCTACAGCTACAACCACTCGACCACTAGTAAATTATGGGTCGACATACCTGCCACAATTCCTACCTACAGCTAGTAACCCTACTCCTCCTATGCCACTGCCACCAGCTTCATCGTCTACTATGGATGATGGTTTAGCTAATCTTAGAGAGGAGATGGCTAAGATGCTTCGAGAGAATTTTGGAGTTGAGTTACCTCGGAATCGGATTTACCAAAAGCCTTACCCCGAGTACTTTGATGCCATCCAGTGCCCTCCAGGATATAAAATTCCAGATTTTGTTAAGTTTAATGGAGAAGGCACAAAAACCACATGGGAGCATGTTAGTCAATACTTAGCACAATTGGGTGAGGCAGGCTCACTGAATGAGTTGAAAGTGTGTTTATTTCCTTTGTCATTAACTGGTACCGCATTTTCATGGTTTTCTTCTTTGCCACATGGTTCCATTCGAGTTTGGTCGCAGCTAGAGCAGAAATTTCATGACCACTTTTACAGCGGCGACAATGTCACATCTAACATCGGTTAAACAGAAGCATGATAAATCGGTCTCCGATTACGTCAAAAGATTCAGAGAAACGAAAAACCGGTGTTTTAGTTTGCTGATAACCGAGAGAGACTTGGCAGACCTAGTGCTGAGTGGTTTGAGAACTCCCATTAGAGAAAAGCTAGAAGGCTATGAGTTCTTAAATATCAACCAAGTCTTACAAAGGGTTTTGGCTCAGGAAAGCCGAAGCAAAGATCTCAAAGAAGTGCATAGATACAAAACCGATCGTCCGAAGATGAATATGGTGGAATATGATAGTGATCACTCGGACGATGAGGGTGATGTTTTTGCTACCGAATTTGTTTGGCCATCTAAGGCCAAACCCTTTACTTGCAATGATCTGAAACCGATTCATAAGAATCGTGATGAAGAGATGAAGTTTACTTTTAACATTGCTAAGTGTGATAGGATATTTGATGCTTTGCTGCAGGCTAAGATTATTAGAATATCTCATACTTTACCGCCGTCTGAAGAGCTGAAACGGCATGCTTATTGCAAGTATCATAACTCTTTTTCTCATGCTACTAACGATTGCAATGTTTTTCGACGACAGATACAATCGGCCATTAATGATGGACGATTGAACTTTTCTGAGATGCAAGTTGATAAACAGCCCTTTCCAATGAACACCATGGATTTAGAAGGGAAGAAGCTGCTCATTCGGCCGGAGGTAGCCGAATCTGCTAATAAAGCTAATGTCATTGTTGGTGAGCCCAGGAAAGACAAGGAGGGCGATAAGGTCTTGGGGAGACATGTTATGCTTGATAAGCAACCCGATGGCAGGGAAGTGATCAAGATCACCATCAAGAATCCTACACTCGGGGGGCAAACACAGGTGCAGCAGGACACTCGAGTTAAATTTGTTAAGCCCAAGAGTCCTGATGTTGGCAAGTGGAAGATGAACAAAGCTAAAGTACAGCGCAAACGAATCAAACCAACTTTTGACATGTTGCTGTCCAAGTACGCCAACCAGTCGACTAGTCCCAGCTCTAACCGGTCATTACACTTGAAGCGACCAAGGTCACCGTCAGATGATATGTTCAGTCGGTATGCGAAACCGAGTGGACCAAAGGCACTGTTTCCAGGAAAGCAGAGGCAAACTGTTTGGGACCGACTTGAATACTCATATAATGGCCGAGTGAACATTGGTGACTATCAGTCGGCTGGTCAAAATATCTTGACCGAGTGGAAACTATCCTAGTGTAAGAATGCACCCAGGTGGAAGCTATCCGAGTGAAAAAATGTGGATGGGTAGATCTCATCCGAGTGAGTTCCATCCGAGTGGATACCATCCAAATGACATCAATCCGAGTGGATTACATCCAAGTAAAAAGGTGCGCCCGAGTGGAAATTTCATGCATCTGGAAAATCGAAAGGAATGGCGTGTTAAGTCACCAAGTGTTGCAGTAGTTGAGTCAGGAAAAGGCAAGGAGAAAATGGATGTCGACTCACTTATTTTGGACACCAAAACATTCCCCATACATCAGCCGACTGTGCATAACCACTCGACTGAGCCGATACTTGCTATCGCGCCAAAGCACTCGGTTAATGACCATGAAGCAAGCACCAGCCAAGTAAAGGTGAGAGATCCTAAATACACTCAGCCAAAGTGGTGTCCTCCAGGGCTAACAAAGACACAGAAGAGGAAACCACAGAGGTTAAGGAGTCAAGAGATGGCAGAGCAGGAGGCCGAGAAGCAAAGGGATAAGTTGTTCAATGACACTCGGCCCATGGTTCCAGCAAAACAAGTGTGGAGGCCTAAACAAATACAAGATACATCAGCTTCTACATCTATCACAGAAGTGCCTACACCACCCAAGGAGGACGATGCGACAGCTATTACATCGTCTATGACACCTCTTACCTCTCCTTCACTCGGACAGATTTCAGAATCAGTCGATCCACTTGAAGAGGAGGTTGATATGTTGGACTATGAGTCTACACCGGTTCATGAAGGAATGGATATCAAAATGGTGTATTACTTACCTGCTGAGTTTCGTGCTGTAGATGAGGTAGGGGAGGTGGCTCAGCTGGATTTTGGCCCTAAAAATGCAATATTCGAGAAGCCAAAGGACCCAGTAACGCATCTGAAACCGTTGTATCTCAGAGGTCATATCAATGGGTCGCCGCTCACTCGGATGCTTGTGGATGGAGGTGCTGTGGTAAATCTTATGCCCTATTCGGTCTTCAAGAAATTGGGTTTGCCTGATGAAGAATTGATCAAGACCAATATGGTGCTCAACGGGTTTGAAGGCAAAGAGAAAACTGAAGCCAAAGGTGTATTGTATGTGGAGCTTACAGTCAGAAGCAAAACTTTGGCCACTGCATTCTTTGTCACTGAGGTGCAAGGTAACTACAACGTTATACTAGGCCGTGATTGGGTTCATGCAAACCAGTGTGTGCCATCCACTATGCACCAGTTTTTGATTCAGTGGGTTGATGAGGAAGTGGAAGTCATTCATGCGGATAACTCGGCCTGTGTTGCTTTGGCCGATGCATCGGTGGATTGGCAACATCCCAATGCTACTTGCTTGACGGGACGTGACTTATCAGAGTTTGATTTTCTCAGCGCGACCAAGAATGGTTTTGTGCCCGTGTCTTTAAAGCCAACTGAATGCAATCAGCTCCAAGGTATGATATGTTTAAATGGATTCTAATTCCGAGTGGTTACAAAAACGTATTCTAAAATATCGATCCAGTGAGGACGATATGTATGAGTCTATAGAGGAGTTGGATGACATGGATAAACTTGGACAAGGTTTTACATCGGCTGATCCATTAGAAGAGATAGATATTGGAGATGGTTCATCCTTTCGATCGACATTTATAAACAAAAATTTGAAAGCCGATTGTAAGGCTAAATTAATCGAGCTATTGAAAGAATATGTTTGTTGCTTTGCATGGGAATATCATGAGATGCCAGGGTTGAGCCGAGAGCTAGTAGAGCATCAGTTGCCTATAAAAGCCGGTTTTAGACCTTATAAACAGTCGGCCAGAAAGTTTAATCCGAAAACGTATGACCGGATCAAGGAAGAGATCGGTCGACTGCTTGAAGCTAATTTCATTCAACCTTGCAGGTTATGCCGAGTGGATTTCTAACATTGTCCCAGTGGAGAAGAAGGGATCTAGCAAGTTGAGAGTGTGCATTGACTTCAGAGATTTGAATAGGGCTACACCCAAAGATGAGTATCCCATGCCAATAGCCGATATGCTTATTAATGATGCTTCTGGACATAAGGCTATTAGCTTTCTAGATGTTAATGCCGGATACAATCAAATTTTTATGGCTGAAGAGGACATGTACAAAACAGCTTTCTGCTGTCCTGGTTTCCTTGGTTTATTCGAGTGGACAGTGATGACATTCGGTTTGAAAAATGTTGGGGCCACATATCAAAGGGCTATGAATTTGATTTTTCATGATTTACTCGGTATCATACTTGAAGTTTACATTGATGATATTGTTGTCAAATCGGATGCTTTTGAATCTCACTTGGCCGATTTGCGTTTAGCTTTTGAAAGAATGAAAAGTATGGGCTGAAGATGAATCCTTTGAAGTGTGCATTAGGCGTGTCGGTGGCAAATTTTGGGTTTCATTATTCATGAAGATGGCATCAAATCGATCCCAAAAGATAGAGGCCATACAGAAAGTGGAGGCTCCAACATGCAAGAGAGATATGCAAAAGTTCCTTGGCAAGGTCAATTATTTGAGAAGGTTCATAGCTAATCTGCCAGGGAAAGTTGATGCATTTACTCCTATCCTTCGGTTAAAGAATGATGTTGATTTCACTTGAGGGGCAAAACAGCAAGAAGCCTTTGATATGATCAAGAATTATTTGTGCACTCCTCCGGTGATGAAAGCACCCAAGCATAAAGAGCCTTTTAAACTTTATATCGCAGCAGAGGAAAGTGTTATTGGTGCTGTTCTGACTCAAGATACCGAAGGAAAAGAGCATGACGTTACATATTTGAGCAGATGTTTATTGGACGCCGAGACAAGGTATACATTTATTGAAACATTTTGTCTATCCTTATATTACACTTGCACAAAATTGAGACATTACCTAGTGCCGAGTGCTTGTGTAGTAGCTTGTCAAACCGATGTCATTAAGTACATGTTGCATAGGCCAATTCTTAGTGGTAGAATTGGCAAGTGGGCTTATTCTTTGATTGAGTATGATTTGGCTTATGAATCTCTAAAATCCATGAAAGGCCAAATTGTTGCTAATTTCATTGTTGAACATCGGATTAATGACAAGCATGATGTTGATTTGAACCTTGTTTCATTAGTGCCATGGAGATTGTACTTTGATGGTTCAGTTTGTAGCAATGGCCAAGGTGTTGGTATTGTTTATATATCTCCTCATGTTGCTGTTTTTGAAGCCTCATGCCGCTTAGAATATTTTTGCACAAACAATCAAGCCGAATATGAAGCATTGTTATTCGGTCTAGAGATACTACTTGCTATAGGTGTTACACATATTGAGGCTTACGGTGATTCGTTACTAGTGGTGCAGCAAATATCCAGAGTCTTTCAGTGTTTTGACGAATCACTTAATGTTTATCTTGATAAATGTCTAGATATAATTTCTACTTTGGATTGTTTTAGCATTGCACATATATCTAGACATGACAACTGGAAAGCAAATAAGTTGGCACAGCAAGCATCTGGATATCATGTTGATCATGGCATGTTTCATATCTCTCAAAGACCGATGTCTTGTCTTGCCAATATGGGAGAGGCCGAAACTGAACCCACTAATTCGGCCATTAACAAAAAATCTAGTGCAGGTGATAATTCCGACTGGAGAAAGCCCATTGTTGATTACTTGTGCAATCCGAGTGAAAGGGTGGACAGGGCTGTTCGGCGTATGGCTTTCAAGTATACAATGAGAGATGATGGTCTTTATCGCCGAACAGTCGATGATGTTCTTCTAAAGTGTTTGGATGAGGACCAGGCAAGAGTTGCTATGGGAGAAGTACATGAAGGTATTTGTGGCACTCACTAGTCGGCTCCCAAAATGAAATGGTTATTGCGACGTGCTGGGTTTTATTGGCCGACTATGATTAATGATTGCTTCAAATATTATAAAGGGTGTGAAGCTTGTCAAAAGTTTGGTGATATTCAATTGGCTCCTGCTGCTATGTTACATCCTATTATCAAACCGTGGCCTTTCAGAGGTTGGGGTTTAGATTTTATTGGACAAATCCACCCGTCTTCCTCAAAAGGGCATCGGTTCGTATTGATGGCAATCGATTATTTCACTAAATGGTGCAAGCAAGTACCTCTCAAGAACATGACACATACGGAGGTAATTCAATTCATAACCGAACACATTATTCATAGATTCGGTATTCCTCAAACGTTAACTACAGATCAAGGTTCATCTTTTATGTCACACCAAGTCAGAGAGTTTGCCGAATCTTATAATATAAAGTTGCGCAATTCCTCTCCATACTATGCCCAAGCTAATGGACAAGCCGAGTCTAGCAATAAAATTTTAATCAAGCTCATCAAAAAGAAGATTGAGGATAATCCAAGGAGATGGCATGAGTTGTTGTCTGAAGCTTTATGGGCACATAGAATTTCAAGGCATGATGCTACGAAGGTAACTCCATATTAGCTAGTATATGGTCAAGAGGTTGTTTTACCAGTAGAAGTAAATTTGAATGCTTTGAGAATAGCCAAACAAAATGATTTATCGGCAGTAGACTTTTATAACTTGATGATGGACAATATTGATGAAGTTGCCGATAAACGTTTGGTTGCTTTGGAGTCCATAGAGAGAGACAAGTTGAGGGTTGCAAGAGCTTACAATAAGAAAGTTAAGTTGAAGAATTTTCAAGTTGGTGAACTCGTCTGGAAAGTGATTCTGCCGATTGGTTCAAGAGATAGAAAATTCGGGAAGTGGTCTCCAAGTTGGGAAGGTCCTTTTAGGATTACAAGGGTTGTTCCTGGAAATTCATATTTGGTAGAATCAATGCAAGGGGCATTGTTACCCCGAGCTCTCAACGGAAAATATTTGAAGAAATACCACCCGAGTGTGTGGCAGGAAGCCTGAGTAGGCAATGGCCGATATACGATTATCGCCCTTAGCACAAACATGGCCGATACATAATTATCGCCCTGAGGAAAATAAATGGCCGATGGAGTGTTGACATCGTCCTTAGAACAAACACCGTGCATATTATTTTTCGGCGTGCAAGTTTTGCCGAAAAATAGGAGGGCATGTGTTGACATCGGATTTTGGCAAGGTACAAAACGCAAGTAAGATAGCCTCAAGTGAAAGAGTTTTCAGCATGCAAAGTTTCAGGTCGCCGAGTGGAATAACTTTGATGATTAATTTATCGCCATTCGACCTTATCTCGGTGGCCGAAGTTGTACTCCGAGTGACAAAATTCAACATTCCGAGTGGTTTTCAGCCGATCATGCCTTCAAGACAACCTCGGATGAAGGAGTATTCTAAAGGAATTGTCTTCGTCTCGTCGAGGCAATCGATTTTTATATATAAATCATCTCAATCCGAGTTCATATGCAAAAGTTAGAGGCAATACACTGCAGGTCGAAGCTGAATGGAAATATGGCGCAAAGTACCAGACGCCCTGTCTGATGGGTCGCGCGAGCAATTCGGCCCTTAAGAAGTCCTTGAATCGGAAAAACTTCAATACAAGAAAGTTTCGTCTCGTCGAGCCGATCGATTTTCATATATAATTCATCTCAATCCGAGGTCGTATGAGACTTGGGGAGACAAATCAAGATCAGGCTATGTTTTTGGTCGAGTGAAAAGCTTACCATCCGAGTGAAAACTCACCGGTCGAGTGAAAGCTTACCTTTCGGGTAAAAACCTACCGATCAAGTAAAAGGTCGAGTGAAAACCTACCAATTGAGTAAAAGGTTAAAAATCTACCGATCGAGTAAAAGGTCGAGTGAAAACCTACCGATCGAGTAAAAGGTCGAGTGAAAACCTACCGATCGAGTAAAAGGTCGAGTGAAAACCTACCGATCGAGTAAAAGATTGTCTTCCGACTGAAAATGTGGTCATCATTTGTCTTCCGAGTGAAAATATAGTCATCCGAGTGAAAAAGTCCAGTCGGACCATCCGAGTGAAAGACTCTAATATCCGAGTGGATGAGCTCAAATTCGAGTGAAACTGAACATGTTCCCAAAAGTTTATCAAGATGATTTCGGGTGAAGAAGTGTTCAATACAGAAGTTGTGCGTATCATCAAGATGGTAAACTTTGGTTTTGGAGTCATTGTCATCAGAGATAGTATATGGCCTGCAAATTCACTACAAGACTCGGATAATTCAGTCTACCGCAAGACCGAGTCTGACTGGAAGGTAAAGACGACCTCGAAAAGTATTCAAGATGGCCTTATTTGAAAAAGTGATCAACATAAGAGTTGTTCGTATCGTCGAGGCGCACAAGTTTGATATTTGGGCCATCTTGATCGGAGGTCATTTGGAGGCTCGGCGGCCTGCACAAGGAGGAAGACAGAAGTTGGGCCAGATTCAGACTGAATCCGAGTTGGAATAGAACTAGGACTCTAGGACGCGAATTGATGTAATTTTTCTTGTAAGGAAAGCCTAGATGAATCCTTTACTTGTACGGGAAGTCCAGCCGCCTCTTATATATGTTGGGGTGACGGCCGATTGAACAACACACAATCGAACAAATCAATATACTACTTTTTCCTGTCTACTTTTTATCTCTCCACCGTTTTTCTCTCTCGTTCTTCGCTGTTCTTCGTGTTTGAGAGCTGCGAATCTCGAGGCTCTAGGGGCGAGCGAATCGACCTATGCAGCCCATAGCCGCCGCAATCCCTGACGGGGTCTCTCTCGGGTGCACGGGGTTTGGGGTCTGCAAAAGCACCCGCCGACTGTCTTGCATATCGCGCTGTCGGTCGGGTCTCCTTCGACGTGAGCTGCGGTGCATCAACCACGGCGTCGAGGGTACACGTGACGTGTTCGTGTGTCAACAGAAATACCGGGGAATAAATCCTGGCAATGAACCAGAGTGTGGAGAGCTCACCGTGACGACGCCATAGCCTGCTAGATGGAGCAGTGCCGCCGTAGCCCGCGAGATGGAGCAGTGCCGTCGTGGCCGTTGTTGAGCACGAAGCGGCGCAGTCGATTTAGCCCCCGCGTTGCCCGGCACTGAGGAACCAAAGAACTCACCACACCGCCGATGCCACCTACTGCCACCGAGCACCGCGCCGCTGACTCTGCACCACCAACAGCAACGACCGCGCCGCCCAAGACCAAGTCAACCCACTGAGCACCATGCCGCCGTTCGCCGTCGAAACCGTCCATAGCTTTTTTCCTTTTCTTTTTAAATAAAGAGCGGAAAAGGACGGGGAGGTGGCTGGGTTCGAGACATCAACGCATAAAAGGTAAAATTACCTCAATCCGATGTAATTTTACAGCGGGGGACGGTAGGGTTTTTTATACAATCTTAAACTGTGGCGATTTCGTTGGACACTGACGTAAGATCTGGCTCAGCCAACCGACCAGGGTGAAGAATTACTATTCCTCTCCCTGGGCTACTAATAGACACACACACACGGTGGCGCTATTGTGCGCGAGCGCGCATAATGCTTAGCGTGCGCTCCGGCCGGTCCAAATTAGGCGGGCGGCTCGTGGAGCTCTCCATAGCTCATTTTTTGAGGGTAACGGTGTTTGCAAGAACAAGTAACGAATTTAATTTTTTTACCATGTGTGCTCCGCTCCGTTCCGACTCGGTGGTCACTATGCATTGCTAGTAACTAGCACAAATGCTCGTGCGTTGCAACGGGAGACATTGTTATACATCTCATGCCTCAGTAATTTTCGTGCGTCTCATCTCCTCTTTCCAGTCCGCCACATACCCGTGCGTTGCAACAGGATAAAAACTATCCGCACTCCTATGGTATTTGTAAAAAAAGAAATGCATTGCAATGGGATAAAAATTCACTGCATTCCATATGACCAAGTGATCCCATTTTAAATATCTCAATAGGTCATCGACATTTTTCTTATGCGCTTCATATAATTCGGTTTTAATTAGAGAGTTTTCCTTCCTTGTTTCTCTGACTAAAATTGGTGTATGACTTCCTCTCTTTTCCACTCGACATCCATGGGGTGTACCTTTTCAATCCCCATGTTGACTATTAAAAGATTTAACTTGCCACCGAATTCGCATTAATACATTAACCATTTATATATAGGGATGAGTATATTTTTCGTCCTCGAACTCTTTCAAAAGTTGAGAAATCGTCCCTCAATTCCAAAACCACCAAAAATTAGTCCCTCAACTATTTAGACCGGATATTTTTCGTCCCTAATAAGGATTAAGGTGGTTTTACAGTGACTTGACCCTGTTTTGACTAAAAAGAACCACGTGGCCTAGTTTCGACTAAAACGGGCACCCGCCTACTCTCTCTCGCTCTCCCATTCTCTCGATCTTTCCCATTCACGAACCCAAAACAGAGCGGCGGGGGCGGCCAGCAGTGAGGCGTGGCAACAACGGTGGTCGCGGTGTGGCCAGCCAGTGATTGTTGGCTGAGCTGGGCTGCTGTGGTGGTGGCTGCCAGGGCACGGCGGCGGCGACCTTGAGCAAAACCAGTCCTGGGCGGCGGCGGTGGCAACGACGACGATTCACTCATGGGCGGCGGTGATTGAGGCCCCCGGTGCTGGTTGATCTGTTTAGAGTTTTGGTATGCACTGCCAAACAAAGGATGACAAGATGTTTCATTGGCTATTTCCTGGAAAAGAAAAGTTACATGGTCTAAAAATGGTTGCTTTAGATAGTGATTGCAAGCAGCTTACAAATTATGTTGCCGTTGGAAGTGTAGCTGAAATATACGTGCAGCTATATCCAAATTCTGAAAATGACGAACACGACAGGGATCCGGGAAATGACGTTGATCTTCTGATGGGTCCAAATGCTAGTAGTGAATCAGGGAGAGGTAGAGATCATTTTGTCGCATTCGCTAGTTCTGCACCTACTGATTGTCTTGCAATCACTGCTGGTAACTCAAATGAGCGTGCAAATGAAGATTGAGAAGCTGCAAATGATGTTCAGTTATATTCAGATTTTCTTAAGCTATATTCAGTACAGCTGCCTTTCTCTTGTTCACACACAAGTAGAAGTGCAAACACTTTCCTTTTCCCTTGTTCTCACTTGTACAGACGCGCACACACATACTCATGCACAAACACTTAATTGGTGTCGTAGTCAAAACCAGCCAAAGTGGCCCGTTTCAATCAAAATAGGGTCCAAATTAGAGTAAAACCACCATAAGCGTTATGAGGGATGGAAAGTATCCGGTTTAAATAGGTGAAGGACGAAAAATATCCGGTTTAAATAGTTCAGGGACTAACTTTTGGTGGTTTTGGAATTGAGGGACGATTTCTCAACTTTGCGAAGAGTTTGAGGACGAAAAATATACTTATCCCTTATACTGTATATAAGAAGTCATTGTTGGTTAAAAAGAGAAAAATAGACAAAACATCTCCCAAAAACCAAGCCATTTATTTGGTGGACCATATATGAAAATTTACAATGTGATTTGACCAGATAAAAGAAATATATGATAGAAAATAATAACACCTAAAAGCGAAATATTAGGAACTTCATTTGGCACACCTTTATTATAGCAAATCATCATCATTTATTTGGCAGATCCCCTACTTGCGATGTTAGCCATATGCATGCTGGCATATTGACATGCTTTGTGAGAATGTATGTTCTGCAAATAAGATTCTAAGTTTCTAAACCACTGACCTAACTCAACTTAGACAGGACAACATCAGAGAGGAGGAATGTCAATAATACTGAAGCAACAAAGTAATCATATTATGTTCTGCAACCATCGGTAGACAAAATCTCTGCCCTCCCTGTTCTTAACACAACTACATGAAGAAAAGAACATGCTTTAGTTCTACGCACGTGTGTTTGTGGATAAACTAACCAAATCTAAATATGCATTTCTACAAAATAAAACGTTTATTTCTGAATCACAAATCCTTCCATCCAAGTGTGAATTTCATTTGTTCAATAAGAAGATAGGCCCTTTGACGCCCGCGTCGTCCTCCTCCTGGAGCGACTCGGGCGGCTAGAAACCTAGCCGCCGCCGCCACCACAAACTCCCTCCTCCCCTTCCTCCGCCGCCGCCGGAAGACGCCGCCGGACTAAGCCCGGGGGCCGACGGCGGTGGTGGGGGATCTCCTCTCTCGCGCGTCTTCGGGTGGGGAGGACCCCAAGGCGTGTGGTCCGATCTGGGATCTGCAGCGCGGCGGATGGCGGCAGGCGGCGGGAGGCCGGCCCGTCCTCGGACGGCGACGGCTTGGCGGGCGGGGCCAGGGCTGCGGGCGCTGCGGATGGCCCTTCGGGCGGCGGCGGCGGCTGCGGTTGACGGCGGCCGGCTTGGCTGCAGTGGCGTGCATGCTGCCTTCAGATCGGCGACTGCAGCGTGGAGGGCCTGGTGGTCTCGTAGGCGCACCTCCGATCAGATCTGTTCTGACCAGTGCAGCCGGCGGTGGTAGTCATCTCTTCCGTCAGAGGTGGTCGGCCTGAGGCTGGGTGTTTGGATCTCGGGATCCGTCATCTGGCACCAGCTGCGAGTCGAGGAGACGTAGTTGCCGGTGAAAACCGAGCCGACGGCGGGCGATGGCGGCGTTCCACGTCGTTACCTTGATGAAGGCATCGTCATGTGACTACCGTCGACCCACTCGTATTGCTCCGGGGGAAACCCTAGGATCTGGTGTTCCAGACCGGACGATGGCGGCACTACGGTGTCATTTCTCTCTTGGGAGCGTCGTTTCGTGGAGCAGCGCTGGAAGTCAGAGGCAGGAGGTGGAGCGGCTTCGTTTTGCACGGAGCTTCGGTGGAGATGTCAAGTCATGCCTGACCGACAGGTGCTACGCTTGGTCATGCCTGATCGGCAGGTGCTACGCATGACAAATCCTCCAAGGGCTTCAAGCTGTGTCGGCTGGTGGTACGTGGCAGCATGGCGCTGAGGTGTATCAGTGGCGACCGCGACGTGTACAGCTATTTGTGCGCAGGGAGGAGGTGACGTTGGGCGCCGTGGTGGCGTCGACGATAGCTGGACCGAGCAAGGTTGATGCATCAGTACAGTTCTGAAGATGGAGCGGTGGCAGTTGGCGGCGGCGGCCTCTGAGAGCACGCCGGACCAGTGTGTGCCCCAGACCCGGCAAGTGGCTAGGTTGGGGTCTCAGGTCTTAGATGTTAGGCTTGGCTGCGATGTCTGTTTGGTATTAGGTCCAGGCTATCTGCGCCCCTTCATCAACTGGATAGGTGTAGCGACAGTTTGTTGCTTAGACGGCGGCTTTAGTCTTACTGTTGTATGACTTTGTAAGGTCTTGTGAGAATAATTAATAAAGTGGCTGTATGCATCGCCCAGATGCAGAGGCCGGGGGTCATCCTCCTTTTCTAAAAAAAATTAAGAAGAAGATCGAACGTGAGATAAAAGAAATTTCAAAAGGACAAGAACACACATCACTTGCATTGAATCAGTGTAAAGAACATCACAAATATCACACGACCACGATCATAATCCTGTGGACTGGCTAGGACATAAACAGTTAGGGGACCCTCAATACCTGACAATTTACAGTTAATTGCATAAACAAAGTGGTATAGCTGGAACTGAACAAATTGGAAACAAATTTTCAGTGGTAAAGACGGCAAAAACATGTGAAAGAAGATTAGCCTTTGCATCACCTGCACGTGTGAACTCAATCTTAGTATTTAGATAGAGACAAATCATGTCCATTAGTACATCTATCAGGAAGAACACCATAGAGTGCATCCTTTCCGCATGCTCGTACTGCAACCTCTGAAACTGGTGAGGGCTGAATGAGAAAGTTACATGAACTAATCTGGTCTTAACATTGATCGGACAAAAGGTTCAGAAAATTTGTTTTGAGTGTCATACAAGAATAATCGATTTCACCTTCCCCATAAAGTCTAGAGAAGCAAACTTTAGAAGCATAGAAGATTCAGTTTAGTAAAGCATTGCAGCCCGTGCATCATACCTCTGAAATTTGAAAAGCAGTCATACATGCGCGTCAGTTAACTCCTCGATCCGCTTCATGATTCACCGAGTCCTCCATGAGCACCTGGTGATCCAGTAGTCACCTCATCATCCAGTCAACCCTGGTGGATGTCTCGCCCACCACCTCCCAAGTCTCGCCCGTCAGCTTTCCAGAGACAACTACAGTGCCACACCGCTGGCCGCCGTCGCATCGCACGCGCCATCAGGTCGTCGTGCCCACAACGATCCTTAGTGCTGCACAGATGCATCAGCCACGCCGGATGCACGAGTTCCACCCTGTCCGGAGAGAGACATCGTGAACGTCGCTATGCCGAGTGCCGAGTGCCCGAGTCGCCAATCCGCCGTCGCGTCAGATGGGCAAGCGCAGCCACGAGTGCTGGCCGACCGCTGCCGCGTCGTCACCCACACTGGGTGGTGGAGAAGTACCTTATGATGGGCAAGGAGGATGTCATGCCACCAAGACCTGGCCGCCGCTAGTCATTGTTGTCGCCGTTCTCGTAGCCCCACTGCAGCTCCTGGGGCTTGTGCTGGCCGCCGCCTCCTCACCTCAATGTTACTCTGTGACTCGGCAGGAACTACAGGCTACCCTATATTCATAGGCGCCAGCGACCTCACATGTGAATTGACTTCTTGAGGCATGTAATCATCGCCGTTCGTGGTAGATGTATAAACTGATGAGATACTATAGTATGTACCTCAGACTGGGAGAAATTCCGGCGGGCGGTGGAGCACGTGCAGACGGATCTTCGGCGAAATCGATGGCGTACAGGAACGGCGATGTCGGAAACTTGTAACACGGTGATGTCGGGCAAGAAACTTTCGATGCAATCTAATCCTGGTCGAGGGGTTCCTTCTTATATCATCAATTTCGGTGTACCGGACGGCTCCGTGCTCCTGAACATATCCTCCTCGGACACAACTCCAAGACGCACGCAACATGGACTCTTCTCCGAGTCTGAGTTCGAGATGTGTGGGGAGTTTGATGACGTTGGGAGGGGCGAGGTTGGGGAGAGATGACGTTGGTCTGCATCCCTGCGACGGAGGTGGCTACTGATGGATTCATGTACCTAGGGTAGGGTCATAGACCTGATCTAAGTACCGTACCCAAGGACGCCCTTAGAAGAGATCACCTTCCAGTCGACCTACAAGGAACCCACTCGACTGACTTGAAGGCCTCGACCATGAAGACTCATTCGACCACCAGAAGGTCAAGAGGCACTCTGTACCACAACGGCCTGTAATTGAATAGACTTTATGGTAGTTAAGACACTTTATGTGGGGCGTTACCAGTAACGCCCCAGACTTAATGTACTTTAAACCCTTCATTGCCTGGGCTGGCAGGGGTCCTGGCGCACTCTGTATAAGCCACCCCCCTCCACAGGCAGAAGGGTTGGCACCCCTGTAACACATATACACATAATCCACTCGACCGCCTCAGGGCTCCGAGACGTAGGGCTTTTACTTCCTCCGAGAAGGGCCTGAACTCGTACATCGCTTGTGTTTACAACCTCTCCATAGCTAGGACCTTGCCTCTCCATACCTACCCCCACTCTACTGTCAGACTTAGAACCACGACAGTTGGCGCCCACCATGGGGCCGGTGTTTTAGCGATTTTTTGGAGAAGTTGCGATTCTTCCGAGTATATTCATCATGATGACTGCTGGAGTTTTGGTCGAAGGTCGCGAGATCCGTCTCGGCGCTCTCACCTTCGTCGCCGATGACTCCGCCTGGCTCCAGGAGGCTTCACTCGACGTTGATGCGCTCCCCGTCCGCGGTGCGACGCATTTTCGTGCGTGTGTTCGCGGCGTTCTGCTGCGGCAACCGTCGACCCCTTATCGGTCGACTCCCCTGTCGGTCACCCTTCCGGTCTCCCACCAGCGCAAGCGCTCTGGTCGGTCGAGGCTTCAGCGGTGGGTGAAGCACGCGGTGACCCGCTAGACGGCCACCACCCAAGTTGCGGCAATCGAGCCCGACGAATCCCTCTACGGCCTGTTCGATCAGCCGACTGGCTCCGTAGAGACTGCATCCGAATGCGATAGCAGTGATCCGGCGGCGGAAATCCTGATGGTCAACGGACCCCGCAGTCCTCCTGGCTTCCCTCATGAGGGCGGCGCAGGCGGCGGAGGCGACCCCGCACGGGACCACGAGGAATACCAGCCCGAGACACTCGACTCTCTGTAAAGAGAGGAACTTCGCCGCAGGAACATGGATGCCCTGCATACTCCCATCGCAGGAGAAACTCCCGAGGCTCGTGCCTTGGAGGAGGCACGTTTGGCCAATTTGGCTGAACGCGCTCGCCTGGAGAACCTTCAGCGAGCACTCGATGAGCGCGCGCGGCAACGAGTTCCCGACGCTAATCGACGTCAGCTCTTCCCGCTGACTCAGGTATATCGAACCCCAATCCAGAATTTAGCAGCTGCGACCCGTATAGCAGAGTCCATCCAGCCTTCTCAGTCGGAAGCTGGCAGAGGCTTGATGCAGATCAGGGATTTGCTCCGGGCAGCAGGGGACCAGAATTCAGCCGTGTCGCAGTCGCGCAATAGAATTCACAGTCGATCCGTCACTGCGAATACGGTTCGATCGGCTCCGATCCCAGATCGCCTCGGCGAGAAGGCGCGAGAATCGGCGAGACCAGTATGGGGACCGACACGACCGAGATGATAGGCGTTGAGTGCCCACTTCCCCTCCGAGGGGTGGGTCTTACGCTCCTCGGCAGCAGGATGACAGACGTCAGTTCAGTGTGGGGCGAAGAGCTCCAGTCGACCCCAGGGAACCAGACTTTGATGCGCGATCTATTATCGTGCAAGGCTTGGTCGACCGGAACAGAGCCCATCGGGGTGGGCCCGACAGAGATGCGCCCACGAGCAGTCGAGTGCATGTTTCTGGTCCAGAGTGTTTCAGCAGGGCTATCGAGCCGCAGTGATCCCCCAATTTGGTGGCGGCAGAGTCGCAAGTTCACTGGTGAGTCTAAGCCTGAAACTTGGCTTGAGGACTACCGAGTGGCGGTTCAGATTGCTGGTGGGAATGACGAGGTGGCCATGAAGCATTTTCCCCTCATGTTGGAAGGTTCTGCCAGAGCATGGTTGAATCAGTTACCTCCTAGCAGCATATACACTTGGGAAGATCTGTCCCGAGTGTTCGTCAGAACGTTTGAAGGAACTTGCAAGCGACCAACTGGATTGACGGAGCTGCAAGTATGTGTGCAGAAGACCAATGAGACTCTCAGAGAGTATATTCAGAGATGGATCACTTTGCACCATACTGTGGAAAATGTGTCTGATCATCAGGCAGTCTGCGCCTTCAAGGATGGCGTCAAGAACAGAGAATTGAGTTTGAAGTTTGGTCGAACCGGGGACATGACCCTGAGTCAGATGATGGATATTGCTACCAAGTACGCCAACGGCGAAGAAGAAGACCGACTCCGAAGCGGCAAGTACAAGCCGAGTCAGTCGGAGAAGGGAAACACCAGTCGGAAGCAGAAGCGGAAGGCTGAACCAGCAGCTCCTGGAGAGGCTCTGGCCGTGACTCAGGGAAAGTTCAAAGGGAAGCCAAAAGGATCCTGGAATCCTAAGAAAGTAAAGGATAAAGAAGGGAATGACGTGATGGATATGCCGTGTCACATCCACACGAAGAAAGATGAAGAGGGCAATATCATTTACCCAAAGCATACCACTCGCCAAAGATGTCGACTCACGATCCAGCAGCCAGGAAAACAGTCTAAGGACAAGGAGAAGGAGTCGGACAAAGCCGAAGACAAGGAGGACAGTGAGGAAGGATATCCGCATGTCAACTCCACTCTAATGATCTTCGCGGATGTGGAAAGCAAGAGTCGACTGAAAGTCATTAACCGTGAGGTGAACATGGTTGCCCCAGCAAAAGCAAGTTATCTGAGATGGTCCCAAACACCCATCACATTCGACCAATCTGATCACCCGACTCATATTGCCACCCCTGGGAGGTAAGCTTTGGTGGTCGATCCAGTTGTCGAAGGCACTTGACTGACAAAAGTGCTGATGGACGGTGGTAGTGGACTGAACTTGTTGTATGCAGACACACTGAAAGGAATGGGCATTCGATGTCCCGACCGAGCACCAATAACATGAGCTTCCATGGAGTTATACCAGGGAAGAAAGCTGAGTCACTCGGCCAAATAGCTCTGGACGTGGTGTTTGGTGATTCAAAACATTTTCGCAAGGAAAAGTTGACGTTTGAGGTCGTGGATTTTCAGAGTGCGCATTCACGCCATTTTGGGAGACCAGCTTATGCACGGTTCATGGCTCGACCATGTTACGTGTACCTCAAACTGAAGATGCCCGCCCCAAAGGAGTGATCAACATCACGGTGATCGGAAAAGGCGAAGAGTGCTTTCGGAAGGGCTCAAGATTGACGATTCCGGTGACAGCGGTCGAGTTTGAAGAGTATAAGCAAAGCGCAGATCCGAGTGATTTGCTGCGATCCAAGAAACCCACCATAGAATCTGCATTTCACCGTCCGGTGAGACGAAGCCTGTTCACATTCACCCGACCGACCCCAATGCAGCCCCGACCCACATCTCCACAACACTTGACCCGAAATAGGAAGAAGCGCCATCCGGTTCCTCCGTGAGAATCTGGGACATTTTGCATGGAAGCCGGTGACATGCCGTGTGTTCTGGGGATGGCTGAGCATCGCCTTAGAGTCGACTCATCAGCAAAGCCGGTCAAAGAGCATCTTGGCGGTCCGCCGCCCGTAAGAGAAAGGCTATTGGTGAGGAAGTGGCTCGGATATTGGCAGGATTTATCGAGAGATATACCACTCCGAGTGGCTCGCTAATGTCGCCATGGTTCCCAAGAAGGACAAGTCGCCCGCATGTGCATTGATTTCAAGCACATCAATCGGGCCTGCCGAAAGATCATTTTCCTCTCCTCGCATAGATCAAATTGTTGACTCGACCGGGGTGTGAGAGATTGTCTTTTCTAGACGATATTCCGGGTATCATCGATCCGTCTGTATGGACCCGATGAAATAAAACTGCTTTCATCACTCCATTCGGTGCTTCGCTATATCACCATGCCATTCGGCCTCAAGAATGCCGGAGCCACATTTATGCGAATGATTCAGAAGTGTCTGCTCACTCAAATCAGTCGGAATGTGGAAGCGTATATGGATGATATCGTCGTCAAGTCACGAAAAGGTTCCGACCTACTCGCTGACCTCGCCGAAACATTTGCCAACCTCAGAAGGTATGATATCAAGCTCAATCCATCAAAGTGCACATTCGGAGTTCCTGGTGGAAAGTTACTCAGTTTTCTCGTTTCCGAGCGAGGGATCGATGCTAATCCGAGAGAAGATCGGCACTATTCTCCGAATGAAACGCATACTGTGCGAAAGTGCACGATGTCCGAAGCTTCTTGGATGCTTGGCGCATTAAGTCGATTCATCTCACGACTCGGTGAAAAGACATTGCCTCTTTACCGATCGATGAAGAAGGCGAGACAAGTTCGAGTGGACTCGAAGCTAATGCGGTGTTTGCCGAGCTAAAAGCTCTGCTCTCCACCCAGCCGGTGCTTGCAGCCCAATCAGCAAAGAGCCTCTGTTGCTTTATATCGCAGCCACAGGACAAGTCGTCGAAGATAAGTGCTCACGGTCGGCGGGAAGAAGAAGGAAAAGCCTTCAAAGTTCAGCGCCAAATGTATTATTTGTCCGAAGTTTTGACTCCATCCAAGCAGAGATACCCTCATTATCGAAGCTTGTGTATGGGATATACATGACCACGAAGAAGGTTGCTCATTATTTCTCCGATCATTCCATCACGATCGTCGACGCTCCATTATCGAGATTTCGCAACAGAGATGCAACTGGTCGAGTGGCAAAATGGGCGATTGAACTTCTTCCCTTGATATCAAGTTTGAGGCAAAGAAAGCCATTAAGTCCGTGCAATAGCAGATTTCCTCGACGAGTTGATTGAACAGCAGCAGCCGATGAAGTTCACTCAAGCATTGGACCATGTTCTTTGATGGCTCTAAGATGTTGAATGGTTCGGTGTTGGGGTTGTCTGGTTCCCCTGAGCGAGATAAGCTCAGATATGTGCTCCAGATTCACTTTGATTCCTCCAACAATGAGGCAGAGTATGAGGCCCTCTTATACGGATTGCGCATGGCCATCTCACTCGGCGTCCGTCGCTTTGATGGTCTATGGCGACTCAGATTTAGTGGTCAATCAAGTGATGAAGGAGTGGGGCGTGAAGCCCAGCCATGATTGGATACTGCAATGCAGTGAGGAAGCTGGAACAGAAGTTTGAGGGGTTAGAGCTCCATCACATACCCCGATTGAAAAATCAGGCAGCAGATGATCTGGCAAAGATAGGTTCCAAGAGAGAAGCCATTCCGAGTGGTGTATTCTTGGAGCATATACACACTCCGTCAGTCAAAGAAGATCCTTTCACGGAAGAAGCTCCACAGCCAAGAGTGCCACAGATCCGACTGAGGTTGAAGTCCCAGCAGTGGTCGACTTGGTCATGGAGGTCTTAGTGGTCACACCCGACTGGACAATTCCCTATATCGCGTATATCCTGAGAAAAGAGCTCCCAGAGGATGAGGAAGAGGCTCGACAGATCGTCCGTCGATCCAAAGCCTTTACCATTATCAAAGGACAGTTGTATAGAGAGAGCGCGACTGGAGTTGGTCAAAAATGCATAACGCCAGAAGAAGGTCGAATCATTCTCAATGATATCCACTCGGGGACCTGTGGTCACCATGCGTTCTCTCGGACCATCGTGGCCAAAGCATACGAGTCGAATAAGGTTCAGTCGCCCACCCGCAGTCGAATGGACAAGCAGAGCGAGCCAATGGCCTGATCCTCAAGGGTTTGAAACCCCGACTGATGCGAGATCTCAAGCATGCGGCTGGACATGGGTCGACAAACTTCCCTCGGTGCTTTGGGGATTGCGGACCACTCCCAATCGGTCGACTGGAAGAACTCCATTTTTCTTGGTCTACGGAGCTGAAGCAGTCTTACCGAGCGACCTTCTTCACAATGCCCCCCGAGTTGAACTCTACAACGAAGCAGAAGCTGAGCAAGCGCGTCAGGACGCAGTCGACCTTCTAGAGGAAGAAAGGGAGATGGCTCTGATCCGATCGACCATCTACCAACAAGACTTGCGTCGCTTTCACGCCAGAAATGTGAGAGGTCGAGCCTTCCAGGAAGGAGATCTGGTTCTCCGAGTGGATCAGTAGAAACAACACAAGCTCGCTCCTTCTTGGGAAGGACCCTTCATCGTCACTAAGGCTCTCCACAACGGGGCATACCGTCTTTACAACGTCGAACACAATATCAAAGAGCCCCGAGCTTGGAACGCGGATCTACTCCGCCCATTTTACACTTAAAGTTTTCATTCGGATGAGTTGTAATAAAGTACTTCTGTAGTTCATGGATTTCGAAATAATAGTGTCATAATTCCTCCATAATTTTTGTCACTTTTTATTTTGTCCAACAAAATTTTCCCCTCAGTGGGTGACTTAGCCGCGAATCCGTTTCGCCTAAGTTTGTAAAAATACTTGCCGAGTGGTGAGCCAGACTCCCACTCGGAGGCTTAGCCGCGAATCCGTTTCACCTAAGTTATAAAAATCCTACCGAGTGGTAAGCCAGACTTCCACTCGGGGGCTTAGCTGCAGCCCAGTGCTCGCCTAAGTTATAAAAATCCTACCGAGTGGTAAGCCAGACTTCCACTCGGAGGCTTAGCTGCAGTCCAAGCACTCGCCTAAGTTATAAAAATCCTACCGAGTGGTAAGCCAGACTTCCACTCGGAGGCTTAGCTGCAGTCCAAGTACTCGCCTAAGTACAACGTACGCTCGCAAGGAAGACGAGGTGCAGGTCGACTGCGACCCTCTTCTCTGAGCTACGCCATAAGTACAATGTGCGCTCGCAAGGAGGACGAGGTGCAGGTCGACTGCGACCCTCTCCTCTAAGCTACGCCATAAGTACAACGTACGCTCGCAAGGAGGACGAGGTGCAGGTCGACTACGACCCTCTCCTCTGAGCTACGCCATAAGTACAATGTGTGCTCGTAAGGAGGACGAGGTGCAGGTCGACTGCGACCCTCTCCTCTGAGCTTCGCCACAAGTACAACGTGAAAATCCTACCGAGTGGAGAGCAAACCTCTCACTCGGGGGCTTAGCTGCAGCCCAGTGCTCGCCTAAGATTTAAAAATCCTACCGAGTGGAGAGCAAACCTCTCACTCGGAGGCTTAGCTGCAGCCCAGTGCTCGCCTAAGATTTAAAAATCCTACCGAGTGAAGAGCGAACCTCTCACTCGGGGGCTTAGCTGCAGCCCAGTGCTCGCCTAAGATTTAAAAATCCTACCGAGTGAAGAGCGAACCTCTCACTCGGAGGCTTAGCTGCAGCCCAGTGCTCGCCTAAGATTTAAAAATCCTACCGAGTGAAGAGCGAACCTCTCACTTGGGGGCTTAGCTGCAGCCCAGCGCTCGCCTAAGATTTAAAAAAATCCTGCCGAGTGAAGAGCAAACCTCTCACTCGGGGGCTTAGCTGCAGCCCAGTGCTCGCCTAAGGTATAAAAATCCTACCGAGTGAAGAGCGAACCTCTTACTCGAAGGCTTAGCTGCAGCCCAGCGCTCGCCTAAAGAATAAGTTGACTGCAGTGAGCGTCTTGCTTTGAACCTGCAAAAGACATTTCGAGCCAAAAGCAATCATGTTCAAACATCAAAATCCAAGTTCAGATCGATACCTAAAGGAACCGAAAGTGCTCAGGCGCTAAGCCTGTTAAGGTTTATCGGTTACAGCTCCACTCGGCATACCGAGGCAAATTTAAAAGTGTCGGGCTTAAAATAAGTTTTTTACCCCTCCTGTGGAGGGCTGGAAGGTGCAACGAACTCATCAAGGTCGATTCCGTCTGCGATCCGAGTGGCAGCAGCGATGAAGGTTTCCATGAAGGACCTGAAGTCGTGTTTCTTGCTGTTGGCCACCCGGAGGGCCGCCAGCTTGTCTTCTCGCGCATCTTTGCAATGGACTCGGGCCAGACACAGAGCAACATCTGCACCGCACCGAGCCGAGGACGTTTTCCACTCCTGCACTCGATCAAGGACCGCGTTCAGTCGAGCCATCAGCGACTCGAGGTCGTTCTGGAGTGTCGCCCTGGGCCAAAGTGTCGAGTCGATGCGAGAAGTGGCGACCTTCAGCCTTGCAAGATAGTCCACGACAGCTTCAACTCGAGACTCCAGTCGGAAGACATTCATGGCAACTTCATCATTTACTGGAGAATTGACGGGGTCAAGGTTTGGTTCCAGCTGGCTAGTCTCTTCTTCAAAGTTTCGGCAAAATTCTGCAAGGACAATCACCGAGTCAAGACAATGGTCGAATGGAAAGGTCACAGTTGGAAATGATTGTCGAGCGTAAAGGGTTACCTTCGAGCATAAGGAACAACTTCTTGGCAAGTCCACTCAGGAAGGCCTCCAGATCATTTTTCTTCCCAGTCAATTGATTGATCTTGTCGGTCAGGGCAGTTTTGTCAGTCTTCAGTCGACTGACTTCATTGTTGGCAATCCCAAGAGCAGCTTTCAGATTAGTATTCTCTTCTTCGAGCTTGGTGACTGAAGCTCGCTTCTCGTCAGCAAGCTTGATCTTCTCAGCTAGCTCAAGGTCTTTTTTCTTCTGGGCCTCCCTCACCTTGCCTGCAAGTTACAACAAGGTCAGATTTTGAAACAAATGAAGGGAAAAAGGAGTCGTCGAGGTCTCACCGAACATACCTTTAGTCTCCTCCTTCGCCTTCGCCAGATTCTCCTGAACCAGCTTCAGATCCAGCTCGAGCTGAATGTGCTTGTGCTCCAATTCAGTATAGCGAGTCGCAAGGTCACAGGATTTCTACGAAGAACCAATCGACAAAATATCAAAGATAATTCACTTCCGAGTGGATAAGAGAAAATCATGCGTTTCTAAGACTACAGCCGAATACAAACATTCGACCGTAGTCTCGGGGACTACACCCAGTGGGTGCACTCAGCGTGCCCCCACTAGTTCTATTGAAGACATAGTCGACCAGTCGACCCAAAAAAACACTCAAGACGTATTCTTCAGACTGTAATAAACTGCAAGCAGTCGACCGCAGTCTCGGGGACTACACCCAGTGGGTGCACTCAGCGTGCCCCCACCGGTTTGGGAAATACATTCGCTTCAGTCGAATGACGGAAGGAATTTACTTCTAAAAGCCTAAGGCCGACTGTCAGCAGTCGACCTTAGCCTTGGGGACTACACCCAGCGGGTGCACTCAGCGTGCCCCCGCTAACACGGAGTTTTTAATCGACACACCCAGTGGGTGATTGCTATGGATTCCGGAAAGAAAAGTTTTGATAGCATATCCTAACAGAACAGGCGATGGTCGACTGACCTGAACATTGCTTTGAAGGGCGGAGCTGGCATCATAAGCTGTCTGGCTCGCATCCCGGATGGTCTTCACCTGCTCCATCATGATCCCTGCTTGGCGTATCGCTTCCTTAGCAGTGCTGGCTTGGTCCTCTAGGACGTGGTGCGTCGTGAAGAGAGAAGGTTGTGCGGCACTCGACGAAGCAGGATGAGCTCGCGTCAACGGCACCGCGAAGGACACGGTGTGTCGAGTGGTGTTCTCCTCCCCCGAGACCAGAGTCTCGGGCGCCGTCACATCCTGGGCCACCCTGCCGGCAGACGCTTTCCTGCTCCTCCTGTGCTTCAGCGGTTCCTCATCCTCATCATCATCAGGAAGAGTGATGACGACATTGGATGGAGCTACAGAAAAGAATCAGAATCAGGATCATGAGTCAGTCGACTAAAAATGGAATTAAGAGTATAATACCAGGGTTTGAGGTTGTTGCGTCCTCCATCTCATAGTCGCCAGCCTTGCCTGAGGTCTCAGAAGTAGCAGCACTACAGTCCCAAAGAATCAGTCGGCTAACTCAAGTGTCAACCAAAGATAAAGCTTACACAAAACAAGAAGACTCAAGCAGCATGATTACCCTGATATGGTCGGGATGGACACCTTCATCTTTGGGAGGAGCTTGGTCGGCTTTGACGGGGCCGCCCTGGGCTGCTTCGACGCCTTTTCAGTCGG
This sequence comes from Aegilops speltoides, assembly GCA_021437245.1. Classification (NCBI taxonomy): domain Eukaryota; kingdom Viridiplantae; phylum Streptophyta; class Magnoliopsida; order Poales; family Poaceae; genus Aegilops; species Aegilops speltoides. Next base: position 560,643,500 of record CM038147.1, read on the forward strand.
TGTCGGAGAAGTGGGCCGAGGGCGCTTGGTCGATAGCAAGTGATCGAACCCCTTGCCACGCTCATCGCGCAGGTCATGGACAAGCTTCGACCGCCTTTCCGAGCGCGGTGGTGTGACCTCCTCCTCTTCCTCTTCTTCGTCCTCATCATCATCATCATCATCATCATCCTTTGCGGCATCCGAGTCCCACTCCTCCTGGCTCTCGCCCCCGCTCGCTTCTCCCTCTTCAGTCGGAGCCTGTGATCCATTGGGCATCGAGTACAACTCGGTGAGGGCCTGATAAGACATCAAGACAAAGATCAATCGACCGATTTGCGGAGCTTACAGAAATAAACATGACAAGAATACAATGGAAGGTAGAGCAAACATACCTTGTCTGGAATGCTGTGGTGGTCGAGTGGAGGAATCCTCCTGGATCCACGGGGATTATCCTTGTTCCCAGTAACCGCGGCCATCCACCTTTCCACCGTGGCATCGTCGACTGCTTCCGGGTGGATCCGAGTCTCGTCTTTAGTTCCGCAGTACAACCACATGCAATGGCTCCGGAACTGAAGAGGCTGGATACGCCGCCTAAGAAAAACCTCCAAAAGGTCCATGCCAGTAACTCCGTCTCGGACCAACTGCACCACGCGATCCATCAGCATCTTCACGTCATCTCTCTCCTCCGGAATCACCTTCAGAGAGGAGGGCTTGTTCACTCGGTCCATGGTGAATTGAGGGAGTCCACTTGACTGCCCTAGCGTTGGCTCATTCCGGCAGTAGAACCAGGTCGACTGCCAGCCTCTGACCGACTCGGGAAACGTCATGGCTGGGAAGGTGCTCTTGTTCCTCACTTGGATCCCCAGGCCCCAACACATTTGGACAACTTGGGTTCTTTCATCGCCTGGGCTCGCCTTCTTCACAGTCTGAGAGCGACACGTGAATACGTGCTTGAACAAGCCCCAGTGCGGTCGACAGCCCAGAAAATTCTCACACATAGATACAAACGCAGCAAGATATGCGATAGAGTTCGGGGTGAAGTGGTGAAGTTGGGCTCCAAAGAAGTTCAAAAAACCACGGAAGAAAACACTCGATGGCAAAGAAAATCCGCGGTCGACATGGGTGGCCAGAAGCACGCACTCACCCTCTTCCGGCTGGGGCTGCCACTCTTTCCCTGGAAGCCTTGCGGCACCGTGGGGGATCAGCCCGTCGTTGGCCATGTCGAGGAGATCCGTCTCCGTGATGGTCGACTGGATCCAATCTCCCTGGACCCAGCCTTTCGGCAGGCGAGATCTAGACGAAGACCCGCTGCGACTGGTGGATCTCCCCTTCGCCTTCTCCGTCGCCGACACCTTCTTTGCGCGTTCCAGCGCCGCCGTCTCCTCCTTGACCATGGCTGCCGACGAGATGCGCGAAGAGAAGCTGTGCGGAGGCAAAAGCGGGCGCGTTGGGCGGAGACGAGGAGAGCAGAGAGGAAATGATGAAGCACTGTTCAGAAAACCCTCGCTGGGCGCATTTATAAGATCCCTTTCGAGTGGATGACAGGTGGGCCCGGTCGGTCTAATCATATCCCGAAACATTTGCATTGACGTGATACGTGGCGGAAAAAGTGGCGCGGGGATCGAGGCGTCTATGTCCTATCCCATCCGAGCGCCGCGGTCCGCCCCGCTTCGCGCGCTTCCCCAAATTTGTATCCCGTGGAATCCGCGAACGGCAGATCGGTCTGTCAGACGCAGGATTTCCTGTGATCCGTCGCTCGGGAATCGGCAAAGTCCAAAAGATCACTCGACGAAGGACAAGAATGGATCGAGTCGATTGAAGAAAAGTTGCTCATTATCAACAAAGAGGGTCTTGATCCAAAACAACACATGACCAGTAAGCAGAAGTCAATCGAAACAGCATCAACTCCTTCCTCACTCAAGCCTCAATCCATTCGGGGGCTAATGATGGATTCATGTACCTAGGGTAGGGTCATAGACCTGATCTAAGTACCGTACCCAAGGACGCCCTTAGAAGAGATCACCTTCTAGTCAACCTACAAGGAACCCACTCGACTGACTTGAAGGACTCGACCATGAAGACTCACTCGACCACCAGAAGGTCAAGAGGCACTCTGTACCACAACGGCCTGTAATTGAATAGACCTTATGGTAGTTAAAACACTTTATGTGGGGCGTTACCAGTAACGACCCAGACTTAATGTACTTTAAATCCTTCATTACGTGGGCTGGCAGGGGTCCTGACGCACTCTATATAAGCCACCCCCCTCCACAGGCAGAAGGGTTGGCACCCCTGTAACACATATACACATAATCCACTCGACCGCCTCAGGGCTCCGAGACGTAGGGCTTTTACTTCCTCCGAGAAGGGCCTGAACTCGTACATCGCTTGTGTTTACAACCTCTCCATAGCTAGGACCTTGCCTCTCCATACCTACCCCCACTCTACTGTCAGACTTAGAACCACGACAGCTACGGCAGGCGGGGAAGTCTGCGGCGGCGGACGGCGGCGGCGACGTCGGACACGCAGAGAAGAAGAAAGAGCAGACCGAGCCAGAGAAGAAAGAGATCAAGCCGGATGTGCTTTCTTTTTTTAAGGCCCAACAATGGTCAGTTCATGGGAGGCACAAAAACGTACTAAACATGGCCTGGTCCAATAGATATTGCAGGAGCCTAATAACGAACATAGCGCAGCCGAATAATATTTCCAACGAAAAATTTAGTACCACCTCGGTTATAACATCAACAATAATAATATGGGTGAACGGATTAAAAATTTGGTGAAACGCACCTTGCTTTATTAGTAGGTATAGATAGGGGTAATATACTAATATAGATGATAATAGACAAAGATTCTTTACCAGACAATGCTTATCGATAGTTGATCCCTGAACATAGTAAAACCTTGCTAACATGTAGTAACCAATTACTAGCAGTAGTAAAAGGATGGAGTGAAGGTAATGGAATAAAAAATATGAATGAAACAAAATTAGAGATGCTTTGATCCTGTGCATGGTAAACCTAGTAAATCCCGGCTACATGTAGTAAAGCATTACTACTACTATATAATAGTGACCTAGTAAATCTGGGCTCACATGTTGTAATGCATTACTACTGCTTTATAATAGTGACCTAGTAAATCTAGACTCACATGTAGTAATGCATTACTACTGCTATATAACAGTGACGGCCACATCAATATTACTTCATGCAGAGCAAAGCGCGTTTAATTAGTGGTTGGTGATCGTAACTCATTACTGCTGGATATTTTGCGAAGGAATCCATGCCAGGCAAAGCGCGTCGATTCTGGTCGTAAACGGTTACGGTAGATCACTAAATCGCATGGACTAATAAACGCTTGGGGTAGATTGAATCTTACATTAAAGCGCATGGACTAATAAACGCACGTTTCCATCCAAGCGTGATACTGATGGGCTCTTTCCCCTTTTATCATTGCACTATTTTTTGTATATTTTATTGAGAAACAGTATAACGCGGTGAGCTACACCCCTCCACAGTGATTCAACGTTGTCAACCATTCGATAGATACATTGAACGCTGTGGATGGCTAATGACCTCGGTCGTTCCACTCCACACCATCAGGCTTTTCCATCTTGCCACCCGAGCGGCCCAGTGGCTACGTTGATGGGCTGCTGCTCCAGAAAGCAACCTGGACGCCTTGTTATGAATCGGGCCGAGATGCCTCGGCGGCCCATACTTTTCTTGCTCGCCTACTACAACACCAGACCTTGCTCACTCAAAAAAAAAAACTACGACAACAGGGGATGCGCCTCCACGCACGAGATCCTTTCACAAAAGAAACGAAATTCCTCAGCGGAGGAGCAGAAGGAGACCTAAAAGAGATTAGCCTTCTGCTCTTCTCTCATAATCTCACCTCAGCTGCTTAGTTTTCTACCATACTGATGATAAATTTGTTTTTTTACTACAGATCACCTGACGCAAGCAGTCAGACCCTCCTCACATGTCATGCAAGAGATCCACCGGGTAGTACACAACAAGCATAATATTAGACTAATAATTGTTTCATATTAAGAAAATTGTGAAAGCAAGTCTATTCTGCAACTGCACTGTCTTTTCTGTGGTCTAATCAGGGTTACTTGACAGATTCTGGAACGCCATTTTTATTTTATTTTTGTTGTTGGAATGAACTAACTTGTCATATGTGATTTACAGATGCTGCTGGTTGATATTCTTTACAATCATAATGGATGGAGCAACCCTAATAAGAGTATTTGAAGTTGATGCATCCAGAAGGAAGGTGATACATTATTGCATCCGTGGTCATAGTATATGCCACTAATTAATTTTGTTACTTACTAAATTTAGTCATGAATTGTTGCTTATATATTAGATTGTTGGCTAATGGAAAGAGTATATCTTGTGGTTTCACCCTTTTTCAGGGTGCTACATACTGTCAATTCATCTCACATTGTGTCCATGCTGCAACGCCATTGTACTTCAACATGGAACCACAGAAGTAGAAAGAAATTGATCCATTGTCCAACAACAATTTTTTGCTCCTCCCCCAGGGATTGGGTTATCTAGGTTTTTTCTCGACATGGTGGAGAAGGTAATTTTCCAGTGCTAGAAGTGTATATATTACTTATTTATAAACATGTACTCCCTCCGTCCGGAAATACTTGTTGGAGAAATGGATAAAAATGGATGTATCTAGAACTACGATACGTCTAGATACATCCATTTCTCGGACAAGTATTTCCGGACAGAGGGAGTATATAGTAATAATCGTTCAATGAGTTCTATCATTCTTATCTCAGGATGAACGGGCGCAGCAACGCGCGCTTTTATGTTCTAGTTTCACAGGTAATGGGGCAGATCGTGGATTCTTTCCCCTTTTATCGCTTGACTATTTACTTTTTTATATTTTATCGTTGGAGTTTTTCACGTAGGCTTTCCTTATTAATTTGTGGGGACGGATGGAGCCTCTCCTTTTTTTCACATAAGCTTTTCCTTGTTTTTTTTTACGTGGGGCTTTCCTTGTTTTTTACGTGAGGCTTTCCTTTTTTTTTGCGGGGTAAAGGGATTGTATTGATTAAATAATAGTCACATTACAATCCCGTAGCATGAGGTCTAATATTTCATGAGGCCCCGATCCTAACCAAACTATTGTTCGTTCCTCTAGACGACCAAAACGAGCAAGCAGATCGCTCGCTTGGTTCATTTACGTGAGGCTTTCCTTGATTTGTTTCAATAAAGTTAGTCGTGTCAGATGCGTATTTCTATAACGTTAGTCGTGTCAGATGCGTATTTCTATAACGTTAGTCGTGTCAGATGCGTATTTCTATAAGGTGGAATGATCAGTGTGACGTAAATTTTCCTTTTATCATGATGTAAATTTTTCAATCTAACGGTTTAATTAATTTTGATGATGTGGATTAATGAATGGTGCCTGCAATTAGTAAATATAAGATAAGATAATTACACGAGGAGCGCCGCTAGGCCTTTTCTCTCTCTTTTGTTTTTCAGAGTTCTCTTCCTGGACGTCAAAGCTCTGCCAGATTACTAGTACGAAACACGTGGATACCTCTTGGGGGCAGGGGGGGGGGGTTACTTCGACTCTCGCCTCTGAGAATATTGGTGCAATTCCCGTCTCTGAGAACACCCGTGTGGTCCTTGTAGTGGAGCTTGGCGTTGATCACTGCATGGAGCGGCGAATCAAGGTGCTCACCTCCGCATCTGAGCCCGAGAAAGTTGAGCCTGAGGCGGGTGTGGTTGTGGGGCGAGCGGATCTCGGCCATCCAGGGGCAGGTGATGTTGTGGGGCACGCGGATCTCGGCATCGTAAGCTAGTGTGGCCTCCTCCAAGGTGACGGATTCGCGCAGGGTGAGGTAGCTAGTACCAAAGCTAGCTAATGTTCTGACGCACATTGGAGCAGTTGAAGGAGATTGAGATGGCTGGAGCTTCGCCTGGCGTACACCAGGGAGATAGAATATATACCTGAGTGTGTCTTGTGTTCTTGTGTGTACTGTGCTGAGCGGGCTGCGTGTTCTATGCATGCTCCTGTGTGTGTGTGTGCGCGCGCGCGCACGTGCTGCATGTGTTCTCCGGTGTGGAGATGGTGCATCGCCAAGGAGCGGGCAATACGGGGGCATTGTGGCATGCACTGCACGGCAGACTTGGTGTTCCTCTGTATCTCTCCACGTTGGTTTTGTCATCCCTAGGAGGCACACCACATATCTATAATCCATAATACCTAAATAGTTCATCCCCACTACTCCCTCCGTCTAGGTGTGTAAGTCATCTTACAAAAACCAAATAATCCCAAAACACTTACGCGGTGCATTAACTTCTATCTCGTTTCTTGTTTCTTCACATATCAACCAATAAGAGACGAGGGGTGTACATGTTTTTAATGACTTGAGACTACCAAACACAACATGCAGTAGCTAGTTCATTGCATTCAATGCTATTAATTAGCAAATAAACATTAACGTCTCTTGTTTTCCCCTCCTCCTTGGTCACGGTGCACAACCTAAGATGACTTATTCACCTAGACGGAGGAAGTACTACCTCCGTCTCGGTGTATAAGTCATTCGCGTAGTTCTAGGTCATCGATTTGAGGAATTAAATATGTGCTATATGTCATGAAAAGTATATCACTAGATTTCTACACAGATGTAGTTTCTAAATATATATTTTTGTCACATATAATACATATTTAGATAGTTAAATTGTCGACCTAGAACTACGCGAATGACTTATACACCAGGACGGAGGGAGTACCTTATTTCTCTTGACATGCAAGCTATCCACCTAAGCAACCACTCTCATGCATTCACGTCATCAGTGATCCCAAATAATTTTATTCGTGCCTCCATGTCATCCTCTTTTGCTCCACTTCCCGGTGATTTAAATTTGTCGCTGCCTTCCCGATTTGTTATTATGGCTGGGCTGTATGTCCTCTCTTCAATTCTCTGCCTCCTCCAATTCTACCCACCGAACAGATCAAAAGCCACTTTGACTTATTTTTTATTGAAACAAACACTGTGTCATTCCCTATCCTAATTGTTCCTTCCATCTTCCGTGATTCAATGTCTCCACTCAATTGGCCTTCAAGTATTGAAATCAAAACTCCCTTTACATCCTTAACCCGATGTACTATATACTGCTACTAGTAAGCATGCACGTGCAACGCACGTCTCGACTAAAATATGTTTTACTATGAAAAAATAATTCTATAATAACGCGAACCTATTTTTTTGAGAAGTTGAAATCTCATGCAAAGAGCATATAATTCCCAATTGTAAGTCATGCAAATGACTGGAAATTCTTTGTTGCGATCCGGGCTACGCACCGCGTCCAGATCTCCTCCTCGATCTCGAAGAAGCGCTCCGGTTTTAGCATAGCGTATGTGGTCTTCTACTGGCGGGCCATATCGGACGGCGAGGGAAGAGGAAAGTGGAGACGAAGAGAAATGTGTCCGGGCTGACGGCGCGAGAGAGAGGAGGAAGTTGTGGCTAGGTTTAGGGATGCCTGCCGACTTAAATAGCCTAAAGTTGGCCTCGGACAGCGAGCCGGAGCGGCGCCACGCGACGTTCGCACCCCCATCGGAGGAGACGCCCTTCAGACTGTTGGGTTTCTGGGCGATTTCGTGTGGGACCCGGCCATCAGTACGACATTGTGTAAGCACCTGGTCGTGCCTCATATCTGCCATATATTTAAACTGGATATGAGGGTGCCAGTCAGTCAGGGCGTTTGAGCTCCGTTTGAGGCGCCGTCTGGATCGGCTATTTTTCACCTATCACTGCGGGCGTCCGCCTGGGCTCAGGTAATTCGACACTGATGTGCATCAGGAGACTCCATTAAGATTTAAGATACCTACACAGCTGAATTGAACACGGCCGATAAACAAATACTCCCCTGATGAGTAGCACTACAACGATGTCGGTGCGCTACACAGTCACTCACTCTCGGTTAAGCCCATCACCGAACTCACCCCCATGAGATACTCTGGCCGCCGTTCCCCATTCTTCTGGTCGCCAACTCCCCCTTCCCCCACCTCGTCAGGCCGCTGACGCGAGGTTCGCACGGCCCTTCTCGTTGAATCCATTCGCCTCCGTGCTCCAGGAGGCGCCCGAGCTCCGCATGCTCGCAGCCGACCCAGCGCAAGGCGCCGTCTGAGCCGGCCGCGGAGGCGTGGGATTCATCTCCAACGGGTCCGCGGCGGCGGCCATCCCGCGCCGGCGCTGCCCGAGCACAGACCGGGCCCCGTCGGCTCACCAGATGGAGCGGTTCGGGCGCTTCGCTTTCGTCCGTGGCTGCCCCCATATGCGCGTCATGCGGCGGAGGGGCAGCAGTCAAAGAAGTGGGCGCTAGTAGGGGAGGAGACAGAGAGCAGGCGAAACGGGGAAGTGGACGGGGCTGGCGGTGGGGATCACCATGGCGCCGCCTCATCGTGGCCTTCGCCTGCCGCAGAACTCGCGCTGCAAGCACAGCCGCAGCTGGTAAGCGCATGCGTCCCCCTCCACAGCTGGATATGAGGGTGTACTTATAGTTGGTTACAGTGATCTGGTTCTACTAATTACAAATTTCAATTTTTTACTAAACATTATGTCGATCTGCAGTAGCTTAGCTTACTGAACATTCTGTCGATCTGCAGTAGCTTAGCTTACTGAACATTCTGTCGATCGCAGTAGCTTTGCTTTGTTGTTGCGGATACCACACGTATTTTTTAGAAATAATGAGATGTCACCATCACAAGCAGCATATGGTTTTAAATGAGATCACTTACATATCATCAGTTTGTTGATTTATATTTACTTTCAATGCCTGTCTAGGGAGGTTCAAGCCAGCTGAGATTTCAGCCACGTTTTGGTGGATTTCTTGCAGCAACTTCAGAGAATCTTGTGTCTATACTGGATGTGGAGACACAGGCTTTTGTGAGGATATTTGAGGTTTGTATCAGATGGCTATAACATCTATTTTTGTACATCACAACTGGATGCAAATCTCTCGGTATCTATTTCTTTGTTTAACTGTTTAGTCAACCTTTTGGGATTTCCAATTAAACAATTGATATGCACATCTAGATGCAATTCTGAAAAGAACATGTGTCTGAAGTGATAGATCAATTGATATGCACAAAGTTCCAACTGAGATATGAAATATGCACATGAACAGAACTGGACAAGCACAAATTGCATACATCATTACTCAAATAATCTGGACAAGCACAAGCATTGAATCCTGTCCCATATCCAATGAAATGTTTTCATGGAGATAATCTTCTCCGATTCCTCTTTTATGTATACACTTTGTGCGTAGACATTAGATTACAGTTGTAGCGACAAAAATGTATACCAGTAATGGAGATAGAATTAGTGCTACTTCTTTGGCTGAATCACAAAGGCAACACTCTTTTTTGTGATAAGTGGGAGTATACTTTCTTAGTTGCTGATCACTGAATGATTCTTATTTGACACAATATTGGGGTGAATACGTTTGTGGGTACAATAAATATTAGTATACTGTTCTGGGTACAAAACCAGGAACACGAATGAAGTGAATGTTTGAATATTAAAAACCATCGTGAAATACATTCAGCTCTGAATAGCAAAGCAAAGAAGGTCTGTAATAGCAAAAGGGCCATATATCATGAAGTTGATCCTAATTACCTTGTGATACAGTCAACTGTGTGTCTGCTTCGTTAGTTAGGCCATTGATCTCGGCAGCGGCAATTTTTTTTCCCGTTACATGGCTCACCAACTTGATCTTCTGCGGGAACCTTATGTAAGAACAGGCCTGGCAAAAGAAGTACGGTCTCGCTTTCGTTTGCCACTCAAGTGTACTACTTCTGCCGTGCTTAGGCCCCTTCTTCCCTTCCCTAATCTCATGTCGTCTCTTATTAATCTCATCCCTATTTTGTGCATACCGCTCTCTATCCCTCTGCCTTTTTACTTCTTTAGGATCTGCAATCAATGACACAATTTAGCACTTGAGCAACAAAACTGAAATCGAGTGCTTGGGTACTGATCATCACCCAAGGATTGGGTGTTGCTTATATCCTGGAATGGGTGTGTGTCCCGTTGGGAGTGGCCGGGCCGTACGAAGTCCTTTAACCCTGTGAATGTCAAGAATGTTATCATACAACTGTATCTGAAGAAATAGTATTACCAGAATATAGACATAGTAGAGTTTTATGTTCAATCAATGGAATTCATTTTGCATCAAAGCTCTGTCTAGGAGGCACACCACATATCTATAATCTATAATACCTAAATAGTTCATCCCCACTACTCCCTCCGTCTAGGTGTGTAAGTCATCTTACAAAAACCAAATAATTCCAAAACACTTACGCGGTGCATTAACTTCTATCTCGTTTCTTGTTTCTTCACATATCAACCAATAAGAGACGAGGGGTGTACATGTTTTTAATGACTTGAGACTACCAAACACAACATGCAGTAGCTAGTTCATTGCATTCAATGCTATTAATTAGCAAATAAACATTAACGTCTCTTGTTTTCCCCTCCTCCTTGGTCACGGTGCACAACCTAAGATGACTTATTCACCTAGACGGAGGAAGTACCTTATTTCTCTTGACATGCAAGCTATCCACCTAAGCAACCACTCTCATGCATTCACGTCATCTGTGATCCCAAATAATTTTATTCGTGTCTCCATGTCATCCTCTTTTGCTCTACTGGCCGGTGATTTAAATTTGTCGCTGCCTTCCCGATTTGTTATTATGGCTGGGCTGTATGTCCTCTCTTCAATTCTCTGCCTCCTCCAATTCTACCCACCGAACAGATCAAAAGCCACTTTGACTTATTTTTTATTGAAACAAACACTGTGTCGTTCCCTATCCTGATTGTTCCTTCCATCTTCCGTGAATCAATGTCTCCACTCAATTGGCCTTCAAGTATTGAAATCAAAACTCCCTTTACATCCTTAACCCGATGTACTATATACTGCTATATGAGGATGGTGGCATCTTTAGTCTGCTTCAAACCCCGGCTCCTCCCCTCCGTAGAGCGGGATGTAGCGGCGTCCGGAGGGAATCAGCCGGCGGAGGCGGCGGCTACACAATAGCATGGAGAGCAGCAGCACCGGATCCAGATGAGTCTCCAACTGTAAATTGCGCTCGCCGGGGAATCGAGCCATGCCTATCCATTCCGTCCACCCGTCGGTCGATCCGCCGGAATCGGTTCATATTATTTTTCTCGAAGATCATCGTCAATGGAGTCCCAGGCCATTAGTCCCAGCGAGACGGCGCTGCCGTACGCGCATCCGCCGTTGGCCCCGTCCGACCCCATGGAGGAGCGCCGCAGCGGGGGCAAGGTGGCGCCTGTGCATCGTCGTGCGTGGTGGTGCTGGTGGTGGGCGGCGATGTTGCGGCGGACGTGCCGCGGCTGGCGGAGACGACGCGGAGTCTGGGCAGGGAAGCCGGCGTGTCGGAGAAGACCTCCGGGGCGGCGTGCGGATGAGATGGGGTTCCTCGGCGCCGGCGCCGACGCTGACGGGATCCCCTGGAGCAAAGCCATGTTCCAGTGGCAGCGCACCGGCTTCCGTTTCCAGCCTGAGAAAAACTAGATGAACCGTACGTGCATGATCCATCCATTCCTCTAGCCATTAATCCTTCCTTTTGATTGCAGGGCATTGTACTGATTTTTCTCCTTTGATTACAGGTGCACAAAAGTGAGGCCACGACCAGGAGCTAGGCGGCGATGGACTCAGATTTTCTCTCTGTTAATATTGTCTCACTCTCCATAAATTTCCGACGCCGATAACGCCCACACGTGTGGGCGTTAAAGGGTCTGGCCACACCCATGTGTGGTGTGAGCAGGAGGCAGTCCACACGGGTTGTGTGTGGGCGGACATTAGAATTGCCCACACGTGTGGGTGCGGCTACTTCGTGCCATACGTCCAACAAGTACTACTCATCTCCACCCCGCGCGTGTGGCACGAATCAAAAATGCCCACACGTCCTAGCGCAGCTACGTTAGGTATCCCGCGGGATAACGATTTAGTTGCCATCCTGGTTGGCAGATGTAGTTATCCGGGATGGCAAGTGTAGTTATAAAAGCATGGCAACGCCATATGTTTTGATTAACTATAGTTGCCATGTCTAATTTATGGTAGTTGTCGCGTGTAATCAAACTGTAGTTGCCGTGTGTGATTAATTACTTGCCACATATGGTCAAACAGTAGTTGCCATGTGTGTTTACCTAGTTGCCACGTGTGGTCCAATCGTAGTTGCCATGTATAGTTAATCGCAGTTGCCATGTGTGTTTGTCTGGTTGCCACGTACGCGCAACTGCAGTTGCCGTCTAGCAAAATTATCACAGTTGCCATGTCTGTTTAGCTAGTTGCCACGTTCGCGTAACTACAGTTGCAATACACAATGTAGGAGTGTTGTGTGGGCTAAAATCAGTTCGCCCACACGCGCATGGACTAGGTGGTGGTTGTGTGGGCAGAAACTAGTTCGCCCACACAGCGCAGCTGGCAACAACGTGATGCGGGGCGTGTTGGCAAACTCTCCAACGCCCACACACCAGCCTCGTCCTACGTGGCACATCAAATCCACCTTTTTGTGTCAAGATTCGTGCAAAAGACAATCAACGACCATCCAGGTGTGTGGGCGAGTTGAAGAACACCCACACGTGTGGGCGTTAGTGTTTTCGTAAATTTCTATGTCTCCTATCTGAATTAACTTTCTCTCTGTTATTTTTTAATGAAGAATCAACAGATTATGAATCCCAGTCTCTGAATGCGTGCGACGGGTTTAGTGGGTATGTGCGACTGTGTCCTACTCCTTCGTCTAATCTCAAGGTGGACGACACGAGCCCGCTCGTGGCCCGCTCGGTCCTGCCCAGCTCGGTCCTGGCCCGCTCAAAAAAATAGCCGGTCCGGTCTGTGAAATATGGACCGAAAAATGTTCGGTCCGGTCCGTTTAAAGCCCGGTCCGCTCGGTCGGACCAAAGAAGACCGAGATTGAGAAGGATATCCCATAATCACGGCGCTATCCCGCCATAATTTGTCGCCGCATCTATGGAAATAACTGCCTACAGGATCCTTGAACCGATTCCCCCCTGATTTTGGATGCTCGTTTCGTAAAAGGTAGTTATCCTAGCACAGTCGTGTCAATCCCACGACTAACTCCACGCTGGTCTTTCCTTTTATTCGCGACTAACGAGAGAAACAGGTTCGATCCGAGAATCACGGTGCCATCCCACAATTAACTCCACGTCCAATTTGATCCACACATCTCGGCATGGCTCTAGACGGATATTCGTGGGCTCATGCACCTGATAGATTGCTAGCATGCACCCAAGAAAACTGCTAAGTAATATACATGCGCAGGTTCATGGCTAACATCACTTTCGGCACGTCGTCTACCCCTCGCCCCCGGTTCTCGCGCACGTCTTCCACCTCGCCACAGCACCACCCTCTCCCTCGCGCCTCTCTCTCCCCTGCGCGGCCGCGCCGTCCCTCTCTCCCTCGCCCCCTATCCTTCACGCGTTACGCCGCGTCGCCGCCGCTCCCTCGGGCAGCCGCTCCCCCACTCCTCCACGCGGCCGCGCCGCTCCCTCTCTCTCCCCCGTGCCTCTTCCTCCTGCAGCCGCACATCAGGTGCATCTTCTCCTGCTCCGGCCACCGTGCTTCTTCTCCGACATCCTGGGCCCACATGGCAGCGACTCGACATCGCCGGGACCGTGAGGACCGTCGGTCCGCACCGAGCTTCACGTCCGCCGGTCCGGTCCCTGAAATCAGGACCGCTGCACTGGTCGGTCCGGTCCAGACCGGACCGCCGGCGGCCGGTCCAAACGACGGCTCGGACCGGAACCGGACCGGCCCGGACTGTGTCCACCCTGAGTCTAATCTATGTATTTGGCACTCCCAAGCAATTGTTATGAACCAGTTGCATACCATATCATAGTGAAGAGGTCATCTCAACAAATTATCCATCTTTTATCCTTTCAACAAAATATAAAGTTGGCTATCTATAGCCACTTCTTATCTTCTCAACCAAGCAGAAAAATGGCCATTTCTAGCCCTCGGTTGCAGATACCTTCAGCCACCTAAATCTATCTGGCAAACCAAGTGCACCACTAATTACACATATTCATATACCTACTATAGCATCGGATACACATAACATGTCCCGTAGCAACGCGCGGGGTATTATTTAGTTTGATAGAATGCACAACCAATGAAGTGGACAAATAAGGAGGACCCTTGGTAGTTGGTCCCTTGGGGGTACTACTGTCCTATCTGATGTAGGAGTATTTTCTTCGTGGAGGCCTAATATCATTTGCATCCTCCCACGTCACTCCCGTGAGCGATGGGTAGGGAATTCTAGCCGCCGGTCCCTCGTACCCCGCTTCCATTCCACCATCCCCCGCCGCCGCCGGCAGGCGTTGACGGGCAAAGCCCGGTCTCCGCGGCGGCGACGGGGCATCCCCTTCTCCTCTGCCCGCAGGGGGCCATCACTTGACGGTGTTCTTGCGTGGCGGCGCTCGGCTTCGGCGAGGCTCAGCGGCACGTCAACGGTGGTGCGGACCGACGTCGTGGTCATTTGGTGGTGGCGCGGTGGCGGCTTGGACCTGGGCGTGGTGCAGCGGCTGCTTCGTCGTCTAGTCACGGGTGGTGGCGCGCCAAAGGGTTTTGGGCCAGATCCGCCCGGATCTGGCACTGTGGAGCCAACTGGCAGCACGGGGAGCAGGAGGGAGCTCGTCTAAGCTCCTGTCTCTTGCTGGAGCCCTCATCGACAGCGGAGCTGGGGTCGGGACTAGGAGCTGGTGGGTCTCCTTGTAGGCTCGTGGGGCGGCGCCGACGGGCCCTGGCTGGAGGGTAACTAGTTGTTGCAGCTACTTGAAGGAAATATGCCCTAGAGGCAATAATAAAGTTATTATTTATTTCCTTATATCATGATAAATGTTTATTATTCATGCTAGAATTGTATTAATCGGAAACATAATACATGTGTGAATATATAGACAAACAGAGTGTCACTAGTATGCCTCTACTTGACTAGCTTGTTAATCAAAAGTGGTTATGTTTCCTAACCATGGACAAAGAGTTGTTATTTGATTAACAGGATCACATCATTAGTTGAATGATCTGATTGACATGACCCATTCAGTTAGCTTAGCACCCGATCGTTTAGTATGTTGCTATTGCTTTCTTCATGACTTATACATGTTCCTATGACTATGAGATTATGCAACTCCCGTTTACCGGAGGAACACTTTGTGTGCTACCAAATGTCACAACGTAACTGGGTGATTATAAAGGAGTACTACAGGTGTCTCCGAAGGTACATGTTGGGTTGGCGTATTTCGAGATTAGGTTTTGTCACTCCGATTGTCGGAGAGGTATATCTGGGCCCTCTCGGTAATGCACATCATTATAAGCCTTGCAAGCAATGTAACCAATGAGTTGGTTACGGGATGATGCATTATAGAACGAGTAAAGAGACTTGCCGGTAACGAGATTGAACTAGGTATTGGATACCGACGATCGAATCTCGGGCAAGTAACATACCGATGACAAAGGGAACAACGTATGTTGTTGTGCGGTTTGACCGATAAAGATCTTCGTAGAATATGTAGGAACCAATATGGGCATCCAGGTCCCGCTATTGGTTATTGACCGGAGACATGTCTCGGTCATGTCTACATTGTTCTCGAACCGTAGGGTCCGCATGCTTAAGGTTTCAATGACAGTTATATTATGAGTTTACGTATTTTGATGTACCGAAGGTTGTTCGGGGTCCCGGATATGATCACGGACATGACGAGGTGTCTCGAAATGGTCGAGGCATAAAGATTGATATATTGGACGGATATATTTGGACACCGGAAAGGTTCCGGAGAAGTTTGGAGCTCCGGGAGGTTACTGGAACCCCCCGGGAGGTATATGGGCCTTATTGGGCCCATGTAGGAGGAAGAGAGAAGGAGCAAGGGAGGGGGCGCGCCCTCCAAGCCCAATCCGAATTGGGGAGGGGGGCCGGCCCCCCCTTTCCTTTCTCCTTCCCCCTCTCTTCCTTCCTACTACTAGTACTACTTCCTAATACTAGTACTCCTTCCTTTCCCCTCCAAATAAGATAAGGAAAGAGAGGAAACCTACTTGGAGTAGGTTTCCCCTCCCTATGGCGCGCCCTTGAGGTCGGCCACCTCCTCCCTCCCTCCTTTATATACGGGGTAGGGGGCACCCTAGAACACACAAGTTGATCATTGATCGTTCCCTAGCCGCAGCGGTGCCCCCTCCACGATATTACACCTCGATCATATTGTAGCGGTGCTTAGGCGAAGCCTCGCGACAGAGAACATCAAGATCGCCACCACACCGTCGGCTTGACGGAACTCCCCTTGGAGCCTCTAATGGATTGGAGATCGAGGGTGCGCCATCGAGCTGTACGTGTGTCAAGAACTTGGAGGTGCCGGAGTAACGGTGCTTGGATCGGTTGGACCGGAGGACGACGACTACTTCCTCTACGTTGCGCCAACGCTTCGCTCGGATCACGAGGGTACATAGACAACACTCTCCTCTCGTTGCTATGCATCACCATGATCTTGCGTGTGCGTAGGAAATTTTTGAAATTACTACGTTCCCCAACACTACTGTCGTGTCGCGCCGCGCCTAGGTGCGTGGTTGCCCTGGGCGGGCCTCGCCCAGATATGGAGTTGCCAGATCTGGCAAGTGCCGGTGGCTGCCCCTCGGGCAGCACCGGCCGCAACATTATTCGCTTCTACCTCATCTCATCTGCCCAGGAGAGGTTGGTGGCTGGTTGTTTGGGGCCCTTTGCTCTGGTAGTGGCGTGGAGGTCCGGCGGTGGCCATAGGTTGTTGCTCAGGTTGCCGGTACGACGTGGCGTTCTTGGCGGCGGTGGTTTGGGGTCGGTGACAGGGTGCGGGTGGTGGTAGTACCATGCCTTCTCCTGGGTCGAAACCGGAGGCGCGTGGCTTGCTTTCATTTCGGGATGGCGATGACTTGGGGCTCGTGCTCGGGCGGGACAGCTTTGGGTCCGTGGTGGGTCGGAGATTTTGGGTCCATGGTGGGTAGGCGTTGTCCCGGTGATGCTCGGTGGTGGTGGTCGTGTTAGCGTTGCGTCAGTGCCCGGATCAACGCCGGTGAGCATGGACATGGCGTCATGTGGGCTCGCCTAGCCATGGGCTCGGGGCTAGCTCGCCGGCGGTCGGCGGAGGTCTCGTAGTCATGCCTTGGGACGCATGTGTGGATGCCTCCTACGATGACAGCGTCTACCCAAACTCGAGGACTGGTGCTAGGCTAAGAGTATATAGATGGAGCGATGTCGCTCTTCCTTCCGTGGTTGAGTGCGTTGTGATGTGAGCGGCGCTCGGTAGCTCGTGACATGGACGCTGGGGCGGCGGCCCTGGATGGCGGTCTGCATGATTGCTCTTCAACGGGCGGCATCATTGCGGCGGTGGTGGCTCCCCTCATGGGTTGTGTGGGCAAAGAGAGGTGTTGCAACGGGTAGCTCGGACGTGTCCTCTCTGTCGATGGGGCGGCGTCCTGATCCGGATCTAGGGGTCTGATATCATCGCGCTCTTCCTGGCGGCCTTGTGGTGGCACGGGTGAGATGCCGAGCAAAAGCTCCGTGCCTTGGCGCCGATGACGGCGACACCGGAGGGTGCCACGCTCTTCTTGAAGACGTCTTCGTGGATCTTCTCTCCGTGTCAGAGCTCCAGGTGAAGACCTTTGTGTACTGTGGGCTCTGCAGCGGCCACGCTTTGCGCTGTTCTCCCTCTTAAGGGCGTTGCCGTGGAACTTAGGTGTGTTAGGTTGTAGCGTGAGGGTGGTTAGTTCTTCTGGTGCGCGTTGCTGCTAGCATAGGCGTGTGCATTTTGCGTGTGCCGGATCTCTCAGGATCGTTTTAGCAAGGGGCTACCTCACCATCTTGTATCGTTCAGCGTGCATGTACTTTTTCAGTTGTTGTTTTATTAATAAAGCGCAGCGAAAGCCTATTTCGAGTTGGTACCATGGTAAAATGACGCCCTCACTATTTCCAATGTATCCATAGACAGATAGCCAGGGTAATTTGATGTTTGTGCTTGGAGATGCCCTAAACATCCTTTGGACAGAACTAAGCATCTTGTAACTTCGCATCCAAGCTCAAGTCGAATATATTTACAACTGGTCTGGCTTTCTTTCATCACCGCAGCTTGAAGGCATAGGTTGCAGAAAATATTAGACAGAGGGCAAGAACTGAAGTACAGCAGATTATCAAGTTCAAATGGTGTCTTCATAAGTTATTTAGTTTAACAATGAGATCCAAATAATGTCCTACTTTCAGAAGTTATTTGGCTTAAACTACGGAATTCTAGAAGAGAAAATTAGACTCAGAACCTGTGCAGACTGACTGTATAAACTAGATTCGGAACCTGCACAGGTTCTGTTTCAACATTCAACAGCCCAATTTTTCTTCGAGAATAGTGCACAATTAGCACCTCCACTATATTAAATTTTTGCACAATATATTACTTTCATAGTTGCTATAGTACTTCCATTTGCTAATGTCTTTCAACACATTTCATAACAGTGTAGCGTTAGCGGATTATTTGTGCTTGTACAAATGAAATGAGCGCGTAAATGGAAAAACTGAAACAGTGTACAGACTGCTAGTCAACGGAGCAAGACATATTACAAATTTTTACCGATCTAGCATAGTTCATATAGGGTGGCTAGGGTCGAAGACATACTTTTTTGCGAAATTTACCCTTCTCTAAAACATCTCTGAGAACTTAAGAAATACTAGACAAACTAATCTTAGGTTACTATAGTGGTCTCAACTCAAGTAACTACCTGAAGTTAATTCACGGCCAGCGTACTAAATTTTGCGCGCCTTGGCTGCTTTCTCCAATATATCTGCACACATAGTAGGGCATGTCCTTTTCAGGCGCTCATACCCTTTGCTTGCCACCACATCAGCCATTCTATTTGAAGAGCTAATAAACTCAATGCAAGCATCTTTGAGCATGCTGCAATGATGCTGGTCGGCTAGGGCTAATCTGGTGGTCACATTCTCGGCAAGAAGAGTATCGCAAAGTTTGCTCTCGCACATGAGCTTCATCCTTTCCATGGCATATCTGTCTGCAGCAACAAGCAGATGCTTAACCATCTCTTCATACTCCTCATCCTTGAGGTCATCCGTTGGGGGCAAAGAATCCGTGTAGATGAAGTGGAGCAGTGCTTTGAAAACAGCAGGCTGCATATCTTCAATCGTTAGACTCCGCTTACAGTCGTTGCTCATCGGTCCGTAGAACTCTGCCTTGAATACGGGCGACCGCATTGCGAGGATGACTTTATGTGCAGCGAAAACCTCCCCGTTGACGTTGAAGGACACATCAGCTACCTCTTGTGTCTAGCAAATTGCGAAGATTGTCCAGCAAGTCTGACCGCGGAACTTGTTCCGCATATTTCATCATCGTCTCCGCCACCAGTGCCTCCTTGAAGTTGATCACAGTAAGACTGCACTCGATGAGAAGGGTGTCGTCCAGGATATACTTTTTGAGCTTCCTCTTCTTCCTGAGTTGGCGATAACCCCAGGACGGAGCATCAGAGTCAAACAAGGTTATCTCGCTAGGGTTTGGCACTGTAAAAGGCGGCGGCGCCTGCTGTGTGGCCTGGTCGACAAGCCTCAGATCGAAGAAGGCCCTGACCTCGGCGTCCTCGGTCTTGAGATCGAGGAAAACCGACACCCAGTCCTTGTATTCCTCATTGTTACCGTCGGGGTAATAGCTGAGTCGCCATTCGTAGCCGCCGACAGCGAAGGTAGCGGACTTGATGCGCTCGCCGACGCCGATGCCACTGTACAGGCTGTACCCGGTGATTCTAAACAAGTGCGTCCCGTGTGCAGTCTCCGCGGCACAGGTCGAAGTCGTCGTTAGTGAGCTCTGGGACGCCGCCATTGCGGGTCGTTATGCGGCGGGCAGAAACTAAACGCGGTGGCGGCGGCGGCGGCCAGGCAATTCGGGAGTCGGGGAGCAGGTCGTGGCGAGGGTTTGACGTGGAAGGAGTTTTGCGTTTTCTATATAGGGATAGAGATCGAGGGATTAGGGACTTGTGTAGCAGAATTGATTCTCTTTGCATCAAGTCCAGGCTGGGCCAGAATTGAGAGGGTGGGCCTCCAGTGGAAGCGGATCCTGGTCAAAGATTGACTCTTGAGATGGAGGAAAACTGGCGTCCCAACGCAAGCACGGAAGGGAAGAAGCGGATGATGGTGTCAATCGCGATAGAGTCAACGCACGTACGTGCCTTCCGATCCGGACCGTACGTACGTACGTACGCGTCTCCTCCTTCCGCACGTACGTGCAAACTCTTTTTTTTTTGCCTTTTCTTTAGATAGCTCACCACTCATGTCAAGTGGTTGCCTTTCTTTCTTTGTGACGCAAACAAACAGCGCTCAGTACGCTTTCCTACTCCAACGTCTTAGTTGAACGGGGGTGTCAGATCTGAAGTTCGATGGCGTGTCCGGGGTGTTGCCCCACCTTGGAGGTCCGCAAAGCTGCATATCAGCGATGGAGCCGCGTCGAGTTCGGGTGTGGAGGTGATCCGTCAATTTCTCCTTTGGTGGCGGCTATGGTTGTGCCAGAGGCAGGTGACGGGTGTTGGTGTCAAGCTCAGAGAATTCTTGAGTCTTGTTTGTAATTTTACTTCTTGGCTGGTGTTCCTGTGTGCAAAGGCTAGCGTTGTGCTATCTTTTCAGTTTTGTCAGGTCTGTATGTACGTGGCTTGTACTATGATCCTTATGATATAAATAAGACACGTATTACCATGTAAAAAAAATAGCGCTCGGTAGATATCGTTTTTTGTGTATGCCATAGGATATATTCTAGCTAGCGTCGCGACTTCCCTACCCTAGCCGCCGCCACGCCAGGCGACTAGGGAGGCGATTTTCTTCCTTCGATCTCAGCCGGCCAGGGCGTTGGCCCCCTCTCCCTCCGGCTGCTCCGGCGTAGGATGGAGGGGGGACCCCGTTCCTCCCTTCTGTAGTTTGGTTTTGGATTTGTAGGTCCTGGTGCGCCGTTGGGGTGGTGGGAGCGGCGCCCGGACGAATAAATCTGCCTCAGCTTCACTACCACACCGGCGGTGCCGTTCATGACGGTGTCTCGGAGTTGATGGCATCGTGTGATTGCCGATCCTTCAGATCGGCTATGTTAGGGTTCATGGATGATGTCGGCGAGGCGGCGACGGCGACTCCATCAGATGTGTCTCTCCTTCTGCTCTGTCCCCGTTGCTGTGGCGTTGTCTCCGACGTCATGGTGGAGCAAGGAGATTTTGTCATCCAGGAGTACGCGCAGACGGTTGTCTGTGCAAGTGACAGCTGGAAGATGGTGCATCCGTGCTGGGTTTGTGGTTGGTGGCTGACAGTTCTGGTTTCCTCCTTCGACGTCATTATCGTGCGGGGATGTCAGATATAGAGTTCAATGGCGTGTCCAGAGACATGTTGCCCCGGACTGATTCTTTCAACGGCAATGGTTTTGCTTCTGGCAAACTACTTTAGAGGTCCGTAAAGCTGTTGATCAGCGATGGGGCCGCGTCGAGCTTGGGTGAAGAGGTGATCTATTTTATTTTCCTTTGATGGCCGCTTCGGTGGTGTCGGGGAAAAGGAACAGGAGTTGGTATTTTGCATATGATTATCCTATCTTTTCAGTCTTGTAATATTGATGCTTACATGTCTTCTAATCGGATCTTTATTTTATAAATGAGACATGTATTTACCATGTAAAAAAACCAGCGCTCGCTTCCTCCTATTTTCTCACGCGTACGTGTATTCTCTTTTTTATTTTTCTTTGCGAGCGGTGGACGCACACAAATACATAAGGGAAGCGTTGTGCCTGAGTCGCCGTGCGCGTAACAACTCAGATTTCATCCCCGCACTGGCTATGGCTAGTGCACGGCTGCTAGCTTCGATGGATGCATCATGCGCGCGTGCCATATATTAATACATTTGTATTTGGACAAATCTAAGACAAAAATTTTAAAACGGAGGGAGTAACTAACAATGCGGTGTTTATTTCTTTTTCCATCCCCACACCACAGCCAAATTAACACATGTCAACAAAAAAAAATGGCAGCCAAGACCCGGACATTTTGCAGCTCACCTCCTAAAGTTTTTATTTTCTCACATACAAGGCCATACCATTTTGCAACTGACACATTTCATAGGAAACCTGGCATCCACCACAACCACTTGGGGAAAAAAATTCCTGGGATGCTATCAAACAAACTCAGTTCTGTAGGATTTGAATGGGCATGCCATTCTATTCATGAGTTTTTTTCTCTGTTCTTGCGTTTTGACAATCCTGCAAAACAAAGAGGCCCTCCTCCTGATGGGTTTTTGGTGGAGAGATTTCTATAAATATATTGGCCTTGAACTTGCAAGCCAACAAGATGCTTAGTTCATTCGAAGGGAGATTTACTTTGTTTTGTGGTTCCATTTCTTGTCATTCTATGCTATCTGGGGGCATTGTTTTTGGCCCTCAACTCTTTATTTTTTCGGAAACACTAACGCCCACACATGTAGGCGTTTGCATCTCGTCCACACGCGTGGATCCGCGTTCCTTTGTGGGTGCACGAATCTTGGCATGTTTGTGGTGCCATGTAGGACTGGGCTGGTGTGTGGGTATTTATCCGGTCGCCAACACGTCCGCTTCACCACTCGGAGGGGCCGGTGTGTGGGCGTTTAGCATTTCACCCACACGCCAGTTTTCACTCATGCATAAGGGCTGGTGTGTGGGCATTTGCCATGTCGCCCACACGCCCGTCTTCTCTCCCACACCCAAGCTGCCAGTTGCCATGTGTTCTACGGTGTACATGGCAACTGCCCTAGTGTGCTTGTAAGCAGATGGCAACCCTCTTTTTTTTACCCGAACATGTCAGTTGTCATGTGTTTTGCAGGGTACACGACAAGTGCCCTAGTGTGCTTGTAAGCAGATGGCAACTCTCTCTTTACCCGAATATGTTGTTTTGTCATGTCTTTTTCTAGCGCTACACGACAACTGCCTAGTGTTAGTAGGTGACAACTCCTAAGGTTTTCAAATCATGACAACTGTTGTAAACCAGACCATAGATGGCAACTGCTTAGTGTTAGTACGTGGCAACCTCTAAAGTTTTCAAATTATGGCAACTATAGTAAACCAGACCATACATGGCAACAGCTGCAGTTGTCCAAAATGGCATCTCACACTTGACTTGAGATGGCAACTTCAGTTGAGCAACCATGGCAACTGTAGTTGTCCGACATGACAACTATAGTTCAGCGACATGGAAACTACAATGAAACGGACATTGAAGAGGGTCTGGACCATTGCAACTGCGGGGACGCGTGCTGACTATCACGCGGGGCGTGCGGGACCGTGAGGTAGGTGGCTGAGAGAGGTCGTGTGGCAGTTATCCATTTTTCCCACACATAGGCGTGTAAGAGGGACTGCAAGGGAAAAAAGAGGCGTCTGGGCGCTAGTTGTTTTGCCCACACGTAGGCGTGTGGGTTGGTCCTCTTAGGGTGTGTTTAGTTCCAGGCACCAAGTGGAATCGTAACGGGTCGGACCCGTTCCAACCCATCGTTCTGGCGTTTAGTCCACAGCTGGGATGGAACCTACTCGTTCCCACCAACCGAACTGAGATCCGGAACCGAGTGATACCTCCGAATCGAAGGAATTACATGGAACCGAGTGACAACACACAAAACATGTGGCCAGACCCCTTAACGGACACACATGTGGCAGTTATCGTCGTCCTATTTTTTTGGCTAAGTTGTTGAAATATCTCACATGATTATCTCTCCTAGCGCATGATGTATTCTTTTAGGGATAGTTGTTGCTTAGAGATAGGATTGTAACCATTTAAATTCATCACTATCTCTCAATCTCTTGCACTCCAATTTATGTATGCGCCACCATGGGATAAGCCCCATTCAATCAATAAATTGTTGGAAATATGAGCAATTTACCGAATAGTTTTATTAACAGAAATACTAGATAAAGCATGACTGGTGTAGCAGTGATGAAACAAGTCATGTGATTTGACAAAGAGAAGGTAAATAACATCTGCATATATAATCTAGAACCGATCATCTCTAGAGCAGATAGTAGATCAAGATGCATAAGAAAGAAGGTAAACACATCTAGAACAGACACTAGATGAAGTTGCTTATACGACATAGAACCTAACATATGTAGGATGTAAACTAGAGCCAAGAACTGTAGTAGGACTTCTAATGTAAAAGAGAAGAACACGACGGTACAGCAGCAGCAGAGGCTTTGGACTTGGGGTCGGCGTACTCGCTGCCATGTCGCCGAGGAGGTCGTGGACGCCGGGAAGAAGTCGTCGTCCGGAAGTAGTCGTCGCGATCGGATCGTCCGTGATGAAGCAGCCAAGAGTCGCGCAGAGCGCCCCCAAAACCTTATCACCCTTCTCCCGACAGACTCAAAAGGTGCGGTTCGGAGGTTTATCGTCCCGACTTGCGGTGCACGCCGCAAGCCGGGATGAGGAAGACAACAGCAGCGCAGTGCTCAGGAACTTGTGTGGCGAGAGGAGGAAGAGATTCTGGTGCGTATCTCTGAGAGGAGCGACCTCTCGGGAGCTGAAGCAACGGAGGGAGGCGAAGTGAACAGGCGGCACGCGAAGGGTGCGCCGTTCATATTAATTGTCCACTACCATACCCGAAGTGCGTGGCAAAAATTAGACATCGGCTCGGCTCATTCCCGCAACCCGCGGCGCGGCGCGGCGCGGCGTGTCGTGTCGTGACGAGGCGAGGCGGGCGGCGGAGGAGGAGCGCGCGTGGATGTCCCTCTTGTTCTCATGCTCGTACAAGTAGAGAAAGAACCTCCCTTATAAGGAGGTCTAACTCCCACTAGACTAGCAATGTGGGACTAAACTTTAGTAGTATCCCTTGCCTTGCACAAATGGGCTAAGTGGGCCTCTAGGATTTATTAGGAAATTCTGAAATAGTTATTGGGCCGCCCAATATAGACTAAATTCCAGCAATCCCCCACCAGATTCCAGAGGCACACAAAAATTTGCCTTTGGTTCCAAAACACTGTTTTATATACCGGTACTGCAGTGGAGACTGTTAAGTTGAACTTCCACCTAGAACTCTATGCTACACTAGTAAGCAACTTGAACAAAGGATGGGCCTTGAACGCAAGTTTTTGCGAATCTAGCTTCACATAAAGCCTTGACCGACACGTGGCTACCGTGGGTCTTCCCAGCGTGGAGCTTATGCGCCATACTCCGTGACCTTTCATGAGTTTACTAGAGAGAACCCTACTCTCATAGATTGCGACGCTTGACAATCAGACTCATATAGGTGTGTTCTTCAAAAGATGTTCGCAGGATAACATCTCCGCTTAAATAAGCCACTTAGAACACATTAAGATATACATCAACCTGCCATGCAGTTTAGGAGAGTATTGCTTCTTCATGGAGTGGTATTGTGAATAGTAAGGATACTCTCCTCTCGGTTGACCAACAGCTTGTCTTCCACATCTAATTCACGGATCTCCGATCACAAAGAATAGGTTACCACTGTGAACAACTCATATTGTGGGTCTCATACCCATCTCCTCGACGCATTATCTATCACATTACGTGATAAACCCTTAGTAAAAGGATCTGCCAGATTTTTAGACGCTTGATATAATCCAATGCAATAACTCCGAGTTTCTCATTTTCCGACAGACTTTAACCTTCTCTGAACGTGTCTTGATGACTTCATGTTATCCTTAGAGCTGTTCACTTTCGTGATCACAGTTTGATTGTCACAATTCATAAGGATACCCGTACAGGTTTCTCAACAACCGCAAGTCATTCAAGAGCCGCGGCCAATCTGCTTCGACCGTAGCTGTATCTAGTGCCGTGAGTTCTGCTTCCATAGTTGACCTCGTTAAGATGGTCTGCTTGCAAGACTTCCAAGAAACAGCGCCACCTCCATGAGTGAATACATATCCGCCGTGGCCTTTATCTCATCAAGATCGAGATCCAGCTTTGAGTCACTATACCTTCAAGCACCTTTGGGTGCCGGTGTAGTGAATTCCATAATTTGCATGGTTTTCAAATAACGCAAAACTCTTTCTAGAGCTTTCAATGCACATCTCCTGGTTTTGAGACAAACTGCTCAGCTTGCTAACAGCAAAAGAGATGTCAGTCTTGTAGCATCGCTAAGTACATAAGCGAGCCAATAATCTGAGAATACTTCAATTGATCTCTAGCAATTCTTCGATTCTTTCGAAGCAGCATGCTAGCATCATATGGTGTTGGAGAGGGCTTGCAGTCACTATAGCCAAAGCGACTCAAGATCTTTTCCACGTAGTGAGATTGAAGCAATGTAATCCCACCATCATCATCTCTCAACAACTTGATGTTCAGAATGACATCAGCCACTCGTAAATCCTTCATCTCAAAACAACGAGATAGGAAATCCTTGACCTCCTTAATAACATTCAGATTTGTTCCAAAAATCAGTATGTCATCAACATACAAGCAAAGCATAACTCCCTCGCCCCCACCATGGCGATAGTACACACATTTGTCACCTTCGTCAAGAATAAAGCTGCGGCTGTTAAAGTTCTTTCGAACTTCTCATGCCACTGTTTGGGTGCTTGCTTGAGTCCATACAAAGACTTCAGCAACTTGCACACTTTCCCTTCCTGACCATCTGTTACAAACCCATCTGGTTGTTCCATATAAATTTCCTCATCCAACTCTCCATTTAGCAAAGCAGTCTTAACATCCATTTGATGAACGAGAAGACCATGTGAGGCAGCTAGTGAAAGTAGAACTCTAATAGTGGTCAACGAGCCACGGTGAGTAAGTATCAAAGAAGTCTTCACCTTCCTTTTGGGTATAGCCCTTAGCCACGAGCCGAGCCTTGTACTTTTCAATAGTACCATCAGGCCTAAGCTTCTTCTTGAATACCCATTTGCATCCTATAGGTTTGCACCCATAAGGACAATTAGTTATCTCCCAAGTTTCATTCGCCAAGATGGAATCCATCTCGCCATTTAACTGCTTCCTTCCAAGAGTCAAGATCTTCGATGCATAGGCCTCTGAAATAGAACTGGGGTATCATCTATGAGATACACAAGAAAATCATCACCAAAGGACTTTGAAGTCCTCATCTCTTGCTCCTAGTAGGAACTTCATTGTTTTCCTCCACAGACTTTCAAAGTGTTCCATCGAAATGGCAGGTTCAAGAATTGTAATCGGTTCCCGATTCGATGAACTAGGCATCTCCGATTAGATGAGGTAGCCATATCCTTCATGGGAAAGATATCTTCAAAGAAAGTCGCATCATTCGACTCCATGATCGCACCAACGTGCATGTCCGTATCTCAGATTTTACAACCAAGAATCTATAGCCAATGCTATGAAAAGCATATCCCAGAAAACACAATCCACGTCTTTGGTCCAAGCTTCCGCTTCTTTGAATTGGAACATTGACTTTCGCCAAACAACCCCATGTTCGCAGATAAGAGAGTTTTAACCTTTTCTTCTCCCATTCCTCGAATGGAGTTATTTCTTTGTTCTTTGTGGGAACTCGATTTAGGACATGACATGCTGTCAATATCGCCTCCCCCCACCATGCCTTGGAGAGACCCGATGTGTCTAACATGGCGTTAACCAAATCAGTTAGAGTACGGTTCTTTCTTTCGGCCACCCCATTTTACTGAGGTGAGTAGGGAAGTGTCCTCTCATGGATTATACCATGTTCCGCACAAAAAGCATCAAATTCATTGGAAAAATACTCTCGACCACGGTCGGACCTGAGCCTCTTGATTTTTCGATCAAGTTGGTTTTCCACTTCAGCTTTGTAGATCTTGAAAAAGTTCAAAGCCTCATCCTTAGATTTCGAAGATACACACAGCAGTATCTAGTGGAGTCGCCAATTAACGCCATGAAATATTTCTTTCCACCTTTTGTCAAAATACCATTCATTTCACATAGATCTGAATGTATAAGTTCTAGTGGTGCAAGATTTCTCGCCTCCATGATCACGTGAGATTTACGAGGTTGCTTAGCTTGCACACACACTTGACACTTAGATCCCTTAACGGTGGTGAAACTAGGATTAAGTTCAATTTCGCTAGTCGCGACATGCAACCAAAGTTAACATGACAAAGTCGTGAATGCCACACATTTGATTCACTATTGTTGCAAATATGATTAACAACTTTATTGCAAACGTCGATAAGGATAAACGAAACAGGCCTCCCGACTCATAGCCTTTACCGACAAAGGTTCCATACTTGGATATTACAAATTTATTCGACTCAAAACAAGCTCGTAGCCATCTCTACACGTAAGAGATCCGCTAACAAGATTTTTATTGACGGAGGGACATAATGCACGTTCTTCAGCCGCACGATCTTCCCCGAAGTAAACTTCAGATCGACCGTGCCAACACCACGAACAGAAGCACTTGAACCGTTGCCCATCAGCACGGTTGAAGTCCCTGCGGTCCAACATCCTCCATGTCAATGTCTCCGATGACAACATTAGCGGTCTTGCCGCCTTTCCCAGGATTACGCTTGTCATAGCGATTGGGGCAACTAGGAGCCCAATGATCAGGATCTCCACACACATGACAAGCACCTTTCTTCTTGCCATTCTTCTTCTTGAAGTTCGTGTGTTGCACAGCCTTGTTCTTCCCATCAAACTTTGCTTTACCATCAAACTTGCCCTTGTTCTTGAACTTGTGGGGCTGGAAGTTCTCGCTTCGCACCACATTGGCACTAGATCCTCCTCAATACCTCGAGCACGTGAGTCCTTTGCTCTCGCTTTTCTTCCACATCAAGAGTGCCAATGAGATCCGGACGGAAAACTCCTGCCTCTTATGCTTCAATAAGGTAGCAAAGTTCCTCCATGAAGGAGGAAGCTTAGTGATGATACCCCGCAACAAACTTGTCCGTAGCGCATAACCCAAGTGCTCAAGTTCTCTAGCAAATGATCAGATCTCGTGAGCCTGCTCAACCACGGAGCGCTCTTCACCATCCCGTAATCATAGAATTGCTCCATGATGTACAGCTCGGTGTCGCATCCGAGACCCCAAACTTGGCCTCGAGTGCATCCCACATATCTTTTCCATTATCAATTGACGATAAGCATCAACTATGTTCTCTCCAAGAACACTCAAGAGAGCAGCCTTAAACAGAGTATCCATTTTCGAAAAGCTTGTGCTTGTTGAGCATCAAGCTCTCCTTCAGTTTGCCAAGCGTGGCGCCATAGCAACTCATGGTTTGAAACCATAAGACTGCTCTCACGCGCCACCTCTTATAGTGGATACCCTCAAACATAGGAGGTCTCATGGAAGCAGCAAAACCATTCGAGGTAAATTGCCTATAATAAGGTTTTTGGATTGTTGGAAATATGAGCAATTTATCAATAGTTTTATTAATGTAAATACTAGATAAAGCATGACTGGTGTAGCAGTGATGAAACAAGTCATGTGATTTGACAAAGAGAAGGTAAATAACATCTGCATATATAATCTAGAACCGATCATCTCTAGAGCAGATAGTAGATCAAGATGCATAAGAAAGAAGGTAAACACATCTAGAATGTACACTAGATGAAGTTGCTTATACGACATAGAACCTAACATATGTAGGATGAAACTAGAGCCAAGAACTGTAGTAGGACTTCTAATGTAAAAGAGAAGAACACGACGGTACAGCAGCAGCAGAGGCACCGGACTTGGTCGGCGCCTCGCCCGCCATGTCGCCGAGGAGGTCGTGGACGCCGGGAAGAAGTCGTCGTCCGGGAAGTAGTCGTCAACGATCGGATCATCCGTGATGAAGCAGCCAGAGTCGCAGAGCGCCCCCAAAAACCTTATCACCCTTCTCCCGACAGACTCAAAAGGTGCGGTTCGGAGGCCTCTCGTCCCGACTTATGATGCACGCCGCAAGCCGGGATGAGGAAAACAACAGCAGCGCGCAGTGCTCAGAACTTGTGTGGCGAGAGGAGGAAGAGATTCTGTGCGTATCTCGAGAGGAGCGACCTCCCTTTATAGGCGCAAGAGAAGGAGGCGAGAGGTTGCGCCGGGAGCTGAAGCAACGGAGGGAGGCGGTGAACAGGCGGCACGCCGAAGGGTGCGCCGCTCATATTAATTGTCCACTACCGCAAAACTTTCCAGCTCCCAAGTGACCTTTCAGATACCCAAGTGCGTGGCAAAAATTAGACATCGGCTCGGCTCATTCTCAAGAACTCCGCTGGCGCTGGCGCTGGTGGCTGGCGGGCGCGATGGCGTGTGGCGGCGAGGCGTGGCGTGGCGAGGCGGGCGCGGAGGAGGAGCGCGTGGATGTCCCTCTTTTCTCATGCTCAGACAAGTAGAGAAAGAACCTCCCTTATAAGGAGGTCCAACTCCCACTAGACTAGCAATGTGGGACTAAACTTTAGTAGTATCCCTTGCCTTGCACAAATGGGCTAAGTGGGCCTCTAGGATTTATTAGGAATTTCTGAAATAGTTATTGGGCCGCCCAATATAGACTAAATTCCAGCATAAATACCCACATGCCCCCCTCAGAGCAAGTACAATAAGATGACGTAGGCGGGCTGTAAGCCTTTAAATATTATATTTTGGATGAGTTGGAGGCGAGAGAGAAGGAGAGAGAAGGGAAGCGGGCTACTGATTAACAGCTCACTGCAGCACGTGCTCATAGGCATGTTGTGAGAGAGGGAGGTGGGACATGTGTAAGAAAAGTAGTACATATTTACATGCAACTATTGTACTTGTCGGCTATAAGTTTGGCTATGATATGGCAAGATCATATAGCCAACAGCTGGCTATACTATTAACCATGCTCTCAGGAGGGTAGAACGCTTCCCATAATTTCTACTTGGTAATCAGAGCTGCCTCTTTCAGTACGTTTAGATATAATTAATCATTTGCACTACACATTTCATAGGAAATCTGGCATCCGCATTATTGGGGAACGTAGTAATTTCAAAATTTTCCTACGCACACTCAAGATCATGGTGATGCATAGCAACGAGAGGGGAGAGTGTCGTCCACGTACCCTCGTAGACCTTAAGCGGAAGCGTTATGACAATGCGGTTGATATAGTCGTACGTCTTCACAATCGACCGATCCAAGTACCGAACGTACGACACCTCCGCGATCTGCACACGTTCATCTCGGTGACGTCCCACGAACTCACGATCCAGTAGAGCTTCGAGGGAGAGTTCAGTCAACACGACGGCGTGATGATGGTGTTGATGAAGCTACCGACACAGGGCTTCGCCTAAGCACCTCTACGATATGATCGAGGTGGATTATGGTGGAGGGGGGCAACACACACGGCTAAAACATCAATGATCAACTTGTGTGTCCACGGGGTGCCCCCCTCCCCCGTATATAAAGGAGTGGGGAGGGGAGGGGCCGGCCCTCTCTATCGCGTGCCCTGGGGAGTCCTACTCCCATCTGGAGTAGGATTCCCCCTTCCAAGTAGTAGGAGTAGGAGAGAAGGAAGGGGAAGAGAGAAGAGAAGGAAGGAGGGGGCGCCGCCCCTCCCCCTAGTCTAATTCGTACTAGGCCTTGGGGGCGCGTGGCCTGCACTAGGCAGCCTCTCTCTCTCCCCCCCTAAAGCCCAATAAGGCCCATATACTCCCCGGCGAATTCCCGTAACTCTCCAGTACTCCGATAACGATAAATACCCAAATCACTCTTTCCGATGTCCGAATATAGTCGTCCAATATATTGATCTTTATGTCTCGACCATTTTGAGACTCCTCGTCATGTCTCTGATCTCATCCGGGACTCTGAACTACCTTCGGTACATCAAAACACATAAAACTCATATTACCTATCGTCACCGAACGTTAAGCGTGTGGACTCTACGGGTTCGAGAACTATGTAGACATGACCGAGACTCGTCTCCGGTCAATAACCAATAGCGGAATCTATATGCTCATATTGGCTCCCACATATTCTACGAAGATCTTTATCGGTCAAACCGCATAACAACATACATTGTTCCCTTTGTCATCGGTATGTTACTTGCCCGAGATTCGATCGTCGGTATCTCAATACCTAGTTCAATCTCGTTACCGGCAAGTCTCTTTACTCGTTTCTTAGTGCATCATCCCGCAACTAACTCATTAGTCACATTGCTTGCAAGGCTTATAGTGATGTGCATTACCGAGAGGGCCCAGAGATACCTCCGACAATCGGAGTGACAAATCCTAATCTCGGTCTATGCCAACTCAACAAGTACCATCGGAGATACCTGTAGAGCACCTTTATAATCACCCAGTTACGTTGTGACGTTTGGTAGCACACAAAGTGTTCCTCTGGTATTCGGGAGTTGCATAATCTCATAGTCATAGGAACATGTATAAGTCATGAAGAAAGCAATAGCAACATACTAAATGATCAAGTGCTAAGCTAACGGAATGGGTCAAGTCAATCACATCATTCTCTAATGATGTGATCCCGTTAATCAAATGACAACTCATGTCTATGGCTAGGAAACTTAACCATCTTTGATTCAACGAGCTAGTCAAGTAGAGGCATATTAGTGACACTTTGTTTGTCTATGTATTCACACATGTACTAAGTTTCCGGTTAATACAATTCTAGCATGAATAATAAACATTTATCATGAAATAAGGAAATAAATAATAACTTTATTATTGCCTCTAGGGCATATTTCCTTCAGCCTCCCACTTGCACATCATTCAAAGGAAACAATGTGGTTGATTATACACAGAGAACTTCTCAAAGGAAAACTAACAAGTTTGTACCCCTAGAGGAAAACATCAAACTGATGAAGCTGCAGGTACCCTTTAATTTTTATAAATCTCAGGTAGATATCTTTTTGGTACTAATAATCACTACTTGTTGCACAAAAATCCTGCTGGGTCACTAATCATGGTCGCGTCTGACTGTAGTATGAAGCTTAGTCCCCACAAAGTTCAGTTTTCTTTGCTAGATACATTTTCCTTTCTCTTTTTTCAGAAGACGCTACTGAAAAATAGTTACTGCAGCATACAAAGCTTTTTTGCAATACTTGTATCAGTAGTTTCTCCAGCAGCAGTAGTTTCTCCAACAGCTCAGGGAGGGCAAAATATTTGATTATTTGTAGTTTCTCAAACAGCAGTAGTTTCTCCCAAAGCTGCTACAGTAAATTATTTTTTTAGTTTTACAGTGGGTTTTGTAGGCAAGTTTTACAAGATGAGAGCAGGCAAGTTTTTTTATGTGAGCACGGAAGGGGTTCAGTAAATTTTTGCACTATGCATTTTTGATTTTGTAGTCATTTCAATTTATAATTATAGGGAGTACTGCATGTTTTTCCATTTTCAAAATTTTGTAGGCAATTTATATCTTCACAGGCAATTTTTATACCAACCCACGTTTTCTATTATGATTTCTTCATACAGTTGGCTATATAGAGCATAACATGTGGGGTTGTGGCAGGCATTATAATATGTCTGATATAGGAAGCACGAAGCAGTCAATATACTGTAACATTATGATTTCTTCTGACTTTAGCAGCATCAGCACTTTTTGAGTGCAAGCTCTTTTACAAACTTTTGTAGCAGTAGTTTCTCTAGGCAGTATTTGAGGAGCAAGCTTTTTATTTATTTTCTATTCTTTTTACAACTTTATCAGTGACCTTTTTTCCTCTCATTTTTTTTTGCAGGCAAGTTTTTTGGTGGTTTAAGATGGAGCACTCTCCAAATCAATACGATAGCGAGGTACAGACCACATTTTTCCTCCCAGTGTCTTAGGTAGAGAATCAATCAATACCCCCCACATGTAGGTAATTTATTCAGTTTTTTCTTAACAGGGGGCAGTAAGAACAAGCGTCATGGCTGGGAACAACACTGGGGTTTTACAAGGTCGTACGTGCCCTAGGAGGAAGCAGGTTCAGGAAGGAAATAGTACCAACAAGCAGTCTCCCTCACACCCTATGTGTCTCATTTTTTTCTCTATCAGTAAGGGATCGTGATCATTTTTTTGTCTCATATTTCTTTAAGGCGTACACACACACAACCAGTAGTACCAACAACAATAAAGTCAGTCTTATCACCCACCCAATCGCGCTAACCATGGCACACTTGGTTGCATTTTGTCCATCCAGAGAAAAAGTCGGCATCCATATATATTAGGTCACCTCACCCGTCTTTTTTCAAGCCGCCTAAAAACGACAGACAACACCCAAAATTCGCACATTCGGGTGTGCTAGCTCGCCCCACCCGGCGTTCAAGTCGCCTAGGGAAACACGGGACGACCCCCCCAAAGTCGCCGGTTTCACCAAACCAACTCGCCCATTTTGGGCGCACTAGCTCGCCAAAACCGGCGCTCAAGTCGCCTAGGGGGGGACACAGGATGACCCCCACAAAGTCGTCGTTTCCACGCAACTAACTCGCCCATCGAGGCGTGCTAGCTCGCCTCACACCGATGATCAAGTCGCCTAGGGAAACACGACACGACCTGCAAAGTCGCCGTTTCCATGCAACCAACACGCCCGTTGGGGCGTGCTAGCTTGCCTCACATGGGCGACTTGCAACCAAGTCGCATAGGGGAACACGACACGAACAACCAAGTTGTCAGTTCCACGCAAACAAATTGCCCAACTCGGCGTGCTACCTTGCCTCAATACCGGCAACCATGTCGCCTAGGGGAACACGGGCACGACCCCCAAAGTCGCCGGTTCCAAGAAACCAACTCGCCCGTCGGGGTGTGCTACCTCGCCTCACACAGGCAACCAAGTCGCCTAGGGGAATACGGGCTCGACCCCCAAAGTCGCCGGTTCCACGAAACCAACTTGCCCGTCGGGGCGTGCTACCTCGCCTCACACCGGCAATCAAGTCGCCTAGGGGAATATGGGCACGACCCCCAAAGTCACCAGTTCCACGAAACCAACTCGCCCATCTGGGTGTGCTAGGTCGCCCACCCTGGCAACCAAGTCGCCTATGGGAACACGGGCACGACACCTAAAGTCGCCGGTTCCACGCAACCAACTCGCCCATTGGGGCGTGCTAGCTCGGCTAAACCGGCGTTCAAGTCGCCTACGCAGAACACGACACGACCCATCAAAGTCGCCGGTTCCACAAAATCAACTTGCCCGTCGGGGCGTGCGACCTCGCCTCACACCGGCAACCAAGTCGCCTAGGGGAACACGGGCACGATCCCCAAAGTCGCCGGTTCCACGAAACCAACTCGCCCATCGGGGCGTGCTAGGTCGCCCCACCCCGGCAACCAAGTCGCCTAGGGGAACACGTGCATGACCCCAAAGTCGCCGATTCCACGAAACCAACTCGCCACATCGGGGCGTGCTAGGTCGCCCCTCCCCGGCAACCAAGTCACCTAGGGGAACACATGCACGACCCCAAAGTCGTCGGTTCCACGAAACCAACTCACCCGTCGGTGCGTCCTACCTCGCCTCACACCGGCAACCAAGTGGCCTAGGGGAACACGTGCACGACCCCCAAAGTCGCCGGTTCCACCAAACCAACTCGCCCATCGGGGCGTGCTAGGTCGCCCCACCCCGGCAACCAAGTCGCCTAGGGGAACACGTGCACGACCCCAAAGTCGTCGATTCCAGGAAACCAACTCGCCCGTCGGGGCGTGCTAGGTCGCCCCACCCCGGCAACCAAGCCTAGAGGAACACGTGCACGGCCCCAAAGTCGTCGATTCCACGAAACCAACTTGCCCGTCGGGGCGTGCTAGGTCGCCCCACCCTAGAAACCAAGTCGCCTAGGGGAACACGTGCACGACCCCAAAGTGGTCGATTCCACGAAACCAACTCGACCGTCGGGGCGTGCTACCTCGCCTCACACCGACAACCAAGTCGCCTAGGGGAATACAGGCACAACCCCCAAAGTAGCCGGTTCCACGAAACCAACTCGCCCATCGGGGCGTGCTAGCTTGCCTAAACCGGGGTTCAAGTCGCCTAGGGGAGCACGGGCACAATCCGCAAAGTCGCCGGTTCCACGAAACTAATTCGCCCGTCGGGGCGTGCTACCTCGCCTCACCGGCAACCAAGTCGCTTAGGGGAATACGGGTACAACCCCCAAAGTAGCCGGTTCCACGAAACCAACTCGCCCATCGGAGCGTGCTAGCTCGCCTAAACCGGGGTTCAAGTCGCCTAGGGGAGCACGGGCACGATCCCCAAAGTCACCGGTTCCACAAAACTAACTCGCCCGTCGGGGCGTGCTACCTCGCCTCACACCGGCAACCAAGTCGCCTAGGGGAATACGGGCACGACCCCCAAAGTTGTCTGTTCCACGAAACCAACTCGCACATTGGGGCGTGCTAGGTCGCCCCACCCCGACAACCAAATCGCCTAGGGGAACACAGGCACGACCATCACAGTCAGCAAGGTCCTCGGGGAGCTCAGTGAGATCAAGGCCGGCCATCTGCACATTTTAGAACACAAAATAGAGGAAGGAATTAATACATAAGCGCCATAATGTGAATGAGACAGTACCATTTTTTCCCTCTCTTTTTGTTGTCATGTAAGAAAACTAAATGAGCAGGGGTGCATCTTTTCACAATCACTGCTAGGTTCACATACCAGCCTTCTTTTCATGTTTTTGTAACCATTTATACTTTTACCTCCTTTTTTAGCTGAATCTCTTTTTTGATTTTTGCAAGGGACTGGACTTTTTTGTTCTTACTTCTACCATACTGTTTTGTAAGAAACTAGACCTTTTGTATGCAACTACAATAGTTCATTGTCCATTTTTATTATCCCCATATTAGTGACAATTTCTCATACAACAGCCAGTCAAGATTCTACACATAATTAGTCTCTCTTCTTTGTTTTTTGCAGAAGCAAGGTGTAAGACAATAGGCAAGAAA
Source organism: Aegilops speltoides (assembly GCA_021437245.1). Classification (NCBI taxonomy): domain Eukaryota; kingdom Viridiplantae; phylum Streptophyta; class Magnoliopsida; order Poales; family Poaceae; genus Aegilops; species Aegilops speltoides. The sequence goes on from CM038147.1 coordinate 560,680,295, forward strand.
CTATTCAAGAGCCAGCAACTCTATCTAGCACCATGGTTGTACAAGAACAGGGAATCAAATTTGGGGCAAGATTCAAATCAGGCTTTGCAACACTGGGGTACATGAGGCAAATCTGCAACACTGGGGTACAGGAGGTACATCTGGGGAGTTCGACTAGTTATAGTAGAAGTAAGAAGAATCTCATGATCAAAATTTCTGGAACAGTCCTGTTATTACCTATTGATGTTCTTCCCCTGGGGGAAATTTGCCCAATTCTGGCAATTTTTTTGCCCATGTTTTCTTCAGATTGTTGCCTAGTCAAGACAAAGAGTTGCAGACGAGCTCGTGTTCTTCACGATCTTTTCAACTTTACTGTGTTCTTTGATGCGGGGAGAGGGAGCTCCCCGCTGCTAGGACATGGCGTGTGGTGGCGGCTGGGGGAAGAAGAGAGTTGTCGTGAGTTATCTGGGGCGATGGGGTAGTGGGGGATCACGTGAGGAGGGCGGGGGAGAGGGGGGAGATGTTTCTTTTTCCCTTTTTTTTCACGGGAGTCATGGGCACGCGAGGGGATGGCAATTTTCTTTTTTGGCGACTTGTTGGGACCGATGCGGGGGGAAACTTTCCTAAAATACCGGCCGCGAGATCCTCCCGCATAGCGCGCGGGCGCTGCGTAGCAGCGTCCATATAAAAGAACTATATCAACAGAGAGAGGAGTCCCCTGTGGCTTACTAACTAAGAAGGAATATGTGGGACGCCCACATGGTTTCAAACCGCTGCCGTGTGGAGCACGCAACTGCCGCACCACTGAGCTAGGAGCCCATCCACCCTTTTTTTGCAAGAAGATAGCGATTTCATAGATAATTCGATGTTACAGAAAAGCCTAGAAAACAGTTGTTATTACAAAGGAGTCATTCTGAGCTCGAACATCGCCGGCATCCCAAACGAGTGGAAGACGCGCCGCCGCCTGTGCTCGTCCATGCGCCTTGGATCGACGAAAACATCCCCATGGCAACCGGGAAGTCCTCACTCACCGCCTCCAGAGAGGTAACGCCCAGGATCATCGGCTCCACCGCGAACCACCATGTCGTCATCTTCGAGATCTTCACATCCCAGATCTGTCGCCCCGCCATTAAAGTAACCAATCAAGCTCCTCATCCACTGTGATCAGAAAGAAACTATGAAAATGACACAACAGAAGAAAATACCCCCCTGACCTAGTCTAAACACATTGGCTGGCTAGTAGTTAGTGTAGGTGTATATATACACATATATACACATGAATCCACCTACATCCTGGAAATCCATTTAATCAGAGGAAGGCGACGAAGAAGAAGAGGAGGAGGAGGAGGAGGAAGTGAGGTTGGTTAGCCAAGAGTCAAACCCTAAATGATAAAACCTTGGCTTTTAGGGTGCCTCGATGTCGATAAAAACCTAAATGATGAAAGCTTAGCCCTTAGCTTGTTCATTCTGTAGATTTCCAAAATTCAGTTTTGTACCCCACACCGAAGCCCCAAGAAAGAAAACTGCAATCTGAAACAGATGATCAATTTTCAGCCCTTGGATTAGTTTAGTATTTTTTCACACACTTAGACACCCTTGCTTGCCATGTGTATGAGAGAGATAGTGAGAGGATACAAGAAGAAGGGGGTTAGGAAGGGACTTGGACCTTAGCAACAACACACTAACAGCAAATTCCTCGAGATTTAGGTTATTTGGTTAACTTAGAGATCTTGTTCCTTGACAATAACCAACTTTTTAACCAAACTTTTTTCCTATTTAGGGCAAACATGGCCCACAACGATGAGGCCGGTGCTTCGGGCAAGCAATTCTTGGAGCTGTCCCAGGAGATGGAGGAAGAACCTCACCGCTATGAGGACGTAGCAGAAGACACCGATCCTGACTACACAACCCCTAGTGGCGTCGGGGATGACACCACTGATGGTGCCGTCGAGGATGCCACTACTAATGACGGAGGCGCACGCACAAATGGCAGCCAACCGAAGAGGCAACAAAAGGACCGGCACTCGAATATGCTCGGCACCGTCAAGGAGGAATTTACTGAAGTGTCCTCTGAGGGGCATCCAACGGCGCCCAAAGAATTAGTCAAGGGGTACGCGGTTCAGCTCAGGTGCATTCTCCGGAGCACCATCTCGATCAACACCGACTAAGGCATAAGGACCGAGGGAATTTGCGCAACCTCCTCTTCACGAAGTTGCACGAACGATACAAGTACCCCAGTGACGTCGTAAACACACGCCTCTCATGGAATAAAGTGAACAGTGCCGCCCTCACGAAGATGAGCACGGCCCTGGCTACTTGGAGAGGCACGGTGAAGATAATGATTGAAAAAGGTCATAGTTATGAGAAGATCAAGGAGAAAAATCCTTCGATCAGCGAAGATGACTACAAGGAGTTCAAGATCAAGTGCGAGAGCAACGCAACCGTGGAATCAAGTCAGTGGGGGAAAGATATGCGGGACTTGAACTTAGGGGTCCACCAACTCGGTCCCGGTGGTTACAGAGTGGCGGAACCTATATGGGACAAGGAGGATGCGGAGCTTGCCGAGCAAGGCCTACCGCTCCGCTTCGAGAAATACCGTGACAAGCAGACCAGGAACTATGTCAGGGCCCGGTATAAGGTAGACCCTGTAACAAAGGAGCTTACCACAGATCCGAATACCAAGGCGCTTAGGCTTGTTCTGGTAAGGAATACACCCCCGCGTAATTAGCTCTATATGGTTGCATTCTCATTAATGAAGCCAAATTTCTAATGGTTCACATTCCTTCCGCAGGACATTGAAAGCAGTAGCGCGGGGTCGTCTCAGAGCTCCCCTTGGGACAGCACTTTAAATAGGATGTTGAACGTAATGAAAAACAAGGATAAGTTCAGTAAGCCATCGTCAGCTGGTCGTGTGGCTGGCAAAGGCTTGTCCACGAAAAGGTCGTCATACTATAACACTGGTGGGCGAAAAGGAGAGAAAGACCAGCTCGGAAAGCTAGTCGCGCGAGGTTCAAGAACTCAAGGCACAAGTGGCTAGGATTCCGGAGATGGTCCAAGAGCAAGTGCAACACCAACTGGGAACGATGCTCACCGCCATTGTGCCTACCTTGATTGAGGGGCTATAGGCGTGGATTGCGGGCGGCCAACAAGGGTCGCCCCCGGTTCCTAGCTTCACGACCAGCAACTCACACAATGCACAGGCGGCGCCATTGGTGTCTCCGGCGGAGGCGGTATTGGTGTCTCCGGCGCCGGCGCCGGCATTGGAGCTTAATGCACCCAGGTGTGCGAAGAATACGCCGGCTAGCACCTAGGCAGCAAGCGGCCCCTCCATCACTTGCATGTCCACCGTTGGCGGTGCCTCGACATTAGCTGAGCTCGACGCCATCACGGTAACTAAGACTCTCGGCCGATGACTTCATCTCCTTGCCTTTGACTGGGCATCCCTGGCGCCCTACATGTTTTCGTAGGGCGTCGGCACCGATGTTCCATGCACTCTCCTACACTTCGTGGGTGGCAAGTTGATCGATGTCGCCTTGGGAGGAATCGTTTAACCGGGCAACCCCGTGTTCCACAGTAATCCGATGCCACCCACCATGTATAGGGTTCAACTGGTTCGGGTGCTGCCGGGCTGCGACGACTTGTTACCTCCGTTTCGACCCGCTGGGGCCGACGAAGATGATGTGATGACCCTCAGCGCCTGCTTAAGCTGGCCCTTGCTTTGGCCGAAGAGCCAGATTTGTTTGGGGGCGGGGAACACCACCCCACAGACAACACCGCCAATCGTGCCGGTGCCAAGCCATGGCAAGACCGCCGCAACGCTACCGGACATGCCGGACATGCATATGGCATAGGATCCAGACACGCATATGGCACAAGATCCGGACGACGACAACGACAACGGTACATTTACCAACGTCGATAAGTACTTTGCCAAACATGTGTACAGTGACGAATTCTTGGGGCCTCCTTCTCAAGAACCCAACCCTGCAAAAGACGACCATGATCTAGCTGGTACCACGGAGAAACCCAATTGCAACAGGCGTCCTCTGGCGTTCAGTTCTCAGGAGACGCCTCCAGCTGCCACCTTCACCGAGCCTCAGATAGCCGAGGTGCGAAATATTATCAGCCCCAACACACTCAAGAAGGCGGTCTCTAAGCAGAACTCGATCCCATTACAGCAGAAGAAGAAGGGACGGAAAAGAAAGAATAACAAGGGCGGTGCGAGCCAGCCGGCACCGAATACGATCCGTGCTCAGGACGGGCCACCTTCACCTAAGGATATCTCGAGGAGGGTGCATGTGGCGGGTAGGCCGATGCTACCGACTAATCTGCTCAATGCTGCAACCGGTGCTATGCGGAGTCTGCATGACAGTGTTCTTTCTTTGGAGAAGCGGCGTCTCTCCGAGAATGATGTGAGATACCCGGTTTTCGTGGCCAAGGTGCCAGAGGGCAAGGGCTTTGTGGATAGTGCCATCGGGGGTACGGTCGTCCTGCGGTTTGATGACATCTTCGCTATGTTTAACCTTCATCCGCTGCAGTACACCTTCGTTCGGCTATTTTCGCTGAGTATGAAGATGAGGATCATTATAGACAAGACCCGGACATCGTGATAGTCGACCCCTTGTACATGCGTGCCAAGATCTTGGGCAGCGCTGGGGACCGGCAAGTCGCGAGTTCACACCTCGAAGGCGTCATTCTGGCAAACCCAGATAAGGATAACTTCCTCATGCCTTACTTTCCCGAGTAAGTCATCCCCTCACCGCCCCGTAACATATGATTTATTAGATTTCGATCGTTCTTTTTTTTCTAATATTCCATGTTTTGTGCAGTGAAACACATTGCACACTCATCCTCTTAAGCCCGAAATATTCCATGGCCACGTATTTCGACTCGGACCGTCAGTCGAAGAAAGACTACACAAATGTCAAGAAAGTTCTTGATAATGTTCTCCCCGGCTACGCCAGATCTGGAGGTACCTTCAGCAGGCCAATTCGTAGGTATGGCAAGCACGTGTTCACCCATAATACGATGTTCCACTGCGTCAAGCAGCCGCCTGGCAGTCAGAAGGATGCCTACTATGCCCTCCATCACATGCGGGCGATCGTACGGGATCATAATCACCTTCTGCTACCAAATAATCTCAAAGATTGGGCCACACGCTTGTCGGCAATCCAGGACACGGACATCAGACAAGAATTCTATCGCATCCAGTCGGAGTTTGCGGAAATCATCCATCAAGATGTCCTTCGTACCTCGGGGCAATTCTACCTCAGATATTAGCCGTCCAACAGTGAGATAGAAACAACGCTACAAATGCAGGCTGACAAAGCCCGCGATTTCATGACCATCACGAAAGACGGCGGCTTCATCCACGCTCCGGTCCCTGAGTCAAGTCGAATGTAGTGAATGTTATGTAGTTCTGAAATGTCGATTGGCTCATGTTGTAATTAAACTTTAATGAACTTGTATGTCTCTTTGGTTTGGATAGTTGTTCAACTTATATGTAATCCATGCTATTTATTAGTAGGACCATGAATCGTGCTATTAATGTGTTGTTTTTCTCTTCCGATCCTTTTGTTGCATACTTATATATTGCTTATGTATTGTCTGTGAATTGCTACTAACGTCTTGTTTGGCTAGTGCATAGAGATGCCGTCATATGTCGTGCACAAGGGTAAGGTTCCCGGAGTCTACGACGACTGGGAGGAGTGTCGGAGACAGGTTCACCGTTTCAGCGGTAACAGCTACAAAGGGTACATCACTAGGGCGGAGGCGGAAGCTAGATATGTGCGCTATCTAGCGGGAGAGATGAGGGAGCATTGGAGGAACCGGATTAAGACTAGTTTCATCGCGATGATGCTCATCGTGATGACTGCAGCTCTCTTCTATGTGATGGTAGTTCAGATGATTGATATCGACTTGTAATGTGAAGACAAACTCGCTACTCGCGGTCTCGAGACTTGTAATGTTCTAACTTTGTTCGGTATTTTGAATTCGGAGACTAATATGATGAATTGTATTCGGAGACTAATCTTCTATTGTATTCGATAAATCTGCTGTTTATATGTTGTGGTGTCCATATTCTGTGCAGTAATATATTTTGTAACCTGTGCAAATATCAGAAAAGAAAAAAAAATCCTAATATTCATACTAGTGGCGCACCACTCTGCACTTTAGTGGTGCACTGCAATAAGCACACTAGTGGCGCATTATCTAGAAGTGCGCCATTAGTAACCCATAGCACAAGGTAAATATGGCCTGCTGGGAGGCATAGTAATGGTGCACCGTGTGACATACTAATGGCGCACTCTCTGGTGCGCCACTATTGTCTAGTATACTAATGGCGCACCAGGGGTGCACCATTAGTATTAATTACTAGTGGTGTGATGCTAGTGGCGCACCTGTAGTGCGCCATTAATGGCCAAAACAGGTGTGCCACTAATTAGCCTTTTCCTAGTAGTGCATCTCCCTTTCACCACCAAGTTCCTGAGCACTGCGCTGCTGCTACGTTCTTCCCTATCCCAGCTTGCGGCGTGCACCGCAGGTCAGGACAGTAGGCCTCCAAAACCGCATCTTTTGAGTCCTGTACGGGAGAAGGGTGATAAGGTTTTTGGGGAGCGCTCTGTGCGACTACTCACTCCTTCGTCACAGACTCTGACGACTACTTCCACGACGACGACTTCTTCCCCGACGTCAACAACCTCCTCGACGACATGGCTGTCGAGGACACCGACCCCAAGTCCAGTGCTACCGCTACTGCTGCTGTCCCGTACGGTTCTTACTCTTTTTGTTAGAGGTTCTGCCACAGTTCCTTGTTCTAGTGTTTGCCCTACATATGTTAGGCTCTACTTTATATATGATGCTTGCTCTAGATATGTTTGCCTATAGTTCATATGTGAAGATGCTATTTACCTTCTCTTGTGAGATTGCATGGCTTACTTTATCTCTGCTATATTAATCATGCTTTATCTAGTATTTCCGTTAGTAAAGTTATTCGGTAAATTGCTCATATCTCCAACAGCAAGTGCTATTTGGCAGTCGGAAGATGGATCATACATGGGCGCCTTGGCGCTGGTCGTCACGGGAATTCAGAGGCCTCCAATTGTTGAAGCCATAGCTTGCATGGAAGCCTTAGACCTCACCCTTGATCTGAATATAAAAAAGGACAACGCTAACGCCCACACGTGTGATGGGAGTCAAACCCGCCCACACGCCCTATAACACACAGACTATGCCATGTCACCGCATGCATGCATGTGAAAATCTTTTTGGATTTTCAATTTTTAAAATGTTTTATCTCTTAAATGAAAATTCCAATTGAAGATCCATTTTCACCATTAAATCCCTCGCGACGAGATCTTCGAAACTAGATCCCATATCGATATATTTCAGCGAAATTTTTTTTGAGTTAAAAGTTGCCATGTCTATTGCACATGAATTGCCATGATATTTACACTGAAGTTGCCATTATATGTTTCAACTATTTTTTTACATTTAAAAATAAATTTTAACATATTGTAAAACGGAGAATTAAGAAATTAGACTTGCTATGCACCATAAACTAAAATTGCCATGACACATGCACTTAAAATTGCCATGGTTCATACAAAAAAATATTTTCATGGTCAAAGTACTGGAATTGCCATCATCAAAAAACTAAAATTTCCATGATCTACAAACTAAAATTGCCACATGGCAACTTTAGTTTAAGCACTATGGCAACTACATTGTAAACATCACGGCAACTTCTGGGCAAAAAATTTTTTCGTCGAAACATATCAACATGGGGTCTAGTTTTGAAGATCTCGTCGAGACGGATTTAATGGTGAAAACCGATTTTTGATTCACTTTTTTAATTAGGAGATAAAACATTTTTAAGCCGAAAACCAAAAAGATTTCTGTTGATGTCATCTATTCATACATGGCAAAATGATTGGTGATGGAGGCGTGTGGGCGATGTGCAAACACCCACACGTGTGGGCGTTAATTTTTCCGTAAAAAAACTAGATCAACAGAGAGAGGAGTCCCCTGTGGCTTACTAACTAAGAAGGAATATGTGGGACGCCCACATGGTTTCAAACCGGTGCCGTGTGGAGCACGCAACTGCCGCACCACTGAGCTAGGAGCCCATCCACCCTTTTTTTGCAAGAAGATAGCAATTTCATAGATAATTCGATCTTACAGAAAAGCCCAGAAAACAGTCGTTATTACAAAGGAGTCCTTCTGAGCTCGAGCATCGCTGGCATCCCGAACGAGAGGAAGACGCGCCGCCGCCTGTGCTCGTCCATGCGCCTTGGATCGACGAAAACATCCCCATGGCAACCGGGAAGTCCTCACTCACCGCCTCCAGAGAGGTAACGCCCAGGATCATCGGCTCCGCCACAAACCACCATGTCGTCATCTTCGAGATCTTCACATCCCAGATCCGTCGCCCCGCCGGATCTGGCTGGGGCAGGAAGCACAACACAAATCCGTCGATTCGCGAGTGCTGGAGAAGCAGGCGCACCACCACGGAGCTCCACCGAGCGCCGGAGTCGAAGGGGACGCGCACCTGCAACAAAAACCACACCGGCGACTCCACCACCTCCTCATCCCGTCGGCCGGTAACCCTACAGACCCTACACTAATTACAGCCATGAGACGAGGACTGTCGGTGTCAAAACCGGCGGATCTCGGGTAGGGGGTCCCGAACTGTGCGTCTAGGCGGATGGTAACAGGAGACGAGGGACACGATGTTTTTACCCAGGTTCGGGCCCTCTCGACGGAGTTAAAACCCTACGTCCTGCTTGATTAATATTGATGATATGGGTAGTACAAGAGTGGATCTACCACGAGATCAAGGAGGCTAAAGCCTAGAAGCTAGCCTATGGTATGATTGTTGTAATGTATGTTGTCCTACGGACTAAAGCCCTCCGGTTTATATAGACACCGGAGGAGGCTAGGGTTACACGTAGTCGGCCACAATGGTAGGAGATCTACATATCCGTGTTGCCAAGCTTGCCCTCCACGCCAAGGAAAGTCCCATCCGGACACGGACGGAGTCTTCAATCTTGTATCTTCGTAGTCTTGGAGTCCCGCGGATAATGATAGTCCGCTGTCCGGACACCCCTAGTCCAGACTCCTCAAGAGCCCCGAACCAGGCTTCAATGACGATAAGTCCCGCTCGCGTTTATAGTCTTCGGCGTTGCAAGGCGGGTTCTCCCTTCAAATTCCATGTACCTGCCGAACTGTGTCCGGCTTCATCTTGAATACTGTGTTCCTCGGCTTCTACGCCAAATAATGGCCCTCTTCGACGCGTTGCACGAATGCGAAATGCCAGGGTGTCTTTTGCATTTCACCCCCTAATTGTGCGAGTCGTCCGCCTATAAAAGAGGCAAGAATCCAGATCCAAACCACACCGTCTTCCTCCCGCGAATACTCCATCGAAGCGCCTTTGACCTAGAAATCCATTCCATCATGGATCGTCGACGCGGCTCTTCTTCACGCGCTCCCAGCCCACCGCCGGGGAATTGGAGGAGGTGCTCTATTTCGCACAATGAGCTAGTGAAGCTCCAAACGGGGGGATTTCTCCTGCCGGCCTTCATGGTCCCAGTCCGGGCCGGACTGGTTACTTATCAAGGTGGGAGGCAGGCGGAGGACACTCCAAGCCCCAATAAGGGGGAGCGAGTATGCTTTGTCCCCTATCTGATAAGGGGACTCGGATTTCAATACATCCGCTCCTCCGCGGGCCTCACGAAGTTCTACGGACTCCAGCTCCACCACCTCACGCCCGCCTCTGTGCTGCATATCGCGGGCTACGTAGCCCTTTGTGAGCTATTCCTGGGCATCGAGCCCCATTTTGCATTGCGGAAGAGGCTGTTTTTCCTCGTACCCCGTTCTCACGACGGGTCCATATATCAAGTGGGCGGTGCCGAAATATGGCGCATCGCCGGGACCGGATACCTATCCGGTACTCCCAAGAAGGCGTCCGAAGACTGGCCCTCGGAGTGGTTTTATATAGGAGACGCCCGCTGCTGCACTCCAGTCCGGATCAACCTCCGGAGTTTAGTGCTGCTCCCTTGAAGAAACGCCTCACTGGGCGCTCATGAGCCCCGATTGGAGGAAGACAAGAGCGCCCATTACTTGATGGGCCGGATAAGATTAATGGCTCATTCCGCTTGATCATGATCGAGTCATGGCGACATGCATCAAGCGAGGGTACAGCCACGCAATACTGAGGCCACCCCATGTGGGATTTCAACGGGAAGATGATGCCACCCGCACGGCCGCAAAGGGTCGGATTCGACCGAGGATCCGTAAAGATCCCGTCCGCCTGTATAAGGGGAGAAGGAGGACTTCTTCAACGAACCCTTTGAATGGGTTTTCCATGATCAACCCTAGAGGATGGGTAAGTGAACACCTTGAAGGGCTCAACCCATGCTTTCAAGTTTAAGCTTACATTATGTCTTCGGCGCAGGATCTACGCCGGATTGTGGAGGACATGGTGAGTCCTGCTCGCAACCCGAGGATCCGAGGATCTCGGATCCGCCTCCAAGAGGACCCGACATCGTGGTGGAGCTGATCGACGGGTGTATCACCAGCTCAGCATAGACAATGCTTTGGTCGCCATTACGGCAGACTACCCCGGACTAAGTCCGGCTTCCTGTGACCGCGATCAAGTCCGGACACCATTATCTCCTCCCCGCCCATTTCGACCTTCACGAACGATGGTATTTTGCAGAAGCGCCTTTACGGTAGAAGCCGAGCCAGCGGCGGCCGACCAACAGAGGCCATCCGAACCAGCAAGCGGAAAAGGAGCGCAGGCGGGCGGAAACGTCGCCGCAAAGGTATAGCTCAGATTTGAATTTTCGAGCAACGCCCGAGGAAACGCTCGAGTGCTCATGATCTTTGTAGGAGAAAAGCGCCGCCGAACTGCAGCAGCGCAGGTTGCCGATCCAACCTACACCGCCAGCTCCAGCCGCCCGCCCGGAGGGGAGGCAAGCACAAGACGCGAGCCGGATCCTTCTCCAACGGAGGATACCGGCTGCATCATCCGCCACCAAGTCTCGAGGTGGAGAGCGCCATGAACCATAGGCGCCACGACAAGATTTCGTGAAGCGCATTTTTCCCCGAGGCATTGGATGCCTTTAACGCAGGGACGCAGATCTCCGTGCCGCCAAAATGGTTTTACCAGAGCCACGGAGCAAAGATGTGAAAGACACACGGGTAAGGGAATTTCAATGGTTGTATATACCAAGAGCCCCGAGACTTAAAGTAGTTATGCTAACTGATTTAAGGATCATTTGAAAATGCAGCACTTACCGAGAAGAACGCCCAACTGTCTCGGGAGCCGCAAGATTGCAAGGGCCAACTTGAGGTCAAGATTTGTCGCCGCAGGAGGAGACGGAAGGGCCCCTCCGGTAACACATTTTTATTAATAAATATAAGTGCTGTGCGGCGTGCATGAAGTCTAATAATGACATTGCAGGTACCGCCGGACAAGATCCGGACAGGCAAACATTGCTGCGCCAGCTAAAGGCCGGCGAGAGTGTGCTGAATAGGGTTCAGCAGGAAAGGAACAAGCTCCAGGATGCCAACGCCAAGCTCGGAGAAGAGCTGAAGGGCGCTCGGGCCGAGCTGTCCGGCTCCGTTAAGGAGAATCAGCGGCTTCGTCGCGGCATTTATAGTAAGTGCTTGAGCGAACTCTTTTGAAAAGAAGAATTCGGCGAGGAAGTATTTTGACATGATATGTCTTGTAGGTATACTCACGGGTCATCCTGTAGAGGAGATGCCCATATCAACGGGTGATCAATTTCCCGAACTGTTGCAGCTACTCGAACGAGTTCGGCAGGCAATGAGAGGCGTCGTTCAGGCTTTATGCCCAGCCCTCACCTTACCCAAGGGCCTCGGGAGCTTATGGAGAAGCTGCAGGAGTGCGGCAGCGCCTGCTTGTGGAAGATTTCGCTTGCCGTCAAGGTGCTGTGGAGGCTTGGGCCATGGTGAATATGCGGTACAAGAAGGCGGATCCCAACCACATGGCCGAAGTTGGACCGGTGGGGCCCGACGGGAAGGAGATCCCTGTGAGTTTAGTATACAGCCAAGTAGAGTTGGCTGCCAAATTTTCCCAACGGATCAGTAAACTAGACAGCCATTTAGATGGGATTGAGGAGGAATACAATCAAGAATTTGACAATGTATGTTATCCTTTAAAGTGACATGTGAAATGCCTTCTAGCCGGATTGTAGATCGCTTGTCTTGCCGACCTTTTCGCTTCAACCTCGGGACCGTAGAGTCCGGAGTGTATCCGAATACCTCTTTGGTTAAGAAACAACCGTGGTATGCATGGAGACCAAAGCGTAGGGGTCATTAGTGCTTTATCGCATAAGTGCCCAACTAGTTATGTTATATTACATGGTTAGTAAGAAACATCTTCCGGGAGAATAGTTCCATTAAGGGTTCCTTTCTCGAGGCATGCCCTAAAGTGCATGTCCGGACTGCAAAGAAAGCAAGAAACATCCGGGGCAAATAGTTAAATAGGTAAAAATCATCTTTTAAGTCACCGATCAATATTCCCTTAAGAACGCTTAGCTTTGGCTTCACCCACCTGAGGTACACATCCGCTGACCCGGCAAGAATAATCGCAGAGGTGCTCCTTTACCTCCTAGCCGAACAATCGGGAACGTAGGGGTAAGCACAGGAGCCAGGCAACCCAGCTTGGCCAAAACTTAAGTCATATCAATGCATATAATGGCGAGTAAAAGGTACGTGTGGAAGCTTGACACATGTGCTGGGTATAGAACCCGTATAATTGAGCTTCTGCAAAAGAAGCCCCCAGGAATAATGAGTGCGGATGGCTCATCATACGTATGCAAAAAATGCGAAAATAGGCCCGTAAGGGCTTTGAAATAAAAAGGATAAAAAGAGAAACAAAAGACAACCGAAGTATTAAATTTTGGATGGGGGAAGGGGACGAACTCTTAGTCCGACGCTAGGCAGAGAATCGTCGGAGGCGGGCTGCGTTCCATGGGTTCGGCTCGAGTCGGTTGTCCGACGCATTTCGTAGACGGTATGCTCCGCCAGTCAGGACTTGATCAATAATGAAGGGCCCCTCCCATTTGGGCTTGAGCTTGACCTTTTTCTTGTCCGGCAGGCGTAGAACTAGTTCGCCAACGTTGTAAGTCTTGGCCCGTACTTCTCTGCTTTGATATCTTCGAGCCTGCTGCTGATAAAATGCAGAACGAGCCTTCGCGACGTCGCGGTCTTCCTCCAATGTGTCCAAGCTGTCCTACCGATCAAGCTCGGCCTCTCTTTCCTCGTACATGCGCACTCGAGGTGAGTCATGGATAATGTCACAGGGCAAGACTGCCTCTGCGCCGTATACCATAAAAAATGGTGTGAATCCGCTAGTACGGTTAGGCGTTGTCCGCAGCCCCCAGAGTACGGAGTCGAGCTCCTCGACCCATTGTCTGTCGGATTTAGTAAGTGACCTCATTAGTCTGGGTTTGATGCCGCTCATTATTAGACCATTTGCTCTTTCCACTTGACCGTTGGTATGAGGGTGATAGACTGAAGCGTAGTCGAGCTTGATGCCCATATTTTTGCACCATGACTTAACCTCATCGGCTGTGAAATTCGTGCCGTTGTCGGTGATGATGCTGTGGGGGACTTCGTAACGGTGTACCACCCCTGATATAAAGTCTATCACTGGTCCGGACTCTGCCGTTTTGACCGGTTTGGCCTCTATCCATTTGGTGAATTTGTCCACCATGACCAATAGGTACCTTTGCTTGTGGGTTCCCCCTTTAAGGGGTCCAACCATGTCAAGCCCCTGCATCATGAACGGCCGTGTAATGGGTATGGTTTTGAGGGGTGGGTGGCATATGGCTCGATTAGCAAAGAGTTGACAACCAACGATCGCTGGACCAAGTCTGCGGTTCCGCCCGAGCCGTCGGCCAATAAAATCCTGTGACGGAATGCCTTTCCTACAAGGGCCGGGCTGCTGCGTGGTGTCCGCCTAGCCCGCATGAATTTCAGCCAGAGGTTTCGCCCTCTTCTCGGAGATACACCTTTGAAGGACTCCGTGGTACTTTTCTTATAAAGTTCTCCTCATGGACCTTGTAGGCCTTCGATCACGGACTATGCAGCGGGCCTCATTTTGGTCTTCGGAAGTTCCTGCCTAAGTAAGTAGGCTAGAAAGGTTCTGCCCACGCGGCGACATCGCCATTATGACGTAATGAGGGTGTTATGTCATCCGCCAATCACCGTTGGTGCGGTTTTCTCCGGTTTGTCACTACCGGGCTCCTCTTTCCATAGTACGGATGGCTTGAAGAGCCGTTCCAGGAAGATATTAGGAGGGACGGCATCACGCTTCGCACCGATGCGTGCCAATACGTCGGCCGCCTGGTTATTATCTCGAGCTATGTGATGGAATTCCAGTCCTTCAAACCGAGCTGACATTTTAGGACAGCGTTGCGATATGCTGCCATTTTCGGATCCTTGGTGTCAAAGTCTCCATTTATTTGGGATATTGCAAGGTTTGAATCCCCGCGCACCTCTAGGCGTTGGATGCCCATGGAGACTGCCATCCGGAGACCATGTAACAGGGCCTCAGATTCGGCTGCATTGTTGGAGTCCGTGTACATTATTTGAAGTACATCTTGGATCAGATCTCCGGTTGGGGATGTCAAGACGATGCCAGCCCCCATCCGCCAACATTTTGGAGCCGTCGAAATGCATAGTCCAGTTGGAGTATGCGCCGTACTCATTTTAGGGAGTTAAACTCATTCATTCGGCGATTTAAGTCAGCCGAACTTGTGACTTTATGGCTCGCCGAGGTTTGTAAGTTATGTCGAATGGTAAGAGCTCGATGGCCCATTTTGCAATCCTGCCCGCGCGTCGCGGTTATTTATAATGTCATTGAGTGGTACTTCAGAGGCCATTGTTATCGAACACTCTTGAAAGTAGTGCCGAGCTCGGGACGCCATGAACACCACATATGCTATCTTTTGATAGTGCGGGTAACGGGATTTGCAGGGGGTTAACACAGTGGATACATAATACACTGGTTTTTGAAGAGGGAATTTATGCCCTTCTGTTACTCGTTCGACGACGAGGACCGCGCTTACGACTTGATGCGTTGCTGCGATGTATAACAACATTGGTTCGCCCAGAGTGGGCGCAGCCAGGACCGGATTTGTTGCCAATATGGCCTTTATTTCTTCGAGTCCGGCGGTGGCGGCATCCGCCCACTCGGTGTTGTTGATACCGAGGAGGCGATAGAGGGCAGCGCCTTTTCTCCTAAACGGGAGATAAAGCGGCTTAAGGCTGCCACGCATCCTATTAATTTTTGTATTTGTTTGAGGTCTTTTGGAATATCCAACTGTGACAGAGCTCGGATTTTAGCTGGATTTGCTTCAATTCCTCTACCGGATACAATGAAGCCCAGCAGCTTTTTGGCTGGTACGCCGAAAACGCATTTTTCCGGATTCAGCTTGATGTCATATGCTCTGAGGTTGTTGAATGTGAGCCTCAAGTCGTCTACTAGAGTTTCGACGTGTTTTGTTTTGACGACTACGTCATCTACGTATGCCTCGACTGTTTTGCCGATCTGGGTGGCCAGACATGTTTGAATCATGCACTGATATGTTGCGCCGGCGTTTTTGAGTCCGAAGGGCATCGTGTTGAAGCAGAATGGTCCATATGGAGTGATAAATGCCATTGCGGCTTAGTCTGCTTCCGCCATCTTGATTTGATGATAGCCGTAGTATGCGCCCGTGAAGCACTGAATCGTGTTCGCTGTAGCATCGATAATTTGATCGATGCGGGGAGGAAGGATCCTTTGGGCAAGCCTTATTGAGGTCTTTAAAATCGACACAAAGGCGCCAGGATTTATCCTTCTTTGGTACCATCACCAGATTTGCTTGCCAGTCCGGATGTTTGATATCTCTAATGAATCCGGCTTCCAATAGTTTGGCTAGCTCTTCTCCCATTGCCTGTCTTTTGGGTTCGGAAAATCGTCGAAGAGCCTGTTTGACTGGCTTGCATCCTTTTAGGATGTTTAGGCTGTGTTCTGCCAACCTGCGTGGGATTCCGGGCATGTCCGAAGGATGCCAGGCGAAGATATCCCAATTTTCCCGAAGGAATGCGCGCAGTGCAGCGTCTACTTCGGGGTTCAATCGTGCCCCAATGGAGGTCGTCTTTGTTGGGTCCGTTGGATGGACCTGGAATTTTATTATCTCATCTGCTGGTTTGAAGGAGGTGGACTTGGATCTTTTATCGAGTATCACATCGTCCCTGTTCACCGTAAGAGTGCAGGCGGTGAGTTCTTCTGCCGCTAAGGCTTCGGATAGTGCCTCGAGGGCTAGTGCGGCTGTCTTGTTTTCGGCGCGGAGTGCTATGTCCGGATCACTAGCAAGAGTGATTATTCCGCTGGGCCCAGGCATTTTGAGCTTCATGTACCCGTAATGAGGTACTGCTTGAAAAATTGTGAATGCCTCTCGTCCTAATATGGCGTGATACCCACTGCTGAACGGGGCCACCTGGAACGTGACTTCTTCGGATCTGTAATTGTCCGGAGAGCCGAACACCACATCGAGTGTGATTTTTCCGGTGCAGCGCGCTTCCCGGCTAGGGATTATTCCTCTAAAGGTTGTGCTGCTTCGCTCAATACGGCTCCAATCGATTTCTATTTTTCACAGAGTTTCCTCATAAATGAGGTTTAGTCCGCTGCCGCCATCCATGAGGACTTTTGTCAGTCGAAAGTCGTCCACTATGGGACTAAGTACTAGTGCGGCTGGAGCTCTGGTTGTTCGGAATTTGGGCTCGTCGCTGGCATTGAAGGTAATAGCTGTGTCGCTCCATGGATTTGCTGTTGCTACTTGGTAGACTTCGGCGAGTTCGCGGATTGTTCGTTTTCGCATATTGTTTGATGCGAAAGTCTCGAAGACTGTTGATACCGTGCTGGTATTGTTGGAGTGGTTTCCCGAAGCTAGAAGCTCTTCGCCACTTTTGGCCACCTGCCGTAATATCCAACATGCTCGAAGGCTATGTGTTGGGACGGCTCCCTCTGTACTATGAAGCTTACAGGGTCCATTGAGCCATCCCCTCCAGTACGGTTCCGTTTCCCTTATTGGGTTTTTGTTTTTTCGTTTTTGCATCTGGGGCCCGAGTGTACGGCGCCATTTTGCTGCGGACTGGGTTTGGGGCCGGATTATCCCAAAATTAATTTTCGGTTTTTTGGAAGCTCTCCGTCGCACAGTACTTCCGTACTATGGATGCCAGATCGGTGAAGCGCGTAATTTTGCGGCGATCAATGGCGTTGAGTATTCCCTTGTCTGTGCAGTTATTGCAGAATATTGATATTGCGTTTTCCTCTCGGCAGTCCTTTATCCTGTCCATAACTAGGAGGAATCTGGCCCAGTAGTGATGTACTATTTCAACGGGCTCTTGCCGTATTAGAGATAGGTCGCATATGTCTGGGCGGGTGGGTGGACTAAAATCCGGATCCCTGCCCATCTTGGGGCTCTAAGGCCAAGGGGTTTCCGAATTCGGAAGTTTGGTTTGCTGGGCACAATCCAGCGAGTCCGGGGCGATGCATGATTTTAAGTTCAATGCTCGATCGAAGTCCGTCACTCCGCGGGAATCCGGCATGGAGGGTTCAGGAATCCGGACATGAATTGTTTTCAACACAGGCAAAGAGTTGCCGTATTGCTCCTCTACCACTTCGACGTGGTGGGTGGCCTGGGGAGAGTTAATCTCTCTCAGATCGGTTTTAAGCCCAATCCGATTGTAGTCCGTAGCGACTCCCAGGGCGGCGATGCGATCCAAGAGCTCGTTAACAGAGGAGAGCTCTATTGGGTCCAACTGTTTGGCAGCTTTAGGGCTGACGCGAAGATTGCTTCCGACGACTTGAGAAGTCATTGCCGAAGCGGCGGCCGGACAGGCGGTCATGAGAAAACCACCGAGCCGGATAGTTTGGCCGGCGGCCAAGGCCCCTCCGGCGAAAACACCGTCTTTGAAGACGGGTGGAGGCATCCGCTCTATCGGTGACGACACAGAGGAACTCTCAATGAAAGCACCAATGTCGGTGTCAAAACCGGCGGATCTCGGGTAGGGGGTCCCGAACTGTGCGTCTAGGCGGATGGTAACAGAAGACGAGGGACACGATGTTTTTACCCAGGTTCGAGCCCTCTCGATGGAGGTAAAACCCTACGTCCTGCTTGATTAATATTGATGATATGGGTAGTATAAGAGTGGATCTACCACGAGATCAAGGAGGCTAAACCCTAGAAGCTAGCCTATGGTATGATTGTTGTAATGTATGTTGTCCTACGGACTAAAGCCCTCCGGTTTATATAGACACCGAAGGAGGCTAGGGTTACACAGAGTCGGTTACAATGGTAGGAGATCTACATATACGTATTGCCAAGCTTGCCCTCCACGCCAAGGAAAGTCCCATCCGGACACGGGACGGAGTCTTCAATCTTGTATCTTCGTAGTCTTGGAGTCCGGCGGATAATGATAGTCCGGTTGTCCGGACACCCCCTAGTCCAGGACTCCCTCAAGGACCCCCCGCCCTCCAGCCGCCGAGGCGGCAGACGGAGGACGAGGTATCCGGCGCAACGGCGGCATAGTGGTGGATCGGCCGAGAGATGTAAAAAGTCGCCCCTCTTCTTCGTACGGGAGAGGGAGAGAGACGTACAGGCTCGTCTTGGGCTAGTCGTGGCTTCGGATGGCCAGAAGCTCATCAAAGATATCGAAGAAGGCAGCAAGTGAGAATATAGCATCACTTTAGCCGAGATAGTTTATCGTCAAAGTGTTTTTCACAAGAATTTGATTTTATTCATCAAAAGACAGCCAAAATCTTACAACCAGTGATGAAATAAAATCAGGGGCTGTATTGTCCCAAAGATAGGGAGTTCTAGGACTGTAACTAGATTTAGCGAGACAATCAACAACTTCATTTGCCTCCCTCTTGCACAAACCGAAGTTGATCATCCCAAACTCCTTTGGTAGCTGGTAGCATTCCATAATGGTGGCAACATTAGACCCATAATAATTCTCAGCATTGTTAACTGCCTCAATAATAAGCGAGCTGTCTGATTCCGCCATTACTCTGTTGCAGCCCATATGTTCAGCCAAGATAAATCCATTGCGAAGGTGAGGGCATCAGCCGCTTCAGCGTCAGGCACAAAGTTGACATGTGTTGAAAAATAGAAAAACCCCAACCGCAAAAAAATAGAAAACCCTGAAGAAAACCGAAGAAAGAAATAAAAAAATCCAAAAAAAAAAATAAACAGAAAAACAATAAAGGAAGAGAAAAGGGGAAAAAAAGAAACTAAAGAAAACGAAGGAAAACTTGTCCTTTTTTTAAAAGAAAGGAAAACTTGTCTAAACAGTCAAATCAAAAAAAGAAAAACACAGAGAAAAGAATCCCGCAGAGAATGGACCAGCCCACTGGCCTCGTGTCTGAGTCGGCCCGCTGCGTGGAGAAAACACAGAGAAAAGAAACCCTGCCAATAGTTGCGTCACGCGCCGCACCGCCTCCGATTCCCCACCCGCCGTCGTGTTGCCTTCGTCCCGACCGCATCCCCATACCAGAATCGCCTCATCGTTCTCCTTCGCCGCTGCGCTGCTCCAGTGGGGCAATGCTCGCATCCCCAAGCCCACGGACGATGACGGCGTCGGCCTGCACCCCGGAAACTGCCCACGGGGCGCACTTGTTCAAGATCAACCGGTACAGCCTGTACAGGGACTTGGGCGTCGGCAGGTTGATCGAGTCCTCGACCTTCGCCGTCGGCGGCTACCACTGGTGCGTCCACTTCTACCCCGACGGTCACACGGGGGTATCCAAAGACCATGTTTCAGTTTTCGTGGAGCTCAAAACCAAGAACGCCAAGGCCAGGGCGGTCTTCGATCTGAGCAGGGGCGGAGCCAAGGGGGGACGAGCAGGGGCCTGGCCCCCCCTAATGATCAACAATTTTAGTAGAAACGACGAGTAATTACCTACGAAATTAGATCAATATACATACTCGGCCCCCCCTATACTCGAATCCTGGCTCCGCCACTGGATCTGAGGCTAGTCGACCGTCGCACACAGCCTTATACATGGCCAAACCCTAGCGAGATAGACCCCTCTGAGTTTGACTCATGTGATGATAACTCGGCCTGCTGTGGTTTCCTCGATTTCGTTGAGAAAAGCGAGCTCAAAGATTACATCCTGGATGACGTGCTTGTCATTGAGTGCAATATTGCTGTTATCAAATTTAAGAAGGCAGATGTGCAGACCACCAAGACGAAATTCGAGGTCCAAGTTCCACGGTCCAACTTGCTGGACAATCTTGGCAATTTGCTAGAAACACAAGAGGGGGCCGATGCGTCTTTCAAGGTCGACGGGGATGTTTTCCCAGCTCATAAGATCATCCTCGCTATGCAGTCCCCAGTCTTCAAGGCAGAGTTCTACGGGCCGATGAAGAACAAGTCTGAGCATAGTGTAAACATTATTGAAGATATGCAGCCTGCTGTTTTCAAGGCACTGCTCCACTTCATCTACACGGATTCATTGGCCCCAATGGATGACCTCAGTGATGACGAGTACGAAGAGATGCTCAAACATCTACTTGTTGCTGCAGATAGGTACGCCATTGACAGGATGAAGCTCATGTGCGAAAGCAAGCTTTGTGATAGACTTTGCGCCGAGAACGTGGCGACCACGTTGGCTCTAGCCGACCAGTACCATTGTAGCCAACTCAAAGATGGCTGCATCGATTTTATCAACTCTTCTAATAGAATGAGTGATGTGGTGGCAAGCAAAGGGTATGAGCACCTCAAAAGGACATGCCCTACTATTGTTGTTGATATATGGGAGAAAGCAGCTAAGACTCGCAAAATTTAGTAGTCGGACCGTAGATTAATTTGAGCAGATATAGTCACTTCACCTGAGACCGCAGCAACC
Organism: Aegilops speltoides; assembly: GCA_021437245.1. Taxonomy (NCBI): domain Eukaryota; kingdom Viridiplantae; phylum Streptophyta; class Magnoliopsida; order Poales; family Poaceae; genus Aegilops; species Aegilops speltoides. The sequence continues at coordinate 560,701,206 of CM038147.1, forward strand.
AGCTGAGATAAGTTTATCTTTATCTATTGTTGATAATTTGTAAGTTCTCCGAGATCCTATTGATAAATGTGGTGAAACTTTAGCAAATTGCAGTATATGTCAAGTTATTATGAAAAATGATTGATTGGTGCCAACAATTTATGCTATGGAGATGCTAGGTAATTATACAAAACCTGTGCAGATTCCAAAACCAGTTTTGTTTAGTCAGCCTCACTGTTCGTCGCTTTTCCTTATCAAGTAGGACAATTCTATATTGTTAAACCAAACAACGTACAGAGACACTATTTCACTTGCTAAGTTGTTCGATAGCTAGTTAGTGCAGGAATTTACTGTGAATATATAGGCCTTGAGTCTGCAAGCTAATAAGATGATTAGTTGTCTCAGAGGGAGATTTACTTGGCACAGCAATGTCGTGCTACTCCTTCGGTTTATGGTTGCACTTTTTGTATTCTGTTTTCGAAAAAATGGCTCAGCAAGCTATGTTACTTCACTCCAAACATGGGTCACCTTACCTAAATTATGTATGAATTTGTAACACTTATATATCACCCCACTTCAGAGCCTCATGGTCAGGTTGTAGAACGGCATACGCATTTGGTTCAGATTCCTCTCACTGTCTCACGTTTCTGTAACCTGAACTACGAATGAGGAACCTTCTAGTTCTGTAGAATCATACTTTTCAAGTGTGGCCTACAAAAAGAAAGGTAAATACGAGGAAAAACCTCAGCGGTAGCTGTGTTTACAGTTGTCGCTATGTTTTCTCTTTCCTGCGCCACTCGTTCGTATTTCCACGAAATTATGACATCCATGGTGTACTCTCATATCAACAAATGAGTAACTGTATATTGTCTCAAAAAATGAGTAAGTTTAGTTTAAATATATATTATCAGTTTCCAAATAAAGAGTTCAGTGATTATATATCTCTAGCATTCAGGTCCCAATCACCTTACCTCTCTGCCCACCCGATAATTTATTCAGTATCCGTTGGGATGCAGACATGGCTGAGGCACTCTTCGCTCGGGCCTTAATACTTGCGGCTCAACTTTGGTGCAGTCGGATAGTGTGAACTTGGATTTTTTTTTCACTTAGTTATTGCCATCATGCTAGATGGGGGTTGATCGTCACGTAGCGATATTGTCGTGAAATAGTCACGACAGATGTCCTAGTATGAGGACTTAGTCGTGGAGCCATCGCAACTAGGTTAGCTTAAAGGGGTTAAACGGGACAAAGGACACAAGAATTTATACTGGTTCGGCCCCTTGCGGTGAAGGTAAAGGCCTAATCCAGTTTGAGGTGGTATTGCTTATGTCTCGCTTACCAGGGAGCGAATACGCTTGACCTAACTTTCGATCTCTCGTTTCCTGCCCTGAACCGCCGCCGGGCCGTCCCTTTATATACACAGGTTGACGCCCAGCGGCTCACAGAGTCCCGGCCGGCTGGTAGACAACGTGTCTGGCTCGGTGACTAACTATACTTGCCTTACAATATAAATCATACACATATGGCGGTTTACCCCTATGGGCCTTAAGTCACCCTTGGGCCTCGGGCCCTTGCTTCATGAACCGTCATCTTCAATATCCTCATGGGCTTCATATTGATGAACCGCCATAGGTATAACCCGGCCCCTCCTGGGCGGGTCATACCTAATAGTCATATCCCCAACATTAGGCCCCAGATTGATTTTGAACTTGTTCATATCAATCTTCAACACTTAGAAAAAATCCTTCCTTATTCATTTGTGCGAGATCTCATAAACCGCCATGACGTCATCTCTTGCGATTGTGGTGACCCGCCATGATGTCATCTGTCATTTAATTTTACACAATATCCAACATATCTTAACGGATCCTTATCTTTGGTGACCATCCCAAAAATCGAGGCGTCCGAACCGCTGGATAATCATTCTTTGGCCTCCTCGTTTTTCGCGCCTACCTGTTTACCCTTCTCCTTATAAATAGGGTCAAATAGCCCTTCTTTCATTCTCCCCCTTTCTCCTTCTCGTCTTCTACCTCTCTCCACGACGCATCTGTACGCTTGAGCGCCGCCGCCGCGAAGCTCACCATATTCCTCGTCCTTGGCCATTGCATCGACCTGATCGGGACCAGAGAAACCGCAGCGCCTCTTTACTGCTCCTCGGATCCAGTAAGCAACTTATCCTCTCCACCGTAGATCTCCATTAGGGTTTCTGTAGTTCTTCGAGTTCTTCGTCATTCTTCACTGTACTTCGTTTTCTTCTTCAACCCCAGTAGTTTCTGATCTGAATATAATATAAAACTCGTGCGGTAGCAGTTTAGCCTTTGCTTTTAATATCAGCACACTTTTTCCTTCATAGAAGATCTCATCCGAGCACACGAACTCCTCTGCTGCCACTTTAGGTTTAGAATTTATTTTCTTTTTTCACACAGCGCTTGATCCAAATCACCTGCTCCAATCTGTAAAAACCTATTTTTTCAACACTTAGCAGATTTGACTCTTAATAGATATCAATCTGGTCATGGCGGCTTACATCACCAGTTGTAGCTAGATTCAACACTTAGCAGATTTCACTCTTGATAGATATCAATCTGGTCATGGCGGCTTACATCACCAGTTGTAGTTAGTCATATATCATTAGGCCCCTTTTAAGCCGCCATTCTGAATATGTATTGTATTGCTTTTCCTCTGGCTTAATGAATCAACTTAAACCGGCAAAATTGTTCTTTCTATTAGGCTTCTTTCTTCATAATGCAGTCGAAGACAGCCACTTCATGTAACTGGGTTCCCTGCATTGTCACTGAGGACACGCTCAAGGACTTTAAGAAAACCGGCTATTTACCAGAGAAAACTGTCATGCATTATCGCGCCCCTAATCGAGAAGAAGAAAAACCCCAGCCAAAGGATGATGAGGTCATTGTTTCTACTGACCATATGAATCGGGGCTTCTCACCGCCAGGTTCTAAATTTTTCCGAGATGTTATGCACTTTTTTGAGCTTCATCCTCAAGACATCGGACCCAATTCCTTGTCAAACATCTGCAACTTTCAAGTTTTCTGTGAGGTGTACCTTCAAGAGGAGCCCAGTGTTGAACTTTTTAGGGAATACTTTTATTTGAACCGCCAAAACAAGTTTTCGAATGGACCCAGCTTGGAACTTGCCGGGATCTCAATTCAACGAAGAAGAGATGCTATCTTCCCCTATGCTTGCTTGCCGAGTCATCCCAAAGATTGGAACCAGACATGGTTTTATTGCATAGATACCTCTCCGGCTGACGAGAACCCACTGCCAGGCTATCGTGCCCAATGTCTTGACTCAAAATGTCATCTTCCTGACAAGCTTACCGCTGCTGAACGTAAAAAGCTCGCCCCCACCATTGCAAAGGCTAAGGATCTGTTGGGAAACGGTTTAACTGGCATTGACTTGGTTCGATGATGGGTTGCATGGTGGATCATACACTTGAGTCGCCGATCCGGCTTAATATGTACTTACATGGGTGGTAAAAAGGATCCACTATGCCATAGCTCCGTGCGTTTAACTGATGATGCCTTCAATGAAATGACAAGATCCCTTCTAAATGAGGATTCAGAAGACTGCAGCAAAGTGGGTCTAAACCCCTTTTGCACACTTAACCCGCCACCAAAGGTGAGTCTTTAGATTACTTACTTTATTTTCAGCGCTCCAATGTTCTATTAACTCAACTTTAATGACTTTCACAGGCCGAAGATGATTTTTGGAAGAAGAAATACGACCATGAAGTTGCCAAAAAGGCCGGGGCTGCCAAGAAAGCCGCCAAGAAAACTGCCAAGAGGAATAAGAATAAATCCAGTACTTCCGAGCTGTTTGCACTAAACGACAGCTCTGAGTCAGTGGTAGCTCTTGATTCTCTTGGCTCCTTTTTCAACTATCTTATTGACATTGACTATCACTAGGATGACACGGGGGCCAGCCAAGCAATCGAGGAAGAGGTAACTATCATTTCCTCCGACTCCGAGCCTTTGCCAAGATAGAAAACTCGAAGAGTAACCCGGAAAGTAAGCTTTTCACACCCCTTAGCTCATCTGGATCCTCACTTTCTTTTGAAGCAACAGCGGGACGAGAGTCGGCGACAGACTCGGAGAATTATCTTCATGCTTACCGAACACTCCAAGAAAACGTCGAAATGAGGTCATACCAAATTTAAACTCTTTTTATCCTTTGGCGGGTCTTATTCGCCAGCCACTTGATTCTTCCGATTCAAATTATCAGGAGACTTCTCGCTCCTCCTCCGGTGACTCATCACAGTCCCAGCTGTCGGCTTTCAAAACTGCTGCTGGGTAATAGCAAATACTTATTATTTCCTTCTTATGCTCCTTTATATTTACAATGACCTCTCATGACCTATGTAGTGGAAAGGCCCAGCCTAGTAAGAAGGCAAGGGTGACTAAGCCGGCTGAAGACCCCAAAGTTGTTGAATCGGAGCAACAGATTCCAGCGTCTGACACCTTAGTCCCACAACCAGAAGAACCGGTTCTTGACATTCCACCAGTGATTCCTTACCCTTCTATTGATCAGACAAACAACGATCCTTTGAACACTGAATCCTCAAGCCCACTTAAGCCGGCTGAGACACATGATGATGACATGATAATTACCAGCACCGGCTTTAGAGAGTCGGGAAGGCCTACTGTCTTGGCCAAGCACTCCGCCAAAGAAGAACATATTGAGAGACGAAAAGTGAGATTTGACGTTGCCAACTACTCTCAACTGATCATTGGTGAAGTATACTCTGGTTATCTCAATCAAGTGCACACCAGCTGTGATCTTGAAGTTGACATGGTGAAGCAAATGCATCAAAAATTTGAGGTATGAACTCCTTTTAATGAGTTATGCATATCCTGCCATCCCCCGAGTCTATTATATATAATAGAATTGAATATGTTGTAGACTTGATAGAATCTTTCAAAATCCGGCTTACACCATCTGAGTTAAAGCAGATCTTTAATGATTAACACTACATCCGTAGCCCCCAAGGGCCGGTTTAATCAGCATGAATGAACCGATCATGTTCATTGTTGTTTATGAATCAAAGCTTACTTTTGTAGCTCCTATGAGCCAGTTCTATTTTGTTCACAACACAACTGGGTCATCATAAGATGTGAGCAATATGTATTAGCCCCCAAGTGCCGAGTACTCTTGCTTGCAAAATGCTTGGCACTTAGTCACATGAGCCGTTATATGAATAATTTTTTAGCAGGCATTAGCCCCCAAGTGCCAAGTGTTGTTGCTTGCAAAATGCTTGGGACTTATTTCTGTAACCCTAATATGAACATGATTTTGAACTGGTGTATGTACAGGACACCACTGCTCAGCTTCAATCACAACTGACTGATGTGAAAGCCCGGCTGGAGCACCAAGAATCTGAAACCCGGAAGGCGGACTCAAAATTCTAGTTTAGCGTAGCTGAAACTAAAAAGGTGAAGACCAGTTTTGAGGTTGAAAGAAACGTCTGGGCTGAAGAAAAAACTGCCTTGATACAGCGGGCTGAAAAGGCTAAGGTGGCTCTTCAAGAGGTAACCACTGAGCTTACCGGTTTAAAACACCGTGTATCCCAGATGGTTTGTGCTATCTTTGGTGAGTCGCCTTACTAGTATCATATTTGAATCTCTTCCTTGATGGTATAAATTGCCTCTAACCCATCCATAATTATTATTCAGGTCCCAGGAGCACCAATCTTAGTCAAGAGATGCTAGTGAAGCTGAAAGTTGTTTATACACTTGTTGAATAGCTATATACTGGAACTCAGCGCACTGGCCATGATATCTCCGACTAATCAAGCACCTACTCTCTTGAGTGATGTCTTGAAGAAGCTTTTTGTTCTTCTTGAGAGGATCGCCGAGATGAAGCGGTCATCTGCAAGAGCCGGTGCTGTGACAGCTCTAAGCTGGGCCAAAGCATGGCTACTAGAGCTAGACCCGGCCGATATAGCTACCGGGTATCCAAGCTTAAAAGATGATGGCACTCCCTTTGAGAAGAAAGACTTTGCCGCCTGCATGAAGGAGATACGTCCCTTGGCCAGCCTGATTGCCAATGAAACAGATCTTTCAAGATATCAACCGGCTTATGACCTGGAAAACCAGAAGCTGCCTACGCCGGCTTACAAAGTGATGGATCTAATTCCCCCAATCCGTAAGCACACTTTTGCTCCTAAAGTTGACCCGTCTGAGGTTATAGATGATAAAGCTGAATTCCAAGCCTTGTGTGGCATTGATTGGTCATCACCAAACTTCCAGGCAGCAGAGGAGGACGACGAACCGAAGAAGGATGTTCCAGAAGCTTCAACCCGTCAGGGCCAAGAAGATTGATCCGCTGGGCGGTTCATATATTTGATCTTCTGAAAACACTTAATCATTTTGGCTCCTTGAGTTATGTAATAGGCTAGTAAAAACTTTGCTTTGTCGTGCCATCGTGCACGTTTGTGTTTTGCCCAACACTATTTGATCCGCCACTTGGAATCTATCATTATATCCTTATAATGACGTTGATTTATGCAGATGAGATTTAGTCTTATCCTGTACACAAGTAGATCACAAGAGCCCTAACGGTTTATAGCAGGCCATATAAAGCCACTGGTGACTACAATAGTTCATGACCAGGGCCGGTTTAAACCTAATCATGTAAAATTAAAAAATATCATACCTGTGATATTGAATCATACTGTTGGCTTATGATACCAATGCAGTAAGGGTTACACCCCAAAGAGTGAGAGCAGAACGCCATGTTCCATTGATTTATACCGTCGGCTTATCATGCCATATGCAGCAAGGGGTAATATCCCAGAGCTTAAAGCATAGTGCTGTGAGCACCTAAAATCATTAAACATTGGCGACTTAACGTCCAAAGCCAGCTCACAAGGGTAGTAACGCTATGTTCTCTTTGGTGAATACACCTATGTTTGAACAGGAAGCCCCCACGTGCTTTGTAATTATGGCGTATGAGCCAGACCAAAAGGGTTATTTCAGCTATACTTCGAATACGAGTAGGAAGCCCCCAAGTGGTTTGTAATCACGGCGTATGAGCCAAACCAAAAGGGTTATTTCAGCTATGCTTCGAATACGAGCAGGAAGCCCCCAAGTGGTTTGTGATCATGGCCTATGAGCCGGACCAAAAGGGTTATTTCAGCTAGGCTTCGAATACGAGCAGGAAGCCCCCAAGTGGTCATAAGGTTTGGCATTGCACTGATCAAGAGGGATATTTACGCCTATGCTTCGAATACGAGCAGGAAGCCCCCAAGTGACCATAAGGTTTGGCATTGCGCTGATCAAGAGGGATATTTACAGCTATGCTTCGAATACGAGCAGGAAGCCCCCAAGTGACCATAAGGTTTTGCATTGCACCAATCAAGAGGGACATTTACAGCTATGCTTCGAATACGAGTAGGAAGCCCCCAAATGACCATAAGGTCTGGCATTGGATATTTACAGCTATGCTTCGAATACGAGCAGGAAGCCCCCAAGTGACCATAAGGTTTGGCATTGCGTCGATCAAGAGGTTTATAGCTATGCTTCAAATACGAGCAGGAAGCCCCCAAATGACCATTGAAATTATGATGAAAGAAGACTCATTATTTTTGGAGATGAAACGACATAGGCCCTGCTTTATCAGGGATGCCAGCTTTATTATAAACATCATAATATATACATTGTCAAAAATATGTACATCATAAGAGCCGGTGGCTCAAGTATAGTAACGCCAAAGATGAGCAATATTCCACGGCTGACAGGTCTCCTCCTCCGACTTACGTGAGTCCTTGTGTTCTCGAATATCAATAAGGTAGTATGACCCATAGTTCAGATTCTTGCTGACCACGAAGGATCCTTCCCAAGGTGGGGATAGCTTGTGCAATCAATTTGAGATGAGCTGGAGCACCAAGTCACCTTCTTGAAAGGTTCTGGTCTTAACCCGGTGGTTGTGATAATGGCGCAGATCTTGTTGGTAAATTGCCGAACGAGCCACCGCATGGTCACACTCCTCATCTAACAGGTCAAGTGCATCCTGACGTGCTTTTTCATTATCAGCTTCAACATAAGCCGCCACGCGGGGCGAGTCATGACGAATGTCACTGGGGAGAACCGCCTCTGCTCCATAAACCATGAAGAAAGGCGTGTAACCCGTAGATCTGTTGGGGGTAGTATTGATACAACATAGCACTGAAGGTAACTCCTATACCCAACAACCCGGCGTCCTCTACAAAGGAACCATAAGCCGGGGCTTGATGCCTCTCAAAATTTCTTGATTGGCTCTTTCAACTTGACCATTGGGTTGAGGATGAGCTACGGATGATACCTCCAGCCGAATATGCTCACATTGACAAAACTCTTTCATAGCACCCTTGGACAGATTAGTGCCATTATCAGTTATGATCCTGTGGGGAAAACCAAAGCGAAAAATCACCCTTTTGATGAATTGAACCGTTGTTGCCGCGTCACACTTACTGGTCGGCTCTGCTTCGACCCACCTTGTGAATTTGCCAACCGCCACCAAAAGGTGGGTCTTTTTATCCTTGGAACTTTTTAAAAGGCCCAACCATATCCAGCCCCCAAACTGCAAATTGCCAAGTAATTGGAATCATCCGCAACTCTTGAGCCGGTACATGAGCTCGCCGTGAAAATTCCTGACAACCGTCACACTTACTGACCAAATCCTCTGCATCAGGATTAGCCGTCAGCCAATAAAATCCATGACGAAAAGCTTAAGCCACGAGAGACTTAGAGCCGGCATGATGACCACAATCTCCTTCATGAATCTCGCGAAGAATTTCAAGGCCCTCTTCAGGAGAGACGCAACATTGAAACGCTCCAGTAACACTGCAATGGTGCAGCTCTCCATTAACAATTGTCATTGACTTGGACCGTCGGGTTATCTGTCTGGCCAAAGTTTCATCCTCAGGTAACTCGCCCCGGGTCATATAAACCAAATATGGAACTGTCCAATCAGGAATAGCATGAAGAGCCACCACCAATTGTGCTTCCGGGTCAGGAATAGCCAGATCTTCCTCTGTAGGCAATTTGACTGAAGGGTTATGCAGAATATCCAAGAAAGTATTAGGTGGCACCAGCTTACACTAGGACCCTAACCGGCTTAAGGCATTAGCCGCCTCATTTTTCCTGCGATCAATGTGCTCCACTTGATAACCCTTGAAGTGCCCAGCAATAACATTAACCTTGCGGCAATAAGCCGCCATGAGTGGATCCTTAGAATCCCATTTACCTGAAACTTGATGAGCCACCAAGTCTGAGTCGCTGAAGCACCGTAGCCGACTTAAACTCATCTTCTTAGCCATCCATAGACCATGGAGCAGGGCTTCATACTCAGCTGCGTTATTAGTACAGGGAAACATCAACCTTAAAACATAACAAAACTTGTCACCTCGAGGGGAAACTAAGACCACTCCAGCCCCCGAGCCCTCCAATTGCCTGGACCCATCAAAGTTAATAGTCCAATATGTGTTATCTGGCTTCTCCTCAGGCATCTGCAGCTCTATCCAGTCATTGATGAAATCCACAAGTGCTTGAGACTTGATAGTTGTGCGAGGCATATACTTCAAACCATGAGGTCCAAGCTCAATGGCCCACTTGGCTACCCGACCTATGGCTTCTCTGTTTTGAATAATATCCCCTAAGGGAGCAGAACTAACCACAGTGATGGGATGACACAAAAAAATATTGCTTAAGCTTCTGACTGGCCATGAACACTCCGTAAACGAGCTTCTGCCAGTGTGGATACCATTGCTTGGACTCAATGAGTACCTCACTGATATAGTAAACCGGCCATTGAACCGGATATTCCTTGCCTGCTTCCTTTCATTCCACCACAACAGCTACGCTGACAGCCCGGGCGTTAGCAGCCATGTATAATAACAACGGCTCCTTATCAATATATAGGAGCAACAAGGACTGGCGACTCAGCTAGCTGTTTCTTCAAAGCTTCAAACGCGTCATTAGCAGCATCACTTCAGACAAAATGATCTGTTTTCTTCATCATCTGGTATAGTGGTATGGCCTTCTCACCCAACCGGCTTATGAACCGGCTTAAAGCAGCAATACGACCCGCCAGACGTTGAACATCATTGATACATGCTGGTTTTGCCAAGGAGGTAATGGCCTTGATCTTCTCCGGATTAGCTTCAATGCCTCTGTTTGAAACCAAAAAACCCAAAAGCTTGCCTACTGGCAAGCCAAAGACGCATTTGGTCAGGTTAAGCATCATCTTGTAGACCCGGAGATTGTTGAAGGTCTCCTTCAAATCATCTATCAAAGTTTCATTCTCTCTGGATTTTACCAAAGTATCATCCACATAAACATGAACATTGCGCCCAATCTGAATGTGAGGACAATTCTGCACACATCGCTGGTAAGTCGCCTGGGCACTCTTGAGCCCAAAAGGCACAGACACATAGCAGAAGGCTCCAAAAGGAGTGATAAAAGTTGTCTTCTCCTGGTCCTTAACTACCATCTTGATCTGATGATAACCAGAATAAGCATCCAAAAAACTCAAACGCTCACAACCCGTTGTAGCATCAATGATTTGATCAATACGAGGGAGAGCAAAAGGATCTGCCGGACAAGCCTTGTTTAAGTCCGTGTACTCCACACACATACGCCAAGTGCCATTCTTCTTAAGCACTAGCAACGGATTATCCAATCACACAGGATGAAAGACTTCGACAATGAACCCAGCCGACAAGAGCCATGCCACCTCTTCACCAATGGCCTTACACCTCTCCTAATCAAAGCGACGAAGGAATTTCTTGACCGGCTTAAACTTCGGATCAATATTAAGAGTGTGCTCAGTGAGTTCCCTCGGTACACCTGGCATATCAGAAGGTTTCCATGCAAAGATGTCCCAGTTCTCACGGATGAACTCGATGAGCGCGCTTTCCTATTTAGGATCCAGGTTAGCACTGATACTGAACTGCTTGGATGAATTGCTAGGAACAAAGTCAACTAGCTTGGTGTCATCAGCCGACTTAAACTTCAATACTGGATCATGCTCTGTAGTTGGCTTTTTCAAAGATGTCATATCCGCCAGATCAACATTGTCTTTGTAAAACTTCAATTCCTCTATTGCGCAGACAGGTTCAGCATAAGCAGCCTCACCTTCTTCACACTCCAAAGCTATTTTTCGACTTCCATGCACTGTGATGGTCCCCTTGTAACCCGGCATCTTGAGCTGCAGATAAACATAACAAGGTCATGCCATGAACTTGGCATCAGCCGGCCATCCAAACAGAGCGTGATACGGGCTTCTAATCTTAACCACTTCAAAGGTTAGTTTCTCGACCCTAGAATCATGTTCATCCCCAAAGGCTACTTCGAGATAATTCCTACCCACAGGATACGCCGACTTACCAGGCACCACTCCATGGAAAACGGTATTGGACGGCTTAAGATTTTTATCAGTCAAAACCATGCGATGGAAAGTATCATAGTAAAGGATATTAATCCTGCTACCCCCATCCATGAGTACCTTAGTGAATTTGTATCCACCAACTTGAGGCGCCACCACCAAAGCCAAGTGACCCGGATTATCAACCCGGGGCGGGTGATCCTCTCGACTCCACATAATAGGTTGCTCAGACCATTGCAAGTAACGGGGAATTGCCTGCTCGACGGTGTTCACAACCCTTTTATGAAGCTTCTGATCCTGCTTGCATAAACTTGTGGTGAAGACGTGGTACTACCCACTATTCAACTGCTTTGGATGACTTTGATACCCAGACTGCTGCTGCTGCTGACCCCCCTGCCCGGATTGTTGATGGTAACCACCCCGATCACCTTGATGGTTTTGGTGACCCTGGAAGCTGGAACTAGAATCGCCACCACCGTAACCCGGGCCATGAGAACCGCCACCACCAAAACCTGAGCTGCTGCCCGGCTCATGATTGTTCTGGAATAAATCAGAATTTTTGAACTCCTTAGTAATTTGAGAATCTTTCCAAAGGTGAGTGGACGGCCTTTCCTTCGTGCCATGCTTTGGGCAGGGCTGATTCAGGAACTGCTCAAGATTGATACCTGATCCACCTGTCCAAGGAGGTGGCTTCCCCTTACGATGCCGTCCATTATTCTGTGTATTGGTATTGGCCACAAAATCTGAATAACTATCAGCCTTGCGCTTACCATTGCCCCCCTGACTCGCCGAGTTATGCTGCTGACCCTTGGTGTTTCCACTATTTGTTCCCTTTCCCGGCTTTTCACCATCAGACTCGGGGTCCTTGGTACTATCAGAGTTGACATATTTAACTAGAGCCGCCATCAGTTGCCCCATATCATTGCAATAGCGCTTGAGACGCCCCAGCTTCTACTTGAGAGGCAAAAAAGGCAATTCTTCTCTAACATTAGAACTGCTGAGTCGGCATTGATGTTATCCGATGAGTGCAGGATAGCCTTGACCTGGCACACCCAATGGGTCGTTGAATCGCCCTCTTCTTGAGCGCAAGCATCCAAATCCACAATCGACATGGGTTGTTTGCACGTATCTTTAAAGTTCTAGATAAACCGGGCCTTTAGCTCATCCCACGACCCGATGGAATTGGCTGAAGTATTTTCCGGGCCGTCCCATCCAGCATCATGGTGAAGTATTTTGCGCATGCAGCATCACTGACCTCCAACAGCTCCATGGCCATCTCATAACTCTCAATCCACGCCTCAGGGGGTAAGTCGGCTGTGTAACTGGGCACCTTACGAGGTCCTTTGAAGCCCTTGGGCAGACGCTCATTACGCAGAGCCGGCACTAAACATGGTATACCCGTGGTTCTAGAGTCACGCCTGCCTCCACTGAAGTCATTGGATAAACTGGAAGATGTTGATGACCCGCCCGCTAAGCCGCCTGCTCAACTTTTCGACGTGCCCTGTCCTGATCGACCAAATCATGAGCCCCATCACGCGCCGGGTCATGCCCACGCGGCTGGTTACGACGCTGGTCATTACTTGAAACGGCTGGTGAGTCCATATGTCTGCTATAGCTCCGGCTTGGGCGAGGGGTCGAATGAATCCTCTCTCGAATGTAAGAATATGCCTCCTGTTGTACCAATGCTGTTTGAAGAAGCTCTCTAGCCCTCCGCATTTCAACCGCCGTTGGAGAATCGCCTTCAACTAGGAGAGCCGCCAATCGTGTCGCCGCAGCAATCATAATATCCAAAGGGTTGGAATAACGACCCGGTGGTGTCGGCACATACTGAGCCGGACTAGTATTCAGACGGGGTGGCTCCATCGTGCGTGGTTGAGCCAATGCTCCAGCCCTGGGCGCTTCAGCCCGGTTTACCTCTGGTTGGTTACAGGTCCCCGCTCCGGGAGTGCAAAAGATATTCCTCGCCCCGTAATCCGGCGGCAGACGACTACAGTGCTTTCTTCTCATGATTTCATTTGAAGCGTTGCTACGTCTTGAGCTTACATTGGTTTTCCTTGAAGAGGAAAGGGTGATGCAGCAAAGTAGCGTAAGTATTTCCCTCAGTTTTTGAGAACCAAGGTATCAATCCAGTAGGAGGGTCCTCAGAAGTCCCACGCACCTACACAAACAAACAAGAACCTCGCAGCCAACGCAATAAAGGGGTTGTCAATCCCTTCACGGCCACTTGCAAAAGTGAGATCTGATAGAGATAATATGATAAGATAAATATTTTTGGTATTTTTATGATATACATTGGAAAACTAGAGATGCAAATAAAAGTAGATGGAAAACTTATATGATAAAATATAGACCCGGGGGCCATAGGTTTCACTAGTGGCTTCTCTCAAGATAGCATAAGTATTACGGTGGGTGAACAAATTACTATCGAGCAATTGATAGAAAAGCGCATAGTTATGAGATTATCTAGGCATGATCATGTATATAGGCATCACGTCCGTGACAAGTAGATTGACTCCTGCCTGCATCTACTACTATTACTCCATACACCGACCGACTCCTACCTGCATCTAGAGTATTAAGTTCATAAAGAACAGAGTAACGCATTAACAAAGATGACATGATGTAGAGGGATAAACTCATGCAATATGATATAAACCCCATCTTTTTATCCTCGATGCAACAATACAATACGTGCCTTGTTGCCCCTGCTGTCACTGGGAAAGGACACCGCAAGATTGAACCCAAAGCTAAGCACTTCTCCCATTGAAGAAAGATCAATCTAGTAGGCCAAACCAAACTGATAATTCGAAGATACTTGCAAAGATAACTTAATCACACATAAAGGAATTCAGAGGAGATTCAAATATTTCTCATAGATAAACTTGATCATAAACCCACAATTCATCGGATCTCGACAAACACATCGCAAAAAGAGTTACATCGAATAATCTCCAAGAAGATCGAGGAGAACTTTGTATTGAGATTCAAAGAGAGAGAAGAAGCCATCTAGCTAATAACTATGGACCCGAAGGTCTGTGGTAAACTACTAACAACTCATCGGAGAGGCCTTCGAGATGATGTAGAGGCCCTCCATGGTCGACTCCCCCTCTGGCGGAGCGTCGGCGAAGACTCCAAGATGGGATCTCACAGATACAGAAGGTTGCGGCGGTGAAATTAGGTTTTCGATGTTGCTTATGATGGTTTTAGGGTACGTGGGTATATATAGGAGGAAGAAGTAGGTCTGTGGACGCTTGAGGGGCCCACGAGGGTGGGGGGCGGGGGGCGTGCCAGGCACCCTCGTGGCCGCCTGCTATGTTGCTTGAGGTCCACTCCAAGTCCCTTGGATCACGTTTCTTCCCGAAAGATCGCTCCCGAAGGTTTCATTCCGTTTGGACTCCATTTGATATTCCTTTTCTTCGAAACACTAAAATAGGCAAAAAAAAACAGTAATTCGAGTTGGGCCTCCGGTTAGTAGGTTAGTCCCAAAAATGATTTAAAAGTGTAAACTAAAGCCCACAAACATCCAAAACTGGTAATATAATAGCATGGAACAATAAAAAATTATAGATACGTTGGACACGTATCAAGCATCCCCAAGCTTAATTCCTGCTCGTCCTCAAGTAGGTAAATGATAAAAACAGAATTTTTGATATGGAATGCTACCTAGCATAATTCTCAATGTAGTTTTCTTTATTGTGGCATGAATGTTCAGATCCAAATGATTCAAAATAAAAGTTCATATTGACATAAGAAATAGTAATACTTCAAGCATACTAATCAAAGCAATCATGTCTTCTCAAAATAACATGGCTAAATAAAGTTATCCCTACAAAATCATACAGTCGGGCTATTGCTCTATCTTCGTCACACAAAGTATTTAATCATGCACAACCCCGATGATAAGCCAAGCAATTGTTTCTTACTTTAGTAATCTCAAACTTTTTAAACTTTCACGCAATACATGAGCGTGAGCCATGGACATAGCACTATATGTGGAATAGAATGGTGGTTGTGGAGAAGACAAAAAAGGAGAAGATAGTCTCACATCAACTAGGCGTATCAACGGGCTATGGATATGCCCATTAATAGATATTAATGTGAGTGAGTAGGGATTGCCATGCAACGGATGTACTAGAGCTATAAATGTATGAAAGCTCAACAAAAGAAACTAAGTGGGTGTGCATCCAACTTGCTTGCTCACGAAGACCTAGGGCATTTTGAGAAAGCCCATCATTGGAATATACAAGCCAAGTTTTTATAATGAAAAATTCCCACTAGTATATGAAAGTGACAACATAGGAGACTCTCTATCATGAAGATCATGGTGCTACTTTGAAGCACAAGTTTGGTAAAAAGGATAGTAGCATTGTCCCTTCTCTCTTTTTCTCTCAATTTTTTGTTTGGCCTTTCTATTTTTTTGGCCTTTCTCTTTTTTTATTACGTCCGAAGTCTCATCCCGACTTGTGGGGGAATCATAGTCTCCATCATCCTTTCCTCACTTGGGACAATGCTCTAATAATGAAGATCATCACACTTTTATTTTACTTACAACTCAAGATTACAACTCGATACTTAGAACAAGATATGACTCTATATGAATGCCTCCGGCGGTGTACCGAGATATGCAATGAATCAAGAGTGACATGTATGAAAATTATGAAGGTGGCCTTGCCACAAATACGATGTCAACTACATGATCATGCAAAGAGCAATATTCCAATGATGATGCGTGTCATATAAATGGAACGGTAGAAAGTTGCATGGCAATATATCTCGGAATGGCTATGGAAATGCCATAATAGGTAGGTATGGTGGCTGTTTTGAGGAAGGTATATGGTGGGTGTATGGTACCGGTGAAAGTTGCGCGGCACAAGAGAGGATAGCAATGGTGGAAGGGTGAGAGTGCGTATAATCCATGGACTCAACAATAGTCATAAAGAACTCATATACTTATTGCAAAAATCTACAAGTCATTGAAAACAAAGCACTACGCACATGCTCCTAGGGGGGTAGATTGGTAGGAAAAGACCATCGCTCGTCCCCGACCGCCACTCATAAGGAAGAAAATCAATAAATAAAATTGTGCTCCAACTTCATCACAAAGCGGTTCACCATATGTGCATGCTACGGCAATCACAAACTTCAACACAAGTATTCTTTAATCACCCAACTAGCATGAATCTAATATCACCACCTCTATATCTCAAAACAATTATCAAGTGTCAAATTGATCATAGCATCCAATTAACTTTCTATGACAGTTTTTATTATACCCAACTTGGATGCCCATCATTCTAGGACCAATTTTATAACCATAGCAAATACCATGCTGTTCTAAGAGACTCTCAAAATAATATAAGTGAAGCATGAGAGATCAACAATTTCTTTAAAATTAAGTCACCGCCGTGCTCTAAAAGATATAAGTGAAGCACTAGAGCAAAACTATCTAGCTCAAAAGATATAAGTGAAGCACATAGAGTATTCTAATAAATTCTAAATCAAGTGGGCTTCTCCCAAAAGGTGTGTACAGCAAGGATGAATTGTGGTAATCTAAAAATAAAAGACTAATACCATACAAGACGCTCCAAGCAAAACATATGTCATGTGGAGAATAAAAAAATAGCTCCAAGTAAAGTTACCGATAGACGAAGACGAAAGAGGGGATGCCTTCCGGGGCATCCCCAAGCTTAGGCTTTTGGTTATCCTTGAATATCTTGGGGTGCCATCAGCATCCCCAAGCTTAGGCTCTTGCCACTCCTTATTCCATACCCCATCAAATCTTTACCCAAAACTTGAAAACTTCACAACACAAAACTCAACAGGAAATCTCATAAGCTCCGTTAGTGCAAGAAAGAAAAACCACCACATAAGGTACTGTAATGAACTCATTATTTATTTATATTGGTGTTAAACCTACTGTATTCCATCTTCTTTATGGTTTATACCCCTTGATACTAGCCATAGATGCATCAAAATAAGCAAACAACACACGAAAAACAGAATCTGTCAAAAACAGAATAGTCTGTAGCAATCTGTAATTCTAGAATACATATGGAACTCTAAAACTCCTAAAAAATAGGAAGTCCTGGGAAATTTTTCTATTGATATACAGCAAAAAGAATCAACGCAAAATCACGTTTCTTTGAATTACTAAAATTATTTTCGTGCGTGCAAAGTTTCTGTTTTTTAGCAGAATCAAATTAATTATCACCGTAGGTTATCCTATAGGTTCTACTTGGCACAAACACTAATTAAAACATGAAAACACATCTTAAACAGAAGCTAGATGAAAAATTTATTACTAAACAGAAGCAAAAAGCAAGAAACAAAAATAAAATTGGGTTGCCTCCCAACTAGCGCTATTGTTTAACGCCCCAAGCTAAGCATAGATGATTTCATTGATGCTCACATAAAAGATAAGAATTAAAACATAAAGAGAGCATCATGAAGCACGTGACAAACACATCTAAGTTTAACATACTTCCTATGCATAGGAATCTTATAGGCAAACAAATTATCATAGCAAGAAAAAACTAGCATATGCAAGGAAGCGGAAAGAAACAATAGCAATGTCAACATAACGAGAGGTAATTTAGTAACATGAAAATTTCTACAATCGTATTTTCCTCTCTCATAATAATTACATGTGGGATCATAAGCAAATTCAACAAAATAGCTATCACATAAAATATTTTCAACACGATCCACATGCATGCAAAGTTGACATTCTTCCAAAATAGTGGGATTAACATTAACTAAAGTCATGACCTCTCCAAACCCACTTTTATCAAAAATTTCATAAGATTGAACATTCTCCAAATATGTGGGATCTAAAGTTGACACTCTTCCAAACCCACTTTCAGTAATATTGCAAACACTATTATCAATCTCATATTCATCATGGGGCTTAAATAAATTTTTCAAGATCATAAGAAGAATCACCCCAATCATGATCATTGCAACAAGTAGTAGACATAGAAAAATTAGCATCCCCAAGCTTAGGGTTTTGCATATTATTAGCATAATTGACATCAATAGAATTTATAATAAAATCATTGCAATCATGCTTTTTATTCAAATATCTATCGTGAATTGCTTCATAAAGTACTTCATCACAATTTCCAGATTCACGAATTTCAAGCAAAACCTCATAAAGATAATCTAGTGCACTCAACTCACTAGCAATAGGTTCAACATAATTGGATCTCTTAAAGAGATTAGCAAGTGGATGAGGATCCATAAAATTTTAGCAAGCTAAGATGCAAGCAAAAAGAAGGTACATGGTAACACAAGATCGAACGGAAGGAGGGCAAAGAAAAGGCAAAGGTGAAGTGGGGGAGAGGAAAACGAGAGGCAAATGGCAAATAATGTAGTGCGAGGGGGATGAGTTTGTGATGGGTACTTGGTATGTCTTGACTTGAGCGAAGACCTCCCTGTCAACGGCGCCAGAAATCCTTCTTGCTACATGTTGAGCTTGCGTTGGTTTTCCTTGCAGAGGAAAGGGTGATGCAGCAAAGTAGCGTAAGTATTTCCCTCAGTTTTTGAGAACCAAGGTATCAATCCAGTAGGAGGCTCCTCATAAGTCCCACGCACCTACACAAACAAACAAGAACCTTGCAACTAATGCAATAAAGGGGTTGTCAATCCCTTCACGGCCACTTGTGAAAGTGAGATCTGATAGAGATAATATGATAAGATAAATATTTTTGATATTTTTATGATATAGATTGGAAAAGTAAAGATGCAAATAAAAGTAGATGGAAAACTTATATGATAAAAGATAGACCCGGGGGCCATAGGTTTCACTAGTGGCTTCTCTCAAGATAGCATAAGTATTACAGTGGGTGAACAAATTACTGTCGAGCAATTGATAGAAAAGCGCATAGTTATGAGATTATCTAGGCACGATCATGTATATAGGCATCACGTCCGTGACAAGTAGATCGACTCCTGCCTGCATCTACTACTATTACTCCACACATCGACCAACTCCTGCCTGCATCTAGAGTATTAAGTTCATAAAGAACAGAGTAACGCATTAAGAAAGATGACATGATGTAGAGGGATAAACTCATGCAATATGATATAAACCCCATCTTTTTATCCTCGATGGCAACAATACAATACGTGCCTTGCTGCCCCTGCTTTCACTGGGAAAGGACACCGCAAGATTGAACCCAAAGCTATCACTTCTCCCATTGCAAGAAAGATCAATCTAGTAGGCCAAACCAAACTGATAATTTGAAGAGACTTGCAAAGATAACTTAATCACACATAAAATAATTCAGAGGAGATTCAAATATTTCTCATAGATAAACTTGATCATAAACCCACAATTCATCGAATCTCGACAAACACACCGCAAAAAGAGTTACATCGAATAGATCTCCAAGAAGATCAAGGAGAACTTTGTATTGAGATTCAAAGAGAGAGAAGAAGCCATCTAGATAATAACTATGGACCCGAAGGTCTGTGGTAAACTACTGACAACTCATCGAAGAGGCCTTGGAGATGATGTAGAGGCCCTCCGTGGTCGATTCCCCCTACGGCGGAGCGCCGGCGAAGGCTCCAAGATGGGATCTCGCGGATACAGAAGGTTGTGGCGGTGGAATTAGGTTTTCATGGTCGCTTCTAATGGTTTCAGGGTACATGGATATATATAGGGGGAAGAAGTAGGTCGGTGGACGCTCGAGGGGCCCACGAGGGTGGGGGCACGCCCAGCCCTAGGGGGCGCGCAGGGCATTCTCGTGGCCACCTGCTCTGTTGCTTGACGTCCACTCCAAGTCCTCTGGATCACGTTTGTTTCAAAAAGATTGCTCCCGAAGGTTTCATTCCGTTTGGACTCCGTTTGATATTCCTTTTCTTCGAAACACTGAAATAAGCAAAAAAACAGCAATTCGGGCTGGGCCTCCGGTTAGTAGGTTAGTCCTAAAAATGATATAAAAGTGTAAAGTAAAGCCCATAAACATCCAAAACGGGTAATATAATAGCATGGAACAATCAAAAATTATAGATACGTTGGAGACGTATCAAGCGTTCTGATCCAACGAGAGCCGGAAGGAACCAGCCTGGATTCGTTGTGCCTGAGCATCCAAAACAGCTTGCTCCTAAAAGTGCTAGTATCGACTAGAGGAGGGGTGAATAGGAGATTTTTATGAAAGTCTTCAAAACTTGGAAGTTTCGAAGACAAACAATAGAAATGACCTAGTTGATATGCAGCGGAAGATAAACTACCATAAGCAAGCCATAGTCAAGTATGCAATGATGTGAAAGTACAGGACTAATAGCAGCTAAGTAGTAAGGATCAGGATGGAAGATAGTATGAAGCCAATCAACAGTAGTAGTCAAGCAATGAAGTCAAACAGGTACACAGATAGGCAATGACTTCACGAAGACAAACTTAAGTAAAGGAAGGAAGAGGATAGTACCAGTCACTTGTTGAAGACACAGGATTTGTTGGACCAGTTCCAGTTGCTGTGACAACTGTACGTCTGGTTGGATCGGCTGAGTATTTAAACTCGAGGACACACAGTCCCGGACACCCAGTCGTTGAGCACGCAGCTCAGGACACCAAGTCCTCACCGTATTATCCTTGAACTAAGGACACACAGTCCTCGCCCAATCACTCTGGTAAGTCTTCAAGGTAGACTTCCGAATCTTCACAGACTTCGTTCACCGGCGATCCACAATGACTCTTGGATGCTCAGAACGCGACGCCTAACCGGCTGGAGGATACACAGTCCTCAAGTGTAATAAGTCTTTAGGTCACACAGACAGAAAGACTTCAGTGATGCCTAACACTCTTTGGCTCTGGGTGTTTGGGCTTGGTCCTCGCAAGGATTTCTCTCTCTCAAAGGCTTCGAGGTGGGTTGCTCTCAAACGACAAAAGCCGTGTACTAACTCTGAGCAGCCACCAATTTATGGTGTAGGGGGTGGGCTATTTATAGCCACTGGGCAACCCGACCTGATATGTTCGAAATGTCCCTGGGTCACTAAGGAACTGACACGTGTTCCAATGATCAGATTTCAAACACACACGGCAACTTTACTTGGGCTCCAAGCAAAGCTGACTTCTCTAGATCAGGATAAGATTTGCTCTCATTGTCTTCGCTCGAAGACATAGGATTTGGGTTGAGCATCACTTCAGTCATTCTGACTTAGTTCACTTGGACCCCACTTAACAGTATGGTGGTTCCTATGACTCAACAAAGAAGAAAAGGAAACAAATAAACAACACGTCTTCGGCCCATAGTCTTCACTCAATGTCTTCTCATGTCATAGTCTTCAATATGAATATCTTCACATACCACCATTGTCTTCAATGTCTTCATACATTTTAGGGTCATCTCGGTAGGTAAACCGAATCAATGAGGGACACTACGCATTATCCTTCAATTCTCACAAACGATTAGTCCTCAACCAACTTTGTCGTCAATACTCCAAAACCAACTAGGGGTGGCACTAGATGCACTTACAATCTCCCCTTTTGGTGATTGATGACAAACTGGTTGAAGTTTTCAACGGGATAAAGTATGTGAAATTGTAAAGGATAGGTATTGTCTTCATAAGTAGCAAGGGGCCCCTCAAGATGTGCATATAAGTAATTTTCTTTTGGAATGCAAATGCACATGGCAGGTTGTACTTGTGGAGATCCACTTCAACTTATGAAGATAATTCATCCTGCATGAAATGATATAGCAAATAGAATGACATGCATAATGAAAAATGGACGTCTGCAGAATGATCTAAGTGCGGAAGTTATCATCGCACATGTGGAATTTATCATCGCATCACAGTAAAGCAAATAAGTAGCAGACGACCATCGAGTTTAAGTGTTACAACTCAAAGAACCAAATGTTTCAAAAGCGAGAGTTGTAAACACGAGGCAAAATATAAAGCAACCGCCCATATGAACCCGCTTTAAGACTATCAAACTCATACGCTTCTCCCCCTTTTGTCGGTAAGGACCAAAAAGGTTTGAAGACATAGAGCATCTACTCGTCCTCATGAGTAGGTGAAGCAGACGGGTTGTCGTTGTTGTTGGCGGTGCAGACATACTTGGTGCAGTGTCGATGCGTGCAGAAGTAGGAGGCGGTGAAGTAGCATCATCTTCATCATCGATCACTCTTGCATTCACAGTTGCCGCGGAGGAAGAATAGTCAGAGTCTTCAAGTGATGGAGTTTGATGTAGGACAGCAGTCCATGGAGGAGTGGAGTCAAACTTGAATCTTTCAGTGAAGCCATCGTCTTGAAGATCTGCTTCAGCACTAAGCAGCGTCAAACTCTTCCATGATCGCCGGCAAGTCTCATGAGCAACAAATGCATTCTTGGTGGCAATATTTTGAATACGATTGACGTCCACCAAGAGGCTTTGCATCTGTCTCTTGAGCCAATAGTGATGCTTATCTTGTTTCTGATGAAGTGCCACAAGAAGTTCTTGGTCATTTAGAACACGAGTGCGCTTCTTAGGCCTTTGGGCAATGGTGCTTTCAGTGGCTTCAGTTGGCGCACGATGAGGCAGACGAGTATTTCCAGCCATTGGATAGATATGTGATACTGCTTGAATGCCTTCCATGGACTGAGTGAAGCTTTGGTGATCAGCATTTTGAAGACAAAGAGGCTCCTTGACAGGCTCAGGGTATATAGCTTCAACTGACATATCAACCTCTGGTAGAAAGATCAGATGATTACGAGTAGAGGGCTAATAGTTGACAGAAGAGTGTCGCTTGATGAGGCGCATGACCCATGGAGCATAAAACTTCAGACCAAAAAGGTCAGATCCAGAAGCAGCAAGTTGCCTGATGAAGAATTCTTGGGAATTGAAGCTGATGCCATTGAGGATGTAAAAGACCAAAGTCTTCATGGCTCCTTCAAGTTTAGCAGCTGATGAATGTCCTTTGATAGACAATAGAGTTCGCCTGATGATGTGATATATGGTGC
Organism: Aegilops speltoides; assembly: GCA_021437245.1. Lineage (NCBI taxonomy): Eukaryota > Viridiplantae > Streptophyta > Magnoliopsida > Poales > Poaceae > Aegilops > Aegilops speltoides. The sequence goes on from CM038147.1 coordinate 560,724,507, forward strand.
GAGGCAGATACTCAAGGTCATCAACAAAGAACTCCATTGGATATTCAGCATCAGATGGCAAGAGCTTCATCATGCTCAACATCTGGCTCATATTGGGTTCAGGCTTGTGGAAGATGCTCTCCAGTGCATTGCGGTGTAGTTGACAGTCAGGTTCATAGAGCTCTCCGGGAGTGGATAGGCCTATAAGCTCGATGACATCAAGAGCTTTGGCTTCATGATGAACATTTCCGGTCATCCACTCAAGAACCCAGGTCTTGATATCTCTATTGTAGCCGCGAATGTGGAGGGTAGCATAGAATTGAAGCAAAAGTTCTTCATTCCAATGTTCTTTGTCAGTCACAAAGCTGAGCAGACCGGCATCACGAAAACAGTCAAGTGCTTCTTCTAAGCACGGCAGTCCAGCAATGGCTTCAGTGTCGAGGTGCATATGAGGGAAAATGCGCCCTTGATCATATAGAACGCAGGAGTAATAGCTTCGCTATTGATAGCTCCAGAAATGATCTAATGATATCCTTGGCTTTGAGTAGGGGTTCTTGGCGCTGTCAAAGAAGGTATTGTGGCTTTTGAAGCCATTTTCATTGAAGGACCCTGTAGAATTAGCAGTGCCTGGGAACCTTGGTAGTCTTGGCTTTGGTTTCTGGACCTGAGGCCTATGCTCAACATGATAATCAAATTGAGGTCCAGAGGCAGTGGGCGGAGGTACCAGAATGGGCCATCGGACAGTGGTTAGCTGACCATGATTGTATGCTTGCTCAATTGTATAGGGCCTTGGTGGCGGAACAGGAGTAGTGGCAGCAGCTGAGGCTTCAGGCTGCACAACAGGTGCTTCGGAAGCAGTTGCCTCATTGGCTTCAGGCACACTGGTTGGTTCAAGCTCCACATTAGCTTCAGCCATGACTACGTCATTGGCTTCACTTGCGTTGGTAGTGGCAGCTTCAGGATTTTCAACCTCCACTTGACGAGCTGGAGGGTCGGGCACTAGCACGTTCACATCAGGAACAGCTTCTTCAATAACTGGGGGAGTAGGGACACGTACGTCTTCTTGTCTTTCATTGGCTGATGAAGCCGGATTGTCTTCAGTAGCTTGGGCTTCAGACGCGGAGACATTCTCAGTTGGAGTGGCTTCAGGAAACACTTGACGTGCAACAGGTTGATGATGCACTTCTCCTTCTGGAACGCTCGAAAGAGGGACTTGAGGCTTTTGTCCTTTCCGAAGCCTGCGAAATGCTGGCAACGCCTTTGGAGTTGGAGTTGGATGGGCCTCAAAGTCTTCTTCTTCTTCATGCACGGGTGGTGTAACTTGTTGTTGTTGTTGGGGAGTACTTGGGGAGTCTTGTTACTATGGGTGATCAGCCCACGATGCATCCTGAGCAATTGGCGTCAGAGGACGACCAATGCTGATGAGTTCGTTGTTCGTGAGAACAGGCGATGATACCACATTGTGTTCGATCTGAGGAAGAACTTCATCATCTTCAACATTGTCATATTGACCAATGTCTTCAGCACTGGTGGGTTCAGCTGCTGGAATATCTTCAGCTTCATGAGCCTCTGTGGGAGCAGGCTCATGAACTATCATCCGTCTTTCTTGATGTTCAGACGCAGGGCGAACCATTGAGATAGGTTCAACAACCAAGGGATCTGTGGGAGCGGCCCAATTCTTCTTGGTTTTGCGCTTCTTCTTGGAGGGAGCGGCACCAGAGGCTTCAGTATTCTTTCTCTTTCTGGCTTCAGCCTCGGCAGCCCTCGTCTTCTTCTGTTCTGAAGCGATAGTCGTGACCTTTGGCTTCGAGCCAGTCATGCTGCTTGGGAAGATAATGCGAGGTGCTTCTTGACTTGAAGGTGCAGGTTGGGCAGTAGAGAGCTTCTTCTTCTTTGCAGCCATCCTGGGGTCAATGCCAGGACGGCCAAGAGACTTGCGCTTCTCAGCCTCATTGTAGGCAAGCACACACTTGTCAGCCAAACTCTTCATACGCTCGCGAGAGCCTTGGGCTGCTTGGCACTTCTTTAGAAAGGCTTCTTTAAGCTCATGCAGCATGACCTTGAAGTTTCTGACATCTTGCACGCTGAGCTTCGCCACATGCTTCTTGAACTGAGCCTTCTCATAATCAATTTTGTTTTTCAGCTCAACGATGCGTTGAGCGAGAGCTAGCTCAGAAGCAATGGCGCCATTAAAGGAGACGCTGAGGCCAATGGGAAGCTGCAGATCTTCAAAGCTGAGATTTGGTGTGTCAAACCACTCATCAATGAATTTATGGATGATTGCCACATCGAAGAGAGGCAGGTTGTTGAAGATCTCTGCTTCTTCCTTGCTCTTAATCAGTTGCTCAAGGGCATCATCTGCAAGATCTTCATCGCTGGACAGATCAATGGGTTCTTCACGCAGAATGGCAGCAGGAGTCAAGGTTTGATCAGTATGCCTGACGATTTGCTTTTTCTTCTCCGTCTTCTTGGAGATTCGGGATTGATCTTGATCGCACATCGCCTTAAGGCGGTGCAAATGGCGAGACTTCATGACGTGAAGCTTTTGGAGCAGCTGATCTTGAAGCTTTTGGCTTCTTTTGCTTTTGCGGCTTTGGAGGAGGAGCTGGGGCTTCATCAGTGTTAGCATCATTATCAGAATGATCCACTTTGGCACCATGGAACAAGATGTAAGTGATGAGGCCATCAAGGTTGGAGAAGGGGCTGATGACATTTGGTTCCGCATCACGTGAGCCATTAGCACGGGGAGCAGAGGGACCAGGGTTGAAGTCTAATACCAATGACTTCTTGTTTTCCTTGGCCGAAGCCTTTGCGTGCTGGACGTTGCGCTTGAAGAGAGCATCATCACGACACCAGAGTAATGATGAGGGATCGGCATTCTCAGGCTGAGGTCCTCGGACCATGCAGGGATAGAAACCTTGTGCAATAGCTTCAGCTCTGTTCTTGGGTTGAAGGCCTCGATAGAGAATATCACCCCAAGGACTCTTGATAGCATTCTTCTCTGCATATTCCTTGGTTACGAACTTGTACTTGAACCATTCTTCAGCCCAATAGCGTCGAATCCATTGGATTCGTGTCTTTCATACCGATGATAATTTCTTCAGGATCTGTCTTGTAGAGCTCTGCTAGGTCATCAGGCAGATCTTTTGATGTACCCCCGACGCTGTCTGCCACCCTTCCTTACTGATTTCTCTGCAGCCATGAACTTCAAACTGAATGGCTTCAATACGTTCAAAGGCTTCAGAGACTTACGCTTGCTGTTCAAGCAGGAGCTGGCTTCAGGAGAATTAATGTGATGATGTAAGTATTCTGCAAACGAATGCAGACTATGAGAACCAAGGGATTCTCCCACGGACATGTACCTGTGACAGCATTAGAGATGCGAGGGAAGGGGAAGAGGTCATATGCATTCTCAGAAAGTTTTGAAGATAAATCAGTTTGAAGACATTGACCTCATGATGTGAAGACATTCACTAATATGTTGTGAGTTGGTCCAGATTTGTACGAATCCGTGAATAAGTACAAGTGAGGAATCAAACTGGATATGAAATTTAAGTGAATAGACTAGGCAGTATGAGATGCAGACAGTATAGATCTAACATTGTGTAGGCAGAAACCACTTTTGGTAATAGGATAAATCTTGAAGATCAAAAAGTTGGTAAAAATAGAGTTATAATTACTGCACGAAGAACTGCAGATGAGATGAATAGGAGACCGAGCAGTTCAGTCCACCGTGCCCTAACATGGCGACGGAGGACACCTACGGCGACGGCGGAGAGGACGATGTCCGCGGCTGGCGTGAGGACGGCATCGGAGAAGTCGCGGCAGCCAAGCGCTTCGTCACCGGTGTCGTCGAGAGCTAGCGGTGGCGCTAGGGTTTTGACGAGGTGGAGAGGTGGAAGAAGGATTTCTTTACCGCAGGGGACAAGTATTTATAAGTAGGTGTGCGGCACAGCACAATTACGCTGGTGCCCTTGGCGGTTCACATCTGAGGGGCACGTGGCAAGCATGCAACATACTCAGAGTTGTCCCACGTTCCCACACCCTCTAGGCATGTCGGATGGTTGTTCCGGCTTCTCCGGATTTCAACAATAAAGATGAGTTATTTAAAACAGACTTAATGTTTTGTCTATGTGCCTTCTGCTGACTAGGACGCAGAGAAGACATTCGACAGTTTCAATAGAATCCATATGATTTGGACAGATAGAGTTTGAGATTGAAAGCATAGAGAGGTTAGGGTCCGATCACATTCAGTTAGTTCAAAAGATTCAACTTGAAGACATAGCTATAAGTGAATGATGTAGAGGACAGAACACTAGTATATATATATCAGAAAGCAATCAAATCATCATAGTGAAGAAAATCATGAAGATAAATTGAAACTGAAGACAAACCAAATGCGAAGTCATTGCAAAAATAACGCCATGAGTGAAACCCTTCAAACAGAGAAATTTGGTGGTGGCGTTACTCATCGTATAGGAAGTATTAGACCCAGACACGGCGCACAATTATCGTGGCGCTCCGAAGTCAAATTCCATGTTAATGTATTCACACTCAGAGTGTAAGTCTTCATTGATTGAAGATATACATTACTTTGTGTGTTGCACATCTAAGTCATCAACATGCATAAGTGTTAGGATGTGTGCCTGATCACAGGACATTAGAGGATTCCAAGATATTTAGCTCACATCGTAACTTGCAAAACCTTTTCTCATCCAAGTGTTGGGGAACGTAGCAGAAATTCAAAATTTTCCTACGTGTCACCAAGATCTATCTATGGAGAAACTAGCAACGAGGGGAAGGAGAGTGCATCTACATACCCTTGTAGATCGCTAAGCGGAAGCGCTCAAGAGAACGGGTTGAAGGAGTCGACTCGTCGTGATCCAAATCACCAGAGATCCTAGTGCGAACGGACGGCACCTCCGCGCTCAACACACGTACAGCCCGGTGACGCCTCCCACGCCTTGATCCAGCAAGGAGAGAGGAAGAGGTTGAGGAAGACTCCATCCAGCAGCAGCACAACGGCGTGGTGGTGATGGAGGGCGTGGTAGTCCAAGCAGGCTTCGCCAAGCACCGCGAGATATGAGGAGAAGGGAGAGAGGTATGGCTGCGCCAACAGGAGAGGAAACTCATGTGTTGGGCTGCTCCTATGCCTCACTATATATAGGGGGAGAGGGGGCTGCGCCCCCACCTAGGTTTCCACCCCTAGGGGGCGGCGGCCAGCCCCAGATCCCATCTAGGGGGGCGGCCAAGGGGTGGAGAGGGGGAAACTTGCCCCCCAAGCAAGGTGGGGCGCCCCCTCCCCAAACCCTAGGCGCCTTGGGCCTTGGTGGGGGGGCGCACCAGCCCACCTGGGGCTGGTCCCCTCCCACACTTGGCCCATGCAGCCCTCTAGGGCCGGTGGCCCCACTTGGTGGACCCCCGGGACCCTCCCGGTGGTCCCGGTACGTTACCGATAAAACCCGAAACTTTTCCGGTGACCAAAACAGGACTTCCCATATATAAATCTTTACCTCCGGACCATTCCGGAACTCCTCGTGACGTCCGGGATCTCATCCGGACTCAACAACATTCGTAACCACATACAAGCTTCCTTTATAACCCTAGCGTCATCGAACCTTATGTGTAGACCCTACGGGTTCGGAGACATGTAGACATGACCGAGACGTTCTTCGTCAATAACCAACAGCAGGATCTGGATACCCATGTTGGCTCCCACATGTTCCACGATGATCTCATCGGATGAACCACGATGTCAAGGACTCAATCGATCCCGTATACAATTCCCTTTGTCTAGCGGTATTTTACTTGCCCGAGGTTCGATCGTCGGTATACCGATACCTTGTTCAATCTCGTTACCGCAAGTCTCTTTACTCGTTCCGCAACACATCATCCCGTGATCAACCCCTTGGTCACATTGTGCACATTATGATGATGTCCTACCGAGTGGGCCCAGAGATACCTCTCCGCTTACACGGAGTGACAAATCCAGCCTCGATCCGTGTCAACCCAATGGACACTTTCGGAGATACCTGTAGTGCACCTTTATAGTCTCCCGCCACGTTGTGACGTTTGATACACCCAAAGCACTCCTACGGTATCCGGGAGTTACACGATCTCATGGTCTAAGGAAGAGATACTTGACATTGGAAAAGCTCTAGCAAACGAACTACACGATCTTTGTGCTATGCTTAGGATTGGGTCTTGTCCATCACATCATTCTCCTAATGATGTGATCCCGTTATCAACGACATCCAATGTCCATAGCCAGGAAACCATGACTATCAGTTGATCACAACGAGCTAGTCAACTAGAGGCTCACTAGGGACATATTGTGGTCTATGTATTCACACGTGTATTACGATTTCCGGATAATACAGTTATAGCATAAATAAAAGACAATTATCATGAACAAGGAAATATAATAATACTTTTATTATTGCCTCTAGGGCATATTTCCAACAGTCTCCCACTTGCACTAGAGTCAATAATCTAGTTCACATCGCCATGTGATTAACATTGACAGGTCACATCGCCATGTGACCAACATCCAAAGAGTTTACTAGTGTCATTAAACTAGTTCACATCATCATGTGATTAAGACTCAATGAGTTCTGGGGTTTGATCATGTTTTGCTTGTGAGAGAGGTTTTAGTCAACGGGTCTGCAACATTAGGATCCGTATGTACTTCGCAAATCTCTAGGTCATTATGTAAATGCTGCTTCCACGCTCCACTTGGAGATATTCCAAATGGTTGCTCCACTATACGTATCCGGTTTGCTACTCAGAGTCACTCGGATAGGTGTTAAAGCTTGCATCGACGTAATCCTTTACGCCGAACTCTTTATCACCTCCATAATCGAGAAACATGTCCTTATTTACTCCAAGGACAATTTTGACCGCTGTCCAATGATCCATTCCTAGATCATTCTTGTACCCCTTGACTGACTCATGACAAGGCACACTTCGGTGCGATTACACAAGATAGCATCTTGTAGAGCCTATGTATAAAGCATAGGGGCGACCTTTGTCCTTTCTCTCTCTTCGCCGTGGTCGAGCTTTAAGTCTTAACTTCATACCTTACATGTCGCAAGAACTCGTTCTTTGAGTGATCCATCTTGAACACCTTCAAGATCATGTTAAGGTATATGCTCATTTGAAAGTACCATTAAGCGTTTTTGATCTATCCTCATAGATCTTGATGCTCAATGTTCAAGTAGCTTAATCCAGGTTTTCTATTGAAAAACACTTTTCAAACAACCCTATATGCTTTCCAGAAATTCTACATCATTTCTGATCAACAATATGTCAATAACATATACTCACCAGAAATTCTATAGTGCTCCCACTCACTTCTTTGGAAATACAAGTTTTTCATAAATTTGTATAAACCCAAAATCTTTGATCATCCTATCAAAGTACATATTCCAACTCCGAGATGCTTACTACAGTCCTTAGAAGGATCGCTGGAGCTAGCATACCTTTTAGCATCGTTAGGATCGACAAAACTTTTCTGATTGTATCACATACAACCTTTCCTTACAAAACTGGTAAGGAAACTCGTTTTGACATCCATCTGTCAGATTTCATAAATGCAGCTAATGCTAACATGATTCCGACGGACTTAAGCATCGCTACGGATGAGAAAATCTCATCGTAGTCAACTCCTTGAACTTGTGAAAAACTTCTTCGCCACAAGTCGAGCTTCATAGACGGTGACATTACCGTCCACGTCCGTCTTCTTCTTAAAAATCCATTTATCTCAATGGCTTGCCGATCATTGGGCAAGTCCACCAAAGTCCATGCTTTGTTCTGATACATGGATCCTATCTCGGATTTTATGGCTTCTAACCATTTGTCGGAATTTGGGCCCACCATTGCTTCTCCATAGCTCGTAGGTTCATTGTTGTCTAGCAACATGACCTTCAAGACAAGATTCTTGTGCCACTCAAGCAAGACGCATCCTTGTCACCCCACGAGGTACGGTAGTGACTTGATCCGAAGTTTCATGATCACTATCATAAGCTTCTACTTCAATTGGTGTAGGTGCCACAGGAACAACTTCCTGTGCCCTGCTACACACTAGTTGTAGTGACGATTCAATAACCATATCAAGTCTCCACCATCCTCCCACTCAACTTTTCGAGACAAACTTTTCCTCGAGAAAGGACCCGATTCAAGAAACAATCCCTATTGCTTTCGGATCTGAATTAGGAGGTATACCCAACTGTTTTTGGGTGTCCTATGAAGGTGCATTATTATCCACTTTGGGTTCGAGCTTATCAACCTGAAACTTTTTCACATAAGCGTCGCAGCCCCAAACCTTTAAGAAATGACAGCTTAGGTTTCTCTAAACCATAGTTCATACGGTGTCATCTCAACGGAATTACGTGGTGCCCTATTTTAAAGTGAATGCGGTTGTCTCTAATGCCTAACCCATAAACGATAGTGGTAATTTGACAAGAGACATCATGGTATGCACCATATCCAATAGGGTGCAGTTATGATGTTCGGACACATCATCACACTATGGTGTTCCAGGCGGTATTAATTGTGAAACAATTTCCACAATGTCTTAATTGCGTGCCAAAGCTCATAACTCAGATACTCATCTCTATGATCATATCATAGACATTTTATCCTCTTGTCACGACGATCTTCAACTTCACTCTGAAATTACTTGAACCATTCAATAATTCAGACTTGTGTTTCATCAAGTAAATATACTCAGTATCTACTCAAATCGACCGTGAAGTAAGAACATAACGATATCCACTGCGTGCCTCAGCACTCATTGGACTGCACACATCAAAATGTGTTACTTCCAACAAGTTGCTATCTTGTTCCATTTTACTGAAAAACGAGGCTTTTTAGTCATCTTGCCCATGTGGTATGATTTGCATATCTCAAGTGATTCAAAATCAAGTGAGTCCAAACGATCCATCTGCATGGAGTTTCTTCATGCGTATACACCAATAGACATGGTTCGCATGTCTCAAACTTTTCAAAAACGAGTGAGTCCAAGATCCATCAACATGGAGCTTCTTCATGCGTTTTACACCAATATGACTTACATGGCAGTGCCATAAGTAAGTGGTACTATCATTACTATCTTATACCTTTTGGCATGAAAATGTGTATCACTATGATCGAGATTCAATAAACCATTCCTTTAGGTGCAAGACCATTGAAGGTATTATTCAAAATAAATAAAGTAACCATTATTCTCCTTAAATGAATAACCGTATTGCGATAGACATAATGCAATCATGTCTATGCTCAACGCAAACACCAAATCTCGATGGTGGAGGGAGCGTGCGATGCTTGATCACATCAACCTTGGAAACACTACCAACACATATCGTTAGCTCACCTTTAGCTAGTCTCCGTTTATTCCGTAGCTTTTATTTCGAGTTACTAACACTTAACAACCGAACCGGTATCTAATACCCTGGTGCTACTAGGAGTACTAGTAAAGTACACATTAACATAATGTATATCCAATATACTTCTATCGACCTTGCCAGCCTTCTCATCTACCAAGTATCTAGGGTAATTCCGCTCCAGTGGTTGTTCCCCTTATTACAGAAGCACTTAGTCTCGGGTTTGGGTTCAACCATGGGTTTCTTCACTAGAGCAGCAGCTGATTTGCCGTTTCATGAAGTATCCCTTCTTGCCCTTGCCCTTCTTGAAACTAGTGGTTTCACCAACCATCAACAATTGATGCTCCTTCTTGATTTCTACTTCCGCGGAGTCAAACATCGCGAATACCTCAAGGATCATCATATCTATCCCTGATATGTTATAGCTCATCACGAAGCTCTAGCAGGTTGGTGGCAATGACTTTGGAGAAACATCACTCTCTCATCTGGAAGATCAACTCCCACTCGATTCAAGTGATTGTTGCACTCAGACAATCTAAGCACAAGCTCAACAATTGAGCTTTTCTCCCTTAGTTTGCAGGCTAAGAAAGTCGTCGGAGGTCTCATACCTCTTGACGTGGGCACGAGCCTGAAATCTCAATTTCAGCCCTCGAAACATCTCGAATGTTCCGCGACGTTTCGAAAACGTCTTTGGTGCCTCAACTCTAAACCTTTTAATTGAACTATCACGTAGTTATCAAAACATGTATGTCTGATGTTCGCAACATCCACAAACGACGTTTGGGGTTCAGCACACTGAGCGGTGCATTAAGGACATAAGCTTTCTACTATCCGCATAATCGCTACTGTCAACTTTCAACTATATTTTCTCTAGGAACATATCTAAACAGTGGAACTAAAGCGCGAGCTTACGACATAATTTGCAAAGAACTCTTGACTATGTTCAGGATAATTAAGTTCATCTTATGAACTCCCACTCAGATAGACATCCCTCTGGTCATCTAAGTGATTACATGATCCAAGTCAACTAGGCCGTGTCCGATCATCACGTGAGACGGACTAGTCATCATCGGTGAACATCTTCATGTTGATCGTATCTACTATACGACTCATGCTCGACCTTTCGGTCTCTGTGTTCCGAGGCCATGTCTGTACATGCTAGGCTCGTCAAGTTAACCCTAAGTGTTTTCGCTGTGTAAAACTGTCTTACACCCGTTGTATGTGAACGTAAGAATCCATCACACCCGATCATCACGTGGTGCTTAGAAGTTTACTTAACTGTAGCAATGGTGCACAGTTAGGGGAGAACACTTCTTGAAATTTTGTAAGGGATCATCTTATGTACTACCGTCGTCCTAAGTAAACAAGATGCATAAACATAATAAACATCACATGCAATTATATAGTTGTGACATGATATGGCCAATATCATATAGCTCCATTGATCTCCATCTTCGGGGCTCCATGATCATCTTGTCACCGGCATGACACCATGATCTCCATCATCGTGTCTTCATGAAGTTGTCTCGCCAACTTATTACTTCTACTACTATGGCTACCGGTTAGCAATAAAGTAAAGTAATTACATGGCGTTGTTCAATGACACGCAGGTCATACAATAAATAAAGACAACTCCTATGGCTCCTGCCGGTTGTCATACTCATCGACATGCAAGTCGTGATTCCTATTACAAGAACATGATCAATCTCATACATCACATATCATTCATCACATTCTTCTTGGCCATATCACATCACATAGCATACCCTGCAAAAACAAGTTAGACGTCCTCTAATTGTTGTTGCATGTTTTACGTGGCTGCTATGGGTTTCTAGAAAGAACGTTTCTTACCTACGCAAAACCACAACGTGATATGTCAATTGCTATTTACCCTTCATAAGGACCCTTTTCATCGAATCCGTTCCAACTAAAGTGGGAGAGACTGGCACCCGCTAGCCACCTCATGCACCAAGTGCATGTCAATCGGTGGAACTGTCTCACGAAGAGCGTGTAAGGTCGGTCCGGCCGCTTCATCCCACAATACCGTCGAAACAAGATTGGACTAGTAACGGTAAGCATATTGAACAAAATCAACGCCCACAACTACTTTGTGTTCTACTCGTGCTAAGAATCTACGCAATAGACCTAGCTCATGATGCCTTTGTTGGGGAACGAGCAGAAATTCAAAATTTTCCACGTGTCACCAAGATCTATCTATGGAGAAACTAGCAACGAGGGGAAGGAGAGTGCATCTACATACCCTTGTAGATCGCTAAGCGGAAGCGTTCAAGAGAACGGGGTTGAAGGAGTCGTACTCGTCGTGATCCAAATCACCGGAGATCCTAGTGCCGAACGGACGGCACCTCCGCGTTCAACACACGTACAGCCCGGTGACGTCTCCCACACCTTGATCCAGCAAGGAGAGAGGGAGAGGTTGAGGAAGACTCCATCCAGCAGCAGCACAACGGCGTGGTGGTGATGGAGGAGCGTGGTAGTCCAGCAGGGCTTCGCCAAGCACCGCGAGATATGAGGAGAAGGGAGAGAGGTATGGCTGCGCCAACAGGAGAGGAAACTCATGTGTTGGGCTGCTCCTATGCCTCACTATATATAGGGGGAGAGGGGGCTGCGCCCCCACCTAGGTTTCCACCCCTAGGGGGCGGCCAGCCCCAGATCCCATCTAGGGGGGCGGCCAAGGGGTGGAGAGGGGGAAACTTGCCCCCCAAGCAAGGTGGGGCGCCCCCTTCCCAAACCCTAGGCGCCTTGGGCCTTGGTGGGGCGCACCAGCCCACCCGGGCTGGTCCCTCCCACACTTGGCCCATGCAGCCCTCTAGGGCAGTGGCCCCACTTGGTGGACCCCGGACCCTCCGGTGGTCCCGATGCGTTACCGATAAAACCCAAACTTTTCCGGTGACCAAAACAGACTTCCCATATATAAATCTTTACCTCCGGACCATTCCGAACTCCTCGTGACGTCCGGGATCTCATCCGGACTCCAACAACATTCGGTAACCACATACAAGCTTCCTTTATAACCCTAGCGCCATCGAACCTTAGTGTGTAGACCCTACGGGTTCGGAGACATGTAGACATGACCAAGACGTTCTTGGTCAATAACCAACAGCGGGATCTGGATACCCATGTTGGCTCCTACATGTTCCACGATGATCTCATCGGATGAACCACGATGTCAAGGACTCAATCGATCCCGTATACAATTCCCTTTGTCTAGCGGTATTTTACTTGCCCGAGGTTCGATCGTCGGTATACCGATACCTTGTTCAATCTCGTTACCGGCAAGTATCTTTACTCGTTCCGCAACACATCATCCCGTGATCAACCCCTTGGTCACATTGTGCACATTATGATGATGTCCTACCGAGTGGGCCCAGAGATACCTCTCCGTTACACGGAGTGACAAATCCGATCTCGATCCGTGTCAACCCAATGCAGACACTTTCGGAGATACCGTAGTGCACCTTTATAGTCTCCCGCCACGTTGTGACGCTTGATACACCCAAAGCACTCCTACGGTATCCGGAGTTACACGATCTCATGGTCTAAGGAAGAGATACTTGACATTGGAAAAGCTCTAGCAAACGAACTACACGATCTTTGTGCTATGCTTAGGATTGGGTCTTGTCCATCACATCATTCTCCTAATGATGTGATCCCGTTATCAACGACATCCAATGTCCATAGTCAGAAACCATGACTATCTGTTGATCACAACGAGCTAGTCAACTAGAGGCTCACTAGGGACATATTGTGGTCTATGTATTCACACGTGTATTACGATTTCCGGATAATACAGTTATAGCATGAATAAAAGACAATTATCATGAACAAGGAAATATAATAATACTTTTATTATTGCCTCTAGGGCATATTTCCAACACCAAGGGCTTTGTGAAGATATCTGCCAGTTGCTCTTCAGTGTTGACATGAATGATGTCGATATCTTTCTTCATGACATGATCACTGAGAAAGTGATGACGAATTTCAATGTGCTTTGTCTTCGAGTGCTGTACTGGATTGTTGGCTATCTTAATGGCACTTTCGTTGTCGCAGAAGAGAGGTACTTGTTTCAGATTGATGCCATAGTCCTTGAGAGTTTGCTTCATCCAGAGAAGCTGAGCACAACAGGATCCAGCAGCAATGTATTCAGATTCAGCAGTTGAGAGTGATACATAGTTCTGCTTCTTTGAAGACCAACAGACAAGTGATCGACCCAGAAAGTGACATGTGCCTGATGTAGACTTGTGATCCACCTTGTCACCAGCATAATCAGCATCCAACCAAATCAAATTTTGAGCCCTTGGGGTACCATAATCCGAGTGTTGGGGTGTAAGCCAAATATCGAAGAATTCGCTTCACAGCTAAGTGATGCGATTCCTTTGGTGCCGCTTGGAATCGAGCACACATGCAAACACTAAGCATAATATCTGGCCTAGATGCACATAGATAAAGTAAAGAACCAATCATGGAGTGGTATACCTTTTGATCGAACTCTTTACCATTGCAGTCGGGACCAAGATGGTGTTTGGCTGGCATTGGCGTCGTGTAACCTTTGCATTCTTCCATTCCAAACTTCTTTAGACAATCTTTGAGGTATTTTTCTTGAGATAGGAAGATGCCATTCCTTTGCTGGCGAATTTGAAGACCAAGGAAGAACTTCAGCTCACCCATCATGGACATCTGATATTGCTCTTGCATCATGTATCCAAACCCATCAGTATACTTCTGGTTGGTGCAGCCGAAGATAATGTCATCCACATATATTTGGCACACAAACAGTTCACCATCATATGTCTTCGTGAAGAGTGTGGGATCGAGGGATCCAGGTTTGAAGCCTTTCCTCTTCAGGAAGTCTTTGATCGTATCATACCATGCGCGAGGAGCTTGTTTGAGGCCATATAGTGCTTTGTTTAGCTTGTACACCATATCAGGATGTTTTGGATCTTCAAAGCCAGGTGGTTGAGCGACATATACTTCTTCTTCAGTCTTGCCATTGAGAAATTCACTCTTCACATCCATTTGATATAGCAAGATGTTGTGATGGTTAGCATAGGCTAATAGTATACGAATAGCTTCAAGCCTAGCCACAGGAGCAAATGTTTCATCGAAGTCGATTCCTTCTACTTGAGTATATCCTTGATCCACAAGACGTGCTTTGTTTCTGACGACTTGACCATGCTCATCTTGCTTGTTTCGATATATCCATTTTGTTCCAATAATGTTATGCTTGCGAGGGTCAGGTCGCTTGACAAGTTCCCAAATATTGTTCAGCTTGAACTGTTGAAGTTCTTCTTGCATAGCTTGAATCCATTCAGGTTCCATAAAGGCTTCAGCAACTTTCTTGGGTTCTGATATTGACACAAATGAAAAGTGCCCACAGAAGTTTGCTAACTATGTTGCTCTTGAGCGAGTCAGTGGACCAGGTGCATTGATGCTGTCAATTATCTTCTCAATTTGTACTTCATTTGCAACACGAGGATGAACAGGACGAAAACTTTGCTCTTGCTGATCATTGTCATCATTGGGAGGATCATCTTCGGTCTGAGTATTGTCTTCAGGTTGGTTAGGTGCAGAAATGATAAGTTCCTCTTCAGGCTGTGCTTCAGAGGGCATGATTTCACCAGTTCCCATCAGCTTGATAGATTCGCTTGGAGGAGCTTCATCAAGTGTACTTGGCATGAGTTCTCTTTGTGAACCATTGGTTTCATCAAATCTCGCATCCACAGTTTCGACGATCTTGTAGAGATAGAGGTTGAAGACTCTGTAGGAGTGCGAGTCCTTTCCATAGCCAAGCATGAAGCCTTCGTGAGCCTTAGGTGCAAATTTTGACTTGTGATGGGGATCCTTGATCCAGCATCTAGCTCCAAATACTCTGAAGTAGCTTACATTTGGCTTCTTGCTAGTGAGGAGCTCATATGATGTTTTGTTTAGAAGCTTATGGATGTAAACACGGTTGATGATGTGACATGATGTATCAATAGCTTCAGGCCAGAACTTTCTAGGTGTCTTGTACTCATCGAGCATTGTTCGAGCCATCTCAATGAGAGTTCTGTTCTTGCGCTCAACGATGCCATTTTGCTGAGGTGTGTATGGAGTAGAGAACTCATGAGTGATTCCCATTGTATCCAGATAAAGATCAAGACCGGTGTTCTTGAATTCAGTGCCATTGTCACTTCTGATATGCTTGATCTTCATGCCATAATTGTTCATTGCTCGATTGGCGAAGCGTCTGAAGACATCTTGCACTTCAGTCTTGTAGAGAATTATATGCACCCATGTGTATCTTGAGTAGTCATCAACAATGACGAAGCCATAGAGACAAGCAGTTGTTGTGAGGGTGGAGTAGTGAGTAGGTCCAAATAAGTCCATGTGTAATAGCTCGAAGTTGAGCTGTTGTCATGATTGTCTTCGAGGGGTGCTTTGCCCTAGTCATCTTTCCAGCTTCGCAGGCACCACACAAATGATCCTTCTTGAACTTGACATCCTCGATGCATATGACATGCTTCTTCTTGACGAGTGAGTGTAAGTTCCTCATGCCAAGATGCCCCAGCCTTCGATGCGAGCCAAGATTCAAGCTTTTGTGAGAAGACATACGGCAAGTGTGGACCTCCTGAGAAATCTACCATGTATAGATCATCTTTTCGATACCCTTCAAAGACTAGAGACTTGTCAGATTCCATTAGTACAAGGCAGCGATATTTTCCGAATAGCACAATCATGTTCAAGTCACAAAGCATTGAGACAGACATTAAGTTGAAACCAAGGGATTCAACAAGCATCACTTTATCCATGTGTTGATCCTTTGAGATTGCAACTCTACCTAGACCCAATACCTTGCTTTTACCAGTGTCAGCAAATGTGATGTGACTCTTGTCGGATGGACGTAAGGTTGAGTCCATGAGAAGACTTCGATCACCAGTCATATGATTTGTGCATCCACTGTCCATAATCCATTCTGAAGCTTTTGGTGACATGCCCTACAGCGCAGTTAGGAGGATAGGCTTCACAAAGAGTGTTGTGAAGCATAGGCATTTGACACATACAAGGATTGTCACAGCTTAGATCAAAGTTAGGACACATAGTATGACTGGTAAGCGGTTCAGATGTGAAGTATATAGTAAGACATTTTATCATGCATCCTTGATGTGTTTTAGGTCCCCAGCAATAGCATCGGACCCCATTGATTACAGGCTGGAGACCTTTCTCTGCAAAAGAAAGTTAATTCTTCTTCGCCACCCACATCTTCAGGGGTGGCTTAGAAGCAATGAGTCTAAGTGCAGCATCTGAGAATTTTGGCTTTGGAGCCCTAGCAAATAGCCTTGCAGGAGATGAATGATACTCATATGAATAAGCAGAAAAGTTCTTAGTTCTATGAACATAGCGGTTTGAAGACACACGCTCATATTCATGAGTCTGAGTATGATTTCCCTGCAAAACATTGGCGTTAGGGTGAGTTAGGTGAGTCTTGTATCTGTATGAAGCCTTTGGGCCATATGAAGCCATAGGTCTCGGGTTTGCCTTCTTCCTTGGTGGTGTCATGACGACATTCACGGGAAGATTCTCAATGTACTGCTTAGGTACCCCAGATCTTCTTCATCGGTGGTCCATTCCTGCAGTTAGTACCAATATACCTGGCAAACACTTCACCATTCTGATTCTTGAACAACTTATAGTTTGCATCAAAGGATTCATCAATGATAATAGGATTAGCACAGGTAAAGCCAGATAAAGTGGATGGATCTATTGAATGTTCCTTTGCAGCAACCCATGTGGTTTTGGGGTACTGCTCAGGCTTCCAGTACGAGCCATCAACATTCATTTTCCTCTCGAACCCAACACCCTCTTTCCTAGGGTTTCGGTTCAGAATCTACTTTTTGAGGACATCGCAGAGTGTATGATGTCCCTTCAAACTTTTGTACATCCCTGTTTCAAGCAATGTCTTCAACCTAGCATTTTCATCAGCAATAGCAGTGGTATCCTCCGCAGAGGGGTTAGTTGCCACTTCAGTAGTTGAAGACAATGAAACAGTAGCAGCAGTGGAACATTCAGCAACAGATGTAGCGTTATCACGCTCAATGCATTTTAGACATGGTGGTTCAAATCCATCCTGAGCGGGACTGATCTGTTGAGTGCGAAGTGACTCGTTCTCTTTTTGAAGATCTTCATGAGCCGCTCTCAATTTCTCAAGCTCTTGTTTCCTTTGAAGATAATCATAGGAGAGCCTTCCATAAGTAGTTGAGAGCGTTTCATGACGACTTTCAAGTTCTTGGTACTTAGCATGAAGATTTTTAATATCTTCAACTAAGGACTGTGAACGAGTCATTTCCGCGTCCAACAGGTCATCGCTTTTGTCTAACAGTTTTTGAGTATTCCATAGCCTTTTGTTGTTCAGTGGCAATTTTAGCAAGAGTTTTGTAGCTAGGTTTGGATTCACAATCAGAGTCATCTTCACTTGATGTTTGAAAGTAAGCATCACGTGATTTTACCTTGGCACCACGTGCCATGAAGCAGTAGGTGGGAGTAGGATCGTCTTCATCATCAGCTTCAGCGTTGGTGTGGAAGTCATTGTCTTCAGTGTTGAAGATGGACTCGGCAACATAAGCTGGCTAGAGCCAGACTTGCAACGCCAAGGTCGGTCTCCTCTCCAGACTCCACCTCCGCCTCCTCGGAAGCAGATTCCTCCTCTGAATCCATTTCCTTGCCAACAAAGGCACGAGCTTTGCCAGATGAGCTCTTCTTGTGTGATGAAGATTTGGAAGAAGACTTAGAAGAAGACTTTGAGGATTTCTACTTCTTCTTGTCATCAGAATCATATTCCTTGCTCTTCTACGTCTTCTTCTCATTGTCCCACTGTGGACACTCAGATATGTAGTGACCAGGTTTCTTGCACTTGTGACATGATCTCTTCTTGTAGTCATGAGTGGATGCTTCATCATTTCTTGAGCTGGATCGTGAAGACTTTCTGAAGCCCTTCTTCTTAGTGAACTTCTGGAACTTCTTCACAAGCATAGCAAGTTCCTTTCCAATGTCTTGAGGATCATCAGAACCGCAGTCAGATTCCTCTTCAGATGAGGAAACAACTTTTGCCTTCAAAGCGCGAGTTCGGCCATAGTTGGGATCATAGATATCTCTTTTCTCAGAAAGCTGGAACTCATGTGTGTTGAGCCTCTGAAGTATATCATACGGATCGAGTGTCTTGAAGTCAGGGCGTTCTTGTATCATGAGGGCAAGGGTGTCAAAGGAGCTGTCAAGTGATCTCAGTAGTGTCTTGACGATTTCTTGCTTGGTAATCTCAGTGGCGCCGAGAGCCTAAAGCTCATTTGTGATGTCAGTCAGACGATCAAACGTGAGCTGGACATTTTCATTGTCGTTTCTCTTGAAGCGGTTGAAGAGGTTGCGAAGAACACTGATCCTTTGATCTCTCTGGGTTGAGACGCCTTCGTTGACCTTGGATAGCCGCCTCGAGACTAGCTTCGACGCTTCAGAGCACTCACACGGCCATACTGTCCTTTGGTCGATGACCATAGATGATGTTCTTTGCAGAGAGTCCATTGAATGAACTTCTTGACATCGATGGGGTGACACCTTCACCGCTTTTAGGAACGCCGTTCTTGACGGCATACCGAGGTCGACATCAATGGCTTCAAGATGCATGCGCATCTTATTCTTCCAGTAGGGATATTCAGTTCCATCGAACATGAGGCAAGCAGCGGAGACTTTGATTATCCCTGCAGTCGACATAGCTAAACTCCAAGTGGTTAAACCGAATCACACAGAACAAGGGAGTACCTTGCTCTGATACCAATTGAAAGTGCTAGTATCGACTATAGGGGGGGTGAATAGGCGATTTTTATGAAAGTCTTCAAAACTTGGAAGTTTCGAAGACAAACAATAGAAATGACCTAGTTGATATGCAGCGGAAGATAAACTACCATAAGCAAGCCATAGTCAAGTATGCAATGATGTGAAAGTACAGGACTAATAGCAGCTAAGTAGTAAGGATCAGGATGGAAGATAGTATGAAGCCAATCAACAGTAGTAGTCAAGCAATGAAGTCAAACAGGTACACAGATAGGCAATGACTTCACGAAGACAAACTTAAGTAAAGGAAGGAAGAGGATAGAACCAGTCACTTGTTGAAGACATAGGATTTGTTGGACCAGTTCCAGTTGCTGTGACAACTATACGTCTGGTTGGAGCGGCTGAGTATTTAAACTCGAGGACACATAGTCCCGGACACCCGATCGCCGAAAGCACGCAGCTCAGGACACCAAGTCCTCACAGTATTCTCCTTGAACTAAGGACACACAGTCCTCGCCCAATCACTCTGGTAAGTCTTCAAGGTAGACTTCCGAACCTTCACAGACTTCATTCACTGGTGATCCACAATGACTCTTGGATGCTCAGAACGCGACGCCTAACCGGCTGGAGGATACACAGTCCTCAAGTGTAATAAGTCTTGTGTCACACCGACGTAAAGACTTGATGATGCCTAACACTCTTTGGCTCTGGGTGTTTGGGCTTGGTCCTCGCAAGGATTTCTCTCTCTCAAAGGCTTCGAGGTGGGTTGCTCTCAAACGACAAAAGTCGTGTACTAACTCTGAGCAGCCACCAATTTATGGTGTAGGGGGTGGGCTATTTATAGCCACTGGGCAACCCGACTTGATATGTCCGAAATGACCCTGGGTCACTAAGGAACTGACACGTGTTCCAACGGTCAGTTTTCAAACACACACGACAACTTTACTTGGGCTCCAAGCAAAGCTGACTTATCCAGCTCAGGATAAGATTTTCTCTCATTGTCTTCGCTCGAAGACATAGGATTTGGGTTGAGCATCACTTCAGCCATTCTGACTTAGTTCACTTGGACCCCACTTAACAGTACGGTGGTTCCTATGACTCAACAAAGAAGAAAAGGAAACAGCAAAACAACACAGTCTTCGCGCTCTATAGTCTTCACTCAATGTCTTCTCATGTCATAGTCTTCAATATGAATATCTTCACATACCACCATTGTCTTCAATGTCTTCATACATTTTTAGGGGTCATCTCCGGTAGGTAAACCGAATCAATGAGGGACACTACCTGCGTTATCCTGCAATTCTCACAAAAGCATTAGTCCCTCAACCAACTTTGTTGTCAATACTCCAAAACCAACTAGGGGTGGCACTAGATGCACTTACAGCTCCGCTGTCATCCTAGCATCCTCTGCCGCCAGGTCTTCCCTGGCTTGCGCTACCTCGTCACATAGTTTTGCAATTTCCATGTTATGCTGAGCTTGATTCGTCGGGTTAACCTCTGCTGTTAACAAGGTTGTCAGTTTATCCAGCAAATCCGTCAAAAACTGAGCCGGCGGGCGCACAGGGCCTCCTGCCTAGGCTGTCATCATCGTCGCTGACCCGGAAACCATTGCTGCCGCGGTTGAAGAATTGTTCACAGGCTGTGTACCGGCCATGAAGATTGCAACCCTGTTCAGCAGCTCATAGGGGTCCGGAATACTATCGCCATCGGAACAGGCCCCAAGCCTGTCGTCTTGCAGTTGACACAATGAAGTGGTCTCATCCGTGGACGACTCACCGTCAGAATAGATGGCCGTCTCGCCGTCAGACATAGATCCTATCATCAAATTACGCCCCTTGGATGAATCCCACGAAGACACGTTTCATGGCGGGCTGAGCTCGGGCGGGTCTTGCACGCTGAGCCGTCTCGATGATGTCGGTGCAGATGTCCTGCTCAGGGCTTGGCTCGCCGATCTTGCCGATGAAGATGTCAGTTCCGCAGAAGGGGACCCAGTACCCGTACTCAATTGAGTCGGCCTCGGGGCCCCAGCCTGCATCCGGCCCTCAGCATATCCCTTGATCCCTTCGAAGCTGCCCTTTAAGAACTCGAAACCACCGTGCGCTGGCCCCACGGTTGGCGCCAACTGTCGTGGAATAGTCACGGCAGATGTCCTAGTGTGAGGACTTAGTCATGGAGCCGTCGCAACTAGGTTAGCTTAAAGGGGTTAAACAGGACAAAGGACACAGGAATTTATACTGGTTCGGCCCCTTGCGGTGAAGGTAAAGGCCTAATCCAGTTTGAGATGGTATTGCTTATGTCTCGATTACCAGGGAGCGAATACGCTTGACCTAGCTTTCAATCTCTCGTTTCCTGCACTAAACCGGCGTCGGGTCGTCCCTTTATATACACAGGTTGACGCCCAGCGGCTCATGGAGTCCCGGTCGTCTCATAGACAACGTGTCCGGCTCGGTGACTAACTATACTTGCCTTATAATATAAATCATACACATATGGCGGTTTACCGCTATGGGCCTTAAGTCGCCCTTGGGCCTCGGGCCCTTGCTTCATGAACCGTCATCTTTAATATCCTCATGGGCTTCATATTGATGAACCGCCATAGGTATAACCCGACCCCTCCTGGGCGGGTCATACCTAATAGTCATATCCCCAACAGATGCCATCATCTTTGAAGACCTCCCTCTACTGCATTATCCTTTGAGCATTTCCCTAGAGAGGATAACATATATGTTCGTATGTTCATCGTTTTTGCTAATAATACCATGGTCTACGCCCACTTCCCTCCCACCTCCGCTGTTCTTTTTTACTTCTTGCCACTTGATCCCACCTTGGCCTACTAGTAACATCACCATTAGCTCCGCCTACCAATTGACATGCTATACTCGAGGTTCATGGACAATGTTAAACCCTACCCCCCCCCCACACACACACACACACACCAAAAAACACACATACACATTTGTGATCCTTCTAAGGCAGGATGACCCAAGCTATTCTGTGTGCCTTGTGACACCTTGTACTCTAGCCTCTACAATAATGCCAATGTCATCTTCTTCCACCCTCTGGCTCACCATTGTTCCCCAATTCTCGATGGACGTGCGCAAGAATAACAGAAGTGGAGAAAATAAAAATGGTTAGATGCTCAAATCTAAATAAAGTATATGCAAATAAAATCAATTATGTTTGAGTCAAAATTATTAGACATGAGTGCAAAGGAAAAAACTCTCAAATCATCAAATCATGGCCCCCCGAATCGCCTCGACGACACTATTGTTCCCATCTGGTGCCGCCTTTCCCCACCTGCGAGTCATCCCGCTACCACCCGCGTTTCCCTTTCCCTGCAGTCAGATCATGTTGTTGCCATTGTCCTTGCCTGCTACACCAATCGAGAAATGGCCGCGCTGCGAGACAAACGATGACAACCTCGACCTGCACCCCATAGATTGAGGATGGCAAACGCTTGTTCATAAGGCCATGTTGATTGTGTACTGGTTGCAATATTTTTTTTCCTCCTCATTGTCAAGAAAGGTCTAAAGATAAACCAACCCTCTCATCTTGCTATGTTAGAGCAAGAACAATGAGAAATGTATAGGACGAGGAATGTAGCAGCCCAGCGGTAGAATGAATTCTTTAAATTCATAAACAAAACATATTGGAAAATCCAATGCAAATTTTTACTATTATAATACAACTTTAATCTATTCATTGATTTGCTTTAGACTATGTTTGGATGTATGAATTGGAAGGCAGAATATTGCATTGGGCTGAATACCAACTCTCCAACGAAACTGAAATCGGTCTGAATACGAATTATGTGCTTTGGTTGTTCACTGAATTGCCCCCATGGAATCTTATAATTAGGCTTCTATTTCAAATCCAGTTTGGATGACAAACTTCGGAATTGCATATATACATGAGTAGGCAGATTATGCCTTGCTATCAGAACAAAATCTACATAATTTGCGACTATATTCCCAGGTCCATATACCAGTCAAATGCATTCAAATGATTCTAGGAATGCACCACCACAGCAAAAATGTTCACGCAATGGATGCAACAATTATTTTCTAGGACAATAAAACAGCAAGCACATCAGCAACCATCATTAGAAGCACTAGCAGCAGAAAATTCCTCCCTGAATAAAACTCACCACCAAATTCCCAGCGAGAGTTTCTCTTCTTCTCCACGACATAGGAAAATCCATCACAGTAGCTATCAAGGATAGCAATACCATTCATCCATCTCTCTATCTCCGCGAGCGCTATTTATCGCATTCAGCGAGACCAAAGGTTCGTCCCGCTGAAGCGTTTCTACCAATCGGGCCGGCCCACTAGCGCACAGTGAAACAGAAAAATAAGGAAGAAAATGAGGAGAGCAACTAGTTGACGAGCGCTTCTTCGGAAGCCTCACAACGATCAGCGTCACTTAGCGTGCTCTCAGCCGCCGTCATGTGTTGCGCTCTAGACGCTCGCTCCGGGTTTTTTTTCACACGCGTTTTCGGCTTTTTAAACGGGTTTTTTTTTGGTTTTTCACCCGCCTTCCTTAACTTTTCGACCAAAATAAAATTTAGAAAAATTATTTTGCACAAAAAAATACGTTTTTTTTCTTCCACGAGAGGCACGGTTTCGGTTTCGTGAGAAGTACAGTTTTGCTTTTGCGAGAGGCACACCCATGTCTCTCAGAAATGAAAAAAAACGCGGTTTCTTTTTTTTTCCATCAGAGGCACGGTTTTGCTTTCACGAGAGGCATGACCGTGCGTTTTCGAAAACGAAAAAAAAAATTACGAGAGGCAGGACCGTGCCTTTTGGGAAACGGAAAAAAATGTGTTGTTTTCGTAAAACAAGGGCATAAGGATATTCGAAACGTGGTCTTTCGGATGGAGCGTACAGCCGTTGGCTAGTGGGCCACTTTTCACTTTGTGAAAACGTGCGAGGCGCATACTACTTGAGGTAAACCAGCGGAGTTTTTTTATTTCTTTGTTTCTCCTTTTTTCTGGTTTTTTGTTTGGTTTTCTTATTTTTCTCTGGTTTTCTTTTTTTCTTCATTAAATAATTCGTTTTTCTCTATTTTTTAATGTTCTCATTTGATTTTCCAGTTTTCAATGCTTTTTTCATTTTCTTCTCTTTCTTTTTCCTTCTCTGTTTTTTATTTTGTTTTCATTTTATATTCTATATACATTTGTTTCTGTGGTCTTATTTTTACATTTCTTTGGGGTTTACTGTGTTTCATTTTTGGTTCTCATTTTCTTATTTTGTTGTGTTTCTTTCGTTTTTTGTTCTACATTTTTTTTATATTCCAAAAACATTTTTTTACTAAGTGATCGACATTTCTTGTATACACTTTCAACATTGTCCGAACGTTTATTTAACATTTTATAAATACTTGTTCAACTTTTTTTAATACTTATTCAACATTTTTCATAGTTCAACATTTTTCAGATAATCATTTAATATTTGAAATACTTGTTCAACATTTTCCTAATACTTGTTCAACATTTTCCGAATACTTGTCAAATATTGATAATACGTATTCAACAATTTTCAAATATTTTTTAATATTTTGAAATACTTTTTCTACATTTTTCAAAGTTCAGTATTTTTAATACTTATTCAACTTTTAAAATACTTCTTCAGCATTTTTAATATACTTGTTCAACATTTTTAATACATATTCAATATTTTTCAAATACTTGTTAAACATTTTTTAACTTGTTCAACATTTTTGAATACCTATTCAACATATTTGAAATACTTGTTCAACATTGTTTCAATACATGATCAACTTTTTCCATACATATTTGAATTTTACTGTATAAATTTTGTGTATAGATGATAAAGAATTTTTTCAGTATGCATTCAACATTTTTTTTTCAAATGATTGACAGTTAGGTCATGTTCCCTCCGTCGGTTTATGCATCATGTTCTAAGCACATGGCAGGATGGCTAGCATCACAGCTCCTAGCGAAGCGGCCAAGTATCAAATCCTGGTACCTACCAGTTTTTCTTTTTCGGTCGAGTTCGAGGCATGTGCTCGAAGAGGCGTGTCTCGGAGCCACAGACCCATTCCAAAGGAGTGAGCAGGGTCGGCCCTGGTGTATGGTCAGAGGGGCGACAGCCCATGGCCCAGGACGGAGGGGGGCCATGATGTAGTATAGATGTATAATATAGCTGACTGAGGTGTCGCGTGCATGGAGGACTGTGGTCGCCGTCATCGAGCTCGTGGACCCACGATGCGGTTCGAAGCCTATGGTTGGATGTGTGAATTGGAGGACACAACATTGCATTGGGCTGAATACCAATTATCCAAGGAAACTGAAATCGGTCTGAATACCAATGATGTTGTTTGGTTGTTCACTAAATTGGCTAATGTAATCTTATAGTTAGGCTTCAATTACAAATCCTGTTTGGATGCCAAACTTTGGAATTGCATATGTAAATGAGTATGGAGATTACGTTGCTCTTTGTGTATCGGAACAAAAGTTGCAGTCTCTGACTATATTTGCATGTTTATATAGCAAGCACACAAGCAACCATCATTAGAAGCATTAGCAGCCGAAAATTACTCTCTGAATAAAATTGATCGGCAAAAACATTCAGCGTTCTTACAGACTCGGTGGCATTCAGCGACAGCAAAATTCAGTAGCAGCAGAGCGCCACCCAATTACTATATTCACGTGTCTATATAGCAATCAAACACATTCGAATGATTCGAGGAATGCACCACCACAACAAAAATGTTCACACAATGGCTGCAACAATTCTTTTCTAGGACAATATAGCAGCAAGCACATCAGCAACCAGCATTAGAAGCACTAGCAGCAGAAAATTCCACTCTGAATAAAACTCACCAGCAACAACATTCAGCGTTCTTACAGATTCAGTGGGATTCAGTGACCGGAATCTAGCATTGCGTCGATTGGGCCTTCGAGTTCGAGGTATGTGCTAGAAGGGGTGCGTCGAGGACCTGTTCATGGCTGGCGACATTACTGCAGATCTCCGAGCCGCAGATCCATTCCAGAGTGAGGTGTCGCGTGCATGGAGGACTATGGTCGCCGTCATCGAGCCCCGTGGACCCATAATGCACTTTGAAGCCTATGGTTGCCTCATGCGTGGGGTAGCTCCTGGCCAACCGCCGGTGTCGAGCTCCTGGGCGCCGCTGCTGTTTTTCTTTTTGGCGAGGGGCGCCGCCGCTCTTCTCCTCTCCCCTTCTTCTTTTCGAGATGCAGTGAAGCGATTTCAGACAATGCGGAGGTGTGCGGGAATTGAGTCAATTTTTTCCCATCATTTTTTTTCATCTAAAAAAAAGTGGTTGTATTGGGGACTGGCGAGTACCAATTAACAAATCCAAAGCCGGAATACATTTAGCCAAACGCAATTAATGTTTATTTTCATTCCATTTGCAACCCCCGGCGGATATGTATAGACTATGGGAATATGGCCGTTGTTGAATAGAGATGTTGAAGATTAGTCGGTGAGATATAAATGTTGGAGAACGAAGTGCTAAGAATATAGCCGTTGTTGAATAGAGACGTTGGAGATTAGTCGGTGAGATATAAACGTTGGAGAATAGAGTGTCAAGAATATAGCCGTTGTTGAATAGAGACGTTGGAGATTAGTCGGTGAGATATAAACGTTGGAGAATAGAGTGCTAAGAATATAGCCGTTGTTGAATAAAGACGTTGGAGATTAGTCGGTGAGATATAAACGTTGGAGAATAGAGTGGTAAGAATATAGCCGTTGTTGAATAGAGACGTTGGAGATTAGTCGGTGAGATATAAACGTTGGAGAATAGAGTGCTGAGATATACATTTGAAAAAAAAAAGATGTTAGATAATAACGGCTAGAAAATAGACGTTGCAATATAGACATTAAAAAATAGATTTGTCGTGCATTAAGTGGGGATTTAATGGCTCCATTCCGCTGCCACTATATATAGATGTTCACATAGTCGAAGGAAGTATGAACGTGTCCAGATCAAAAATAAGAAGCTTGAGAACATCCCAAATCATCAAATCCTTGTTGTCCTGCCTTGCCGTGCTACCACTCTCTGCTACCCTCACCTCTCCGCTCTTTCGCACCTCCCGAATCGCCTAGTCGCCATTTCACCTTCTTCACTGCTCCCGGTTAGTTTTTGCACTCACAAACCATCATGGCCACGCCCCAGAACACACCGATGCTGACAGCATCAGTCTGCGTCCCAGAGACTGTGCATGGTACACACTCCTTCAAAATCGACAGGTACGACCTTCATCGGGGTTTCGGTGTCGGCAACTGCGTCCAGTCCGCTAACTTCACTGTTGGCGGCCATGAATGGTGCATCCGCTTCTACCCCGACGGCTACAACGAGGATAACAAAGACTACGTGTCAGTTTTCTCCAGCTCAAGACCAAGAACATTGAGGTGAGGGCGATATACAATCTGGTGCTGGTCAATCAAGCAATACAGCCGCCGGTGTTGCCTTCCAACTTCGCAAACTTCAGCGACGGACCTCCTGTGGTGTTCGACACTCGCAATGACAAACTCGAGGCATGGGGTTTTGTCGCATTCAAGAAGAAGTGCGAGATCGAAGGCTCATCATACATTTTGGACGACTCAATCATCGTCGCATGTAACCTTACTATTATCACATTAAAGGATGCCATGGAGGTGGAAGCTGGGTTGGTCGGTGACATCCAAGTGCCGCCATCCGAATTGGTTGCTAACCTTAGTAAATTGTTGGGATCTACAAAGGGAGCTGACGTGTGTTTCAAGGTCCAAAATGAGGTATTCCATGCTCACGAGATCATCCTCGCGATGCGGTCGCCGGTCTTCTGGGCGGAGTTCTATGGGCCGAAGAGGATCGAGCATAGGCACGTCAAAAACATTGAGGATATGCAGCCCGGTGTCTTTAGAGGACTGCTCCACTTCATCTACACCGACTCGTTGCCTCCGATGAAGGACCTCAATGCTGGTGGGTATGAAGAAATGCTCGGGCATTTACTTGTGGCTGCAGATAAATATGACATGAAAAGGATGAAGTCAATGTGCGAGAGAAAACTTTGCCAGAGGTTTGATCAAGAGACTGTGGCGACAACATTAGTTCTGGCCATCCAGTACAATTGCAGCATGCTCAAAGATGCTTGCATTAAATTTATCAACTCCTTGAGTATTGTGGATGGTGTGGTTGCAAGTAAAGGGTATCAACAACTAAAAAGAGAATGCCCTACTATCTTTGCCGATATGTGGGAGAAGGCAACCAAGGCTCGAAAATTTTAGATGTTCACTCTAGATAAATTCTCCGAGTAGTTACTTCACTTGATGCCATAGCAACCTGAGATCATTATTTTGTCTACTTGTTTTGGAAATTTGTAAGTTCTCCGTATGCTATACCAACAGTATCCAATTAGATGTTTTTTGTCTATTGATGAGCATCACATTTACCATTCCAAAGTAGTGCTCATTTCATTTCTCAAAGTAGTGAGCCATTGGCTGCCAAGACCACATCTATTGTGGATTGTAGTGCATCGTTAGAAAACAGAAACTGCAAGAAATTAATTGATTGGTCTAAAAATTGTATATTATAAAGTAAAATACACCACAATTTCGAAAACAATTCGAGGGGTGTCACGTAAGTGCTAATATAATGAAAATTCAAATTTGGGTCCTAAATGTTTGCTAAGTGTGCCACTCGCGATCCTATTCGTGCTACATCAGCTTTGACTTGCACGGGTCGCAAGTTTACCACTATCATGTGCCGAGTTTTTCACAACCCCCATCCCCCCCCAGCAAAAAAAGGTCATATGTTTCTGATTTTTTACCCTACAAACCTACGCAGGTGTTGTCTAGCCATCAATCTGACCAACCCTTCCATCCCATTCCCCTTATTCTCTCGCATGATCCAATCATTGCCATCCCGCATCTGTGTTGCCACTAATCGTGTTGTGCCATGACCAGCTTCATCTCGCTCTTCTACTTGGTTCGCCGCTGCTACTGTCAGCTCCACCGCGTGTGGTAGTGAACTACGGTGCAGAAGGGGTCGGGGCCTCTCTACTGATGGCCCGCCTACCGATGCGAGGATGCTGGGCGCTGGCACCGGGCCAGATGAAGATGGGTCCTACCACCGCGGCCTTGCCATGACAAGCATATTTGTTTTGACTATCAAAAATTATTTTTTTATGACAATGGCA
Organism: Aegilops speltoides; assembly: GCA_021437245.1. NCBI lineage: Eukaryota > Viridiplantae > Streptophyta > Magnoliopsida > Poales > Poaceae > Aegilops > Aegilops speltoides. Next base: position 560,753,847 of record CM038147.1, read on the forward strand.
ACTCTATTTATTTGATGGCAAATTTCTTTTTTGCACGGTGTATTGTTTTCGTTATCCCACCATGGCAAATTTACATTTTAGACCATCGCCCATTTTATTTTTGGACCAAGGCAAAAGTTTTTTTAGCTTTTGCCATGTCACACAATATAGTTTTGACCATATTAGTAATAAATTCTTGCCATGCACAAAAACATTTTATATAAGGCAAAGTTGTTAAAACATTTGCCATGGAAAATTCACTTTATGGCCCTTGGCAAATTTCTTTTTTTAGACAATGTCGAACTTCCTTTGAGACCATGGAAAATTTATTGTTTGGACCATGGAAAAATCATTGCTTGGACCATGGAAAATTTGTTTTGTTTTGGACAATGGAAAATTTCTTTCTAAAAACCAAGCAAACTTTTATCTTATACAATATCATATATTTTTATTTGGATTTTTTGTAACATTGCAAATTTGTTTATCAAAGCATGTTGAAAGGGCATGTAGCCCCTAAGTGTGGTTTTGGTGATTAATGACAATCTCTATGGACTAATGTTTTCATTGAAATATATTTGAAGGGATTGTCCATAGATGGTGCATCAAGGATATTAGGTGGAATCAAGGATAAAGTCCATATATATGAAGATATGTTTGCTCTAAGTATTCGTACTAATTGTCAAATTCCTATGGAGCATCAAGTGCATTGAATCCTATATGAAGAAATGTCCCATAGTGATGCATGAAGCTTGTTGGATTTATGTGGGAAGAATGCCATAAAAATATTCAAAGAAGTCTTCATGGTATCCCTCTTTGGGTACCCCGTGTGCACGGGCCTCCTGACCCCCGTGCGCATGGGGTCAAGTGTCAACTCTCTGGATACCCCGTGCGCATGGGGTCCCTGGCCCCCGTGCACACGGGACCTAGGTTTTGTCACTCGAGGTCCTATATCCAGTGAGGTTTCAAGTTGGTCTTTGGGGATTTATGTTGAAGCCATCAAGATTGATTTTAATGTCTAAGCAAATATATTCAAGGCGGAGTTCGTTAGAGGATCTCAAAGATTGACATATGTGGGATTTTAAGGATCAAGAGCTTGAGAGTATAATCAAATAGAATAATTCAAGTTATGGTTTCAAGACAAGATCATGGTAAGCTCATGTGTTGGGTTTTCTGTTGATCAAGTCTTGAAGCAAGCAACTAGAGTGAAGAATTCATTGTGCCTCTCAAGAGATTATGATGGAGTTTTTAGAGAGAAAATGATGACCGATATGATATTCATAGTGAAACTTGATATGGTCATAAAAGAATATTTGGTGATATCTTTCTTGAAGCATGAAGGGAAATGAAGAGTTCATTGTGGGTTTCAAGAAACAAAGGTGGGACATGAAGTAAAGATGTTGGTTGACCAAGATGAAGCTCAAAGATTATCTAGATGGTCAACTCTCAAAGAGCAATCTTTGTACCACGTGGGATCAAGTGATCTAGTGGTATGGTAAGTAACTGTGAATTGTGCTTTGCTAGCTAACCCATGCTATGTGCTTTCTATGTCTACGTGGGTTAGCTGTTTCTCATGGGCTTGCATCAAAAGAGAGATTTCAAGTAGCCTATGTCTGGATGACATCAAGTGGTGATGGTTATCGGGTTCGAGGAGTCCAAGTGCAAGATGAGAAGCCGAAGGTTATATGCTTTGAAGTTTGCGGTACACATCATGATAATGTGCATGTGAAGATGGGCTCAAGTTAAGGCGGCCCTCATTGCAATATGAGGAAGCATTTCGAGTATGTTCACCAAGTGATTGTGGACAAGAAAAGATCCAACTTGAGGCAAGCATCAAAGTCATCACCAATCTCAAGTTGAATGTGCAAGGCAAAGGTATACCTTTGCTAGGTTTTCCTAGTTTTTCCGGTCTCATGGTGCTTGTAGGGAGAGTGGGTTATAGGTTTGATAGTCATACTATCAAGAGGGACTTTCAGGCGAGTAGCTTGATCATGTCGCATGTAGAGAGCTCAAACCTTTGCGTTACTTGCATCAATATTTATTGTTTATCTTGTGTGGTTCTCTATGTGAGGACCTTGGACTTTTCTCTAGCTTCAAAACGAGCCTAAGATCATCGAATTTGGAGTCTGTATGCCAAAGTTATCACTGTTTTAGTAAGCTGTTGCAGGCTGTTCTGTGTACCCCGTGGACATGGGGTTTTTGACCCCCGTGGGCATGGGGACCCATGCACACGGGCTTGTACCGTGCTCACGGGACCCCGTGGGCACGGGGTGTCCAGGAAATGCTCGTTGAGCCCCAACGACTAGTTTTGGGTTTTTGCTATTTAAGGGCTCCTCCCTCCCACCGATTGGGGTGTTCTTCATACACTTTCTTAACATCATTTTGAGCCTATTACCACCTCTCCCAAACCCCTATCTCCCCTCTAAGTGAAGGGGAATTTTTGGATGGATCTTGGAGTCATTTGTTGATTTCCTTCATTGCATCCCCTCTCTTCAATCTCCTACTTTCTTGAGTTGCATCTTGCGAGATTGAGAGAGTGTGTTGAGCATTTGTTGCTTGACCTTGCATTGCATTTGTTGCATTGGTTTGAGCTCCCCGCGTCGATTTGTTCGAGTGTGAGCCCGTGAGTTTATTACTCTTGGAGACTTACGCATCCTAGACGGTTTGGTGATATATTGAGAAGTTTGTGGAGAGGCCTAGGTGGCCAAGGTTCGTCCAGAAGCTTCCTTTTGTCGTGTGCTCCGAGGAAGGGTGTGAAGTGGCCTAGGTGGTCAAGTTCTTCTGGAACCTTTCGTGTTTGTGGTGTGCTCCGGAGAAGTTTGTAAAGCTGTGCTGGTCGCCTTCAAGACCAACCCCGAGTGAATCGAGGCTCGCCCGTTGGGGGTGACTCGAAAGGGAGAATACGATGAGTCACTTGGTGACGCCCCCGAGCTTTGGCTTTGGCACTGCTCCAATGGAGATTAGCACTCTCACGAGTGTGAACTTCAGGATAAATCCGCGTCCCCGACTCACTTGTGGTTATCTCGTACCCACACCCTTTACTTTCCGCAATTCATACTTGCTCTTATTGATACATCTTGTGCTAGTTGGATTTCTTAGTCCTACATTTTTCATATCTTGTGATATAGTTTGTGCTTGCTAGTTTCCTTAAGTGTCTATCTTGTTTAGCATAGGTTATTGGTGCACTTAGTTGAGCCTAGCATATTTAGGGTTTGTGCTTGAAAAGTATCCATTAGTTTAATTAATTCCGCATTAGGATATAGCTTAATCCGTAAAAGTTACAAAAAGCATATTCACCCCCCTCTAGTCGTCATCTAGATCATTTCAATTGGTATTAGAGCTTTGGTCTCTCCTTGGTAGGCTTCACCTCCTAGAGAGTAAAGATGTCGAGTAGTGGTATAGTGCACGATGACACCTTTTGTTTTAGTGGCACATACTATCACTTGTGGAAAATTCGCATGCTTTGTCATTTCCGGACCACGGGTCCAAATTTTGTGCGAATTGTTCTTGTAAGGGCTCCTCCGTGGAAGGATGACCTTTTTCCAACTAATGAGGAAAATGATGATATGCTTTGTGGGTATGGTGCTAAGAATGCCATAATCCGGTCTATATCCACTAGTAGAAAAAGGGTCAAATGTGAAGCACATTAGTGCCTGTTTGTATTAGAGCCGGCACTAATGTATACATTAGTGCCGGTTCCAACGGCTAGCCGGGCCGCTCTCATTAGTACCGGTTCGTGGCTAACCTTTAGCACCGGTTTGTGCCACGAACCGGTACTAATGAGAGTGGTGGCAGGATGTTGTCGATCTGGGCCCCTCCGGCACCTTTAGTACCGGTTCGTGCCACGAACCGTACTATAAATCGCCCTACATAAACCCTTCATCCACCTGAGCTCGCTCTGTTCTTCCCGCTTCCCTCTCCTCTCTGTTCTTCCCTCTTCCTCTCGAGCTCATCACACATTTTGCCCAAAATTTGTCAAGATTTGAAGGCCCCCATCCATTCAAATGATCACAAAGGTTAGCAACTTTGTCCTTTCATCTCTCATTGCTAGATTAGCTCTTGCAATGCTTTATATAGTTACTAATTTGTGAGTTTAGTAATTTGGGAGGAAATATATATATGTGCTAGTATTTGATTTATATGCAATTTGAGGTCAAAAATAACACTTAGTTTGCATATGTAGGTGTGGTTTACTTAGTGCCTTCTAAATCTCCGTCGTAACCACCGTCGATCGCCCGCACCGTCCGTCACGGCACCACCTTGTGGTGAGCCTCTTGTTCATGTAATTTTATATAAAAAATTGATGTTTGTGTGATTTGGATATATAGTTAATCATGTAATAATTATCTTACCCGTACGTTGTTTGTTATACATAGTGCCATGGTTTTGATATCCGTCCCCGTCGGCCCTCGTCCTTGTTATGATTCGGATGTGGTATATTCTCTTTTAAAACTATTAGTTGCATTTCGTGTTTATGACAAATTATGCCCATCAAGTTGACATAGATATTTTTATCTAGGAGGTATGTGAACCGGAAATTCCAACCGACCCTATTGTCGAGAGGTTAAATTTAGTTGAAAAAGAAAACGAGTACTTGAAAGAAAAATTGAAAAGAATTGAGGGGGAGAAGATGGAATTGGAGTTGCATGTTGCCGATGTAAATCGATGATCACAAGATCAAGATGGAGAAAATGCGCTTGAAGAATAGAAAGATTAGAAAATATGCCATCGATAGTGAGGCTTGGTATCATTATCTGTTGGATCAATTGTTACCTTAGTTGCGATCTTGATCGCATTTGTTGTTGCATTTAAATGCTTTAGCTAGAGAGTTATTTGTTTGTTGCATTTAAGTGTTGTATGAACTTTATGTATGAACTTGTATTAATTTGGTCTATTCGGTGTTGTGTCATGAAGATGAGCCGGCAATGGATGTATGATGACCGATGCTCACCCCAGTTCGTTGAGGCGTGCATACTTTTACGCTTATGGTGAGGCAAACAAGCGGGCGGATGGTTTTATGCCTTGTCCATGTGGTGTCTGTAAGAATGGTCACAATTACTCTCGTCAAGAACCATTCACGTCCACTGTTTGAGTCGGTTTCATGCCCCACTATAATGTTTGGACCAAGCACGGAGAAAGAGGGGTTATGATGGAAGACAATGAAGAAGAAGAGGACGACGACAGCTATCCCGCCATGGGTTCCCTGAATACGATGATACAACAATGGGGAAGAAGCTGAGCCGGTAATGCGGAAGAAGCTGAGCCGGCAATGCGGGAAGAAGCTGAAGAAGAGGCATCGGATGAGCCCGTTGATGATCTAGGTCGGGCCATTGCCGATGCAAAGAGAAACGCAAAAGTGATTTGGAGAAGAAGAAGTTGCGATGCATGTTAGAGGATCACAAAAATTGTTGTACCCAATTGCGTGAGGTGACAAGAAAAAGCTGGGCACCACTGCTGGAATTGCTGCAATGGAAGGCGAGAGAATGGTGTATCGACAAGGGATTTGGAAAGTTCTTGGTAATGATAAAGGATATGCTTCCAAAGGACAACGAATTGCCCGAGAGTATGTACTGAAGCAAAGAAGGCTGTCGCCCTCTAGGGTTAGAGGTGCAAAAGATACATGCATGCCCTAATGATTGCATCCTGCCGCGGTGAGTACGAGGATTTGAGCGCTTGCCGGTATGTGGTGCATTGCGCTATAAGATCAGCGCGATGAGCTGGTGATGTCGGCGGCGCCCAGAAGAAGATTCTGCCAAGGTGATGTGGTATTCTCCTATAATACCACGGTTGAAACGTTGTTCCAAAACAAAGAGCATGCCAAGGCGATGAGATGGCACGAGAGAAGACCGTAAGAAAGGCGGAAAGTTGAGAGTACCACGACGGGTCGTAGTGGAGAAAAATCGAAAGAAAGTACGGAAGGAGTTTGCAGATGGCGCAAGGAGCGTATGGTTTGGTCTAAGCGCAGATGGCATTAATCCTTTTGGGGAGCGAGACCAGCAACCATAGCACCGGCATGTGACTCTATGTTTGTATAACCTTCCTCCTTGGTTGTGCATGAAGCGGAAGTTCATTATGATGCGGTGCTCATCCAAGGCCCTAAGCAACCCGGCAAGCGACATTGATGTGTACCTAATGCCATTAGTTGAAGAACTCTTACAGCTGTGGAATGGAGCAGGTGTGCGTGCGTGGGATGAGCACATGGGGAAGAATTTGACCTCAAGGCGTTGCTGTTCGTGACCATCAATGATTGGCCTGCTCTCAGTAACCTTCCAGGACAGACAAACAAGGGATACCGCGGATGCACGCACTGTTTGGATGATACCGACAGTATATATTTGAATAGTTGTAAGAAGAATGTGTACTTGGGACATTGTCGATTTCTTCCGAGCAGGCATCCCGTAATAAAGAAAGGCAAGCATTTCAAAGGTGAGGCGGATCACCGGACGAAGCCTCGCCATCGTACTGGTGCTGATGTACATGATATGGTCAAGGATTTGAAGGTGATATTTGGAAAGGGTCTGGCGGACAACCTGTTCGAAGGGCGCGGACGGACGCGCACCCATGTGGAAGAAGAATTCTATATTTTGGGACCTGCCATATTGGAAAGACCTAGAGGTCCGCTCCATAATCGGCGTGATGCACGTCACGAAGAATCTTTGCGTGACCTGCTTGGCTTCTTGGGCGTGTATGGGAAGACAAAAGATACACCGAGGCACGGAGGACCAGCAACGTTTGCACGGAGAAGATGGCATACATCGAGGGTCATGCAAGCTACGCTCTTACCAAAGAAAGAAGGAAATCTTCTTTGAATGCCCTTTCGATATTAAGGTACCGTCGGCTTCGTCGAATATAAAGGGAATAATAAACATGGCAGAGAAAAAGTTCCGAACCTAAAGTCTCATGATCGCCACGTGATTATGACGCAAGCGCTTCGGTTGCATTGAGGGGCTTCTACGGAAAAGCGTTCGATTAGCCATTGTGAAGCTATGTGCATTTCTCAATGCAATCTCTCGAAGGTAATCGATCCGAAATCATACCAAGGTTCTGAGAATGATTTGGTGCAATGTCTTGTCGGTTTCGAGTTGGTGTTCCCACCATCCTTCTTCAACATCATGGCGCACGTCCTAGTTCACCTATCTTGAAGAGATTAACGTTTTGGGTCTGTATTTCTACACAATATGTTCCCCTTTGAAAGGTTCATGGAGTCTTAAAGAAATATGTTCATAACCGTGCTAGGCCGAAGGAAGCATCTCCAAGGGCCATCAAAATGAGGAGGTCATTGAGTTTTGTATTGACTTTATTCGACCTTAAGCCGATTGGTGTTCTGAATCGCGGCATAAGGGCGCATGGATGGAAAAGGCATGCTAGGAGGAACAAATAATATGTATGGACGGACATTCTCTCACTTTGAAGCACACTACACAGTTCTCTGAATTCCACCTTGGTGGCTCCGTATATGGTTGAACACAAGAATTTGCTACGCTCCAAACACGGAGCGGTCGATGAGTGGATTACACGTGAACAAACCGGGAGTTTCGCCAAGCTGGTTGCGGAACACGTACCATGCATGCCACCTCTATTGAAGATGACCTGTACTTGCTGTCCCGATTACCATCTTGAATATAATGACTTTCAAAGTGCGAGATAAATGGTAATACATTTTACACGATTACCCAAGATAAGAAGAGCACCAACCAAAACAGTGGTGTCGCTTTGATGCACGAAACCAAGGCGGAAAGGAAACATATTATGGTTATATCTGGGACATATGGGAACTTGACTATCGGCGTGGTTTAAAGGTCCCTTTGTTTGGTGCAAATGGGTCAATATGACACGAGGCGGGTAACGGAAGACCCGCGATGCGGAATGACAACAGTGGATCTCAACAATCTTGCGTATCTTGAGCGAACCATTCGTCCTAGCCAATGATGTGGCACAGGTTTTCTATGTGAAGGACATGTCTACCAAGCCAAGAAAAAGAAAAGATAAGGAAGCGAATGCATCGCACGATGAGCCAAAGCGGCACATAGTTCTTTACGGGAAGAGAAACATCGTGGGAGTGGATGACAAGACAGACAAGTCGAGAAGATTATGAAAAGTTTGATGAAATTGCTCCATTCACGGTGAATATTGACCCGAGCATCCCGTTAAATGATGAAGATTTTCCATGGTTCTGGCGCAAAGGGACACCCTTGAAGAAAAAGTTTCACACCCAAAGATCGGGATGTGATCGGCTTCACTATCATCACTTTCTTCGTGTTTCACACCCGGGAGGGAATGTCTGTAATAGTTAGGGTAGTTATGTGTTTTGGCATTTGAAGCGAAGAAATTTTATGTGCAAACAAATTCTTTTCATGCATTTCTTGATTTTTTTCCAGCTAAATGACCCTGAAATTGAAAAGCAATTCAAATGAACTCGAGAAAAGGTTGAAAGTTGGCATGGTATCATAATTTCATATAAATAGCATGTGCAAGAAAGTAGAGAGGGTTACGACAAAAGCTGGATGCACCGTGTACAAAATGGACAATCTCTTTCAAGTATTAGGGTTTCCATTTAAAACTGAACTGTTACAAAGGCATTTCATTTTTAAATAACCTAAGCATTACTAAATTGAATATAATGATAAAACACACTAATATTGAACATAAGAAAAAGAATCTTTGGAAAAACTTTTTCAAAGTTAAGTTATTCACAAACTAGTGATTCACACAAATTTCAAATAATTCAAAATTTAAACTATTCAAATTTGAAATCTACCGGCACTAAGAGAAAGTTTGTAATTTTTGTACCTAAAGCAAAAATATTCACAAAGAAACTCTAAATACAACAAAAACAACTCAAAAATAAATAAAACAAAAAAATAAAGCAAAAAAAACCGCCTCATTGGGCCAAAGTGGCTGCATACGACCAATGATACAACCTTTCATTGGGCGGGATGCAGCCCACAAGGCCCAAGAGGCCCACAAGCGAGGAGGACAGGTAGGCCCAGTGGGCCTAAATAGGAGAGGAGCTCGAGAGAGCTACCGACTGGGGCTTATAAACCGGTCGGTAGCCCTCGACTAGCGAGGTGGGACTAAACTTGCCCGCACCGCACCGGCGCGCCAATAAGACCCTCTTTAATACCGGTCGTGGCACAAACCGGTACTAAAGGGGGTCTTTAGTACCGGTTTGTGCCATGACCCGGTACTAAAGGGGTCGCTTCCGCCGCTTGGCTTGGCAAAACAGACCTTTAGTACGGTTGGTGGCACCAACCGGTACTAAAGGTGACTTCTATATAACTAAACACTTCAAAATTTTCGCCGTTTCTCATCTCCTCTGCTTCTTCTCCTCTCGCACTGCCGCCCTTCGCCGCCCGACCCGTCGTCGCCGCTTCGTCGCCGCCTGTTATCGCCACCCGCCCCCGCTCGCCGCCGCCCGCCGCCGCCCGCCCCCGTCGTCGCCGCCCGTCCCGTCGTCGCCGCCGTCCGCCGCCGTCGCCCTTCGCCGCCTTGACCCGTCGTCGTCCGTCCCGTCGTCGCCGTCGTCGTCGCCGCGCGCTGCCGTCGCCGTCCCGTCTGCTTGCGCCTGTCGCCTCTCGCCTTAGCCGGCGGTGAGCGCACACACACACACATACATTGTAGAAATTGTTAAGATTTGTTAGAATTGTTAGATTTGTTAGAATAGTTAGAAATGTTAGAATTGTTAGATTTGTTAGAAATGTTTGAAATTGTAGAAATTTTTCTGTTTTTAGTTATAGAAATATAAAGTTATAAAAAGTTAGAATTGTTAGAAATTTTTCTGTTTTTAGTTATAGAAATAGTTATAAAATGTTAGTTATATATATATAGAAATGTTATAATTTTTTCTGTTTTTAGTTCTAAAATATTAGAAATGTTATAGAAATGTTAGTTACATATAGCATTGTTAGAAATGTTATAGAAATGTTAGTTATATATATAGAAATGTTAGAAATTTTAGTTATCAAAATCCAATCATTAAAAAATGTTACTTTTGCGGGCATATAGCTAGTATTTGTTCTCGACGATGTTCGCCCGCATCCTCGCCGTCGACCCGTCATGACGACGTCCAGCCGACCCATGTCCGGACTGGCACCGCTGGCTGGCTTTGGGAGGTGCTGCTTGAGGCGCGCCGCTTGACGAGAACCCGGCATGGGTCGATCGTCGACCCCGATCTCGTTTGGTGGCGTTAGCGTGGGCGATTTGGTGCGGAGGGACCCGGCCCGCTGGAGGTGGTGCGTCGCCGTGTCGTGGAGGAGGACGAGCACGTCCATCGCTACATGGTTGCGTTAGAGGCGGCAGGTTCTCCAATACGTGGCGATATCTTGAGGATCTCACTTCAGCTATGATCTGTGAGGTTCCTTCTCTTTGGGTGTCCTTTGCCCGCACGGAGGAACCGCGAGTGTCCTAGATTCTTCTGTAGTATTCGATCTTTATTAGCTAATAGCCAGTGATGTACTCTTCTATATTATATATTATTCGAGGCGATGTATTGAGATTATATCTATTATTACGGACGATGTATTGAGATTATATCTATTATTCGGACGATGTATTGAGATTATATCTATTATTCGGACGATGTATTGAGATTATATCTATTATTCGAGATTTGAATACTAAATTGTTTTATATTTCTTTTGGATTAGTTAAACAAAAGCTATGGCGAACAATACCGACGAGAGAGGAGAACAGACCATGTTCGATATGATCTGTGAGGCAGATGATAATCAAAATGAAGAAGATTATGGCGGCTCGAATTTCTAAACAACACCGGAGAGGGTGATATGATATTCGATCACGAAGAAGTCATGAATGATTATGACGATGACGAAGAACATGATCCTGAAACAACAAACACCGACGAGGTATATATATATTTATATAAGCAGGCATCGGTGATCATCACATGTTTTAAATGACTTGAAGATATATTAACGAATCGATCTTTGTTCTTTCAGCCATCCGGATCGAGCAAATCTTGAGAAAAAATGATTTAAACGAGGCCCGAACAAAAAGTTGAAGCGGGCGTAAAGTACAATATCGAGGCATGCGACCCTCTTGGCAAACCAATAGCGCCTAAGAAGATTGCGAACAAGTTCGTTCGTCGGTCCGGAGTTCTTGTGAAGGACCAACTCGATCAAACTTCAAGAATGGAGGGCGCCGGCAAAGCCACGCCCAGATGTTACTTATGTCGACAAGAATCAAAAGATCGCTTTGGGATACTCTCATGGAACATTTCACCCTACGGATCATTTCACGAAGCGAGATGTGCGAGAAAGTCAAAGAGGCTGCTCTTAAGATGATGGCGAATGCATTCAAGAACTACAAGAATGGTGAATGGAACAAATACGTCGGCGGTGGAAGGAAGACTCCAGTATTCAAGGAACTTTGGAGAACCAACGTGATCATTGGGCCGATTTCGTGAAATTCAAGGATTCGGAATTAGCTAAGGAACGGTCGAGAATAAACAAGAAGAATGCGAAAAGAAGGATAAGTTCCATAAGTTGGGGCGGATGGCTATGCGGTGGCAATGCCTAAGTGGGATAAGTCTAAGAAAGAGATGGAGGATGCAGGTGTCACTTGGTTACTAAGAGCTGGCCCGCCAGTCGGGACTTGGTTCTATGCGCATGGGGGAGTTGGACGGGAGGCAGAAAAGTTTCGACGAGGGCAAGTCTGAAGGAGCCGACGATGCGATACTTGTGGCAATAGAAGAGGCACGAACGGGGTGTTCCAGCCCAACAGAGAGAACGACGAGCTTCTGCGTGCCGGGAAATCCTGAACACCGGGAAGAACACGAGGCAAGGGCGCTATTCCGTGGTATGAGGGTTTTGTTGGAACACCGACTACGAGAACCCGTGCGAGAAAGAAAATTGCGGAGGAGAAGAAGAGGAAGATGGAGGAGGAGCAGAGGAAGCGGGACTATGAACGCCTTCAAGGCCTAGAAGCAAGTCAAGCGGAATTGGCGGTCAAATTCCAGCGGCGGCGAGGAGCAGATCGACTCACTTACCCATCAAAGGGGGTCTCAACAGCTGCAGCAGCTAGCGGATGATCCAGCATTGGATAGCACCGGCCCATCCATGCCTAGAAGCAGCGTGGGTTCCGTCCCGGACGACCCAATGCTGGGTAGATACCCCGTGGATGACATCACGGAGAACACTAACTGCGAGCTACACTACAAAATGAAGAACATATCCATGAAGGTGGCGGACGGCTCTGCTTTCACAAATCCCCGAGGCAACCTTCCATGGCAACCCGATTCAGCGGGCTATGCTCGTGTCGTGGTTGATGATGTCTGGACCCATATTCGGGCTACTGACTTGACATTCTTTGGAGGTGACGGCGGCGCTTTCTCGGAGAGGCCAAACATCGTATCATCCTATGGAAAAAGGATTGCATCATCTTTCCAAGGCCACCCACACCGCGTCACCCGAGTCCTCGTCGAAGTCCGCCACCGAGTCAGCAGACTCCCGCTTCTCCAAGTCCGGCAAAGTGTCAGGACAATCCTCCTCCTTCAAGTCCGGCAAAGTGTCAGGACAATCCTCCTCCTCCAAGTCCGCCACAGCGTCAGACGTCCCCTCCTCCTCCAAGTCGGCACAACCTCAGGCCCTCCTCCTCCTCGTCCAACTCAGTCCGTCAGCCATCTCCGCCGCCTCGGCAATCGCAAAGACACCCCGCAGCTCAGTGCGTGGCCGTCGAAGTCGAGGTAGTACAGCTGGAAATACAGCGGAGGCAAGCGGTATAAATATGGTTCAAGCTCAAGCCTCTTCCGCAGAGGTCTTATGACAAGTCCGAGGAGGAAATCACAGCCATATCGAAGGCCGAGGTGGAAGCCCATTTTGCACCAAAACCGCCACCGCCGCCAAGGGAGAAAGTGCCCGAGGAAACGATTGACCACTTCATTCGTATGGCTCAACCACCAGCTTCCAAGCCTGTTGACACAGACTATGAGCGTCACATCAGGAAGTTAAATCGAGCACGTCTACAAAGGGAGGCGAGCACGTCTACATCGGGATCGAGCAAACAAGAAGCAGCTGCGGAAAAATGCGGGAAAACCATTCCCCAGCTGGGAGAACAGCGGTATAATCGATCCCTCGCTTGTTGTGCCAACAACGGTGGCGATCTGCGCCCCAATATTATTGTGGGCAAGCATTGCATGTTCGAGGTGGGCAATGTGGTAATAACGGAGGAGCATATAATGCAGGCTGAAGTTCTCAACATCATTGTTGGACAACTCCTCGAGATCGAGCCCATGCCTTTGCTTAGAGAGGATGAAGTAAACGGCAATATGTCCGGGGCCAACCTTTGGTCGCGCTGGACAAGGTCAAGAACCTCCCAACGAGAATGTATGAATTGCATCAATGGTACATGAACATGACCAAGATTTCAGATCGAGTGTCCCTCATGGTGAATGTCAAGGAGGACCATTACTACCATGAGAAAGCTGGGTCCGTTGAGTATTTAGAACTGTTTCAGTTATACAATAAGGAAGCACTCGACAAATCTATCGGGTTGCTATTGTCTATAAGTGATTTCTTTCTATAATTTAAGTCTCAAGCTAGCTGTAGTGATCCTTTTGAGATCAATCATTACCTGTAATTATCCTCACTATATTCTTTTACGTGGTATTATGCGGGATGAAGATATATGAAATGAGAAAAGGTGGACGCTATGGCATTGGGTTCATTGACCCAAACACCGTTAATGAATTCACATGGAAGATAAGTGAACGTTATGCAAAGGAAGTAGAGGACAGCATGCTAGAGTTCTTGAAGCGCCTCAAATACAATGAAGATATACTACTTCCTTACCACTTTGGGTGAGTCACACTGTCTTGTACTACAAATTCTCTGTTTTTGCCTACTAGCTATAGCTACATGTTTTTGCTAACATATGCCCGCTTAATTAAGACATGTAAACGTGTGTGCATATGCAGATTTCATTGGGTCTTGTGTATCATTAAAGTTGGCCTTGAACAGTTGAAATCTTGGACTCACTAGTCTCAAAAAACTGACTTTAACATCTTGTATGGGATAGTCAACAGGTAATTTCAATCATTATTAACTATATATCTCGGCCTATTTAGTTCGTCATTTCATGATATGAACTATTTAATAACCCTTTATTCATTTTCTTTGTCGTGAGGCAGGGCTTGGGCAAGATTCATCGACATCACGCCCGGCGAATGGAAACAAAAGCTTGAATGGTTTCACCCAAGGTAAGTAATTAAGTAGTACTAGCTAGCTAGCTAGCTAGCTGCCATCTCTTTAATTATCATGCTTGATTAATTTTTATCCGATCAAATTCCATTCTCGTAAAGGCCTCAAGCAAAGCGAGGGTACTGATCTATGTGCATTCTGCGTTTGCGAGAATATTCGCATGATGGCGTCCGAAAGGAGCAGATCTCAAAGACAGCAATGGGTACGCTTGTCAGAACACTATTCACAATTTTTACACCATTATCGATATCTAGCTAGTCACACAACTAATACACATGCATATTGATCTCCTTCTTAACAGTTCAAAGAGGTGCGGGAGAAGCTCATAGAAAGCGGGCGCGTAGAAGCACTTCAAGAGGAAATAGCGGGATTTTTGCTCGACGAGGTCATAAATCCGAATGGAGAATTCTATTACCCGCTACCGCCCCAATGAAAACCACTTTCAATTGTCATCGTGCTCCGAAGGCACCAATTAGACTGGCTCCGAAGGCAACATTCATATGTAGGAGAAATTGTATATATCTGTACATGTGTATGTGTGAATTAATTAATATGGTGGTTTAATTTGTGAGACATTGATGTGATATATATATATATGCATGATTGGTTCTACTAGAAATATATATATATATATATATATATATATATATATATATATATATATGCATAACGTGTACAATGTGTAGTATCGTAAAATACCAAAGCAAGCGAAAAAGAACTAAAATGGAAACACAAAATTAAATGAAAAGAAATCATAAAACCAAAACCCACCAAACCTTATAGTACGGTTGGTGTTACCAACCGGTACTAAAGGGCTCGAGCCCGGAGCTGGCTAGTGCCACGTGGTTGTTTTTAGCACCGGTTCATGCTGAACCGGTGCTAAAGGGGGGGGCCTTTAGTGACCACAAATTAGTGCCGGTTATGTAACCGGCACTATAGGTCCTTACGAACCGGTGCTAATGCCCTGTTCTGCACTAGTGATCCCTCGACACTACTAGGGAAATGCTTATACACAGGAGCTCACCAGTAGCGCTTGTTCAAGGAAAGCATTGTTGCTATATAGCAGTAGCGCTTGGGCAGCATGGGCGCTGCTACTATGATCATAGCAGCAGCGCTGAGCCTATAAACACGCTACTACTACAATTGATAGACCATTCCAGGTATGCTAGGGATAGTGGTAGCGCTCACTTTTTGCAAGCGCTACTACTATGAATCTTAGCAATAGCGCTTTTCCCCAGACTAGCGCTACTGATAAATTTAGTCCCCCCTCCTAGACCAAAGTATAGTCCCACCTCACTCCGTGAACAGAATTTTTACCACCTTAAATATGGTGCTTCTCAAACCATCACAACCACTTGGTCTTCATTGAACTCTATGTGTAGGATCTATGGCAATATGAAAAAGATCAATGATGACCAATGCATTTTTAAATTTAGGAGTCTTCGCCGGTTCTTAAATCGGGGAAGATTCCTGTTGACAATTTAGATTTTACACAAAAAGATAATTGATGACCAATGTACTTTTAATTTTTTTTTTACATTATTAGCCTTATCAGTAGCGCCTTTCTTCAGAAAGCGCTACTGCTAAAATCTGCAGCAGTAGTGCTTTTCTTCAAAGCGCCATCACTAGATGTTAGCGATAGCGCTTTTACGCACAAGCGCTACCGAGAAAACCCTTACCCAAATTAATTAACCGGCCCGTGCACGTCCTCTCACTCTCGTCCGTCGCCTCTCTGTCGCCTCCGTCGCCCTCGCCCTCGTCGTCCTCCTCCTCCACCCCAAGGTCGATCCCTCCCTCCTCCTCCCTCTCCGGCGGTCCCCTCTTCCTCCTCCTCCCCCCTCCTCCTCCCTCCTCTCTCCTCCTCCCCTCCTGCTCTCTCCTCCTCCTCCTTCCCCTCCTCCTGGCCTCCTTCAATCCCACTCTCCTCCTCCCCCTTTCTGTAAATAGGTTTTAGTTTTTGTTAAATGTAGGGTTTTTAGTAAATTTGAATAGAATAAAAATATGAAATTGAAAAAATAAGTAAATGTAGGTCTTTTAAATAGAATAGGAAATTTTTAGAAAATTTGAATAGAATAGGAAATTATAAGTAAATTTGAATAGAATAATTAAATGTAGCTTATGGAGTTTCACTAAGTCCTAAGATGACGATAATAATGTTTTTGTTTATATTTTGTTTTTGCAAAAATCAAGGAGCCCCTGCATCATCCCCACCGTCGTCCACGTCACCGACCCCCTCCGACCTCGATCGAGGTGAGACCAGCCACCCCATGTTGTTAATTTAATTTAGGTATTTTAGGTGTTTAATCTTAGAGTAATTTAGTATGAACCCTAGTTATGATCGAATCATGTTCAAAATGTAGGTTTTTAATTAGGTGTACTTAACAGAATTTAGGTGTAGATAATTTGAATACTAATTTATTTTACGATTTGGTTTTGCTTATTGAAAACGCTCAAATTGGAAAACTACTCCATCAAGTTTGAATGCTCATATGATGTAGATATAAACATGTATATCGTGTGTTGCTCAAATAGGATATGTGCTTGCCCAAGTGGTCGGTTATGTTTGCAGGTTACACCTCCGAGTGGCCTATGTTTTTCCAGAGTGTTGATTAATTTCTGTTCCGGTAAATTTCAGGCGCTCGATATGTCCTTTTTTAGCAAAGTTCATGCCGGATTTTTCCGCGAATTCTGGCATGACTTGTGCTAGAATATGTAGGAAATATCGAGTGGCCTGGATTTTCTAGAAAAATAATTAAATGATATTTCGGGTTGACTTTAAGTCAGTTGAGGCTCCACCATATATGAGAGGACAAAGAATCCCGACTGTTGTCGTGAGGGTCATTTCTCCTTCTTCTCCTTGTGCTAGACCTTTGTTATGCACTAGGGGAAGGAGGAGTAACGACCATCACCGACGGTCGCAAATGTCAGAGAGGAATCAGTGAGGGAGAGTCTCTACCATATATGAGAGGACAAAGAATCCCGACTGTTGTCGTGGGGGTAGCTTCTCCTTTGTTCCCGTGTGCTAGACAATTTGGTGTAATGCACTCGGGAATGAAAGGAGGAGCTACCATCACCGACGGCCGAATATATACACCATGTGAGCTCAGAGTTTTCAAGAAAAGACTCGACAGACTGATAGTCAACCCGTGATGAATAATAATGATCTAATTTAGTTTTTGTAGTACATATATTTAATCGTACAAGTTTAATCTTTGAATTATGAACATAGGAAATTTCGTTGGACGAAAGTGCCGGGGAGTGCTCCTGGTGCGGCCACAACCAGGGTTTCTGCGATAGGCCTCACTTGGTAGAAGGTCGGCGCTTCAGCATTAAGCTTGAGGAGGCCTTCGATTGTAAAACGGTAAGCTACAATGCAAAGTGTTTTTTTTGTAATTAAGCTCGACTTCTACTACTTCAACGTGTAATTTTCATATTTTACAATTCGACTAGCTTATCCCATGCCATGCAAGACGCTATGTCTTGGAGAGGATGGATTTTGAAGGTCATGAGAGGAATGAAACAAAGAAAATTAACCTAAGGACCCATCATGGTATGGATTTTGAGGCAAATTTATACAATTCTAAGAGCGTATCCAATTTTGGTTGCCCGGGTTGGGAAGCACTTTGCAAGATGTATGAATTTCAAGAGGGTATGTTTGTCACCATGGATCTTGGTGATCCTGACATTGAGGTAGACAATTTGGACATTTGGGTCCTTGTTGATACACTTCCAATTCTACCGCTATGTGAGTTTCTCAAACATAGTTATTAAGTAATTTATATTGTTTATTTCAAAATAGTTGACAGCTTATTTCCATTGATAGCTTATTTTCACTCTTCAAAGAATGTGCGGAAGATGGTAGACATAACCTACTACACCGATGGCTCTGAGTTAACTTATCAGGAGAAAAATCATCTGGTCGTATTTTGTACTGACCTTGAGAATTACAATGCCTATTATCAAACTCCTCCACATTATGGTCAATACGTGCCAGTAGTGCACGTGTTGAACCACGATAACTTCCATGGAGATACCCTGGTAAGATTTTTTACTATTACGACATCCGTGCATCTTTTGCATACTTCTAAAACTGAACTACATTGCTAACTACGAAGTTATTACTATGTTTTTCAATAGAAAATCCCGATGGATGGTGTGCCTCATTTGATGTATCAGAATGGTCGCCTTGATGTTTTGAACATACAGCCAAGTCATCCTACGATTCTCACCTGTCCATATTGGATTTCTAAAACCGGTGAACACATGGTAATCAGAGAATGGGAAAAATGTATGGACAATCGTAAGGAGGTTCTTGGAAGCAAGATTGTGCGAAAGGCAATAATTAGAGACAGGATAATCTCCATTCTCCATAATGGAGAGTCAGGGGCTATCTTGTTTTATGCTATTTTACCTAGGAGAAGGTAGTAGGTCCTAGCTAATACTCATGATCATGTGCTAAGAACAACTAAGTAGGATTGGTTAGATGACTATGATGATGATGTGGTATCGAGTAGAAGTTGTATGATCGATGATGATGAGTATGACTTGTTATTATGATACCAATGATGAGTTATTTATTATTATGATCGATGATGCATGATGCTAAGTTGTTATATGAGCATGATGAGTTATTATATATATATATATATATATATATATATATATATATATATATATATCAGTAGGTGAAATGAACATGGACTAGATTCAAGTGGAGGCAATGTGTGGGTGCACATCGAAAGTACTACTAATCCAAACTAGATCAAGTTTGGATTAGTAGTACTTTCGATATGCACCACATGTTGCCTCCACTTGAATCTACTCCACGTTCATTTCACCCATTGTTATATATAATAACTAATCATGGTCATAAAATCATATGATGAAAGTACTGTATATAAAACCACAACGAAAATAAGCTGTATTTTTAAAAATACAAGAAAAGTTAGCAGCAACGCTTTTCATAAGAAGCGTTACTGCTGCTTAGTACTATCAGTAGCGCTTTGATGTAGGGCGGAACCCTAGGGGCCGATCTTTCACGTTTGGAGTGGATCCTATGGGAAACACGAAGAACGCGCGGAAGAACACAAGGGAAAACACGGGGAGAAACGAGAGAATCACTCAACTGACAAGTAATCGATCACACAAGTGCTAGATCACCGAAAGCATAAGGTAACACATGATCCAAAATCAACAAAGGAAGATACAAGAGTAACCGTTCTTCTCCGTGAGGAGGTCTTGATTGTCTTCTTCGGATGGAGGCCTTGAATCCGAATGGATCTTCTCCGAAGAGGCACGGTCCCTCACGTGGAGTAGATCCGGTACGGATGAGCAAAGCTCTATCTCTAAATGAGCTATCACAATGCTAACCCTAAAACGTAGGTGGGGATGGAGTATATATAGTCTAGGGGCAAAGAGGGATACATGGGCTTCGGCCCTACACTGTGCGCAGACAGGGAAGGCCGGATGTCCGGGCGTCGGGCCGGATGTCCGGTGGCTCGTGAGGGGCCGGATGTCCGGGATGGTGCAGCTGCTCGTTCTGTTCTCTGGATGGGCGACGCCAGATGTCCGCTCGGAGGGGCCGGATGTCCGCTGCTTCGGGAGGCGCCGGATGTCCGGGGTACTGGCCGGATGTCCGGGCTGACGGGGCAACCTTCTGTGCTCTCTAGTCGCTGGTGCCAGATGTCCGGGACTTTGGCCAGATTTTCGGTGGGGGCCGGATGTCCGGGCTGGACGCCGGATGTCCAGTCGCTGTAGTTTCTTCTGCAGAGGGCTGGCCATGTAGATCTCCAGGGGGCGGATGTCCGGGGTCCTGGACGGATGTCCGGTGCCTAGAGGCTGTTCTCGCCTTCTTCCATTGGTTCTCTTCTTCCATGGACTTGGGGTCTTGACCATCTTCATGTGCATCCTCGGGAGGGTCCTCTTGGTACCTAATCATGCACAACATTCCGGATTGAGGTAGTAGCCATGTCTCGAGAGGATCATATGAGATATCACTAAGGAGAGAAGTCACCTCGGTCTCGAGAGCTCTAGCTCGTGCTCTAGTCATGGGTCCTCTTGGTGCTTGGTGAGGCGATGGAAGGTCCATGGGGATGACCGAAGGATGCACAGCATCATCCCCCCCCCCTTGGGAAAGATCTGACCTCGGATCGAAATCCTCATCACCATGGTACGGGGAGAGATCGGAGACGTTGAAGATGTCGCTCACATTGTACTTGTCATGTCGGAGATCGATCTTGTAAGTGTTGTTGTTGTAGCGTGCTAGCACCTTGAAGGGTCCATCGGCTCGAGGGAGAAGCTTGGACTTGCGTTTGTTGGGGAAGCAGTCCTTGCGAAGGTGTAGCCACATGAGGTCTCCAATGTTGAATATCATGGGATGCTTGTTGACGTTGAGCTTGGTCGCGAGTCGTTGTACTTGGCGCTCGATGGTGTGCCTTGTATCTTCATGCATCTTCTTGATGAAGCTTGCACGGGCACTTGCGTCGAGGTTGGTGCGCTCTTGTAGAGGAAGAGGTAGAATGTCCAATGGGGACAATGGGTTGAAGCCGTAGACGACCTCGAAGGGGGACTTGCCGGTCGTCGAATGTCTTGCACGTTTGTAGGCGTACTCGGCGATGGGTAGACACTCCTCCCACTCCTTGATTTTCTTCTTGATCAACACACGAAGTAGAGTGGATATTGTACGGTTCGTCACCTCCGTTTGGCCGTCGGTTTGAGGATGGTATGCAGATGAGAACAAGAGCTTGATTCCGAGCTTGGCGCATAGCGTCTTCCAAAAGTAACTCAAGAACTTGACGTCGTGGTCGGAGACGATTGTCTTTGGTACTCCATGGAGGCGCAAGATTTCCCTACAAAAGAGATTTGTAATGTGTGAAGCATCATCTATCTTGTTGCAAGGAATGAAATGTGCCATCTTAGAAAATCGGTCCACAACAACAAACACGGAATTCTTGCCATTTTGAGTTCTAGGGAAACCAAGTACAAAATCCATGCTAATGTCTTCCCAAGGTTGATAAGGAATAGGAAGAGGCATGTAAAGACCATGGGATTGAGCTTTAGACTTAGCTTTGCGACATGTAGAGCATCGGGTGGTGAAGCGTGAGACGTCGCGGAACATCTTGGGCCAAAAGTAGTTCTTGGAGAGCGTGGCGAATGTCTTGTCGCGTCCAAAATGTCCCATGAGTCCTCCTCCATGAGCCTCTTGCAAAAGGAGCAAACAAAGAGAAGACTCGGGAATGCATAGTTTGTTAGCTTTCATAAGATAACCATCCTTGATGTAATATTGTTCCCAAGATGTATGCGTCAAACATTTAGCATAAGGAGTCGCAAAAGATGGATCATTAGCATACAAGTATTTTATGTGCTCAAATCCAATAACATTCAACTCAAGTTTAGTGACAAGCGTGCATATGCGTGAAAGTGCATCCGCAACTACATTTTCATTACCCTTAATGCACTTGATCACATAGGGGAAACATTCAATAAATTCACTCCATTTGGCATGACGCTTGTTCAACTTAGTTTGACCTTTTAAGTACTTAAGTGTTTCATGATCGGTATGTATGACAAACTCGTGAGGTCTAATATAATGTTCCCAAACATGTAGCACAAGCACTAAAGCATAAAATTCTTTGTCATAGATGGGATAGTTAAGTTGCGCACCGGAGAGTTTTTCACTAAAATAAGCAATGGCTCATTTTTCTTGCATCAAAACTCTGTCAATTCTGGTACCACTTGCATCACAATGAACCTCAAAAGTTTTGTCAAAGTTGGGCAAAGCAAGAATCGGAGCATGAGTAAGCAAAGACTTGAGCTCATCAAAAGTGGTGGATTGCAAAGATCCCCAAATAAAAGGAGCATTCTTCTTACTCAAAGCATGCAAAGGAGCGGCAATAGTGCTAAAGTCTTTCACAAAGCGACGATAAAAACCTGCAAGGCCAAGAAAACTGCGCACTTGTTGCAAAATGGTGGGTTGGGGCCAAGTTTTAATTGCTTCAAATTTAGATTCATCAACATGGACACCCTTGGAAGATACAACAAAACCCAAGAAAACCACTTTATCAACACCAAATGTGCACTTTTTCTTGTTGGCATAAAGACGTTCCTTGCGAAGGGTTTGCAAAACAGCCCTAACATGATTAAGATGCTCTTTCATGGTTTTGCTAAACCCAAGAATATCATCGAAGTAAACTACAACAAAGACTCCAATATAAGGCCGAAGCACATAATGCATAAGATGCACGAAAGTACTAGGAGCCTCCGATAAACCCATAGGCATAACTAACCACTCATATAAGCCAAATTTGGTTTTGAAAGCAGTTTTCCATTCATCACCCTCTTGTATGCGGATTTGATAATAGCCACTTTTAAGATCAATTTTTGAGAAAAAGCTGGCTCCGCTAAGTTCATCAAGCATATCATCTAAGCGAGGAATGGGATGCCTATATCAAACGGTAATAGCATTTATAGGTCTACAATCGGAACACAAGCGGAAACTTCCATATGGCTTAGGCACAAGTATAACGGGAATGGCACAAGGGCTTAAGCTTTCACGTACATGACCCTTGTCGATGAATTGTTGTACTTGCCGTTGAATCTCCTTAGTTTCTTCGGGGTTGACACGGTATGGAGCTTTGTTTGGAAGTGGCGCTCCGGGGATGAGGTCGATTCGATGCTCAATGCCTCGAAGAGGAGGTAGACCCGGAGGTAGCTCATCGGGGAAAACTGTCGGGGAACATTGCATAAAATAAAAAAATTCCTACGTTCACCAAGATCAATCTATGGAGTCATCTAGAAACGAGAGAGGGGAGTGCATCTACATACCCTTGTAGATCGCGTGCGGAAGCGTTCAAGAGAACGGGGTTGAGGGAGTCATACTGTCGTGATCCAAATCACCGGAGATCCTAGCGCCGAGCAGACGGCACCTCCGCGTTCAACACACGTCACGGTTATAAGACGTCTCCTCCTTCTTGGTCCAGCAAGGGGGGAGGAGAGGTTGATGAAGATCCAGCAGCACGACGGCGTGGTGGTGGATGCAGCAGCGATCACGGCAGGGCTTCACCAAGCTTCTGCGAGAGGGAGAGGTGGTGCGTGGGGAGAGGGAGGTACCAGGGACTTGGGTGCAGCTGCCCTCCCTCCCCCCTCCTATATATAGGCCCCCTGGGGGGCGCCGGCCCTAGAAGATGGGATCTCCAAGGGGGGGTGGCGGCCAAGGGGGTGGCTTGCCCCCCAAGGCAAGTGGAGGCGCCCCCCACCCTAGGGTTTCCAACCCTAGGTGCAGGGGGGCCAAGGGGGGCGCACCAGCTCACCAGGGGCTGGTTCCCTTCCCCACTTCAGCCAACGGGGCCCTCCGGGATAGGTGGCCCCACCCGGTGGACCTCCGGGACCCTTCCGGTGGTCCCGGTACAATACCGGGTGGGGCCACCTATCCCGGAGGGCCCCGTTGGCTGAATTTACAATACCGGTGACCCCCGAAACTTTCCCGATGGCCGAAACTGCACTTCCTATATATAATTCTTCACCTCCGGACCATTCCGGAACTCCTCGTGACGTCCGGGATCTCATCCGGGACTCCGAACAACTTTTGGGTTACTGCATACTCATATCTCTACAACCCTAGCATCATCGAACCTTAAGTGTGTAGACCCTACGGGTTCGGGAGACATGCAGACATGACTGAGACGCCTCTCCAGTCAATAACCAACAACGGGATATCGATACCCATGTTGGCTCCCACATGCTCCTCGATGATCTCATCGGATGAACCACGATGTTGAGGATTCAATCAATCCCGTATACAATTCCCTTTGTCAATCGGTACGTTACTTGCCCGATACTCGATCGTCGGTATCCCAATACCTCGTTCAATCTCGTTATCGGCAAGTCACTTTTCTCGTACTGTAATGCATGATCCCGTGACCAGACACTTGGTCACATTGAGCTCATTATGATGATGCATTACCGAGTGGGCCCAGAGATACCTCTCCGTCATACGGAGTGACAAATCGATCGCGATTCGTGCAACCCAACAGACACTTTCGGAGATACCGTAGTGCACCTTTATAGTCACCCGATTCGTTGTGACGTTTGGCACACCAAAGCACTCCTACGGTATCCGGAGTTGCACAATCTCATGGTCTAAGGAAATGATACTTGACATTCGGAAAAGCTCTAGCGAAACGAACTACACGATCTTTGTGCTATGCTTAGGATTGGGTCTCGTCCATCACATCATTCTCCTAATGATGTGATCCCGTTATCAATGACATCCAATGTCCATAGTCAGGAAACCATAACTATCTGTTGATCAACGAGCTAGTCAACTAGAGGCTCACTAGGGACTTGTTGTGGTCTATGTATTCACACATGTATTACGATTTCCGGATAATACAATTATAGCATGAACAATAGACAATTATCATGAACAAAGAAATATAATAATAACCATTTTATTATTGCCTCTGGGGCATATTTCCAACAGTCTCCCACTTGCACCAGAGTCAATAATCTAGTTACATTGTGATGTATCGAACACCCATTGCGTTCTAGTGTTGATCATGTTTTGCTCTAGGGAGAGGTTTAGTCAACGGATCTGCTACATTCAGGTCTATATGCACTTTACAAATATCTATGTCTCCATCTTGAACATTTTCACGAATGGAGTTGAAGCGACGCTTGAAGTGCCTGGTCTTCTTGTGAAACCTGGGCTTCTTGGCAAGAGTAATAGCTCCAGTGTTGTCACAGAAGAGTGTGAACGGCCCCGACGCATTGGGTATGACTCCTAGGTCGGTGATGAACTCCTTCACCCAGATAGCTTCATGCGCTACCTCCGAGGCTGCCATGTACTCCGCTTCACATGTAGATCCCGCCACGACGCTCTGCTTGCAACTGCACCAGCTTACTACCCCACCATTCAAAATATACACGTATCCGGTTTGTGACTTAGAGTCATCCAGATCTGTGTCGAAGCTAGCATCGACGTAACCCTTTACGACGAGCTCTTCATCACCTCCAGATCTGAGAAACATATCCTTAGTCCTTTTCGGTACATAAGGATGTTCTTGACCGCTATCCGGTGTTCCATGTCGATTACTTTGGTACCTTCCTACCAAACTTACAAAGCAAGGTTTATATCAGTGCAGTACAGGTCATGGCATACATGATAGACCCTATGGCTGAGGCATAGGGACGACAGATCATCTTTTCTCTATCTTCTCGCTGTGGTTGGACATTGAGCCGAGCTCAATTTCACACCTTGCAACACAGCAAGAACCCTTCTTGGACTGATCCATATTGAACTTCTTCAATATCTTATCAAGGTATGTGCTTTGTGAAAGACCTATGAGGCGTCTTGATCTATCTCTATAGATCTTGATGCCTAATATGTAAGCAGCTTCTCCAAGGTCCTTCATTGAAAAACACTTATTCAAGTAGGCCTTAATGCTGTCCAAAAGTTCTATATCATTTCCCATCAAAAGTATGTCATCCACATATAATATGAGAAATGCTACTGAGCTCCTACTCACTTTCTTGTAAACGCAGCTTCTCCATAAGTCTGCATAAACCAAACGCTTTGATCATCTCATTAAGCGAATGTTCCAACTCGAGATGCTTGCACCAGCCCATAGATGGAGCGCTGGAGCTTGCATACCTTGTTAGCATTATTAGGGTCGACAAAACCTTCCGGCTGCATCATATACAGTTCTTCCTTAAGGTGACCGTTAAGGAATGCCGTTTTGACGTCCATTTGCCATATCTCATAATCATAATATGCAGCAATTGCTAACATGATTCGGACGGACTTCAGCTTCGCTACGGGAGAGAATGTCTCATCGTAGTCAATCCCTTGAACTTGTCGATAACCCTTAGCGACAAGTCGAGCTTTATATATGGTAACATTACCATCCGCGTCCGTCTTCTTAAAGATCCATTTGTTTTCTATCGCTCGCCGATCATCGGGCAAGTCTGTCAAAGTCCACACTTTGTTTTCATACATGGATCCTATCTCGGATTGCATGGCTTCAAGCCATTTGTTGGAATCTGGGCCCGCCATCGCTTCTTCATAGTTCGAAGGTTCACCATTGTCTAACAACATGATTTCCAAGACAGGATTGCCGTACCACTGCAGTGCGGGGCGTGTCCTTGTGGACCTTCGAAGTTCAGTAGGAGCTTGATCCGAAGTATCTTGATCATCATCATTAACCTCCTCTCTTGTCAGTGCAGGCACCACAGGAACATCTTCCTGAGTTGCGCTACTTACCATTTCAAGAGGTAGTACTTCATCAAGCTCTACTTTCCTACCACTTGATTCTTTCGAGAGAAACTCTTTCTCTAGAAAGGACCCGTTCTTGGCAACAAAAATCTTGCCGTCGGATCTTAAGTAGAAGGTATACCCAATGGTTTCCTTAGGGTATCCTATGAAGACGCATTTTTCCGACTTGGGTTCGAGCTTCTCAGGTTGAAGTTTCTTGACATAAGCATCGCATCCCCGAACTTTTAGAAACGACAGCTTAGGTTTCTTCCCAAACCATAATTCATATGGTGTCGTCTCAATGGATTTAGATGGTGCCCTAAAAGTGAATGTGGCTGTTTCTAGAGCGTATCCCCAAAATGATAGCGATAAATCTGTAAGTGACATCATAGATTGCACCATATCCAATAGAGTGCGATTACGACGTTCGGACACACCATTACGCTGAGGTGTTCCAGGTGGCGTGAGTTGTGAAACGATTCCACATTTCCTTAAGTGCGTACCAAATTCGTGACTTAAATATTCTCCCCCACGATCTGATCGTAAGAACTTTATCTTTCGGTCACGTTGATTCTCTACCTCATTCTGAAATTCCTTGAACTTTTCAAAGGTCTCAGACTTGTGTTTCATCAAGTAGACATACCCATATCTACTCAAGTCATTAGTGAGAGTGAGAACATAACGATATCCTCCGCGAGCCTCAACGCTCATTGGACCGCACACATCAGTATGTATGATCTCCAATAAGTTGGTTGCTCACTCCATTGTTCCGGAGAACGAAGTCTTGGTCATTTTGCCCATGAGGCATGGTTCGAATGTGTGAAACGATTCATAATCTAGAGACTCTAAAAGTCCATCAGCATGGAGCTTCTTCATGCGCTTGACACCAATGTGACCAAGGCGGCAGTGCCACAAGTATGTGGGACTATCGTTATCAACTTTACATCTTTTGTATTCACACTATGAATATGTGTAACATTACGCTCGAGATTCATTAAGAATAAACCATTCACCAGCGGGGCATGACCATAAAACATTTCTCTCATATAAATAGAACAACAATTATTCTCGGATTTAAATGAGTAGCCATCTCGAATTAAACGAAATCCTAATACAATGTTCACGCTCAAAGCTGGTACTAAATAACAATTGTTGAGGTTTAAAACTAATCCCGTAGGTAAATGTAGAGATAGTGTGCCGACGGCGATCACATCGACCTTGGAACCATTCCCGACGCGCATCGTCACCTCGTCCTTCGCCAGTCTCCGGTTATTCCGCAGCTCCTTCTTTGAGTTACAAATATGAGCAACCGCACCGGTATCAAATACCCAGGAGCTACTACGAGCACTGGTAAGGTACACATCAATTACATGTATATCACATATACCTTTGGTTTTGCGGCCTTCTTGTCCGCTAAGTACTTGGGGCGTTCCGCTTCGGTGACCACTTCCCTTGCAATAAAAGCACTCGATCTCGGGCTTGGGTCCATTGTTTGACTTCTTCCGGCAAGCTGGCTTACGGGCGTGGCAACTCCTTGCCGTCCTTCTTGAAGTTCTTGACCCTTGCCTTTCTTGAACTTAGTGGTTTTATTCACCATCAACACTTGATGTTCCTTTTGATCTCTACCTCCGTGACTTCACATTGAATATACCTCAGGAATGGTCTTTTCCATCCCCTGCATATTGAAGTTCATCACAAAGCTCTTGTAGCTTGGTGGAAGTGACTGAAGGATTCTATCAATGACCGCGTCATCCGGGAGATTAACTCCCAGCTGAGTCAAGCGGTTGTGCAACCTAGACATCTTGAATATGTGCTCACTGACAGAACTATTTTCCTCCATCTTACAGCTGAAGAACTTGTCGGAGACTTCATATCTCTCGACCCGGGCATGAGCTTGGAAAACCATTTTCAGCTCTTCGAACATCTCATATGCTCCGTGTGGCTCAAAACGCTTTTGGAGCCCGGTTCTAAGTGTAAAGCATGCCGCACCGAACGAGGGAGTAATCATCAAGACGAGGCGCCAATCGTTCATAACGTCTTGGTTCTCTGGGATTGGTGCTTCACCTAGCAGCGCTTCTAGGACATAATCTTTCTTGGCAGCTATGAGGATGATCCTCGGGTTCGGACCCGATCCGTATAGTTGCTGCCATCATCTTTCACTTGGTTTTCTCTAGGAAGCGTTGAAGTTGAGGTGGACATGGCGTTGGCCATTTGATCTACAAGACATTTTGCAAAGGTTTTAGACTAAGTTCATGATAATTAAGTTCATCTAATCAAATTATTCAATGAACTCCCACTTAGACACACATCCCTCTAGTCATCTAAGTGAAACATGATCCGAGTCAACTAGGCCGTGTCCGATCATCACGTGAGACAGACTGGTTAACATTGGTGAACATCTTCATGTTGATCGTATCTTCTATACGACTCATGCTCAACCTTTCGGTCTTCCGTGTTCCGAGGCCATGTTTGTACATGCTAGGCTCGTCAAGTCAACCTAAGTGTATTGCGTGTGTAAATCTGGCTTACACCCGTTGTATTCGAACGTTAGGATCTATCACACCCGATCATCACGTGGTGCTTTGAAACAACGAACCTTCGCAACGATGCACAGTTAGGGGGGAACACTTTTCTTGAAATTATTTCGAGGGATCATCTTATTTAATCTACCATCATTCTAAGCAAATAAGATGTAAAACATGATAAACATCACATGCAATCAAATAGTGACATGATATGGCCAATATCATATTGCTCCTTTGATCTCCATCTTCGGGGCGCCATGATCATCTTCGTCACCGGCATGACACCATGATCTCCATCATCATGATCTCCATCATCGTGTCTTCATGAAGTTGTCACGCCAACGACTACTTCTACTTCTATGGCTAACGCGTTTAGCAATAAAGTAAAGTAATTTACATGGCGTTCTTCAATGACACGCAGGTCATACAAAAATAAAGACAACTCCTATGGCTCCTGCTAGTTGTCATACTCATCGACATGCAAGTCGTGATTCCTATTACAATAACATGATCATCTCATACACCACATATATCATTCATCACATCCTTTGGCCATATCACATCACAAAGCACTTGCTGCAAAAACAAGCTAGACGTCCTCTAATTTGTTGTTGCAAGTTTTTACGTGGTTTCTATAGGTGTTCTAGCAAGAACGTTTCTTACCTACGTAAAACCACAGTGTGATATGCCAATTTCTATTTACCCTTCATAAGGACCCTTTTCATCGAATCCGCTCCAACTAAAGTCGGAGAGACAGACACCCGCTAGCCACCTTATGCAACTAGTGCATGTCAGTCGGTGGAACCTGTCTCACATAAGCGTACGTGTAAGGTCGGTCCGGGCCGCTTCATCCCACGATGCCGCCGAAGCAAGATAAGACTAGTGGTGGCAAGAAAATTAACAACATCTACGCCCACAACTACTTTGTGTTCTACTCGTGCATAGTAACTACGCATAGACCTAGCTCATGATGCCACTGTTGGGGAACGTTGCAAAAAATAAAAAAATTCCTACGTTTACCAAGTTCAATCTATGGAGTCATCTAGCAACGAGAGAGCGGAGTGCATCTACATACCCTTGTAGATCGCGTGCAGAAGCGTTCAAGAGAACGGGGTTGAGGGAGTCGTACTCGTCGTGATCCAAATCACCGGAGATCCTAGCGCCGAAGGGACGGCACCTCCGCGTTCAACACACGTACGGTTGTGAAGACGTCTCCTTCTTCTTGATCCAGCAAGGGGGAAGGAGAGGTTGATGAAGATCCAGCAGCACGACGGCGTGGTGGTGGATGCAGCAGCGATCACGGCAGGGCTTCGCCAAGCTTCTGCGAGAGGGAGAGGTGGTGCGTGGGGAGAGGGAGGCACCAGGGACTTGGGTGTGGCTGCCCTCCCTCCCCCTCCTTTATATAGGCCCCCTGGGGGGGCGCCAGCCCTAGGAGATGGGATCTCCAAGGGAGGGTGGCGGCCAAGGGGGTGGCTTGCCCCCCAAGGCAAGTGGAGGCGCCCCCCACCCTAGGGTTTCCAACCCTAGGCGCAGGGGGGCCCAAGGGGGGGCGCACCAGCCCACCAGGGGCTGGTTACCCTCCCCACTTCAGCCCACGGGGCCCTCCGGGATAGGTGGCCCCACCCGATGGACCCCCGGGACCCTTCCGATGGTCCCGGTATAATACCGGTGACCCCCGAAACTTTCCCGATGGCCGAAACTGCACTTCCTATATATAATTCTTCACCTCCGGACCATTCCGGAACTCCTCGTGACGTACGGGATCTCATCCGGGACTCCGAGAACTTTCGGGTTACTGCATACTCATATCTCTAAAACCCTAGCGTCACCGAACCTTAAGTCTGTAGACCCTACGGGGTCGGGAGACATGCAGACATGACCGAGACGCCTCTCCGGTCAATAACCAACAACCGGATCTGGATACCCATGTTGGCTCCCACATGCTCCTCGATGATCTCATCGGATGAACCACGATGTCGAGGATTCAGTTAATCCCGTATACAATTCCCTTTGTCAATCGGTGCGTTACTTGCGAGACTTCGATCGTCGGTATCCCAATACCTCGTTCAATCTCGTTATCGGCAAGTCACTTTACTCGTCACCGTAATGCATGATCCTGTGACCGACACTTGGTCACATTGAGCTCATTATGATGATGCATTACCGAGTGGGCCAGAGATACCTCTCCATCATACGGAGTGACAAATCCGATCTCGATTCGTGCCAACCCAATGACACTTTTGGAGATACCCGTAGTGCACCTTTATAGTCACCCAGTTACGTTGTGATGTTTGGCACACCCAAAGCACTCCTACGGTATCCGGGAGTTGCACAATCTCATGGTCTAAGGAAATGATACTTGACATTCGGAAAAGCTCTAGCGAAACAAACTACATGATCTTTGTGCTATGCTTAGGATTGGGTCTCGTCCATCACATCATTCTCCTAATGATGTGATCCCGTTATCAATGACATCCAATGTCCATAGTCAGGAAACCATGACTATCTGTTGATCAACGAGCTAGTCAACTAGAGGCTTACTAGGGACTTGTTGTGGTCTATGTATTCACACATGTATTACGATTTCCGGATAATACAATTATAGCATGAATACAACAACAACAAAGCCTTTAGTCCCAAACAAGTTGGGGTAGGCTATTATCATGAACAAAGAAATATAATAATAACCATTTTATTATT
This sequence comes from Aegilops speltoides, assembly GCA_021437245.1. Taxonomy (NCBI): domain Eukaryota; kingdom Viridiplantae; phylum Streptophyta; class Magnoliopsida; order Poales; family Poaceae; genus Aegilops; species Aegilops speltoides. Next base: position 560,785,514 of record CM038147.1, read on the forward strand.
GCCTCTAGGGCATATTTCCAACAAAAACATCTTGGAATTCCTGCAAAAGAGATTGAAACACTAAAGGTAGCTTGTGAGAGGTGTTAGTTTTTGGTTTTCCATCCTTGCACACAAGGACAAAGTGCATAACACTCGATGGGTTCTCACACACTTCTCTCATATCACTTTTTGTGGCCAATAGGACTAGGTTTTTCTCTCTAGGCGAAGAGGCGCTCAAGTTTGGCTTGTGGCTCTCACTCACTTTTTGGTGGATCACTTTCTCACTCTTCTCTCCATGATGGGTGGCTTTCTTGTCGGCTATCAGTTGACTAGGAGACATAGGTCATAGCACATATTCCTTCCCTTTCATTTTGAAGCTATAGTGATTGGTGCGCCCGTTGTGGATGACACCACGGTCGAATTGCCATGGCCTACCAAGAAGGAGGTGGCAAATGGTCATGGGGACCACATCGCACTCCAAAGTGTCTTCGTAGGCACCAATTTTGAAGGAGACTTGGACCGTATGCTCAACTCGTATAGTGCCGAAGTCACTTAGCCATTGAACCTTGTAGGGGTGCGGGTGCTTCCTTTTGACTAATTGAAGCTTGGAGCATAGTTCTTCACTTGCCAAGTTGTGACAACTGCCTCCGTTGATGATGACCTTGACGGACCGTCCATTGATGCCGGCCTTTGTGTGGAAGATGTGGCATCGTTGGTCTTCTTCTTGTTGATGTTGAAGAGTCAAGACCTTGGAGACAACGAGAGCGGGGCTCGAATCCTCATCACAAAAGACTTGATCATCTTCATCCTCATTTACGCGTCGGTGCATGGCCACTTGCTCAAGAGCTTCCATCTCCTCATCACTCATGGAGTCATAGGTGCCATCATCGTTGAGGATCATGGTGCGCTTGTTTGTGCATTCATAGGACTTGTGGCCTCGACCGCCACAAGTGAAACACTTGAAGGAGCTTGTCTTGACGGTCTCATTGGTCGGAGTAGATGAAGAAGCACGCAGCTTGAAGTTGCTTGTAGTAGGAGGAAGACGACTTGAACTTGCCGAAGTTTTCTTGTAACTTGACTTGTCATCATTGCTTGGAGAAGTCTTGGTTGATGTAGATGTTGGAGTACTTGTTGAAGCTTGGTTGTTGGAGAAGCCATAGGTCTTGGATGAGTACTTTGCGTACTTGAAGTCATCTTGCAGTTGACGTTCCGCCTTTGTAGCTTGATGTACGAGCTCAATGAGGTTGGAGTAGGGTTGGAAGTCGGCGATCTTCTTGATGGGATGATTGAGTCCATTCAAGAATCGTGCCATTGTTTGCTCATCATCTTCCGTGACATTGGCTCGAATCATGGCTATCTCCATTTCCTTGTAGTATTCTTCAACACTATTTGTTCCTTGCTTGAGGAGTTGTAGCTTCTTGAAGAGATCGCGGTTGTAGTAGGTTGGCACAAAACGTGCTCGCATGACATCCTTCATTTGAGCCCAAGTGGTGATAGGTGGTTCACCTCTAGCTTCTCGGCACTCAAGGAATTGTTCCCACCATATGAGCACATAGTCTTGGAACTCTAGTGATGCCATAGCGATCTTCTTCGCTTCATCATAGTTGTGCAAACGAAAGATTCTATCGACCTTCAATGCCCATGAGAGGTACTCTTCCGGATCATTGCTTCCATTGAACTTGGACATTGTGAATTTGAGCTTGCTATAGCGTTGCCCTTCATTGTGTTGTTGGCAATGGTGATGATGACGCCCTTGATGGTGAGGGTAATCATCCTCATGTTGCTCTTGGCGTGGAGGAAGTACATGATCAACTTGCTCTTGTTGAACTTGAGGTTGAGGTGGAGCTTGACGAGCTTGTGAAGGAGCTTGTGGAGCTTGACGTTGCACACGCGGTAGGTAGTTCCGCTCTTGGATTTCTTCTCGACTGGCTTCCTCTTGATTGCGCCGTTCGCGATTGCAGTTGGCGATAGCTCGACTTGATTCTTGAAGGGCACGTTGCGCCTCAAGAGCTTGCGCTTCTCGTTGTTGTTGTTGAAGACATTGAGCCTCGGCGTCTTGTTCCTCTTGGTGTAGACGCGCTCGTTCTTCTTCTTGGCGCCGTAGTCGTTGTCGTTCTTGAGCTTGAGCAAAAGCGTCTTGGTTTGATTGAGGACGAGGGACTTGCTCATCGACTTGCTCTTGTGAATGCTTGACATGTAGCGGGTTGCGAGATGCATGATGGTCTTGACGCGCGGCTCGTCGAAGAGTGTTCGATGATGGTGTACTTGAGCCGGAGAAGGAGTCGTCGGAGTGTCGACTTGAGTGCCTCCATCTTGAGTATGACGATGTAGAAGGAGGTCGGTTCACCAACAAGGCGCGGATCTCGTCCATCCTTGCATCGTTCTCTTGCTTGTGCGCGTCGAGCTTGTTGTCGAAGTAGTCTCGTGTACGTTGCTCAGAGAGTCGCAAGTCGGTGGCGAGATTGTCGATGCGGTCGTTCATTGCTTGTTGCTCTTGATGCAACGCTCGTTGTGCACCAAAGAGGTGGCTCTTGCTGACGTATGGTGACATGTCGTCGTCTTGCTCGATGAAGAGTGGGTTGGTAGAAGTACTCGGCCTATCCATCATTCCAAGCAAAATGTGAGTGGTAGAAGGAGAAGAACTTATACCAATGTACCTTGACCGATGTTGATGATGAATCAAGTTCACTCAAATGCGGACAATGAAATAGCACTATTGGTACCAATTCTTGTCAGTTCTCGCACCTACACAAGTAAAAGCTTATGGTGGAGCTTGGTTAGGATGGTGGCACAAAATTTGATGCAATTGAAAGTGAGATTCAATAATGTTGGAAAAGATTCACAAATTTGCAAATGCAACAAGTAGACCAAGCAAGTAGGGGTACACGGAAACACACACGCAAATAGATAAATGGGATTGTGCAAACCAAAAGTGAGCCAAAATGTGGAATCCACGAAAATGCTCTTGTTGCACAATACTAGAGAGACGCTAGCACGATTGCACAATAGGCGGATATGGAGCTTGTGCACAACCTACTAGGCAAAAATGCAACAATCTCTATCCCAAGTATGCTATATGTATGGTATTTCGGTGCTATGATCCAAGATGATCTTATATGACAATCTTAATGTAGTATAATGCTATGGTTCTTGCTTATGAGCTCTTTGCTTATCTTTCCTCTTTGCTTAAAAGCTTGGGTGGCTCTTTCACTTTTGAGCTCTTTTCTCATGCAAAACTTCAAGAACCAAGATAACAATTGTGTATGATATGACAACTTTGTGACACACAAGTTGATGCCAAGATATGCACCACGGTGGTATGGTATGTGTGCTATGGAGTATGATCACTAATGTGCACAAGTCACGTTGCCGGCAATACTCAATGTCTAGTCTCGATGGGTAAGCTACGCAAAAGTAAGGTCTTGTGGGGTATCAATGCAATTGCGAGGTATGACAAAGATGTCGTCTAAGTTACCGTCCTTGGCGATGATGAGTAGTCGATGGAGATGAGTGGTGGTGATGGTGACGTCGAACCGTACCTATATAGCCGAAACACAATAGGACACGGGAACCACAACTCAAAATCTCAAAGACCAAAACGTGTAAAAATCATCATAGGAGGTAGCGGTGAGCGGTGGTGGTGCTTGTGGAAAGCGTTGGGGGTATGCGGAAGTAAGCGTGGGCACCGGGGCAAAATTGGGCGAAAGTATGCGGAAATGGGCGCGGGGAATGGAGTTGCTGCTCCCAGGGGCCGGATGTCCGGGCCAGCGGCCGGATGTCCGGGACGCCGGATGTCCGGTGCACATGGGGCGGATGTCCGGGCTCCTGGATCGGGGACGAACACGATGAACTCCACGGGAAAAATTGCAACTCCGGGGCAAAATTCGGACGAATGGTGGATGGAAATCGCAGGAGAGATGGGGAAAAGCTAGATCAACTCGATGCAAAGCAGATCCATGGATCAAATCCAACCAAACTTCATCACACCAACAAATCACAAAAAAAATTGGGGCTATTTTTGGTGGGGATTTTCGGATTTAGGACGAAATCAACAAAATCAAGCTAGAAAACACGGGGTAGGGGCTCCAAAAACATGATCAACGTGGCTCATGATACCAAGATGATGTAGGGCGGAACCCTAGGGGCCGATCTTTCACGTTTGGAGTGGATCCTACGGGGAAACACGAAGAACGCGCGGAAGAACACAAGGGAAAACACGGGGAGAAACGAGAGAATCACTCAACCGACAAGTAATCGATCGCACAAGGGCTAGATCACCGAAAGCATAAGGTAAGACATGATCAAAAATCAACAAAGGAAGATACAAGAGTAACTGTTCTTCTCTGTGAGGAGGTCTTGATTGTCTTCTCCGGATGGAGGCCTTGAATCCGAATGGATCTTCTCCGAAGAGGCACGGTCCCTCACGTGGAGTAGATCCGGTACGGATAAGCAGAGCTCTATCTCTAAATGAGCTATCACAATGCTAACCCTAAAACGTAGGTGGGGATGGAGTATATATAGTCTAGGGGCAAAGAGGGATACATGGGCTTCGGCCCTACACTGTGCGCAGACAGGGAAGGCCGGATGTCCGGGCGTCAGGCCGGATGTCCGGTGGCTCGTGAGGGGCCGGATGTCCAGGATGGTGCAGCTGCCCGTTCTGTTCTCTGGATGGGCGACACCGGATGTCCGCTCGGAGGGGCCGGATGTCCGCTGCTTTAGGAGGTGCCGGATGTCCGGTATCGCCAGAGGTCCGGCCGACGGGCAACCTTCATGCTCTCTGGTATTTCTTGCCGGATGTCCGGACTTTGGCGGATTTCGGCGGGACGGATGTCCGGTCGCTGTAGTTTCTTCTGCAGAGGGTTGGCCGTGTAGATCTCCAGGGGCCCGATGTTCGGGGTCCTGGCCGGATGTCCGGTGCCTGGAGGCTGTTCTTGCCTTCTTTCTTTGGTTCTCTTCTTCCATGGACTTGGGGTCTTGACCATCTTCATGTGCATCCTCAGGAGGGTCCTCTTGGTACCTAATTATGCACAACATTCCGGATTAAGGTAGTAGCCATGTCTCGAGAGGATCATATGAGATATCACTAAGGAGAGAAGTCACCTCGGTCTCGAGAGCTCTAGCTCGTGCTCTAGTCATGGGTCCTCTTGGTGCTTGGTGAGGCGATGGAAGGTCCATGGGGATGACCGAAGGATGCTCCGCATCATGCTTACTATAGGAAAGCGCCACTGGTAACTAGGTATAGTAGTAGCGCGTCCATCCAGCGCTACTGCTACTAGTTAGCTGTAGCGCCTTAGTGGTAGCGCTTGCACAAGCGCTACTACTAGCTTAAAAAGAAGCGCTACTACTATACTCAAAATGCTTTATTGACATGTGCTAGTCCTAGTAATTCATCTAGACATATTATAGCCAATTATTGTGATGAATTGCTCTCCTTTCCTTGTTGCTGCTTCTACTTCTTCTAATACTTTTGTTGATACTAACCTTGTAGAGGAAAACAAAGAGCTCAAGTCCCAAGTCACTAATTTGAAGAAAGACTTGGAAATATGTCATGAAAGAAATCCCTCTCTCAACGCTATCTTGAGTGTTCAAAAATCCCCTCATGACAAGGGCGGAGTTGGTCTCATCCCCAAAAACAAGAAGTCCAAGAAAAAGAAGAAGGAACAAGATCAAGTCATGAACCCGGCCAACATTACATGCTTCAAGTGCAAGAATGTTGGACACCATGTGAGATCTTGTCCATTGAAGAAGAAGGCTTCAAATGTGAAGCATCAAGGGAAGTGTCCTCCTTGGGGCGGTGAGTTTAGGGTTTCTCGTCGTATGGCAAGATTAGGTGTCCGATGTTTCAGATCTATTCAACGTCGAGGGCTGCGCCCCAGGGCGCTAGTCATTGGGGCAGGCACGTGCACGAGGACTTTCCTGTTGTTATCGACAAAGTCAAGCCGGCTCCAGTAGAGGAGCGACGACAACGGCTCGTTCTGACGACGGTAGAGGTCTTTTAACGGTCTTGGAATCTCAAATATCTTTTTATTATTTTTGAGGTGCTTTATACTTTTAGTGAATTTATTAATAGATCTCACTCATTCTCGTAAAAAAAAAAATCGCTCCGCGCACCACACGCCACTAGGAAGGCCACCACTACCACCGCACCTCCTGCTCCAAGCTTCAAGTCCAAGCACACACCGTGCTGGCCGCTGTCTTGCCTCCTACAGTCCTACGCCTCGACCCTCGAGTCTCCTAACCCACTGACACCACGGTCCTACCTTGTTGTCACCGGTCATCCCCTTGCATGCACAGTCTCCGGTCGGTGCCCACCTACGTCGTCGTCGGACCGGGTCGGCGTCAAAGCCAGCACACCCCACACGCTGCGCCGTCCTGCCACTGACAGGCGGGGCACCACCCAGAACCCCACCGGTAAGCGGCGTCGGTCGCCTGGACTCCAGAGTCACGCGGGGGAGGAGGACGTGGCGGCCCGCGCGGCGCGTCCCGTAGCTGCCGCAGGAGAGAGGAGTGGAGTGGGGTGGGCCCAACGGCCATTCCGCGGTTTTAATTATTCCGGCCATTTAAAAGGGACGTGGCGTTGGTTGGCCTCCGTTCCACTCCACGCACGCCCACCTCATTTCCATTCCACCTTCCCCATCGCCTGCCTGCCTACCTCCTCTCTCTCTCTCGTCCACGCCTCCGGTCGTTCCCTGTGCTTGCAACTCACCGGCGCCATGACGGAGGAAGCCGAGGGATGTGTTGTGGCCGAGGCGGCGGGCATCATCTGCTCGCTCCGCGCGGCCGACCTCGCCGGGTGGACGCCGCCGTCATTCGAAGCGACGGGGAAGGAGGAGGCGGCCTGGCCGGCGGTGGCGCGCGGGAAGCGGACGCGGTCGTCGCGCCGCCGCTCGTCGTCGGGCTCCGGCTCCAAGGCCAACAAGGGGAGGTGGGCCCGTGGCAGCCCCGCGTCTCCGCTCGACTACAGCGGCGGGTCCGGGTCCGGCGCGTCCAGCAGCGGCGGCGAGGACGGCGCCTTCTGCTCGCCAGCAGCGGCCGTCGCCCGCGTACACGCCGGGGCCACCCCCACCGCCGCCCCAGCTTCTTCCTCCCTGGCCAAGGTACGTAGGCGGGCGCGCGCACGTCCGCATCTGCAGCTGATGGTTTCTTCTTCGCCTCCAACCAGTCTGTGTGTCTGTCTCCTTTCTCGTGGTTGGCCGCCTGCCTGCTTTGCGTGCTTTCCGTTCGTTCAGTATACAGCGCCTGCTTCTGGTGGGACGGACGAAAGTACCCCTCCACCGTGTCACCAGACTCACCACCGAGAGGGAGGGGATGAGCAACGGTGGATGACTTCGCGATGAAACATCGCTTTTCCTCCGGCCTCACCGCACCGCACCGCACCCGCTTTTTGTTCGCCCGACCTTTTCTCACATCTCATCCTTTTTTCCGTTCCCTTTTCTCGCATGTTTTCTTCGGTCCAACTCCAGATACCCCGCTTCTTGTTCCACAGATACCCCAATTCACGGGCGTCAGCTCTGAATGTCAAACCACCACGCCGCCTACTAAATTCGCACTGCTAGTACTACTACTACATGTCAATTGCCTCTGATTTTTTTTATCACGGTACTGTCGTGTGGATGGATAGTGTCCGCATCGCCATGGCCATTCCGTTCAATTCCACGGTACTACTACTACGTGTCGCGTGCTTGACTGCAGCAACCCTGCTGCTGCTCCTTCCGTGTCGAGGGGACGCAATTCACAGCGGAGCCACAGCTGCGGCTTTCACGCCACCAGTGTCCTGTCCTTCTTCGTGGGGGTGGTGTGGTCATTTCGGGGGCGGCCCTTATCCTTGCGTGCGTTTGGATTTTTCTCCTCGCGGCGCGGTGGCAGTGGGGCCGGGCCCTACCGGCCATGCAGTTGGGACGTCTCGGCGTCAAACCGGGGCAAATTTGATAAATTTGACCTATAGACGAAATTAAATCACAAAATGAACCGTCCGTAAAACTATTTCACACGGCTGACCTGTGGCGCCTAGCTCTCAGGCGCTGACTAGTCTGAACGCAGGGAGCTAGGCGCTGTACTAGTGCAACTCCTACGTAGCTAGGCGTACTTGTATAGTGTGGCTGCCTAGCTCGTCGGCGCGCACACGACTTAATAATTTTCGATCACGCGTGTGCGACGGCGGCCGTGTAGCGCTTATCGTGAGGCGTTGACACCTGTAGTGTAAGCGCGCCGTGGCGGGCGTCACACAAAAAGGTCAGCCGCGTGAAATAGTTTCACGGATAGTTCATTCTATGATTTGATTTCGTCTATAGGTCAAATTTGTCAAATTTGCCTCAAACCGGCGCGCGGTGGTCGGGGGATCCACGTGGCCGCCGCCGATTAGCTCGACCTCTTCCCCGGGTCGCGCGCTGCCTATGGCTATGGGTATGGGCGTGCCGCCGGACACGGAGGCGGGGGCGTGTCGCAACCACTTACCTTCCGCCACGTGTCCATTAGCGCTGGCCCAGCATGCCAGCAGCAAACACAACACCTTTCGGTTGGTGACGCACGCGGTACACTACCGCTTTCCCAAGCCGTACTACATGGCCTCCCCCACATGTCATTGTCCGGTTGTCCCCGTCCAAGAGAAACCATTTTTCTTTCTATATATTCACTTAATTAAAAACTCCCAAGTGTGTAGATAGATAGGATGACAGATGAGCAGGTGGTCGTTGCTGTTCACGCACTGCCGACGGACCGATTCAAAAGCTCAAAACCGTAATGCGTTTCACGTGATTTGGCTAATGGAGCGAGCGAGTACAATGCATGCATGCATGCGCCGGGCCGGTGCATTGTTGGTGGGGAGTTAGTTTGGCCGGCCGGCTCATGCTCATCCGTCTCATCATCATCAACATCATCATTCCTTCCATGCCTTCACCTAGTTTCCTTTCTTTCTTTTTTTTGAATATAAAGAACATGCGTCCCCCCTGCTGTTGCTTTCATTCCGGTGGTCGTTGGTTGGTTGGTTCCACTCTCGCTTTCTTCATTCTATTCCTACCAGCAGCACATCCTAGCTAACAACTGATCTTGCAATTGCTCTTCTGCTGCTGCTGCAGGTGGGATCTGCCAGAGGAGCACGGCGCCCGTTGATCCTGCCGGCGCCGCCGCCCCGCACCGCCGGCCAGAGGTCGCGGAAGAAGATGGTAAGTTTCACACTCGCACTCTATCTTACGTTGAAAGCAAGTTTGGCTACCCGTAGTGCATGGTGTTTAGATAGGCAGGCGTTTTCAGCCTTTGAATGAAGTTTTAGACTTTTACTGCTAGTCAGGTTTCCATCCTATTCCTAAACCGCGTCAGCAGCTGGCCACAGTCGACGCAGACGGAGTAGGTCGTAGGAGAAGTGAGGCTGTTCAAATGGCTGGCATTCTTTATTGTTTTTAGTAGCTAGCCTTGTGGAATAAAGCGGGTGGTGCAACCACTTGCTGCCATTGGAATCGAAGATGGACAGAGAGAGATAAAGTGCTTGGCGTCCAAAGGACAGGAAAGGCAACAAAGCTGCGTGCCTCTCCTGCCCAAAAAGATCCTCACCTCATCAACGCCGGACGGTCGGTCCGGTCCTGTCCGGTGTCCTGTCCCAACTCACGATCGATTGCATCAGATTTTCCAGTAGTATTATAAATAAACGAGAAAAAATAGATTAGCATCTGCCTCTTTTGGCTTGCCTGATTGATGTGGCCTGAACTTGCTCTATCACTTGTTGCAGCGGCTCCCGGAGGTGAAGCAGTTGGTGCTGTCCCTGTCGGCAGAGAACGTCGGCCTTCGCCAGGTAATTAAATTAACCAGCACCACCAATTTGTTCTTTCTTCCATTTTTCATTGGATTTTTCTTACAAAAAAATAATTATGTAGTAGCTAATTTCATGCAAATTTATTTTTGTATTGTTCTTATTATATCGATCCCCTTGCTTGAAACAGGAGATGGAGTCGCTGCAGAGGGCCTGCAGGGCGCTGTGCAAGGAGAACGGCAGACTAGAGGTGAGTGGCACGACCTCACGCGCACCATGATACCAGTCTTAACTTCTCCTGCTGCCCTGTCCATTGCGTAGCATAGATCGATAGATGCTTCCGGCTTGGGTGGGATGTACTCCCCCGAGTGCGGAATCATAGGCACAAAGAAACAAAGATAAAGAGCAGCCTTAAAGCACAAGAATAACAAGGAAAAAAAGACCGTCCTGAGCGTCCCAGCGGGGCACCACACCACTGGGTGGGTCCTGCCTTAATCTCTCTGTGCTGTGGTTCATAGCACGATTTGACGGTCGCATCCCTCTCAACCACCGTTGCTGTTGTCCTCGGGAAAAACTGAGTACGACCGGTGCCGTCCGGATAAGCTTTGGGCAGGTTAAGACGTGGATTTTCGTTGTCGTCTTCTTCCGGTGGTGTCGCTGTCGATGGGCCCGGCGGGGTTAGAATGTGCTGATAGTTGAAAGACCTGATCGATCGATGCCATTAGCCGGAATTCCTGCTCCGTTTTCAGTTACTTTCTGAGCTGAACACACGTCATCTAGTAGTATCTCGAACTGGAAGCTCTGATCCCATTTGCCCCATGGTTGGTTCGGTACTTGAGTGTGTGTACTGTAAGCAGTAGGTGGAACCATGGAAGAGGTCTCGCTTGGTGTTCACTGGCCGTACGTGCGCTGTCCAAAATCCTTTGCCATAAACAAGGCCAGGTTGCCTCCGATCCCACCTGCAACCAGCAAATGGATCTGCGCGCATGCACCTACCCGGCCGGGCACGGCGTCCCCGTGCCCTTCTTTAATGCCCTGCAGCAGAGCTGCCGCACTTAATACAGTATAATCCACGAGGCATGGTGTACGCGCCATCCTCGTCGTCAGCCACGGCGGCCCCGGGTGACACTGCGCTGTGGGTGGCCGTGTGGCGCGTACAGTGTCACCACACGCATGGCTGCAGTGCAGTGGCAATATGTTTAGGCCTCCTTTGGTTCATAGGATAGGAATTTCGTAGGAATAGGAAAAATGTAGGAAATGAGGTGGCATGCATCTAAAATCCTACAAATGCTCAGACTATAGGAATAGGAAACAAAATGTCATTTGGTTTACGGGATAGGAACACACATAGGAAACATAAAGAAATAATGTCATTTGGTTCATGGTTAATAATAATGTGAACAATAATATGAATTGTATATTGTCATGTAATTGGAGTATGAATTGATCAACTAGTGCAGGCAATCATCAACTCACTATACGGGCTAGTGCAGACAATTAAAATACAAACTGGGTGCTAGTGCATGGAGTCTGAATACACAATAGCATACTAGTGCAAGCATTCGGTCTCCAAAATTACAAACCGAGCAATCAGATTGGGGGCTGGACTTGGTACTCGTGATACGGACACACAAATCCCTATGAGTCTATGACATTCGTAATTAACCATCTACCTCCACCGATTAGCACTAGATCTAAATAAGAGAAGATAAGGCAAGATGGATCCACAGACAGAAGGCAAGTTGGATTCAAAGATGGATTCTGTAGGCTTGCCGGTCGGCGGTAGATGCTCTCCAGCTTGCCGGAGGTCGTCGCCCGTCGACTGGATGTGGCCGCGTCTCTCGCCCGCCGGCGTCGCTACCGGGGAGCTATGCCGTTCAGTGCGAGGAGGGAGGGCTGGACACAGATTTGATTCAACTTTTATTTCTTTCCCCTCTTATCTGCACGCGAGTGAGCGAAAACAGCAGGGGACGGTTATCCGCGCGCATGTCGTTCGCCACAGGAAATTTTCCATCAGCTCGGACCTAATGTTTCTGACCCTGTGAAATCTGAAGGAAAGGAACAAATCCCGTACGGGAATAGGATTCGATTCCTGTAAATCAAAGGCCTCCAAAGGAATTTTTCCTACAACAATCCTATCCTACAAGATTCCTATGAAATTCCTGTAAACCAAAGGCAGCCTTAGGCCGGCCCAACCGACTGAAATGGTCCATGCTTGATTTGCTTTGTCCGGGCTCTCCTCTTGTCTAGCATGGCTAACTTCCTGTTAATGCCGCAGAATGAATAAAACGCTGCATTCCGGACTTGGCCACAACTCCTTTTCTCAACTTCCCTCTATATTTCAGAGAATAGTCTGTCGCTGTCGATTTGGTTTGCTAGATGAACTCAAAGTTTGGAACGCTGTCTTTCTGTGAAGCTTGCACTAACATTTTTCTTCGGAACATTTTTACAGACAAGTCTGGAGCATTCTTCTTCGACAAGCAAGCGGAAGAGGGCCGAGTCCGAAGAGGAGGAGCGGCGACAAAGGAAGCCGCAGCAAGCCGGTGGTGGCTTCGAGCTCCCTGACCTCAACATTCCGGCACAGGATGTCACCGACGCACCTGCGGCTCCCTGATGGCTCGGAAGTCAGTACATCTCCGGTGATGGCGCCTGATGGCTTACCTGATAAGTTCATTAACCGTGTATAGGGGAAGAAGCTGAATCTGGGGCTGGAAAGCCTGATATCTGATCGTACCTGCTGGCAGGCAGGCAGAGGAGGAACCGGCCTTGTTACCTTAGCTATTTTTTTCTTCTTCTTTTGTTTAGCTTTTAGAGTTTTTTTTAACTGCCAGCAACGCTGGCTTTGTATTAAGATAGGCAGCGAGCACAGTTTACAGGATAATCGCAAGGGTGCGATCTCCGATAAAAAGCGGGTAAATCGCCCGAGAGTATTACAGAGGAAGACTAAATGTTTAACATTGTTTAAGATGAAAAAGGCAGGGCTAAGGGCATGACCAGCAAAGCGCTTGGATAGGGGCTTAAAAAATATACATAAATTATTTTAAGGGAGTGCCTAGAACTCATCTAGATGATATTCGCCTCGCCTTCTCGACACACTAATTCCCGAAACAACAAACCAGTTGCAAAAACAACGGCCGCATTACAGAAACAATCCTGAAACAATGATCGCGTTGTAAACAATTCACGAAACAACGGTCGCGTTGCGAAGTAATTCTGAAACAACGGTTGCGTTGCGAAACAACTACGATGTTGCAAAAATTTGGAGATTGCGGAAACAATTCCTGAAACAATGGTCGCGTTGCGAAACAATTCTCAAACAACGGCTCCCCGAAAGCTTACAGGCCGCCCGGCGAGCCCTTTCTCCGCGCCTCCTTCCTTCCTCTCCGCTCCAACTCGTCGCGCCTCTCCTCTTCCTCGACCTGCCTCTCTCTCTCACCTCCTTCTCCTTCTCTTCACAGAAACCATGCCAACCGCCGATTCCTTCGCCTCCGGTTGCTTTCCGACGAGCTCGGGCAGATCCGCGCCAGGCGGGAGAGATGTGGGCGGTGGGGCGACCAGTTGCTTGGTGTGAGCGGAGGTGGCGCCTGGCTTCGAACACCCCGTCCAATCTGCACCCTGAGAGAGATACGAGAGAATAGAGTCATGGGCTGGGCGTTGCTTGAGAAATCAAGGGAAGGTGGAGACGTGCGTTGGACTCACATGGACATGGACACGTGTTGCACAGCGAAGGCGACGGACGCGAAGTCTCTTTTCAGCCGGTTGAGGCTTAGTCTTTTCCTTTTTTGTGCCAGATATTATTAACTTTTTCAAACAAATCTTCTAAAAAGGAAATGTTACACAGCTAGAAAAAGGAAAAACATACTGTGAAAAATACGGAAATATGTAAGTACATAAAAAAGTTTATTGCATAATATATTCACCGTGTATTTTTTAGAAAATGTCAGGTATCAAAAAAGTGCACCGTGTATTTGGAAAGAGTTTGACACCATGTATTCACCATGTACTTGGAAAAAGTTGCATTTTGCAGGTTGGGGCGACTACAACTACAACAAAAATATATAAAAAAGAGAAAAACTTTGTTGCCGCCGACAACCCCCCGACCCCTGATTGTGGTCATATTATACGTCTTGCAGTTGCGGTTGGATGGGGCGGTTGCAACTAATACAACAAAAAATTAAATGAGAAGACTTATTTGGCCGACAAACCTCCTCCGACCCCGATTGCCACATTATACGTCTTGCAGGTGCACTTGGTCATGTTGAGTTGCGGTTTGCGGTCAAATTGTAGCGATTGCAACTACAAAACAAAGAAGGCCTAAAAAAACTGAACCGATTTCATTTGCGCCACGACCCTTGGTCATGGTCATAATAAATGCCACGCTGTTAAGTTTGGGTGTGTTAAGTTTGTGATTGCGCTCGGGATCGGTGCCCCGACCCCGGTTGCGGTCATGTTACATGGCTTGCAATTGCGCTTGGGTGTGCTGACTTGCGATTGCGCTTGGGTCGAGGCGGTTGCAACTACAAACCTCCGCCCGACCCCCAGTTGCGGTCACGTTATATGTCTTGCAATTGCACTTGGCTGTTCTGAGTTACGATTGCGCTCGGGTCGGGGCGGTTGCAACTACAACAAAAAACTAACAATAAATAAAAAAATGGAACCGATTTCATCGGCGCCGACAACCCTCCGCCCCGACCCCGGTTGCGGTCATGTTATATGGCTTGCAATTGCGCTTGGGTGTACTGACATGCAATTGCGCTTGGGTTGAGGCGGTTGCAACTACAACCTCCGCCCCGACCCCCAGTTGCGGTCACGTTATATGTCTTGCAATTGCACTTGGGTGTGCTGAGTTGCGATTGCACTCGGATCGGGGCGGTTGAAACTACAACAAAAAAACCTAACAATAAATAAAAAAATGGAACGATTTCATTGGCGCCGACAGCCCTCCGCCCCGACCCCTGATTGCAATCACGTTATATGTCTTGCAATTGCGCTTGGGTGTGTTGTGTTGCGATTGCGCTTGGGTTGGGGCGGTTGCAATTACAACAACAAAAAAACTAACAATAAATAAAAAATGGAACCGATTTCATCGGCGCCGACAACCCTCTGCCTCGACCCCCGATTGCGGTCATGTTGTATGTCTTGCAATTGCGCTTGGGTGTGCTGTGTTGCGATTGCGCTCGGGTCGGGTCGGTTGCAACTACAAAAAAACTAATAATAAATAAAAAAAATAGAAACGATTTCATCGGCGCCGACAACCCTCCGCCCCGACCCCCGGTTGCGGTCATGTTATATGGCTTGCAATTGCGCTTGGGTGTGCTGACTTGCGATTGCGCTTAGGTTGAGGCGGTTGCAACTACAACCTCCGCCCGACCCTCGATTGCGGTCACGTTATATGTCTTGCAATTGCACTTGGGTGTGCTGAGTTGCGATTGCGCTCGGGTCGGGCGTTTAACTACAACAAAAAAACTAACAATAAAAAAGGAACCGATTTCATCGGCGCCGACAACCCTCTGCCCCGACCCCCGTTGCGGTCATGTTATATGTCTTGCAATTGCGTTTGGGTATGTTGTGTTGCGATTGCACTCGGGCCGGGTCGGTTGCAACTACAACAAAAAAAACTAACAATAAATAAAAAAATGGAACCGATTTCATCGGCGCCGATAACCTCCGCCCGACCCGGTTGCGGTCATGTTATATGTCTTGCAATTGCGCTTGGGTGTGCTGTGTTGCGATTGCTTTCGGGCGTGTCGGTTGCAACTACAAAAAACTAACAATAAATATAAAAATGGAACCGATTTCATCGGCGCCGACAACCCTCGGCCCCGACCCCCCGGTTGCAGTCACGTTATATGTCTTGCAATTGCGCTTGGGCGTGCTGAGTTGCGATTGCGCTCGGGTTGGGTAGTTGCAACTTCAAACAAAAAAAACTCCTAAACAAAAATAAAAAATGGAACAACCCGAAAAAAGAAAAGAAAAATAGAAAAATGGAACAAGATTTCCACCTGTAGAGACAAAGAAAAACCCGCCGCGCTCTATGTACTGCAGTCGCCAACGATAAGAAGAAGAAAAAGAAGTCTTGTCGTATATTGTAGTACCTTCTCTCCTCTCCTGTGTACTTAACCTATCCATCCACATGCACATCCACATCAGGGCCTAACGGAAGTGCGAGGAGGCTGCAGCCCATACAACAAAAAACAACAGATGGGCTGCCAGCGGGACAACACATGGGCCGCGCCACCCCGTCGGGCGAAGTCTCCACCTGAACACACGAATCGTGTAGCGTTTCGATCTGACGGCCACAAAAACGAATGAGACCAAAGAAAAAAACATTCGAATGAGTTTTAGCAAATCCGTTATTTTAATCCAGTGATTTTGTTTAGTGTCTCCGCTTCCAACGCGACGGGGCAATGCTAGAGAAGGTGCACCGATGACTCTGAGAACAGACAGAAATATCCATTCTCCCAACCACGACCTTACAGTCGTTCAACACATCAGATCATGTCTTGCAGTCTAAACCAAATGAAGAATTTCCAGCTGAGGAGGCACCCAGGCCTTCCAGAACAAAGTTTGAAAAGTTGACCGCGTTCTTCCCAGAAACTGCATCCGCTATGCAGAAGTCGTGCTATAGGACCCCGAGGTGGAGAGCTTCCAAAGGATCTTGTCTGGAACCTCGAGCTGTAAGGTGCGTGGATGATCTAAGCAAGCCAACAGCCGTCGGAACTCTTGCAGCATCTTGTTAGTCAGGTTATTGTATCTAATATCCCCGAGCCACTTGTTGTTCAGCAGTGCTTCCTTAGCTAATCTTCCCATTTCCCTGGAGTGATCATACCTTGCGAGTGCAATAAGCCGCGGCTGGGAGGCGTGGAGCTAGGTGGACTCCCAGAACCTATCTCCCCATTGCCAATTGCCATCGATGTAGCCGCCGCAAAGAGATCTTTGTCCTGCTGATCACATCACACAATAGTTCAGATCCCACCCCATGGACCCTGAGGAGCCTGCCAGACTAAGTCATGGCCATCTCAGCCTTAGAGCGCACTCGAACTTGTCGATGTCATGGATGTTGAGGCGAGTGAATTGCAAAAAACATCGACATTGAAGGCTAGGGTTGCAGGAACCACAGTTCTACAGTTTTGTGCCCAAAACCACTAATTCCAAGGTTATTTTTTTGCAAAAAACACTAGTTGTCGGTTTTGACCCATTTGATGACAATTATGACAAGTGGAACCCGCAAAAGCTGATGTGGCATAACGGTTCTGCACAAACGGCGTTAGACAGGTTTATCGACATTTACATACACACCCTTGGGGCAAAAATAAAAACGCAATCGGGTCCTGCCAAATCAAAAACTGCAGCAGGACACGGCGTTCATGGGTTCTCGCGCCGGCGAGGTACGGACACGAGAGCGTCGCCCGGAGGGGGAAGAGGGCCGCGTCTGTCCTTCGGTCGGCGGTGCCGCGTCCGCATCGGGCGGCGGTGGGACGGCCACGAATGGAGGAGGTGGCGTCTGGGTTGAGGATCAAGCAGGCGGCTGCACTACTAGCTTGCTGGGTGGATGGGGTCCTCGCCGTAGGCAAGGGTTGGGGCGGCGTCGCCGGTCGACTGGAGCAGAGGGGTTGGGATCGCCGGCGACAAGGGCGGCTGCGAAGCTCGGCCGGGCTATTGGTCGGAGCCATGGCTGTGGAGGCGCGAGGGAAAGATGGGGAGGGGCGCGAGGGAGGTAGAGCAGGGGGAGGGGCGGGGACGGGAGCGAGCAACAGCGGCGGTGCCGGCCGCCGAGCATCAACGACGACGAGTAGCAGCGGCGCCGGAGTGAGCAGCAGAAGTGGCGCAGGCGACCAGGCGCGAGCGAGCAGCGGCGCGGGCGCGAGAGAGCAGCAGCAGTGGCGCAGGCGGGAGAGAGCGGCGGCGGCGGCACCGGAGTGAGCAGCAGACGAGCCGGCCGCGCATGAGCGAGCAGCGGCGCCGGTGTCAGGCGGCCAGGCACGAGCGAGCAGCGCTGGAACCTTATCCTCTACTTCTTTATAATGAATAAATGACCTTATCCTCATGTGCCCTTTTGCAATGTAGTCCCTTATATTCTGTCTAATTGCAATCCGTTATGTCACGCCACATCACTCTTTTCGGCGGGACCCATCAGTCATAATCGTGATAAAAACGAGCGAATCAGGTGACTAGTGTTTTTTGCAAAAAATTAGACTCGGAATTAGTGATTTTTGGCACAAAACTGTAGATAAGTGGTTCCTGCAACCCTAGCCTTCAATGTCGATGTTTTTTGCAATTCACTCTGTTGAGGCCGCCTAGGTCAACCAGTGAGCAGACGGAGCTCCATCTAACCTTACATTTGCCATTGGTCAGCTTTTCCTCTTGAGCCCAAAGAAATTTTCTGCATATTTTGTATATATCCTTGAAGAAGCCCGCGGGAGCGCAGATGGCTGTCAGAGCAAGGACAGGGATGGCCCAAATGACAGAGCGCACAAGTGCACACTGCACAACATGATTCATTAGCTTCCCCTTCCAACCTGCATGCTTGACCTTGATTCGATCGAAGATGAACTGTCGGTGGACTCTCCTTGTTCTGGCTAACGTGATTGGGAGACCCAAGTAGGTCATATGTGATGGCGAAGCCAACACACGCACCTCCAAAACCCTGCCGGACAATATCCAGGTCGATATGCTGACACCTGATAGTCACACCCAATGAATTTTTGGGGTTGACTCATGGGGATACCGATAAAGTTTCGAGAGAAACTGGCAGCGTTTTGTGGTTATCGAAAATGTTTCAGGGAGTACCGGGGAATGATATATAGGCGAAAATTGTTTCCGATGACTTAACAGAAATTGTAAAGGGCTTCAATATTTATTGGGAGGCCCCTTGAATTTATGTGCGTCTTGGGGCCGAAACCTAGGGGCGCGGTTGGGAACTACATCGCCCCCAAGGCGAATAAACCTCTGGCGCATTGCCCAAACCACTATAGCCAGGTGCGCGGGGGGCCGAACGGCTGGAGATCCTCTAAGTGCAGCGCTTTCTAGTTATACGAGAAGATTGACACCCATGTGATCAAGATCTAGGTCCACATTTGTGAAGGTTTTGAGCTACGTGACTTGAGTATGTTCTTGATTAAAGTTTCCGCATATGCAGGGATTTGTAACCTTGAGTTTTACTTACCACTTGAAGATCACATTGTCACGTTTATGTGATGTACACAAGTTTTCTCTGAGAAGATTTAGTGGACTCAGAGTGGGACTTCATGTGTGGCACTGGCACTTGAGCTCTGCTCGGCAGATTCAACAAGAGAGCATCAACAGCTCACCTAACGTACTGTGTTTGTTTGTTTGTTTACAGGAGCCAAGTAGCATGCCTGAAACTTGAGCTACATTGGTACAGAAGAAGAAGCGAGCAGTAAAAACTCCAACTAGACAATAGATAAAAAAAAGTTTATCAGCTAAGGTAATTAGACCGGCGGGCTCCTCTTCTTCCCTGGCAGCACGCCACGCACGGTCAGAGATCGCGCCTTCAGCTTCCTCCCCTATATTTTTTTGAAACAAGCTTCCTCCCCTATACACATGGTTAATAAACTTGTCAGGTTAGCCGTCATGCGCCGCCACCGGAGACGGCCTGGGTTCTTGTCCGGAGCCGTCAGGGAGCCGCGGCCGGTGCGTCGGCGACATCCTGCGCCGGAAAGTTCAGATCGGGGAGCGCAAAGCCGCCACCGGCTTGCTGCGGCTTCCTTTGTCGCCGCTCCTCCTCTTCGGACCCGACCCTCTTCCGCTTGCTCGAGGAGGAAGAATGCTCCAGCCTTGTCTGCAAAATTGGTCCGAAGGAAAAGTGAGTACTACAAGCTACACAACATACACAGCCAGTGTTTGGAATTTAGGTAACAAACTGAGCCCGGATCGACAGCGGCCACTCTGATGAAACGCGTAACGTACTACTCCCTCCGTTCGGAATTACTTGTCTCGAAAGTGGATGTATCTACAACTAAAATACATCTAGATACATTCATTTCTTGGACGAGTAATTCCGAACAGAGGGAGTACCAATCACTAGTTATATTAGCAGGTCCAGCATGTTTGCCATCGTCAAAGCAATGGCTGGAAAAAGCAAATCCCCTAATGGCCTGATGGTGGCATGACAGACAAGAGGAGAGCACGGACAAAGCAAACACAAGCAGGGACCATTTCAGTGGGTCCTAAATATATTTAGGCCGGCCTAAATATATTGCAACCACAGTGCAACTTGTTCAGTGGTGTGGTGACACTGTACTACAAGCCACACGGCTATACACAGCACAGTGCTACACTGGAGGTTAGCCGTACAAACCGGCCAGAGGAAACCTGGGTGGCAGCCGTGGCTGAGACGAGGACACCATCCCTGCCCTGCATCTTCGATTATAGTAATGGCGGCAGCGCTGCTTACAGGCATTAAAGAAGGGCACGGGATCGTCGTGCCCGGCCGGGCAGGTGCGCGCAGATCCATTTACTTGTTGCAGGTAGGATCGGCGGCAACCTGGCATTCTTTATCGCAAGGGATTCAGTTCTGGACAGCGTACGTACGGCCGGTGAGCACGAAGGAAGACCTCTTCTACTCCTACCCACTACTCCTGTACTGTGCATCCATTTGCACATACAGTAGACCCAAATAGTGGTATTGAACTACCTACAGTACATGCGCACCCAAGTATCGAACCATGTGCCAGGGGATCGGAGCTTCCATTTTTCAGAGATAATGGGCATGTGCTACTTCAGACATCTTTCTTGGTGAGAAACAATTCAAATATCTGGAGCAGCAGCGATCAGCTGCCACAAGCAGGCTCCATCCAGTCCAGCCTAAAAATGTCTTATAACGGAGTAGGAATTCTGGCTAATGGGACCGATCAGGTCTATCATCTCTCTGCTAGCACGTAGGCACATCATTCTTACCCCGCCGGGCCCATGGACAGCGACACCACGTCAAGACGACGACCGAAATCCACGCCTTAACCTGCCCTAAAGCTTATCCGGACGGCACCGGTCGCAATCTGTTTCTTCCCCAAGGACAACAACAACGGTGGTTGAGAGGGATGCGATGCGATGCGATGCGACCATCAAATCAATCTCACGAAGCTCAACGAAAACCAAAAAAAAAAAAACCGCACTACTACGAGTACGAACCACAGCACAGAGGGATTAAGGCAGGGCCCAGTGGTGCCCCGCTCGGAGGCTCAGGACGGTCCATATTTTCTTCTTCTTTTGCCATCGATTCATTCACTTGCGCTTTAAGGTCTTGTGCTTAAGGAAAGTGCTTAGAGAAATAAACCAGGTTTTTTTAAGCACCGGTGCCTATTTCTACAGGAGAGACTCCGGTGTTTCAGACGAACCCGGTTTATTTTTTTATAAGCATCTCTTTAAGCACCTCCCATTGTATAAGACCTAAGGCTGCTCTACCATGCAAGTGGAGGCCCCCAACCGATTTTTCTCTCTTTCTTTGTGCTTATGATTGCGCACTCGCCACTCGGGCGGAGTACGTCCTGCCCAACCTTCTATCTATGTCTATGCTACGGAGAAGTTAAGATTGGTAGTCTCTTGGGCAATATGGAATGAGCGAAACTCCTGGGTCTTCCGCCACAAGAGCGCGCCGCCGACGATCCTTCTCAACATCATTATAGAAGAAGCAAAGCGGGAGCAAAAAAAACTAGGGGCACTACTTGAACGCGAGTAATTGCCATGTGGATTTGTCGTGGGTTGATTGTAACAAACTCTATTCTTTTTTCTTAATTAATGGACGAGGCAAATCTTTTGCCTCCGTTTTGAATTTTTTTTTTGCCTTCATTTTGAAAAAAAAAGATTGGTAGTATCATGGTGCGCGAGCATGCCACTCACCTCTAGTCTGCCGTTCTCCTTTGACAGCGCCGTGCAGGCCCTCTGCAGCGACTCCATCTCCTGTTCAAAGGAAAGCGAATAATAAGAATTTATATGCAAATTTGTGTGAAATTGGCGACAGAATTTATACAATGGGAAATTCATAAGAAGGTTTATTACCCGGCGAAGGCCAACGTTCTCCGCCGACAGGGACAGCACCAGCTGCTTAACCTCCGGGAGCCTCTGCAGCAAATCACAGCACAAGTTCAGGCCATAGCAAGCAACCCCAAAAAGGAAGATGCTAATCTATGTTTCTTCTTCGTCATTTCTTTATGGGCAATCTGATGCAATCGGTCATGAGCTGGGACCGGACCGGACCGACCATCCGGCGTTGATGAGGCGAGGATCTTTTTGGGCAGGCCGAGGCAGGCAGCTTTGTTGCCTTTCTGGTCCTTTGGACGCCAAGCATTTTCTCTCTCCATCTTCGGTTGCAATGGCAGCAAGTGGTTGCTACTAAAAACAATTAAGAATGCCAGCCATTTGAACAGCCTCACTTCTCCTACGACCGACTCCGTCTGCGTGGACTGTGGCCAACTGCTGACGCGGCATAGGAATAGGACGAAAACCTGACTAGCAGTAAAATTCTACAACCTCTTTCAAATGCTGAAAAATGCCCGCGTATCTAAACATGCCTTCAACGTAAGATAGAGAGCTGAGTTTCAAACTTACCATCTTCTTCCGCGACCTCTGGCCGGCAGTGCGGGCCGGCGGGACGGGCATGATCGACGGGCGCCGTGCTCCTCCGGCTGGGCCAACCTGCAGCAGCAGCAGAAGAAGAAGTAGAGTAATTAGAAGATCAGTTGTTAGCTAGGATATGCTGCTGGTGCTGGTAGGAAGAAAGCGAGAGCGGAACCAACTAACGACCCGCGCAAAGAAAGCAACAGCAGGGGGGACACACGTTCTTTATATCCAAAAACTAGAAAGGAAACCGGGTGAAGGCATGGAAGGAAGGAATGGTGATGTTGATGATGATGAGATGGATGAGCCGGCCAAACTAACTCCCCACCAAGAATGCACCAGCCCCGCTCGTGCATGCATGCATTTGTACTCGCCAAATCACGTGAAACGCATTACGGTTTTGAGTTTTTGAATCGGTGCATCGGCAGTGCGTGGGCACCAACGACCACCTGCTCACCTGTCATCCTTCCTATCTACTTACACACTTGTAGTTTTTAATAAGATAAATTAATGTATAGATAGAAAAGTGGTTTTTCTTGGACGGGGACAATGACATGTGGGGCCTGTGCGAGGCCATGTAGGTACGGTTTGGGAAAGCGGTGGTGTGCCGTGTGCGTCACCAACCGAAAGGCGTCGTGGGGGCTGCTGGCGTGCGGGACCCGCGCTGGCGGTACACGTGGCGGGATGCGAGTGGCCGCGACACGCCGTATCTACCACCGTCGCCCCGCGCCTCCGTGTCCGGCGGCACGGCCAACCCATAGCCATAGGTCGAGCCAATAGTCGATGCCCACGTGGGTACTCAGACCACCGAACGCCGACGCGCCGGTTTGACGCCGAGAGACTCTCAACTGCATGGCGGGTAGGGCCCGGCCCCACTGCCACCGCGCCGCGAGGAGAAAAATCCAAACGCACGCAAGGATAAGGGCCGGCCAAAATGACCACGCCGCCCCAACGAAGGACTGTGATTTGGGGAAAGGCGTGAAAGCTCGTGACCACGCCACCAACCGCTGTGAACGAATTGCCACGGAAGGAGCTGCAGTCAAGCACGCGACACGTAGTCCCGTGGAATGAAACGGAATGGCCATGGCGATGCAGATGTTATTCATCCACACGACCGTACGGGGATAAAAAAAATTCACAAGTAGGGAGGCGTGGTTTGACATTCAGAGCTGACGATGGATCTGTGGAACAAGAAGCGGGGTATCTGGAGTTCAACCGAAGAAAACATGCGAGAAAAGGGAACGGAATAAAAGGATGAGATGCGAGAAAAGGTGAGGCGAACAAAAAGCGGGTGTGGTGCGGTGAGGAAAAGCGATGTTTCATCGCGAAGTCATCCACCGTTGCTCATCTCCCCCTCGTTGCTGGGTGGTGACACGGACGAGGGGCAGTTTCGTCCGTCCCACCAGGCCAAGGCGCTGTACCGAACGAACGGAAAGCACGCAAAGCAGGCAGGCAGCCAACCACGAGAAAGGAGACAGACACACTGGTTGGACAAGCATGGAGGGAAGAAGAAACCAGCAGCTGCAGATGCGGACGTGCGCCCGCTCGCCTACGTACCTTGGCCAGGGAGGAAGAAGCTGGGGCGGCGGTGGTTGGGCCGGCGTGCCCGGCGTGTACGCGGACGGCGGCCACTGGTGGCGAGCAGAAGGCGCCGTCCTCGCCGCCGCTGGTGGACGCGCCGGAGCCGGACCCGCCGCTGTAGTCGAGCGGAGACGCGGGGCTGCCGCGTGCCCATCTCCCCTTGTTCTTGTTGGCCGCGGAGCCGGAGCGCGACGACCGCGTCCGCTTCCCCCGCGCCGCCGCCGGCCAGGCCGTCTCCTCCTTCTTCGCCGTGGCTTCGGATGACGGCGGCCCGCTGGCCTTCCAGGGCGGCGTCCACCCGGCGAGGTCGGCCGCGCGGAGCGAGCAGATGGTGCCCGCCGCTTCGGCCACCGCCACCGCGACGCATCCCTCTGCCTCCTCCGTCATGGCGCCCGGTGAGTGGCAAGCAGAGGGAAGAAGGGGAACCCTGGACCGGAGGCGTGGACGAGGGAGAGAGAGGAGGTAGGCAGGCAGGCGATGGGGAAGGTGGAATGGAAATGAGGTGGGCGTGCGTGGAGTGGAACGCAGGCCAACCAACGCCACGGCGTGGCATCCCTTTTAAATGGCCGGAATAATTAGAAGCGCGGAATGGCCATCGGGCCCACCCCACTCCACTCCTCTCTCCTGCGGCAGCTACGGGACGCGCCGCGCGGGCCGCCACGTCCTCCACCTCCCACGTGTGACTCTAGTCTAGACGACCGACGCCACGCCGCTTACCGGTGGGGCCCGAGCGGGCGCCCCGCATGTCAGCGACATGGACAGTGTGGTGCGTCCGGGACTGGCTTGCGTTCCACTCCGACGACGTGGACGGGCGCCGACCGGGGACTGTGCAGGCGACGCGGATGACCGGTGACCCGGAGGTAGGGCCGTGGTGTCATTGGGTGAGGAGGGCAGGGTGAAGTCAAGGCGTAGGAGGCAAGACAGCAGCACGGCACGGGTAAGCTTGGAGGAGGAGGTGATAGTGGAGGCCTCTGGGTTTCCGTGTGGCGACGGGTGCGCACAGCGATCTACAAAAGCGGCTGACGGTGGTGATCGGGGCAAGAGGAAAGAAATGCTAGTGTAGTCAGAATGCGTTCCTTCCATATAGCTCGTGCGAGCTGCGCTGCCCAGCACCAAAAGAGCGACGCCTTCCGTTGCTCGCTTCTTTTCTTCGGACTATATGACCAGTTGCGCCCATGACTCAAATGCCGAGAGCAAGCCAAATATTGAAAAAAACATCAAAATATGTAGAAACATAAGGAAACATATAGAAATAAGTATGGATTGATGATAGCCATACGGACCGAATTATCATGATTATTTTACATAAGATCCAAAATGATGCCCGATACAAAAGTCTCGATAGAAAATCAAACCACTTCAAATAAAAAAATACTCTTCTGAAATTGTGCTCCTCTTAGAACATACACACTTCCTGTGCATATGGTTGCAGGTTGTATCCATGCCATGGTAGCACCTTGTATGCATAAGATGGACCATATGTTGAATATACGAACAACTAGAACATCAAGGCGCGCGTTGCCGCGCCCTACCATATTAATGGCAATATAACTACTCATCAGAGAAAGGAAAGTATAATTGCCAATCAAGATATGAATTGAACGCCTCAATTTTTAGCATGGACAACAATATATTTTTAATACCAGATTAAAAAATTATTTTGAATACCCCTACTAAAGGGCCAGTTCAAATAATTATCAAATATTATTGAACAAGTTAATCCGCATGAGATTTTACAAATCTTCTACAGACCCCTAAGATAGAAGACAGAGAAGGAAACATTTAAAAGATTGTAGGTGAGTGAAAATAATGAGCTGTGGCATCACGCATGTAAATGACATATAATCTTGGACTTTACACTTGAGCTTAAGTATACATAATTTATAATTCTAAGTGGAACTATATAAGTTCTGAAGTGTCAAGCTACGAAGTGGGTATAATATTAAACCTAAAATGTGCATTGGTGCCATGGATGTATGAAATCCAGGGCACATGTCAAGGGCTCAATTTAACATCACATATTCCAAGCAGAAGAAATTTTATCTTTTTTTTTTGGGGGAAAGAAGAAATGATATCGAATAAGCACCTTATTCATCTAGCATCATATTGTCCGTTGTTTGCATCACTGTGTATTAATTTCTTCCATCAAGCAGCTGAAATCATTTTATATACAAAACATTGTTAGCATAAGGACATTAATGGGACCGAGGGTTGCATATTGCCGTGCAACACTTGGCTTGTGCTTTATGTACGGATGCCATGAAGCAGTATTTTACCTCATCGTTCATAACTTGAATAATTTTTGTGGGTTCCCGTGTCATAGGACAAACCTTCAACTTAGTGAAAGAAATACCAAGAGATGAAAACATGTGAACTGATGTAAATCCTTCCTAACATTTACATTTAGTAAAAATTAGATAGGTACGCATACTGCAATCTCATAGTCGAAACTTCATATCTTAAATCAAACAGGCAAACTGAGTGAAATGTCGGCGTACAAATGAACCTCATGTATTAACTCTTACCACTAATGAACAATTTGGAGCATAGGGAGAAAACAATACAGATTTTCGATTGGAACTGTGGCAGAGGGTAGCGGGCTTTCTTCCCCAATTCAGCACCAACAACAAACCTTAAAAACAATTCTCCAAATCAGTAAAGAATCAATAACAAGATAGGGCATGCAGGAGATTAAAACAAAAGATCTGACACAGAGTACATGGTGAAACCATCTTGGAAGAGCGCAAAACAATTCGTCCGCTCGTAAACGAACGCTGCCATGCGCCATAGCAGTCGCAAACTCACTCGTCATCGCCAGCAGGTACCACTGCCACCTTGTCGCAATTGCTCGGTGTTCTGCCTGAATTTTTTTCTTGTGGGGAGGAGCGGCATGAGCCGGCGGCCGGCGCCCCCGCCGCGGAGGCGGCGTGCGTGCCGCTGGAGGGTTTAGGAGTTGCTGTTGAGGTGACCTTTTTTTTTTTGAGGAAAGCAACACAAGGGAAACGAACCGCACAGTGGGCTAGAATGAAGGCCCAGTAACTGTTTCTTGGTCCAAATGATGAGAGAGAGCGCAGCTCATCCCCCGGAGCAGCGGCCCGGTCATGTTGGGCCGAAGATGATGTGTGCGGTAATAGATTAAAATGGTCGTGGTGCGTGCGGTGAGAGGGTAAACCAATCTGATGCATTCGTACGTGAGATCCGACGGCTGAAAACGTCAAATTGCTGTGGATGGCTGTAGCTAGCTTTGTTTTACTGTTTTGTAATGACTACTGTACCCTGCACCTGTGCATTGTCAAACTGTACCCTGCACCTGTGCATGATAGATGGTTGGCCATTGTCAAACTGTACCAGAACTAATGAATGGAACTGAAAATCTTAGCTAAAGCAAAGCTTCTAGGCGTGTGATAAAAATAAAACAGAATGAAATATATTATAATGAAACTTCAGTGGTGAAGATGGCAGTGTCACTCTGCTCGTGTTCATCCTCCCTCACTACCTGCAACGCTATAAAATGAGGACATATCATGACAATAGTTTGAGGTCATCCCTCTCCACTGAACATAATTTAAATGACATTGAACACTACTCAGAACCAAGATGATATGTACCAACAATCACTTAAAAATGGTTGAATAATAAAATTATGTAGATCCTAGTTTACAATTGTGAGTTTACCTAAAACAGAAAAATGCTTTGAACTGTAGGTTTAGGTTTTCACACCAAAAGATCAGCACGCGCACACGCGCGAAAAGAGGCAGAAAGATAGGGAGGTTACACATGAAAGCGGAGAAGCTGCTCTCCAGGACATCTATGGATGGTCCAAAAATCTGAAGAAAACATACTCCTGGTCAAACTGAAAATAGCTCAAAGGTTCAAAGTATTGAGAAAAAGGAGTAACTATAACACAGACTGACCAAATAAACAAGGATTTTAGACTGAAAAACAAAATGATACAAGACTGAAAAATAATACATGACTGAAAAATAAACAAGAATACTAAAACTGTTGCACAGATTAAATCAATTGCATGACTGAAAAATAAACTGAATATCTGATTACAATATCATGAGATAGGAAGAAGCAAATCCAGTTAAACAAATCTGATATAATTCAGCCTGATTACACCAAACATAATTAATTTTTTTTCAAAAGCAATCAGCCAGTTTAACTATTTGGCCATACCTTTCTATCTCCTCTAGCATATCGAAAGTAGAGAATGACAATGGTAATAATCACGCTAAGTGTCGGAGTAATGGGCCACGGGTAGGCTCAGCCGAGTCCCTGAATTTATCAAGACTTTGGGCCAGCTCCGCCTAGCTGGACCCCAAGCTAAAGCTCCGCCCTCTGGGAGCCGGCTGCCAGAGGGCGGCCAACCCAAGCCTACGGCGCTCCGAGTGGCCGGCTCCTGCCGGCCGGCCTCCAGAGAAGGCGGCTTCGGGCAGGCGGCCACCTTGCGGCTTCGGTGTGGCCGAGCCCCCCATCGAGAGTCCGAGTAGAAGCATGGCTCTGATGAAGCACGCCGCTCGACGCAGGGACAGCATGGCTACAAAGGTTCGTGACAGCGGAGATCTCCACACGGCGGGCATCGTGCCATGTCTCCCCGACGTCGCCTATGCAAAGCGGAACCTGTTTCCCACGATGGCTGTCGGTGCGACTGCCACCATAAGCCCTATCGGGTAGTGACCCACCGAGAAGGCAGCGACGCCCGGCCCGGTCAGGCGCGGAGGGGCGGCCTCAGTGAGCGATCGTCCCTTGTCCCGAGGCAAGCGCGCCATTAACCTGATGAGACCAAGCATGGCTACAGTAACCTCCCGTCACCCGGCGGGATCAGTATACGATAAGAAGACCAAGCCCTCGTCATAGGCAGCGCGGCTGATGAAGCGACCACCAACCAGCCGGCGGGGCCCACCAGGCGGCGGGCCCAGTAGTCGGCGAAGAAGCCGGAGGCTGGAGACACTGACAGACGGGCCCCAACAGCTGGCCCAATTACCATTGTACCCTTGGGGGGCAGGCCTATATAAGCCCCCCAGGTCACCCATGCAAACGGTTCCAACTCTGATAGAACTAACCAGTTACTGAAGGAAATATGCCCTAGAGGCAATAATAAAGTTATTATTTATTTCCTCATATCATGATAAATGTTTATTATTCATGCTAGAATTGTATTAACCGGAAACATGATACATGTGTGAATACATAGACAAAACTATAGTCACTAGTATGCCTCTACTTGACTAGCTCATTAATCAAAGATGGTTATGTTTCCTAACCATAGGCATGTGTTGTCATTTGATTAGTGGGATCACATCATTAGAAGAATGATGTGATTGACATGACCCATTCCGTTAGCCTAGCACTTGATCGCTTAGTATATCGCTATTGCTTTCTTCATGACTTATACATGTTCCTCGTAACTATGAGAATTATGCAACTCCGTTTACGGAGGAACACTTTGGGTACTACCAAACGTCACAACATAACTGGGTGATTATAAAGGAGTACTACAGGTGTCTCGAAGGTACATGTTGAGTTGGCGATTTCGAGATTAGGTTTTGTCACTCCGATCGTCGGAGAGGTATCTCTGGGCCCTCTCGGTAATGCACATCACTATAAGCCTTGCAAGCAATGTAACCAATGAGTTGGTTACGGAATGATGCATTACGTAACGAGTAAAGAGACTTGCCGGTAACGAGATTGAACTAGGTATTGGATACCGACGATCGAATCTCGGGCAAGTAACATACTGATGACAAAGGGAACAACGTATGTTGTTATGCGGTTTGACCGATAAAGATCTTCGTAGAATATGTAGGAACCAATATGGGCACCCAGGTCCCGCTATTGGTTATTGACCAAGAATGGTTCTAGGTCATGTCTACATAGTTCTCAAACCCGTAGGGTCCGCACGCTTAACGTTACGATGACAATTTTATTATGAGTTTATAAGTTTTGATGTACCGAAGTTTGTTCGGAGTCCCGGATGTGATCACGGACATGACGAGGAGTCTCGAAATGGTCGAGACATAAAGATCGATATATTGGAAGCCTATATTTGGACATCGGAATCGTTCCGGGTGAAATCGGCATTTTACCGGAGTACCGGGAGGTTACCGGAACCCCCCGGGGGTTATTGGGCCTACATGGGCCACGAGGGAGAAGAGGGAAGGAGCCGAGGGGGGCGCGCCTCCCTCCTAGTCCGAATAGGACAAGGGAAGGGGCGGCGCCTTTCCTTCCCTCTTCCTCCTCTTTCCCCTTCTCCTACTCCTACTTGGAAAGAAGGAGTCCTACTCCGGTGGGAGTAGGACTCCCCCTGGCGCGCCCTCCTTGGCGGCCGCCTCCTCCCCGGCTCCTTTATATACGGGGGGGGGTACCCATAGACTGGTAGGAGCCATATGGTTGTCGCTATATTGTATGAAATGCAAACGCCCTGTAATTGCTTTACTTTATCACTAAGCGGTAGCAATAGTCGTAGAAGCAATATATGGCGTAACGACGATGATGCTACGATGGAGATCAAGATATCGCGCCGGTGACAATGGTGATCACGACGGTGCTTCGGAGATGGAGATCACAAGCACAAGAAGATGATGACCATATCATATCACGTATATTGATTGCATGTGATGTTTATCCTTTATGCATCTTATCTTGCTTTGATTGACGGTAGCATTTTAAGATGATCTCTCACTAATTATCAAGAAGTATTCTCCCTAAGTATGCACCGTTGTGAAAGTTCTTCGTGCTGAGACACCACGTGATGATCGGGTGTGATAGGCTCTACGTTCAAATACAACGGGTGCAAAACAGTTGCACACGCGGAATACTCAGTTATAATTGACGAGGCCTAGCATATACAGATATGGCCTCGGAACACGGAGACCGAAAGGTCAAGCGTGAATCATATAGTAGATATGATCAACATAGTGATGTTCACCATTGAAACTACTCCATCTCACGTGATGAGATCGGACATGGTTTAGTTGATTTGGATCACGTGATCACTTAGATGACTAGAGAGATGTCTATCTAAGTGGGAGTTCTTAAGTAATATGATTAATTGAACTTAAATTTATCATGAACTTAGTACCTGATAGTATTTTGCTTGTCTATGTTTGTTTGTAGATAGATGGCTCGTGCTGTTGTTCCGTTGAATTTTAATGCGTTCCTTGAGAAAGCAAAGTTGAAAGATGATGGTAGCAATTACACGGACTGGGTCCGTAACCTGAGGATTATCCTCATTGCTGCCTAAAAGTTACATCTGGAAGCACCGCTGGGTGCCGTGCCTGCTGCTGATGCAACCGACGATGTTAAGAACGTCTGGCGAGCAAAGTGATGACTACTCGATAGTTTAGTGTGCCATGCTTTACGGCTTAGAACCGGGTCTTCAACGACGTTTTGAACGTCATGGAGCATATGAGATGTTCCAGGAGTTGAAGTTAATATTTCAAGCAAATGCCCGGATTGAGAGATATGAAGTCTCCAATAAGTTCTACAGCTGCAAGATGGAGGAGAATAGTTCTGTCAGTGAACACATACTCAAAATGTCTGGGTATAATAATCACTTGATTCAACTGGGAGTTAATCTTCCTGATGATAGTGTCATTGAAAGAATTCTTCAATCACTGCCACCAAGCTACAAGAGCTTCGTGATGAACTATAATATGCAAGGGATGAACAAGACTATTCCCGAGCTCTTCGCAATGCTTTGAAAGCTGCGGAGGTAGAAATCAAGAAGGAGCATCAAGTGTTGATGGTTAACAAAACCACCAGTTTCAAGAAGAAGGGCAAAGGGAAGAAGAAGGGAACTTCAAAAGAACGGCAAGCAAGTTGCTGCTCAAGAGAAGAAACCCAAGTCCGGACCTAAGCACAAACCGAAAGTGCTTCTACCGCAAGCAAACCGACCTTTGGAAGCGGAACTGCCCCAAGTATTTGGCGGATAAGAAGGATGGCAAAGTAAACAAAGGTATATGTGATATACATGTTATTGATGTGTACCTTACTAATGCTCGCAGAGCACTGGTATTTGATCTTGGTTACATTGCTAATATTTGCAACTCGAAGCAGGACTACGGATTGCGAAGATTGGCTAAGGACGAGGTGATGATGCGCGTGGGAAATGGTTCCAAAGTCGATGTGATCGCGGTCGGCACGCTACCTCTACATCTACCATCGGGACTAGTTTTAGACCTAAATAATTGTTATTTGGTGCCAGCCTTGAGCATGAACATTATATCTGGATCTTGTTTGATGCGAGACGGTTATTCATTTAAATCAGAGAATAATGGTTGTTCTATTTATATGGGTAATATCTTTTATGGTCATGCACCCTTGAAGAGTGGTCTATTCTTGTTGAATCTCGATAGTAGTGATACACATGTTCATAGTGTTGAAACCAAAAGATGCAGAGTTGATAACGATAGTGCAACTTATTTGTGGCACTGCCGTTTAGGTCATATCGGTGTAAAGCGCATGAAGAAACTCCATACTGATTTGCTTTTGGAATCACTTGATTATGAATCACTTGGTACTTGCGAACCGTGCCTTATGGGCAAGATTACTAAAACGCCGTTCTCTGGAACTATGGAGCGAGCAACTGATTTGTTGGAAATCATACATACTGATGTTTGTGGTCCAATGAAGGTTGAGGCTCGCGGCGGATATCGTTATTTTTTCACCTTCACAGATGATTTGAGCAGATATGGGTATATCTACTTAATGAAACACAAGTCTGAAACATTTGAAAAGTTCAAAGAATTTCAGAGTGAAGTGGAAAATCATCGTAACAAGAAAATAAAGTTTCTACGATCTGATCGTGGAGGAGAATATTTGAGTTATGAGTTTGGTCTACACTTGAAACAATGCGGAATAGTTTCGCAACTCACGCCACCCGGAACACCACAACGAAATGGTGTGTCCGAACGTCGTAATCGTACTTTACTAGATATGGTGCGATCTATGATGTCTCTTACTGATTTACCGCTATCGTTTTGGGGTTATGCTTTAGAGACGGCCGTATTCACGTTAAATAGGGCACCATCAAAATCCGTTGAGACGACGCCTTATGAACTGTGGTTTGGCAAGAAACCAAAGTTGTCGTTTCTTAAAGTTTGGGGATGCGATGCTTAAGTGAAGAAACTTCAACCAGATAAGCTCGAACCCAAATCGGAGAAATGTGTCTTCATAGGATACCCAAAAAGAAACTATTGGGTACACCTTCTATCATAGATCTGAAGGCAAGATTTTTGTTGCTAAAATCAGATCCTTTCTAGAGAAGGAGTTTCTCTCGAAAGAAGTGAGTGGGAGGAAAGTAGAACTTGATGAGATAACTGTATCTACTCCCTTGTTGGAAAGTAGTTCATCACAAGAACCGGTTCCTGTGACAACTACACCAATCAGTGAGGAAGCTAATGATATTGATCATGAAACTTCAGATCAAGTTTCTGCTGAACCTCGTAGGTCTACCAGAGTAAGATCCGCACCAGAGTGGTACGGTAATCCTATTCTGGAAGTCATGTTACTTGACCATGATGAACCTACGAACTATGAGGAAGCGATGATGAGCCCAGATTCCGCAAAAGGGCTAGAGGCCATGAAATCTGAGATGGGATCTGAGGGAGTCCTGGACTAGGGGGTGTCCGGACAGCCGGACTATCATCGTCTGCCGGACTCCAAGACTACGAAGATACAAGATTGAAGACTCCGTCCCGTGTCCGGATGGGACTTTCCTTGGCGTGGAAGGCAAGCTTGGCGACACGGATATGTAGATCTCCTACCATTGTAACCGACTCTGTGTAACCCTAGCCTCCTCCGGTGTCTATATAAACCGAAGGGCTTTAGTCCGTAGGACAACATACATTACAACAATCATACCATAGGCTAGCTTTAGGGTTTAGCCTCCTTGATCTCGTGGTAGATCCACTCTTGTACTACCCATATCATCAATATTAATCAAGCAGGACGTAGGGTTTTACCTCCATCGAGAGGGCCCGAACACAGGTAAAACATCGTGTCCCTCGTCTCCTCGTTACCATCCGCCTAGACGCACAGTTCGGGACCCCCTACCCGAGATCCGCCGGTTTGACACCGACATTGGTGCTTTCATTGAGAGTTCCTACGTATGCGCCACCGATAGGGCGGATGCCTCCACCCATCTTCAAAGACGGTGTTTTCGCCGAAGGGGCCTTGGCCGCCGGCCAAACTATCCGGCTAGGTGGTTTTCTTATGACCGCCTGTCCGGCCGCCGCTTCGACAATGACTTCTCAAGTCGTCAGTAGCAATCTTCGCATCAGCCCGAGAGCTGCCGAACAGTTGGATCCAATAGAGCTCTCGTCTGTTAACGAGCTCTTGGATCGCATCGCCGCCCTGGGAGTCGCTACGGACTACGACCAGATTGGGCTTAAAACCGATCTGAGAGAGATTAACTCTCCCCAGGCCACCCACCACGTCACAGTGGTAGAGGAGCAATACGGCAACTCTTCGCCTGTATTGAAAACTATTCATGTCCGGATTCCCAAACCCTCCACGCCGGATTTCCGCGGAGGGACGAACTTCGATCGAGCATTGAACTTAAAATCATGCATCGCTCCAGACTCGCTGGATTGTGTCCAGCAAACCAAGCTTCCAAATTCGGAAACCCCTCGGCCTTTGAGCCCCAAGATGGGCAGGGATCCGGACTTTAGTCCACCCACCCGCCCAGACATATGCGATCTATCTCTAATAATGACAAGAGCCCATCAAAACAAGACACCACCATCGGGCGATTCCTCCTGGTTATGGACAGGATAAAGGACTACCGAGAGGAAAACGTAATCTCAATCTTCTGCAACAATTGCACGGACAAGGGAATATTGAAAGCCATCGATCGTAGCAAAATTACACGTTTTGCCGATCTGGCGTCCATAGTACGAAAGTACTGTGCGATGGAGAGTTTCCGGAAAACCGAAAATCAATTTTGGGATAATCCGCCCCAACTGTGATCCACAACAAAAGGGCGCCACATTCGGGCCCCATATGCAAAAAAGAAAAAGCAAAACCCCAATAAGGGGCACGGAACCGTACCGGAAGGATGGCTCAATGGACCCTGTAAGCTTCATAGTACAGAGGGAGCCGTCCCAACACATAGCCTTCGAGCATGTTGGATATTACGGCAGGTGGCCAAAAGTGGCAAGGAGCTTCTATCCCCGTAAAACCACTCCAACAATACCAATGACGGTATCAACAGTCTTGAGACCTTCACATCAAACAATATGCGCAACGAACAATCCGCGGACTCGCGCGAAGTCTACCAAGTAGCAACAACAAATCCATGGAGCGACACAGCTATTACCTTCAACGCCCATGACGAGCCTAAATTTCGAATAGCTAGAGCGCTATTGTGGCTGGTACTTAGTCCCATAGTGGACGGCTTTCGACTGACAAAAGTCCTCATGGATGGCGGCAGCGGACAAAACCTCATTTACAAGGAAACTCTGCGAAAAATGGAAATCGATTGGAGCCGTATTGAGCGAAGCAGCACAACCTTTAGAGGAATAATCCCCAGCCGGGAAGCGCGCTGCACCGGAAAAATCACACTCGATGTGGTGTTCAGCTCGCCGGGCAATTACAGATCCGAAGAAGTCACATTCCAAGTGGCCCTGTTCAGCAGCGGATATAACGCCATATTAGGACGAGAGGCATTCACAATTTTTCAAGCAGTACCTCACTATGGGTACATGAAGCTCAAAATGCCTGGGCCCAGTGGAATAATCACTCTCGTTAGTGATCCGGACATAGCACTCCGCGCCGAAAACAAGACAGCCGCACTAGCCCTCGAGGCACTATCCAAGCCTTAGCGGCAGAAGAACTCACGCGTTGCGCTCCACGGTGAACAGGACGATGTGATACTCGATAAAAGATCCAAGTCCAACTCCTTCAAACCAGCGAGCGAAATAACAAAATTCCAGGTCCACCCAACGGACCCAAAGAAAGACGGCCCCCATTGGGGCACAATTGAACTCAAGTAGACACAAGATCGCGAAATTCTTCGGAAAATTGGGACATTTTACTTTGGCATCCTTCGGATATGCCCGAATCCCACACAGTTGGCGTAACACAGCCTAAACATCCTAAAGGATTCAAGCCACCAAACAGGCTCTTCGACGATTTTCCGAACCCAAAAGACAGGCAATGGGAGAAGAGCTAGCCAAACTATTGGAAGCCGATTCATTAAAGATATCAAACATCCGGATTGGCTAGCAAATCGGTAATGGTACCAAAGAAGGACAAATCTGGCGCCTTTGTGTCGATTTTAAAGACCTCAATAAGGCCTGCCTAAAGGATCCTTCCTCTCCCCGATCGACCAAATTATCGATGCTACGCGAGGCACGATTCATTGTGTTTCCTCGACGATACTCGGCTACCATCAAATCAAGATGGCGAAGCAGACCAAGCCGCCACGGCATTCATTACCCTTACGGACCATTCTCGCTTCAACACGATGCCCTTCGGACTTAAAAACGCGGCGCAACATATCAGCGCATGATTCAAACATGTCGGCTACGGATCGGCAAAACGATCGAGGCATACATCGACGACGAGTCGTCAAAACAAAACACGTCGAAACTCTAGTAGACGATTTGAGGCTTACGTTCGACAACCTCAGAGCATACGACATCAAGTTGAATCCGGAAAAATGCATTTTCGGCGCATCACCGGAAAGCTGCTGGGCTTCATCGTGTCCGTAGAGGAATCAAGCAAACCGCTAAAATCCGAGCTCTGTCACAGTTGGACATTCCAAAAGACCTCAAACAAATACAAAAATTAACAGGATGCGTGGCAGCTCTAAGCCGCTTTATCTCCCGTCTAGGAGAAAAGGCGTTGCCCCTTTACCGAACACTTCGAGTGGACGGATGTTGCCACTGCCGGACTAGAAGAAATAAAGGCCATATTGGCAACCAATCCGGTCCTGGCCGCGCCCAATCTGGGCGAACCAATGTTGTTATACATCGCGGCAACACATCAAGTTGTAAGCGCGGTACTCGTCGTCGAACTAGAGACAGAAGGGCATAAATTCCCTCTTCAAAAGCCAGTGTATTATGTATCCACTGTGTTAACCCCCTGCAAATCCCGTACCCGCACTATCAGAAGATAGCATATGCGGTGTTCATGGCGTCTCGGAAGCTCCGACACTACTTTCAAGAGTGTTTGATAACAGTAGGCGAAGCCCTGCGCCGGTAGAACATCATCATCGTCACCATGCCGTCGTGCTGGCAGAACTCATCTTTGGAGCTCTGCTGGATTGGAGGCCGGAGATCGTCATCGAGTTGAACGTGTGCTGAACTCGGAGGCTCCGTATGTTCGGTGCTTGGATCGGTCGGATCGTGAAGACGTACGACTACATCAACCGCATTGTGCTAACGCTTCCGCTTACGGTCTACGAGGGTACGTGGACAAACACTCTCCCCTCTCGTTGCTATACCATCACCATGATCTTGCGTGTGCGTAGGAATTTTTTTGAAATTACTACGTTTCCCCTACCTCTAGACACAGCTCAAGGAGCACCTTGTATCACCAGTGCCTTAGTGATCATGCGGAGACCCCGCAGAGTAGGAGTAGGTGTATTATCTCCACGAAGAGCCCCCAACCTGGGTTAAGTCCGACGGCGGATGTGTCTACGCCTTATCCCGCTTCCAGGCACCGGCGAAGTTCTACTCGTCCCACCATGATAAGCCATCCTTTGGCATATGTCGCACCCAACCCC
The DNA here is from genome assembly GCA_021437245.1 of Aegilops speltoides. Classification (NCBI taxonomy): domain Eukaryota; kingdom Viridiplantae; phylum Streptophyta; class Magnoliopsida; order Poales; family Poaceae; genus Aegilops; species Aegilops speltoides. Next base: position 560,823,130 of record CM038147.1, read on the forward strand.
CGACATTTGGCGCCCACCGTGGGGCGAGGTGCACCGTCTCCCGGAGACCTGCTCTGGACGGGAACCTTGTTCCTCCCTGGCGAGAGAAGCCAGCCCAGCACGCCCGACGACGTTAGCCTCGACGCCTTGCATGGCGTGGAGATCGCCTGCGCGGCGAGCTGCCTCGCCGACCTCGTTGGTGAGATTCACCTCTCCGACGAGCCGACCTCCGATGCAGGCACCGCCTGCCGCGAGAGCCGCCTCGTCAGCCTCCTCGACCAGCTTCACGTCACCAGCGAGCCTGCTGTGGACCTAGAGTCTGTTGGCTCCACCGACCCGATGATCGTCGACTCCAACACGACGTCGCTTGACGCGTTCCCCACCAACGTGGTGATCTACGACGAGCCGCCTCCTCGCGAGCACAGCGGAGGGAGAACCGTCACGGAGGTGCTCGTCATTAACAGTGGCGAGCGCTCAAACGGAGAGACTTGAGACCCACTCGATGCGGCGCTGCGGGACTTGACGGCGCCCATCCCAGAAGACGCGGATGCCGAGATGCTGGAGGCACACCGTGTCCAGCTTCTCGAGAGCGCTGGCCGGCTTGCCAGCGTGCGGCGCCTCTTGGACGCCTATCGGCGCGAGATGGACAGAGCGGTCGGTGGCACGCCGGCTCCTGGGGGGGGCCTAGACGCATTGGCCCTGTTCGGCAGCGTGGCGGGACCATTGCCATCATGTTCGGGGCAGAGCGCCTCGTATACGCCACGCCTGCGGAGAACGTCCGGGCCGCCCAGGTGGTGACGGACGAGCTGGACAAATATGAGGGCGACGAGCGTCGCCATATGATGGAGCGAATCCAGCAGCTCCTAGATGCGGCCGCCGTGTTACACAAAGCCGGCTGCCGTGCTGAAGAGCCCGCCCTGCGGAACAAAGAGCCTCCCCATCGCCAGGAACACGGTGCAACCTCCTGGACACCGACTGGCGGCGCCCATGGAAAACGAGGCAACGAGCCGGCGGCCAGCTGGAGCCGAACTCGCCTCTCCATCGAGCGTGACGCAGACGGCCGCCCTCGAGTGGTGGAGCGCTGAGGCGATCCCCCACCTCCCCCGCCTCGTGGAGCAAGATATCCCACTCCACCGCCTGTCACGCATCCGACACTCGGCGACCGCCTTGGCCGCCGAGAGGGAGTTGGAGAGAATGACGCCCGCCATCGGATCGACCGCCTCAACCGGTCACTGGCACTAGAAGAAGATGCGTTGGGTCCGCCTTGCTTCGGCCCACGAATCCGGGATGAGCCCTTTCCCAAAGGGTTCACCCTCCCTCGAGATACGCCCAAGTACACCGGCTCCGTGAGACTGGCTGGTCGACTACTCGACAGCCGTCAGCATAGCAAACAGCAACAAGCACGTTGCCGTGAAATACGTCCCACTCATGCTACAAGGCACTGCCCGAACATGGCTCAACAGCCTGAAGCCCCGCAGCATCAACAGCTGGGTTGATTTCACAGAGGTCTTCATCCGCAACTTCACGAACACCTACAATCGGGCTCTCAAGCCCCGACAGCTCTCCTTGTGCGTCCAAGGGCCCACGGAGTCGACTCGCGACTACCTCACGCGCTGGACCGAGCTGCGCAATTCCTGCGAGGGTGTACACGAGGTGCAGGCAATCGAGTACTTCACCGCCGGGTGCCGAGAGGTCACCCTCCTCAAGCATCGAATCCTCTGCGACAAACCCGAGACCCTCGATGAGCTGCTGGTCATCGCCGACAAGCACGCCACGGCCGACTCCTCCATGAAGGCAAAAATTCTGGTTGATGCGTCCAGCAAGGTGGCATCCCAGGCCCCTCGGACTCCGGCTGGTGACACCAGTCAGTGACAGCAGCCAGGCGACAACAAGCGGAAGGCCACCCAGCCGGCTTCCACCAGCCGACAGATGGCAACGGTCGAGGATCAGCAGCCAGAAGGGCAGTCGGCACCCAAGCGGCAGAAGGGCGGTAAGTCCAATTGGTTGCCTACTTTCTCTTACGAGCAAACCTTGGACGCACCCTGCAAGTTCCATAGTGGCGCGAAGCCATCCAATCATACCACTCGGAAGTGTCACTGGCTCACCAGAATCGCAAAGGGAGATGGACTCCTGCCTCCTCCGCCTGCCGGACCGTCGCCTCCTCAGCCCCAGCAGCCGGCGGCCCGGCCAGTCGGCGCCATACAAGACGAGTATCTAGAGGAACATGGAGCCTACATTGTGTTCACCAGCGTGGCCAACGACAGACGCAGCAGACGGCAACAACAACAAGAAGTGCAAGCGGTGGCCTCCAGCACTCCCGAGTTCATGCATTTGTCCGAGAAGCCTATCAGTTGGAGCAGGGCCGACCACCTAGAAGTGATGCCTTCCCCTGGTTCATATGCCCTGGTCCTAGAAGCAACCCTTGCAACGGAGAGGCAGGAAACCCGTTTCTCCAGAGTCTTGATAGATGGCGGCAGCAGCATCAATATCGTGTACCGTGACATAATGGAGAAGTTGGGAATCAAGCAGAAGCAGCTTACCCCCAGTCGGACTGTATTCCATGGCATAGTTCCTGGCCTTTCCTGCTCGCCAATCGGCAAGACCCAGATTGATGTCCTCTTCGGAGACAAGAATCATTTCCGCCGAGAGCCAGTTTGGTTTGAAGTGGTGGACCTTGAGAACCCCTGCCATGCACTGCTTGGCCGGCCTGCTCTGGCCAAGTTCATGGCAGTCCCCCACTACGCCTACCTCAAGATGAAGATGCCGAGTACCAAGGGGATCCTGACAGTAGTCGGAGACTACAAGAAGTCGATCACTTGCACCACAGATAGCAGCCGGCTGGCTGAGTCCCTCGTGATCGCAGCCGAGAAGCGGCTCCTTGACCGGGTGGTGGCGTTGGCGGGCAAGAAGCCAAAAATGTCACCCATCCCCCAGGAGTCGGAGGTTGAGGGCTCGTTCAAGCCAGCCAAGGAAACAAAGAAGATACCCTTGGATCCAGAGCACCCGGAGAGGCACGCTGTCATAGGCACATGCCTTGACAGCAAATAGGAAAGCAAGCTCGTCGATTTCCTCCGTGAGAATCGGGACATCTTCGCATGGTCTCCCAAAGACATGCCGGGTGTTCCGACGGATTTCGCCGAGCACAAGCTACATGTCCGACCTAACGCCAAGCCAGTCAGGCAGCCCTTGCGCCGCCTGTCCGAAGATAAAAGAAGAGTTGTCAGAGAAGAAATAGCCCGGCTCCTAGCAGTCGGATTCATCATGGAAGTGTTCTTTCCAGAGTGGCTAGCCAACCCGGTCCTAGTGTTGAAGAAAAACAAGCAATGGCGCATGTGCATTGACTACACCAGCCTTAACAAAGCCTGCCCTAAAGATCCCTTTGCCCTGCCAAGGATTGATCAAGTGATAGACTCCACAGCCGGATGCGACTTGTTGAGTTTTTTTGATGCATACTCAGGGTATCACCAGATAAAACTGAACCCGGCCGACAGGCTGAAGACCGCCTTCATCACGCCATTTGGAGCCTTCTACTACCTGACCATGACGTTCGGCTTGAGAAACGCCGACGCCACGTTTCAGCGTTGCATTCAGAAGTGTCTCCTCAAGCAAGTCGGCAGGAACGCCCATGTATACGTGGATGATGTGGTGGTGAAGATGGAGAAGCATGGCACGCTACTAGAAGACCTCAAGGAGACTTTTGAGAATTTGCGCCGAATCCAGATTAAGCTCAACCCGGAGAAATGTGTATTTGGAGTACCAGCTGGCCAGCTCCTTGGCTTTCTGGTCTCAGAGCGCGGCATAGAGTGTAACCTGGTGAAGATCAAGGCCATTGAGAAGATGGAGGTGCCCACCCGACTACTGGACGTGCAGAGGTTCACCGGCTGCCTGGCATCAGTTAGCCGTTTCATTAGTCGGCTGGGCGAGAAGGCTCTCCCTCTATACCAACTCATGAAGAAGACCACTTTTATCGAGTGGAACGACAAGGCGGATGAAGGTTTCTCCCAGCTCAAGAAGATGTTGGCGACCCCGCCTATCTTGGCAGCTCCGACTGAGAAGGAGCCCATGCTCCTCTACATTGCTGCCACCGGTCGGGTCGTCAGCACAGTCATTGTGGTAGAGCGCAAGGAGGAGGGCAGGGCATTGCCGGTCCAAAGACCGGTATATTACTTGAGCGAAGTACTGTCCGCCTCCAAGCAAAACTACCCGCATTATCAGAAGATGTGCTATGGCGTGCACTTTGCCACCAAGAAGCTGAAGCCCTACTTTCAAGAGCACCCAATAACCGTCGTCTGCATGGCTCCGCTTGCTGAGATCTTGGGAAGCCGGGATGCTTCCGGCCGAGTGGCCAAGTGGGCCATCGATCTGGCACCTTACACCATCTACTACCAGCCTCGCACCGCCATCAAGTCGCAAGTGTTGGCCGACTTCCTCGTCGACTGGGCCGAGACCCAGTACTTACCGCCAGCACCAGACTCTACCCATTGGCGGATGCATTTTGATGGATCAAAGATGCGCATCGGTCTAGGAGTTGGCATCGTCCTCACTTCTCCCAAAGGCGGCAAACTCAAATATGTGTTGCAAGTCCATTTTGCCGCCTCCAACAATGTAGCAGAATATGAGGCACTCATACACGGACTCCGGATTGCCAAGGAACTCGGCATTCGCTGGATCTTGTGTGATGGTGACTCCGACTTGGTAGTCCAGCAGTCGTCAGGCGACTGGGACGCCAAGGATGCAAATATGGCAAGCTACCGCTTCCTTGTGCAGCAACTCAGCGGATACTTTGACGGGTGCGAGTTCCTCCACGTGCCAAGAAACGACAATGAGCAAGCAGATGCTTTGGCACGGATCGGCTCCACCCGACAAGCAATACCAGCCGGCGTTGCCTTACGCCGCCTTCTCAAGCCGTCCGTCAAGCCGTCCCCAGAATCAAATTCCATCTTTGTGCCGGCCCCTCCCGAAGCAGTCAGATCCGACTTGAGGGTCCCAGAAGCCGGCACGGGGACTTCAGCAGGCGGCCCGGGAAATGTAGCCATCGCACCCGGCCCGGCAATTCCGGAGCCTGGCCCGGGGACTGCAGCAATCGGCCCGGGGACTTCTTCAAGACAGCAGGTAGAAGCAATTGCCAACCCGCCACCTCTCGGCACAACCACCCTCATACAAGTTGCAGTTGTGGCCGTGGAAGAAATAGCAGCGCCTTCCTGGGATCAGCCAATCCTCAGATTTCTGGTGAACAAAGAACTGCCGACTGATGAGATCTCAGCCAGGCAGGTGCAACGGCGAGCAGCAGCATACACCATAGTTAACAGAGAGCTGGTTCGACGCAGTGTCACTGGTGTATACCAGCGCTGCGTGGAGCCGGACCAGGGCCAAGCAATCCTCAGGGACATTCATCAGGGTGAATGTTGCCACCTCGCAGCCTCAAGAGCCCTTGTTGCCAAAGCCTTCCGCCATGGTTTTTTCTGGCCGACTGCTCTTGAGGAGTCCAAAGAGTTGGTTCAGAAATGCCAAGGGTGCCAAAGATTCTGCTCCAAGCCGCATTTGCCAGCTTCTGCACTCAAGACCATTCCGATTGCTTGGCCATTTGCTGTTTGGGGTTTGGATATGTTGGGGCCATTCAAGATAGCCCGTGGCGGCATGACTCACCTTCTTGTCGCTATGGACAAGTTCACCAAGTGGATAGAGGCCAGGCCAATCAAGAAACTGAATGGGCCGACTGCCGTGACCTTCATTACCGACATCACCACTCGGTACGGCATATACCACATAGCATCATCACCGACAATGGCACAAACTTTGCCAAAGGAGCCTTGGCTCATTTCTGCACGGCACAGGGCATCTGACTGGACTTAGCGTCCGTTGCACACCCGCAGTCAAACGGCCAGGTTGAGCAAGCAAACGGCCTCATCTTGTCCGGCATCAAGCCCCAACTAGTCGAGCCGCTTGAGCGTTCGGCCGGCTACTGGCTCGATGAGCTGTCGGCCGTCCTCTGGAGCCTGCGCACAACGCCGAACAAGTCAACCGGCTTCATGCCTTTCTTCCTCGTCTATGGTGCCGAAGCCGTCATCTTGACGGACATAGAGTTCGTCTCCCCGTGAGTCACCATGTACATGGAGGCGGATGCTAAGGAGGCGCGGGAAGACGGCCTCGACCTGCTAGAAGAGGGCCGACTATTGGCACTCAGCCGGTCCACCATCTACCAGTAGAGTCTACGCCGGTACATCAACCGCAAGGTGAAGCCAAGATCCTTCCAAGAGGGAGACCTTGTGCTCCGGCTGATCCAGAGAACAGCCGGCCAGCACAAGCTCTCGGCGCCTTGGGAAGGCCCCTTCATCATCAGCAAGGTGCTCGACAATGACTCCTACTATCTGATTGACGCACAGAAGCCCAGAGCACGCAAGAGAGATGATTCAGGCAAGGAGACGGAGAGGCCGTGGAATGCAAACCTCCTCCGAAGATTTTACAGTTGAAAAGCAGTATGTATCACGCTACCTTTTGTATCATGTACAAAGACCTCGGGTCCCCCGAGACGAACTCGGGGACTGCCCTCTTTTATCCATATGATAAGTATTATGCCATGAGTATGTATAGTTTTTTCCGCCTGGCACCGGGTTCGACCAGTCGGCCCGGAGGCACGCCGCCTTCTGCTATATGCCGCCTCCTGTAGCCGGACAAGTAGTGTGCTGGCACCAGACACTTCCTGTCGTGGATTTGTCACGGCAGATGTCCTAATGAAAGGACTTAGTCGTGGAGCCATCGCTACGGGTTAACTCGAAGGGGTTAAAGCGGACACAAAGACACGAGGGTTTATACTAGTTCGGCCCCTTCGATGAAGGTAAAAGCCTACGTCTAGTTGTGATGGAATTGATGTGGTCTCGATGGCTAGGGAGCAAACAAGCTTCGCCTAGGCTCAAGTTGTAGTTGTCTGTCTTGAACCGCCGCCGGGTCGTCCCCTTATATACATGGGTGATGCCCGCCGGTCCATAGAGTCCCAACCGGTTCATACTCGTATCCCGGTTGGTATCTCTCTATTCCTAACTTACAACACAAGCTATACATCAGGCCGGTTTACGGCTACAGGTTCTAAACCGACTATAGACCTTGGGCCTTCATCTGCTTATACTACTAATGAAGTTAATCCGGCCCAAGTAGGCCGGTTCATGCCCAGTGGTAATATCCCCAACATTAGGCCCCAGATTGATTTGAACTGGTTCATGTCAATCCTTCACAAAATCTTTGTCTTGGACATCTTCTGGTAATTGGTAAACCGCCATGTCGTCATCATTTCTGGTTATGGTAAACCGACATGACGTCATGATGCCCTCCTTTATTAATAGATCTGTGACATCCAGGCCATCAGCTCCACTTCCGAAAATTTAGCTCCTGGATTCGCGCGCCTGACCTACGTCTGTTGCCTTATAAATAAGACCGAAGGGTCACTTCTTTTTCTTCCCTTCGTCACTTCTTCTTCGTCTTCCTCGTGTCGCCAGCCTTGGAGCTCCGCCGCCGCCGTCGACCTCTGCATCGTCTTGGGCCGCTGCATCAACCTGAGCGCACCAGAGTACTGCGGCATCCTTCCGCGTCTTCTTCGTTTCCGGTAAGCCTTCTTCTCTTCTTGACCTAGATCTGTTCTTAGGGTTTCATGTTCATGCCGCGTTCGTCGCCTATTCATACTCATACCCTGACTCTTGAATGAATCTGTGAACCCCTGCTCTGTTTAATAGTACTCTTTTAGCATCCGCCTGTAATTTCCCACCTAAGTCCATAGATCTCATTTACATATCCGCTCATTGGTTCACTTCCATTCTGCTTTACTCTTTAAATATTATCTGTTTTTTTCAACTTGCTTCAGATCCACTGCTACAAGCAGACTTTGTGAAACCTGTTTGTGCATATTATCCATCCACCACTTCGTTTGCCTTTGATGTTAGATCAGGCGGTTTAACTTAACATAAAAAAGATTAGTAAACCGGTATACACCATTAGTCCCCTTGTTGAACCGCGAGAATCCATATGATGCCGTATCGTAGAAATCCGATTTATATGTACTGCCTCCGGTTTAGCGTTGTTCAGACCAGCACCTTCTTTTATCCAACATATTCTTGAACCGGAATCACCTATTTCTTGTAGATCTCACCATGGCCAAACAAGTATATGAGTGCAATTGGGTTCCTTCTCGCGTCACAGAAACTCAGTTGGATGATTTAGTCCTGATCGGCGCTTTAGACAGCAAAGATACGATCCACTGGAGGGTTCCTGGAAATGAATGTCCTCCCACACCTCAAGAGGGAGAGGTTGTGGTCTTTGCGGATCACTTGGCTCGGGGCTTCAAACCGCCTGGTTCTAAAATTTACCGGGATGTGTTAGCCAATTTTCAGCTCCATCCACAAGATATTGGCCCCAATTCCGTTACCAATCTATGTCACTTTCAAGTGCTCTCTAAGGTATACCTTCAAGAGGAGCCTTCAGTCGAGTTGTTTAGAGACTGCTTCCACTTGAACCGGCGCACTGAATTTACTGACGGCCCCAATACTGAATTGGGCGGTATGGCCATTCAGAAGAGGAAAGAGATCACTTATCCCCATGTCAAACTACATACTCATCCCAAGGAGTGGAATGCAACTTGGTTTTATTGCAAAGACACCTCCCCTGAAAATGAAAATCCCTTGCCTGGCTTCCGTCCGGAGCGGCTCAGCAACACTCACCCCTTTCCACAAAGACTAAGTGCCAAGGAAAGAAGTAAATATGCTCCACAACTGTCCAAGCTCCGAGCTTTTTGGCCAACGGGTTAACGAGAATAGACCTTGCACGCTGTTGGATATCATGGAGCATACTTCCTCTCAGCCGGCGCTCCGGTTTGATGTGCAAGTACACTGATAGCGTCGATGATCCACTCCGACACACAAAAATCCAACTCTCTGATGATGAAGTCACAGATTCTGTGAAGAAGATGTTGAGTGAACCGGAGCACCTCTGCGCTCAAACCGGCCTGCTTCCTTACTGCGCCACCAACAAGCTGCCAGCTGTAAGATTTTGATTATTCTGTTATTGAAACTGTTACTGCTTTCTCCTTCTGACATTAATTACTGCTGAACCAGGGTGATAATCCGTTTTGGAGCAAGAAGCTTCCACAAGACAAAACGGAGAAAGCAGGACGGTCAACCCGGCCCAAGACCAAGGTTATCAAGAAACCAACTCACAAAAGGAAAACCACTGCTTCATCTGATCCAGCTATTGATGATGATGTGGGTAACCAGGACCTTGAGGTAGAACTTGATTCACTAGGCTAACTTTTTACACGCCTTATTGATGATGATACTTGTCAGGACGACGCTGAAGCCAGCAATGCTGAAGTCGCTGAGGTAACTATTCTCTCTTCCGATTCAGAAATTTTGCCTTTGCCAAAATTTCGCCAAGCAAACCGGAAAGTTAAATTTTCTCATCCTCTTGCTTACTTGGATCCCAAATTTCTTATGAAGACTCAAGCAACATGAAGTCTCGCCAAGACAACCCGGCACGGTGGCTGTGTAGTTACCTCCGCCGGTTTACCAAACAGTCCGGTTCGAAAACGCCGCTCCGAGGTCTCCGACCTTTTTATTGATTTATATCCTAAAGCGGGTTTCTTCCGTCAACCTCTTAATCCGCCCGACTCCGATTATCAGGTTACTTCTCATTTATCCTCTGGTGAATCATCGGCCACTCAGCTGCCGCCCCTGAAAACGGTTCTTGGGTAAGCTAGACTGAACAAATGCTTTCGGTATACTGTGTAATAACTTATGCTGCTCCTTAACTCTTTATTTTTCTTGCAGGGCTAAAACAAAACCAAGCAAGAAGGCCCGCCTAGACAAAGCGGCTGAAGAAGATGTCGCCCCAGAACAGGATAAAGCGCCAGATCTTGAAGCGTTTGCTCATGAGGATATTCCCAATGATCCTCCTTTGCCAGACGATGCTATTCCTGAGGAAAGGCCTATCAATACCTCAGTCTCTGATGACCCGCCTGCCAGCTCTGTCCGGGTTGAAAAATCCCGCAGTCCTGCTGATGAAACGACCGCACCAACGCAAACCGGTGTTCTAAAGATGATGATGTTGTAATTACCGGAGTAGGCCGCTTTGAACCAGGGAATCATGTGTAGGATCGAAAGTATGTCTAGAGGGGGGGTGATTAGACTACTTGACAATATAAAAATTATGCCTTTTGACAAAGAACAGTTTTTGGCAGATTCACAATTATGATCAAGTCAAGCATCACCCTACACATGCAATTCTAGAGTATAGGCAGCGGAAAGTAAATTGCACATGTAGTAAAGAGAGGTGGAGAAGAGCAAACGCAATTTTGGAGACGCGGTGATTTTTCTCGTGGTTCCGATAGGTGGTGCTATCGTACTTCCACGTTGATGGAGACTTCAACCCACGGAGGGTAACGGCTGCGAGAGTCCACGGAGGGCTCCACCCACGAAGGGTCCACGAAGAAGCAACCTTGTCTATTCCATCATGGCTCACGCCCACGGAGGGCTAGCCTTACTCGGGGTAGATCTTCACAAGTAGGCGATCTCCTTGCCCTTACAAACTTCTTGGTTCAACTCCACATCTCGACGGAGGCTCCCAAGCGACACCTAACCAATCTAGGAGGCACCACCCTCCAAAAGGTAATAGATGGTGTTGATGATGATGAACTCCTTGCTCTTGTGCTTCAAATGATAATCTCCCCAACACTCAACTCTCCTCACTGATTTGGCTGTGGTGGAAGAAAGGATTGAGTGGAAAGCAACTTGGGAAGGCTAGAGATCAAGCTTCATATGGTGGGAGTGGAGCAACTTGATCTCAACACAAGGGTAGGTAGTTCTCTTCTCGAGAAATGTAAGGTAGGAGTGGTAGTTCTTTCGATGGCTCTCTCCACGAATGAAGAGGGGTGGAGGGTATTTATAGCCTCCACACAAAATCCAACCGTTACACACATTTGACCAATCTCGGTGGGACCGAAGTTGACAACTCGGTGAGACCGAAAGTTCAAATAATGTGAGCGTTGGGATTTTCAGTGGGACCGAAAATACAATCTCGGTTTGTCCGATTCGTTGCAAAGACAAGAGCTTGCCAATCTCGGTGGAACCGACTTCATCATCTCGGTGACACCGATTTGATGTGAAGTTCTGAAGCTTGGCAACTCAAGTTTGGTGAGACCGAGTTGAATCGGAAAATCCGAGTTTTCTAGGGTTTGGCTTTGTGGCTGAGGTGGTTCATCTCGGTGTGACTGAGTTTGGAATATCGGTGGGACCGAGATTACTTATGAGTGTATATGGCGGTGAAAGTTGCCGATAGTTTAGGAGATGTATCACTAAGCACTTTGAGCAACAGATCATCATCATAACCTCATCCCTTTTAATAGTATTGGCTTTCCTATGGACTCAATGTGATCTTGGATCACTAAACCAAAAATGGAGTCTTGAGCTTTTGCCAATGCTTGCCTTAGCATTTTGAGGGTCCACTTCTTGATCCTTGCCATACCCATATCCTTGAACTTTTGAAATGATTCTCAAGTAACTATTAGTTCAATGATATATATGTTGTTATTAATTACCAAAACCACCGGGGATTAGTTGCACTTTCAATCTCCCCTTTTGGTAATTGATGACAACATATAGATCAAAACTTCGACAAAGGATATAATCAATGAATAATATAAATAAGCTTTGAGAAGTATGTGATAAGTAAGAGCTCCCCTAAATTTGTGCATTATTTAAGATTTGCGTTTGAATGCAAATGCACAATCGATTAGGATCATGGGTCACTCTTATATGTCACATACATCTTGGTGGAAGCGCACAAAATGATAAGAATGAACAGCATGCACCCAATCACCAAGACATGAGTAAATGGTCATACAAGATATGAATGACATATGATAAGCATTAAGCACACATTAAAGCATAGTGCGACCAAGCACTCATTAAGCACACATAGGAATGGTATATGATTCTACCTTAATGAGAATCAAGCGTAGTATCAAACACACGAATGTTTGAAAACCAAAAGTATCTCAAAGAAACCGCAAATGAACGAAAGAGCAAAAGCGCAAAGACAACAACACTCTCTCTCTCGAAGTCCTATGATCTATACAATTTCTCCCCCTTTGGCAACAAGTTACCAAAAAGTTCGAAACCGCATAGAGCTAAGCGTCACTTTGGGGACTCTTGGCGGCTCCGTCTGGGTTGATGTCGGAGTGGATATGACAGCATTGGCGAAGACTTGGTGATGTCTGTCTTTGGAGGAGTGGTCCTTTGGAGCTGGAGCTGTAGCAACCGATGGAACTGTGGGAGGTCTTTGAAGCTGTAGTCCCGGTGTCGATCCTTTGGAATAGCAGTTGATCGGGGTCTGTGGGAACCGGGCGATCTGCTGATAAGCATCTGGACTAAGTCATCCTGCATCTCACGCATAAGCTCTTCCTTCTCCTCTTTGCTTCCTCAATATCGCCTCAAGCTTGTTGTGATCACTTGCACTTGATCGACTTCACATCCAGGCGTGGATCTTGTCTTCAACAATCCTCTCTAGGCTCTCCCGAGGCTGTACAATGCTGGCCAGGCGTTGTTCAATCCTTTGGGTAGCTTCAAGAAGCTGCTCGACACTCTTTGGTTTAGCTGCTGCTGCTGCTGCTTCCTTGTCAGCTTTGGCTTTCTTGGCAGCTTCGATCTTGGCTTGACCTTCAACCGATGTTGGATCCTCCTCATCCATCACAACAACATTGTCCTCATGCTCTGGCTGCAGTGGTAAGTGTTCTCTATCCAACAAGAATGTGCCCGTGCCAAACTTGGCATTGATAAGCATCTGAATCTGCGGGGCAAATCCACACGACCTTTTCTGGTCAGCTGCAGTCCTCTTAATGGTCTCAACCATCAAGTCCATCACCTTGAAAGGTGCTTTCTCATCAAGTATATGCAGCATGTTGATAGAGTATCCTCCGATCATGCGATGATCTCCAGACTTGGGCATCAAGGTATGCCTCAATATGGTATTAGTTGTAGGTAGGCCTGCTTGGAGATAGTAAACTGAGCCGAGCTTCCAGATTCCCAAATCCTTAGCTGGAACCTCTTTGTACATGTTCTTCATGGATTCATGATTCTTCTTTGGAATCCCATATACATCAATATCATCTTCTCGTTGCCTTTGGAGCATTGAAGTTCTGCCCATTCTTCAACAGATGAAGAAAATCTTTGGCCTTGATCATCCATACAATCCTTCCATCTGGGTAGAAGTGAGTGTGGCATAGAATTGCATAATCATCTCATCGTTCCAATTGGTCAACTTCGACCTACAAAGTCTGCAACACCACAAGAAGTGAAACTTTCATGCACATGTGGAAAGAAATCTCTGTGCTCTTCATTTGTCAATGTACTTCCAATCAACATATCTTGTGTCTGCGACTATGGGCTTCTTGTCCATCTGACGGTCTCATAGAAGTCCTGCTGCTCTCGGTGTGAAATCTGGGATCTCAGCAGTTCTTCTCCTCACGATATATGGGTCAGATTGTCTCCATAGCCCGAGACCTCTATCTTTCCTTGCCTTCATATCCTCGGCTTGAGGATGAGCATCATTATGTAGTGGCAATTTTTGACGAAGTTTCAGCAAAACTGGTCCTTCACCATCGACTCAGTGGTGGCACATCATCCTTGTTCTTTTGAATATTTGGAATGTTTCATTGTCTTCTTGGGCTTGCAGCGGGCTTTCTTGGAGCTGCCTTAGCTGGAGCAGATTGCTTGGGCTTTGATGTGGCTCCAGCCTTAATGGCATCACCCATGAACTTTGGCTTCGAGGAGGAGGCTGGGGTGCTTCCTCATCCTCATCTTCCTCTCTGCTGCATCATGCACTACCCTCTTTCTCTTGGAGGTTTCTTCACTTTGCTTGCAGCTGCCTCTCCCAAATTTAGCTTCTTAGCAACAGTTGATTGCTTTACTTTCTGGTGCCCTTCTTAGTTTGTTGACTTTGTAGCTCTTTGGCAACAACCTTCCTCTTGGGCTTTGAGGTGACCTCTTCCTCAACAACAAAATCTGAGTCTTCATCATCGAGTTCTTCTTCTTTTCGGCTCTGGTGGCTGCAGGAGGTAAGCCACTTGGTGTACTCCTCTCACCATCATCGATGAGCTGCTAGGATCGGGACTAGTGCCCGCCTCTGGAATATCTGCAATGGGTGTCTCGACCTGTTACATCACACCGGCATCGACATGGTGACAACCTGTGAATAGATAAGGTGTAGGCAGAGAAGAAGAGTCATCACAAATGCGAAGTTTTTGCAAAAAAATGAGTTCAAATTCTAGTATTAGGTTTTCACAGAAGACATTTGGTCGGACCGAGTTTAGGATTCGTGAATCCAAGTGTTCAAACGAAGCTTTCACACCACTTTCGGTTGGACGAAGTGGGTTTCGATCTGCCGAAAACACTAGGGTTTCACAGAACTTTCATTTCGGTCACACCGATTTGCACAACTCGGTTGGACCGAAGGTGCGATGCAATGGCCATAGGCCAAATCGGTCATACCGAAAATGTAAAATCGGTCTCACCGAGATGTGTTCGCGGAAACCTAACCTAAAACTTTTACTCGAATCTAGTCCAAGCGAACTAATCTGGTGTGCGGGAAGATTTCAATCGTGGCAAGATTCTAGGCAAACCAAGCGTGCATTGAATCGGAGATGGGAGCACGAGTGGGATCAAAACTCACCCTAACTTGGTGGAGTTTTTCTCGGCGCAACGGCGCGGAGAAGATGTCCGTTGATGGCGGCGGAGACCTGCGGCGAGCGCCTGAGCGCATTTACGGCGATGATCCGGAGACCAAGGCGGCGGCGGCAAGGGGTGTGGGGCGAAGCGTTTGAAGGAGAAATCAGCGCGGCCCTCGAGTATATATACCCCTTTGTTGTCGGTGGGACCGAGTTGTAAAACTTCGGTGGCACCGAGATGGATAACTGCAGGCGTTATGCACTTCGATCACGCCGAAAATCACAACTTCGGTTTCACCGAGGTGAAAACCTAGATCAGTCCAAATGCTTTCGGTTCGACCGAGTTTGAGTGAGTTGGTCGACCGAAATCACTTAGAAGGTTTTGGAAGTTAGCCCTTGACGGATCGGTGGCTCGAGTGCTCCTCACCCGAGGGTCCGAAAATGACTTGTTCAAAGTTTGTGATGTAAGCATGAATAGAATTTGAGACAAGAAAGCATAGATAGCTAGGGAGGTACTTAGGCATTCTTGTCCATCCATTTGGTCGAGAAAAAATCAAAACGACCAAAACAACAAATGGATGTCCTTGAATGGATAAAATCATGCATCCAACATGCTCACACAATAAGATAGCAAATGAAATATGTGTCAAACATGCACAATCAAAACTCTAGCTACTATCACACAATTTGTCGATGACTAGGTCATCTTTATATGAGTATATTGACTTAGGAGCCAAATGAGAACATTTGATCATAGGTCATACTCATCGTTTAAGCACAAGTGGGGTTACCACTTTTACATAAAGCATTGATGTGTTCACATCATTTGAAGATGCTTTAGCTCAATTTTTAGAGCAAAGCTCCCCCTAGATGTGAGAACCCCTTTAAAGGGTCAAACTAACCTTGGGTTGTCGTAGAAGACTTCATGTAGATGTTGAAGATGTGGATGCTCAATGTTGATGGAGATCATCAAGAGTTGGGAGCAATCCTTTGGATTCGGGCACTTTCAATACCTACATGGGTTAGTCCCACAAGGAACAAACAAGGATATCCATGGACATAGATTGAAGTTCACAATAGATGATGTCCATGAAAGCAATGATTACCTTGTCCCTTGACTTACCAACAAGAGGGTTTGTGACTCCATGAACTAGTGCACGATGTGGAAGTTGATTGCACAAGTTTTTGCCAAAATGAATGTGAGTGAAGTATGTTGGCGGAGTCACCCTCAAGAACTTTCTAGTTCTTCTTCTTCGGGATCCACATCATCTTGATGGGAATCCTTGGGGTTGTAGTTGAGTTTGACAAAGTAGAACTTGACGTTTCCTTGGGAACCCACTTGACCATGGCTTGAGGTGCTTCAACAAATGCATCAATCTCCTCTTGAAGCTTGTCCTTGGCTTTTAGCTTGTGGTCTTGTGGTGGAAGGTCATCTTGAGCTTGTTCCACATTGGAAGAAGTAGGATCATACTTCTCCTTTTGAGGAATAAACTGTGGAGTAGGATATTGACCTTCTTCCCATTCAACACCCTCGGCGTTGAACTTTCGCTCAAAACCAATTCCTTGATTCTTCGGTGCCTTCCTTGCTTGTAACAATTTCCTCAAAGTTCTTGCTTCGGCAAGGCTCTTGTAGACACCTTTCTCTATAATCCCTTTCAATAAACTATTTTCTTGCTCAAGTGTAACTTGGCTTGAAACATTGTTAGTGGAATCAAGAGAACTACTAGAAGCAACAATATTGGATTTAGCATGGTTATTGTTACTACTAGAGAAAGAACTTTTCTTATGCTTGTCATGCTTAGTTTTAATGGGTGGCAAGAAATTAGACAAGAGAAGTCGTTTAGCAAGATATGAAGAACTCTTCTTTGAAGATCGTCATTGATTGCTTTTAGAAACTCATGTTCTTGCTCTAGAGTGAGCTTCTCGAGCGTAGCTTCTCATGAGATCTTAGGAGCTCTCTATGATCTTCTTGAGTTGTTTCATGAGCTAACTTAAGAGTGTTTAGTTCTTTAGTTAGGCGCTCAATCTCCTTCATAGCATTGTCATTCGACTCTTCTCGACTATAAAGACTACTAGCATGTTCATCGTTACTAGGTTCATTGGATTTATCATGTAAGAGCTCATCTTCACCAAGCAAGTCATCCTCATCACTATCAAAGTCAATGAATTCAGGGTGTGATACCTTTGGGCCTTTAGCCATGAAGCATCTTCCAATTCCCTCATTTGGTGAATCAAATAAGTCATAGGAGTTGGAGTTGGAGGATCTGAGAGCAAGACCGCAACACCTTCATCTTGGCTGTAGTCGGAGTTGGAGTGATAGCTTCTTTCGGATTGATTGTCCGAGTCGGGCGGAGACCCATTCACCTACATGAGCTTGATGTTTTCTTCTTGTGTAGCTCCTTGATGACTTGTCTTTCCTCTCCGAATCCTTGCTTCTCCGAGAGGGTCTTCGTTCATAACGATCATCTCTACTCCTTCTCTCTTCCGAGGTGACTCATCTCTTGAGCTTCTTCTTCTTGGAGATTCTTCTCTTCTCTTGTGGGGAGCCGAACACTCATTTGAGTAGTGTCCGGTCTTCCACAATTGTAGCAGATTCGATCACGACTAGAAGATCTCTTTTCATCATATGATCTAGACTTTGAGCTTCTCTCTTTGCTTCTACTCTTGTAGAATTTGTTGAAGTTCTTGACCATTAGGCTTATATCTTCATTGGAAACTAGCTTGTCACTTGAGGTTGTGGGAGCATCACTTGTAGCTTTGTAAGCACCACTTGACTTGTTGTGAAGCTCTTCCTTATCCTTAAGTGTCATCTCATGGGCAACAATTCTTCCAATGACTTGGTTGGCTTGAGATTCTTGTAGTTTGGCATCATTTGGATCAAAGTGCACATGGTGTCATACTTTCCATCCAAAGCTCGAGAATCTTCTTGATGATGAATCGGTCGGTCATTTCTTCGCTTCCTAAGCCGGCAATCTCATTTGTGATGAGAGCAAGCCTAGAGTACATTTCAGCGACTCCTTCACCTTCCTTCATCTTGAACTTGTCAAGTTGACCTTGAAGAACATCTAGCTTTGATTCCTTCACGGACTCGGTACCTTCGTGCATTTCAACCAAAGTATCCCAAATCTCTTTTGCATTCTCAAGGCGGCTGATTTTGTTGAACTCCTCGGGACACAAGGCATTGAAGAGAATGTCACAAGCTTGAGCATTGTTTTGCAACATCCGCAATTCTTCCGTTGAAGCCGCGATCCGGAACTTTTCCTTCCTCGAAGAATTCACCTTGCATACCAACACAAATAATGCCCCATGCGGCTGGGTTATGGCCAAGAATATGCATTTTCATTTTATGCTTCCAACTAGCAAAATTTGTACCATCAAAGTAAGGACCTCTCTGAAAATTACCCTCACTAGACGCCATACTCTCCTAGGTTGTGAAACCAAGCTTATGGAGTCAATGCAATGGAAACCAATACAATGGAGACCAAAGCTCGATACCACTTGTAGGATCGAAAGTATGTCTAGAGGGGGTGATTAGACTACTTGACAATATAAAAATTATGCCTTTTGACAAAGAACAGTTTTGGCAGATTCACAATTATGATCAAGTCAAGCATCACCCTACACATGCAATTCTAGAGTATAGGCAGCGGAAAGTAAATTGCACATGTAGTAAAGAGAGGTGGAGAAGAGCAAACGCAATTTTGGAGACGCGGTGATTTTTCTCGTGGTTCCGATAGGTGGTGCTATCGTACTTCCACGTTGATGGAGACTTCAACCCACGGAGGGTAGTTGCGAGAGTCCACGGAGGGCTCCACCCACGAAGGGTCCACGAAGAAGCAACCTTGTCTATTCCATCATGGCCTCACGCCCACGGAGGGCTAGCCTTACGGGGTAGATCTTCACGAAGTAGGCGATCTCCTTGCCCTTACAAACTTCTTGGTTCAACTCCACATCTCGACGGAGGCTCCCAAGCGACACCTAACCAATCTAGGAGGCACCACCCTCCAAAAGGTAATAGATGGTGTTGATGATGATGAACTCCTTGCTCTTGTGCTTCAAATGATAATCTCCCCAACACTCAACTCTCCTCACCTGATTTGGCTGTGGTGGAAGAAAGGATTGAGTGGAAAGCAACTTGGGAAGGCTAGAGATCAAGCTTCATATGGTGGGAGTGGAGCAACTTGATCTCAACACAAGGGTAGGTAGTTCTCTTCTCGAGAAATGTAAGGTAGGAGTGGTAGTTCTTTCGATGGCTCTCTCCACGAATGAAGAGGGGTGGAGGGTATTTATAGCCTCCACACAAAATCCAACCGTTACACACATTTGACCAATCTCGGTGGGACCGAAGTTGACAACTCGGTGAGACCGAAAGTTCAAATAATGTGAGCGTTGGGATTTTCGTGGGACCGAAAATACAATCTCGGTTTGTCCGATTCGTGTAAAGACAAGAGCTTGCCAATCTTGGTGGAACCGACTTCATCATCTCGGTGACACCGATTTGATGATGAAGGTTCTGAAGCTTGGCAACTCAAGTTTCGGTGAGACCGAGTTCGAATCGGAAAATCCGAGTTTTCTAGGGTTTGGCTTTGTGGCTGAGGTGGTTCATCTCGGTGTGGTGAGTTTGGAATATCGGTGGGACCGAGATTACTTATGAGTGTATATGGCGGTGAAAGTTGCTGATAGTTTAGGAGATGTATCACTAAGCACTTTGAGCAACCAGATCATCATCATAACCTCATCCCTTTTAATAGTATTGGCTTTCCTATGGACTCAATGTGATCTTGGATCACTAAACCAAAAATGGAGTCTTGAGCTTTTGCCAATGCTTGCCTTAGCATTTTGAGGGTCCACTTCTTGATCCTTGCCATACCCATATCACTGAACTTTCTGAAATGATTCTCAAGTAACTATTAGTTCAATGATATATATGTTGTTATTAATTACCAAAACCACCCGGGGATTTGTTGCACTTTCATCATGTTGCTTTAACCAAGCATACGGTGAAAGAGGATTTTTCTGCCAAGAACAAAGGCAAATGGGATGTAGAACTGGAAACATATGCTGCTCTGAGTGCCCAAGATCTGCATTCTGGTTACTTGAACCGGCTATATACCAGCCGCGACTGTGAAGCTGGCCTGGTAAAAATGATGAGAGACAAATTTGAGGTAATTACATTGTGTTTCTTCTTTACTTCCTGCCACTTTATTAATCCTCCTAGCCCCCAAGGATCGGTTTGTAACCTTCTTCAAACCAGGACTTGAGCATAATCTTCAGTACTTTGAAATCTGTCAATGTAGCCCCCATGGGCCGGTTCAACTTAACATAGTTAAACCGGGACTCCAATAATGATTGTAACATCAGGACATAATTGATCAAATAGCCATTAGCCTCCAAGTGCCAAGTTGAATACCTGTATTGAGCTTGGGACTTTGTAATAGATGAAAATTGAAGGTGCATTAGCCCCCAAGTATCAAGCATATAACTTGTTATGTGGTTGATACTTTAAATTTTTGTACCATTTTGTTTAAAACCAAATATTGTCTGTATGCAGGCTGAATTAAGGGTAAAAGAGGACCGGATTACTAATCTGCAGGAAACCCTGAAAACCCAACAGGCTGAAACAGACAAGGCAAGGGAAGAATTAACCAGCGCCTTGAGCATCACGGAACAGCTGAAGGAGGGCTTCAAGAAAGAGCGGGCTGACTGGGCCACTAAGAAGGCCGCCTTGATAAAAAGAGCTGAAAATGTTGAAGCTGCCCTTAAACCGGTGGTAGATGAGCTGACCGCCGTGAAGCGGCAAATACACTCCATGACCGCTGCTATCTTTGGTAAGCTCCTTTTAGTTTATATGACAACTCTGGCTTGCTTATAATAAATCCGGTTTGAGATCATCCCTGTATTGTTGCAGGTACACGCATTGGGCACTTAGGGTCAGATGTGCGGAAGAAGCTGAAGGCTGCCTACACCTTAGTTGAACAACTGTATACCGGAGCACAGCGGATCATCACCACAGCCTCTCATAACAATCCGGCATCCTCTTTAATCCAGGACACTCTTAATAGGTTGTCAATGCTTCCTGCCCGGATTGAAGAGCTGAAAAAATCTGCTGCTTTCGAACCGAGACCATAAATGCCCCGATCCGGGCAAAAGCATGGGTACCGGATTTCGATCCTGTTGAGGCAGCCCAAGGGTATCCTAGCTTGAAGGAAGATGTCTCCGAGTTCAATGAAGATGATTTGAGGGCAATAAACCGTGCCGTGCGCCCACTGGCTTGTCAATTAGCTGAAGAGGCAGACTTGACGCATTATCAAGCTCAATACAATGACCAGAACAAGCGAGTGCCTGCCCCAACTCTTGAAGCGGAGAATCTGATTCCTCCAATCCGTAAGCATACTTACGCTCCTGATATTGAACCGTCTTCTCTGATCCATGAAGAGGCTGTCTTTCAAGCTTTAATGGGAATCGATTGGACCCTTGTTGATTTCCAGCCAATGGATAGAGGCGAGGAAGTGAAGCGCTTGAGACGATGAGCAGACTTGAACCGGAAGCCGGTTTAAATAGCTGCCTTACGATGATCCGCCAAAATAACAATGATCTTATTTGGGCACCTTGTTGCCTTGTAATAGGATAGTCAATACTTCTACTTTGAATATGCCTTCGTGCATAGGTACTGATGCTTTTGCTTGAAAAAACCGCAACCTATATTTCCTGCAATCAGAAAATCTTGAACTTCGGTGGCGGTTATACCGCCAGCCGGTTTATGACATGGATATACATATATCATCAATGTTTTTAAAGTATATAACCATATAGACGATACAAAGTACCTGCCATCACTGGGCATGAAGTTGGTTTAACCAAGCTTGAAGCGGGGGTTTTATAAACCGCTACCGTCAAAGGGGAGAAAACGGCTCCCATGTAAACCGTGCTGGGTTATTATAAGCCCCCTGTTACTCCATGATGTTAACAGGAACAGTAAACTGGGTATATTGCTCCGGATTAAAAATGAACCGAATCCGTCAGCTGAACCGGCAAAAAAGTGTTGTTGGTTTAAAGGAAACACAACGAAATTTAAGAAATAGCCATAAAAGAAATATGGAAGCAAAGGCAATGATAAAAACCATTTGCAAAAGATATGCTATACTGAGCTGATCAGATGGTGTTACCATGGTCGGACAGGACCAAGCCCCCAATAGGAGTGACAATGGTTCAAGTCAGCCAGGTCCCCAAATGAAACCGTGGCATATATGCCAATCAAAAGGCGTGGCAATGGTTCGGGTTCGACCAAGCCCCCAAGTGATTTTGTGGCCTTAGGCCGATCAAGAGGCATGACTGGTTCAGACTTGACCATGTCCCCAAGTGATCTGGTGGCTTTCGCCTATCAAAAGGTGTCGCGTTGGTTCGGACACGACCAAGGCCCCAAGTGATATATAAAAAAGCAAATTTCAAGGGGTAAACCGGAGGCCGCTTTAAAACAAAACCACTCCATGTAACCACGCATGATAAGAAAAGACAGAGACCCCGCTTTAGCTGAGGCTCCAGTTTTATTATATCAAAGATAATATATACACTGTCATAATATGTACATAGATAGAGCCAATGGCTCAGGTGTAGTAAGGCCGAAGATGAGCTATGTTCCACGGCCTGTTGGTCTCCTCCTCTGATGTGCGTGAGTCTTTATGCTCTCGAATATCAATCAGATAATATGACCCGTTGTGCAGCTTCTTGCTGACCACGAAAGGTCCCTCCCAAGGTGGGGATAACTTGTGCATATCTGTCTGGCCTTGGATGAGTCGAAGCACCAAATCTCCTTCTTGAAAAGTTCTGGTTTTAACTCGGCGACTATGATAGCGACGAAGATCTTGTTGATAAATCGCCGAACGGGCAGCCGCTATATCACGCTCCTCGTCCAATAGGTCCAAAGTGTCTTGTCGTGCTGTCTCATTGTCCGCTTCAACATAAGCCGCCACACGAGGCGAATCGTGCCAGATATCACTAGGGAGAACTGCCTCCGCTCCGTAGACCATAAAAAATGGCGTGTATCCTGTGGATCGGTTGGGCTAGTATTGATACTCCATAGCACAGATGGTAGTTCTTCAACCCAACATCCTGGTGTTCTTTGCAATGGAACTATAAGCCGGGGTTTGATGCCTCGCAAGATCTCTTGATTAGCCCGTTCTGCCTGCCCATTGGACTGGGGGTGAGCCACTGATGATACGTCAAGTCGGATGTGCTCACGTTCACAAAACTCTTTCATAGCGCCTTTGGATAAATTGGTACCATTGTCAGTAATGATACTGTGTGGAAAGCCAAACCGGAAAATCACCTTTTTGATGAACTGCACCGCTGTTGCTGCATCACACTTGCTGACAGGCTCCGCTTCAACCCACTTGGTAAATTTGTCAACTGCCACCAAAAGGTGGGTTTTTTCATCCTTGGATCTTTTAAAAGGTCCGACCATATCCAGCCCCCAAGTTGCAAACGGCCAAGTGTTTGGGATCATCCTCAATTCTTGAGCCGGCACATGAGCACGCCTCGAAAATTTCTGACAGCCATCACACCGTTTAACCAAGTCCTCCGCATCAGCATGTGTTGTCAACCAGTAGAACCCGTGACGAAACGCCTTTGCCACCAGGGACTTTGAACCGGCGTGGTGTCCACAATCTCCTTCATGGATTTCTCGTAAGATTTCACAGCCTTCTTCAGGAGAAACACAACGTTGAAACGCCCCTGATACACTGCAATGATGCAATTCGCCATTGACAATCGTCATAGAGTTGGATCGCCGGACTATCTGCCTGGCTAAAGTCTCATCTTGCGGTAACTCCCCCCGGTTCATATACGCAAGATAAGGAACTGTCCAATCCAGAATGATATGCAGAGCTGCCACCAATTGAGCCTCCGGATCAGGAATAGCCAAATCCGCTTCACCTGGGAGCTTGACTGACGGGTTGTGCAACATATCAAGAAAGACATTAGGCAGGACCGGTTTGCGATGAGAGCCCAACCGGCTTAAAGCGTCCGCCGCTTCATTTTTTTGACGGTCCACGTGATCCACTTGATAACCCTTGAAGTGACCTGCAATATTATCCACTTCACGATGATAGGCGGCTATGAGCGGGTCCTTAGAATCCCAAGTGCCAGACACTTGTTGAGCCACGAGGTCCGAGTCACCGAAGCACTTAACCCGTCTTAAGTTCATCTCCTTAGCCATCCGGAGACCATGGAGCAAGGCTTCGTACTCAGCTGCATTATTAGTACAAGGGAACATTAAGCGGAGAACAGAACAAAACTTATCACCTCGTGGGGAAGTTAATACGACTCCAGCCCCCGAGCCTTCCAATTTCCTGGATCCATCAAACTGAATAGTTTAATATTTGTGATCCGGCCTCTCCTCTGGTTCTTGCAACTCCGTCCAATCATTGATGAAATCAACAAGCGCTTGAGACTTCACCGCCGTCCGAGGCACGTACTTCAATCCGTGTGGCCCAAGCTCTATAGCCCACTTGGCAATCGACGATCGCCTCCGGTTACGTATGATATCGCCCAAGGAGCTGAATCGACCCTTTGTAATGGGGTGCCCTTGAAAATCTTGCTTCAACTTCCGACTTGCCATGAAAGCTCCATATACCAGCTTCGCCAATGCGGATACCTTTGCTTGGATTCAATAAGCACCTCGCTGATATAATAAACCGCCACGAACGGATATTCCTTGCTCGCCTCCTTGCGCTCCACCACAATAGCCACGCTAATCGCCCGAGCATTGGCCGCTACGTATAATAATAGCGGCTCCTTGTCGACTGGAGCCGCAAGAACGGGCGGATTAGCTAATTGCCGCTTCAAGTCCTCCAATGCTTCATCAGCAGCCGTACTCCAGATGAATTGATCATCTTTCTCAAAGATCTGGTACAAAGGAATAGCCTTCTCTCCGAGGCGGTGATAAACCGCTTAGTCTTGGCGATCGGCCCGTAAGCGCTGAACATCATTGATACACCGGTTTAGCCAGGGAGGTGATAGCCGTAATCTTCTCCGGATTAGCCTCAATTCCTCTGTTGGACACAAGAAAACCCAGTAACTTGCCTGCCGGAACACCAAAGACACACTTGGCCGCAAGTTGTCAAAGGTTTCTTTCAAATCATCTACCAGCGTCTCCTTCTGCCTTGACTTGACCACAATATCATCCACATAGGCGTGAACATTGCGACCGATCTGTTTATACAGGCAATTCTGTACACACCGCTGATAAGTGGCTTGGGCACTCTTGAGCCCGAAGGGCATAGATACATAGCAGAAGGCTCCAAAAGGAGTAATAAACGCTGTCTTCTCCTGGTCCTTAATCGCCATTTTGATCTGATGATATCTAGAATATGCATCCAAAAAGCTCAAACGCTCACAACCCACCGTGGCATCAATGATCTGGTCAATGCGGGGGAGGGAAAAAGGATCTGCTGGACAAGCCCTGTTAAGATCCGTGTAATCCACACACATACGCCAAGTGCCATTTTTCTTAAGAACCAGCACCGGATTAGCAAGCCACTCTGGATGGAACACCTCAATGATAAAGCCAGCTGCTAAGAGCCTGGCCACTTCCTCTCCAATGGCTTTGCGCCTCTCTTCGTTAAACCGGCGGAGAAATTGCTTTACCGGTTAATACATAGGATCCACATTAAGAGTGTGCTCAGCGAGTTCCCTCGGTACACCTGGCAAGTCAGAAGGTTTCCATGCAAAAATGTCCCGATTCTCACGGATGAACTCAATGAGCGCGCTTTCCTACTTAGGGTCCAAGTTGGCACTGACAATGAACTGCTTGGATGAATCGCCGGGCACGAAGTCAACAAGCTTGGTCTCAGCTGCCAATTTGAACTTCAGATCCGAATCATGCTCTGTGGTTGGCTTCTTCAAAGGGGTCATGTCCGCCGGATCAACATTGTCCTTATAATATTTCAACTCTTCCGTGGCACAGACCGACTCTGCATAAGCCGCATCACCTTCCTCACATTCCAAAGCAACCTTACGACTCCTGTGAACCATTATTGTCCCCTTGTAACCCAGCATCTTGAGCTGCAGATAGATATAACAAGGCCGCGCCATGAATTTGGCATAAGTCGGCCGCCCAAACAAGGCGTGATTCGGGCTCCGGATCTTCACCACCTCAAAGGTTAGTTTTTCGGATCGGGAATCGTGCTCGTCCCCAAAAGCCACATTCAGGGCTATCTTACCAACAGGATATGCAGATTTGCCAGGCACCACACCATGGAACACCGTATTAGACGGTCTGAGATCTTTGTCTGTTAGTCCCATGCGGCGGAATGTCTCATAGTATAGTACGTTAATACTGCTCCCTCCATCCATGAGTACCTTGGTGAATTTATAACCTCCCACGAGGGTCTACCACTAATGCTAGCTGGCCGGATTATCAACCGGGGTGGGTGGTCCTCCTGCTCCACATGATAGGCTGCTCCGACAAGCGTAAATAGCGTGGTACGGCGGTTAAGCGAGTTCCTTTGCTCGCTTGTAGAGTTTTGGTCGCGTTTGTCCAAGCTAGTTGTGAAGACATGATATTGCCCATTGTTCAATTGTTTGGTGGCTCGATAACTTGATCGGCTGCTGCTGCTTTGTTGATCGTTCGACTATTCGGTTGTTGTGACCATACGATTGAGACTGAACGGAAGCTCCATCGTGACCCGGCCCATGGAAACCGGATCTGAACCGCCACGACCAGCGGTCATGGAAGGCATTAGAGTTCTTAAACTCCTGCATAATATAACAATCCTTCCAAAGGTGGTTAGCCGGCGCCTCCTTCGTCCCGTGCTTTGGGCAAGGCTGATTCAACAAATAATTCAAACGATCTGCGTTAGGATTTGGAGCCCCATTACGATTTGCCACTTTACCTCTACGCCGCTGACCCCTGTCCTGTGCGTTAGTGTTGGCCACAAAGTCCATGCTGCCATCCGCCTTGCGCTTGCCTCCGTTTCCATGACCCGCGGTTTGTCTTTGTTGCCCCTTGGAGTTGCTATTCTTCTTTCCCTTCCCTGCTTCATCATCGCCAGTCTCGGGATCCTTGGTACTATCCGAATCAGCATACTTCACTAAAGCGGCTGTCGGTGTCAAAACCGGCGGATCTCGGGTAGGGGGTCCCAAACTGTGCGTCTAGGCGGATGGTAACAGGAGACAAGGGACACAGTTTTACCCGAGTTTGGGCCCTCTCGATGGAGGTAAAACCCTACGTCTGCTTGATTAATATTGATGATATGGGTAGTACAAGAGTGGATCTACCACGAGATCAAGGAGGCTAAACCTAAAGCTAGCCTATGGTATGATTGTTGTAATGTATGTTGTGTCCTACGGACTACAGCCCTCCGGTTTATATAGACACCGGAGAAGGCTAGGGTTACAGTAGTCGGTTACAATGGTAGGAGATCTACATATCCGTATCGCCAAGCTTGCCTTCCACGCCAAGGAGAGTCCCATCCGGACACGGGGCGTAATCTTCAATCTTGTATCTTAGTAGTCTTGGAGTCAGGGGGCGATGATAATCTGACTGTCCGGACACCCCTAGTCCAGACTCCTCGGTAGCCCACGAACCAGGCTTCAATGGCGATAAGTCCGGTAGCGCATAATGCTCGGCATTGCAAGGCGAGTTCCTCCCTTGAATAATCCAGAGAAGCTCATGAACACCAGGATAGTGTCCGGCTCTGCAAAATAAATTCCACATTCCATCATAGAGAAAATAAAATGTACACCAGTCCAATCTGCTGACGTATTATGCGGCATGACATCACACCGCTACCAAGCCTTTATTTGAATCGTGTTTTATTATACCACCTTAGCACGTTTAGCGAAGCGATTTCCTTGGCACGTCCTGTCGAAGCAGAGATCGTGTACCCCTTATTCCGGGATTCTCATCAATACGGACGTG
This sequence comes from Aegilops speltoides, assembly GCA_021437245.1. Taxonomy (NCBI): domain Eukaryota; kingdom Viridiplantae; phylum Streptophyta; class Magnoliopsida; order Poales; family Poaceae; genus Aegilops; species Aegilops speltoides. The sequence continues at coordinate 560,850,729 of CM038147.1, forward strand.
GGTAACCCAACCGCGCCACTGATGGTGGCGCTTGGGAGATAAGCGAGTTTTACCAGGCTGGTGGGGGACGCATAGTCTCCGTCCGCCTATGTATATAAGGGATAAGGATTTACCTTCTCACCTACGCCTTCTTCCTCCTTTGCTTATCCATCTCCGCGCACTCAAGCTCCAACGCCCAAGCTCGCGCATCTCGCCTCGACCTTCTCCGATCATGTCCGGAGCGGCAGGCAAATGGTTGGCCTCCACCGTTAAGGAGGAGCACATCACCAAGCTGCGTAGCGCCGGATACCTTTCCAGCGACATCGCGCATTGGCTGCCCAACGAGGGGCAGCTCATCCCCACCCCCGGGCCCCATGAGAGGGTTGTTTTCCTCCCCCACTTCCTCCACGGACTGGGCTTTCCACTCCACCCATTCGTCCGGGGGCTTATGTTTTATTACGGCCTGGATTTCCACGATCTGGCGCCGAACTTCATCCTCAACATCTCGGCGTTTATCGTCGTGTGCGAGGCCTTCTTCTGCATTCGGCCCCACTTCGCCTGTGGCTCAAGACCTTCAACGTCAAGCGAAGGTTGTGAAGAACGCATAAGCGGAATCTTGGGCGCCATGTTGGGCAAGTTGCCCAACGTCCTTTGGCTCGAAGGGGCCTTCGTGGACTCCGTCAAGGGGTGGCAATCGGGTGGTTCTACATCACCGAGCGCGCGAACCCACGTGGTGGCGGCCCCGAGTTTAGATATGGCATCCCCACGCAGCTCACCTCACGGAAAGAGAAGGGCTTGTTGTGGGGCAATCCGAAGGAGCAGCGGGACTCGAGCACGTATCCGAGCTGGTGAACAATCAGCTCGGGCTCGTCGACATGGTCCAAGTCATGCTCATCCGCGGATTCTCCCATGCCAAACGGGCATTCAATCTGTGGGAGTTCTATCGAAACAGCACTGGCGCTAAGCGGGCTCTTGACCACGACGTCTGGCGCTGGAGGTCTGTTTAAGAACACTGAAGCCCCGCATCGCGATGGAAGATCGCGGATTTTGCTCGCAGACATCCGGTGGCGAGGTAAGTGATTCAACCCCTTTACGGGACACTTGTGGTAAATAGATTGATTCTAAGAGGTTTCAATCTCTGCTTTCCTTTGACAGGAATGGATGGAGAAGGCCGAGCAGCTCATCTGTCGGCTCCCTTGCCGAAGACCAGTGGGCCGCCCGTCTAAGCGGGGCTGCTGGTTCGGCACCGCGTGGTGCGGAGAAGAAAACCAAGAAGGTGGCCATGGGGACTCGAAAGAGTTCCGTAATCAGGTGTCCGACGACGAGGCGGAATCCTCCCGAGCGAGGAGGAGGAAGAAGACTCTCTCCGGAGGAGGAGAGGAGAAGAGGAAGGCTTCCCGATAGGGGAGGCGAAGGTCAGAGGGAAGGACTATTCCTCGGACAGCCCTGCCAACATCGACAATGGCGAGGAGGAGTGGCCTTCAAGGGCAAGGCCTCCGGCGAGATCGTAAGTATCCGGATCCCTGATATGCAATTTCTTTTGTGTCACATAGTGTCCCACTAATGCCGCATTCTGTCCACAGTCCGGCCGATGATGATCTCCCCGCTTCATCGAGCGGGTCGTTAGCCCCGTCGGATGTGGATTCACTTCATTGCCTCTACCCCGCGCGGCGAGGACGCCGAGGTGGGATCGAGAGGACCCATCGGGAGGAGGCTCGGGCGCCTCAGCGACCTCCCGTACTTTGCACCGGACTCTACGCCGGAACTGCAATGGTTCGAGTCAGCAAGCCCTGCCGAAAGAGGGCAAGCTGTGACACGGCGGCCTCCGTCCAACCGAGGCGCCGGACAACTTCTTGGGCGCTCAAAGCGCTTCCATCGAGGAAGAACACCGCACTATCATGAGTGCGGTGATTGAAAAGGTTCAGCTCGCCAAAGCGGGCTGACCAGCTTGCGATAGCCTTCTAACGAGGCTTTGAGGTAGAAGTTATAATTATGTAATGTAATACCGCATAGACGGTAGCCTCGATGCTCGGTTGGTGTTGGAAAGAAAAGCGGTGAGGATCTAAAAGATATCTGTGAGGTTGCTTTAAATATGTCCATATGGGTTTGCAGGCTGCTTGCTTGACCTCTTCCTTGACCGGCTGCGGAGGTTGGTGCATTGAAGCGGGATCTCGGCGGTCCGGCGAGAGCTCGGCCATGCCAAGAAGCAGCTCGAGGACAAAGAAGGTGAGTAACACCACTTTGAATAGTTACCTTCTGAGAAAAGGATTTTGGTTGCAATGAAATTAACAAGGATAATATGGGTGTTGCGGGGGCCCACGAGCGAGGTGGCAGCCACGAAGGAGGATGTCCGCGCAACGAGCCTTGATCTTGAACGGGCGGAGCGAGAAAAGCAGGAGGCACGGTGGCGGAAATGCGGCAAGAGCTCACGCTCTCATGGAGAAGCATGAGAGCTTGGGCGTGACTCAAGACTCGAGAGTCGAGCTTGCCTCGGCTCTCGAAAGTGCCAAATCCGCCAAGGCCGAGGCCGTAAGGCCCTTCAGGAGGTTGAAGATTTAAAGAAGATAGCGGCGGGTAAGGCATTTTTCATGCAAAGCAAGCATGTTAATGTAAACTACGACACTTACCGCGTTCGGAGCTCTCGAGGGCATTTGTAGATCTGCCGTGCGGTGTATACGATCTGCCGCATTCTACCGTGGCGAGGAGGGAGCTCAGCGGAGAAGGTCTTCGGTCTCGATCTGTTGAGGCGGCCATCCAGTGCCCCCAAGCGACCGGTTGAAGCGGTGGTCGAACTTCACAAGGTAGCTGAGGAGGCCATGAAGGGCCTTATAGTCCGGCTGTGGCCTGGACAGGCCATGCCTGGGAGCTACTTCGGCCTCGTGCGGTGGCTGGTGGATGCGTGCCCCTGTTGGAGGTCATCAAGCGCTCCGCCTGTATTGAAGGTGCTCGTCGGGCCCTTGCCCGCACAAAGGTGCATTGGGGAAGGCTGGATGCGGAGAAGCTTCTCACTGACCCACCGCCACCGGGCAATGAGTATCGCACGCCCGAAATGTATTATAAGACTGTCCTGAAGGGAGCCCGCGATATTGCGGATGAGTGCCCCAGAGATGTAATTTTTGAGTAAACTCGCTATGTATTATCCTGTGCGCTGAAAACTTTGTTCAAGTGCGCCTTAAGCAACGCTTGTTTTAATTTAAAATATTACCTTCTGTGCGGCCGTTTATAAAATCTGAGAGATGGCAAGTCGTTGGCTTCAGCCCCCGAGCCACAAGTGCTAGGGTGTTCGGGATAGACTTGAGCACTCTTGTTCCCATTTTTGGGTCCATCTAGGGAGGCGCTCAACACAACGAACAAGGCAACCAGACTTATAGTGCTTGAACACTCCCACTTAGCCATAGAATTCTATAATTTTAAATTTCGGTGAGGCCCCTGGTATTCGGAAGACCGAATCCGGGGGGCTATCCACGCCTTCGTCGGACATTATCCGGAACTTCGCTCAAAGCGGTGTGCGTCTTTAAGGACCCGAAAAGACCTCTCGAACAGCGACCGGTCTCTCGCCCTATCATGCGGTCAGTTTTAGCTTTCCTCGAGGCGCTTCGCCCGGCTCAACCGAGGCGCAATCGCGATGGTTCTCCCAGTGCCACCTTAGCCGGCTGAGCGAGCGTAAGGTACCAAAACATGGGGCGGGCAAACCCAACTATTGACCCAAGACATGATTTGGAGCCGATTCATACAATGCTATAAGTTCGGGGTGCCGCACTTATGAAAGTGTTCGGACTTATCACACCATAATGCGGGGAACATAAGCCCCTGGTGTATTAGGCCGTACCAAAATGTACGGGTGCGAGATGTCATGTAATGAACATATATATAAAAAGTAATGTAATTGCAGTCAAAAAGTGCTACATTATTTATTAAAGGAAATCTGCAATGAGTGCGGACTGATACAAATAGTGCTGTAAGCAAGGGATTTGGACTAATTAAACATGTCCCCCTCTAGGGGTGAGCTGCGGACTTGGTGTATATAATGAAATTTAATGCTCGTTTTAATTGAGACCACCTGAGTGTTCGTCGCAGCCTTCTTTCTTCCCTGGCTGTTGCATCATGAGTTCGGCAGGTTCACCGCCGGACAGGGCCGCTGGTTAACGGAGTCCTGTGTATACAAAGAAGGAAAATAATAATAAAAAAGGGGGCACACTTGCGAGCCCCTGGTGTGGTCAAGCCGCACTCTGGGTCCATTGTGATTGTGCCCCTTCCCCCGCTCCCATGGTATCTCCAAAGCGTAATGATGTACGCGGAGGGTTGTTCTTGCAATCATGCGAGGGCGGAGGTTAGGGCCGCATTGCTGCGCGTGCTCTGATCGTGCCAGGTGGTCTTGGTTTGTATTGCTTCGGGCGCGTTTTGCTGTATCCGGCCGTTTAACGGCCGGACTCGAAAATTGCCTTAAAAGGCTGCTCAGTATTCGCGCGAGCATTGTATGTTCCTCCGTTCGGAGGAGCGTTCCGTATTTCCGTTGACCGTGATGACTCCACGAGGGCCTGTCATCTTGAGCTTGAGGTATGCATAATGCGGCACGCGTTGAATTTTACAAGCGCGGTTCGTCGAAAGCAGAGCGTGATAGCCGCTGTGAAATGGGACTATGTAGAAGATTAACTCCTTGCTCGGAAATTATCCGAGGATCCGAAGACCACTTCTAGTGTGGTGAGCTTTGCATGATTAGCTTCCACACTGGTATGACACCTTTAAAGGTTGTCTTTGTAGGTTTAATCCTTGAAGGGTCTATGCCCATCTTGCGCACTGTATCCTGATAAAGCAGGTTCAAGCTACTGCCGCCGTCCATCAGGACTCTCGTGAGGTGAAATCCATCGACGATTGGGTCTAAGACCAATGCGGCGAATCCGCCATGGCGTATGCTGGTCGGATGGTCTATTCGATTGAAGGTGATCGGACAAGAGGACCATGGATTGAACTTCGGGGCGACTGGCTCCATCGCATAGACGTCCCTTAGTGCATGCTTCCGCTCCCTCTTGGGTATATGGGTTGCGTAAATCATGTTCACCGTCCGCACTTGTGGGGGGAAACCCTTCTGTCCTCTATTGTTCGGCGGTCGGGTCTCTTCCTCGTCGTCGCTATTTAGCACCTTGTCATTGTTTTCGCAATTAACTTGCTGCTGTGAACACCCAACAATCTCTGTTGGTGTGATTAGCTGGCTTTTGAAGTGCCATGTATCCGCATAAGCGGTCGAGTATTCGGTCCAAATTGGGACGGACCCGAGTGGTTCTTTTGAATGGCTTCTTCCGCTGACCGGGTTTAGAGCCTCGGAATCCGGCGTTGACTGCCGTATCCTCCTTATCGTCGCCGTTAATGCGGCGCTTATTTTTGTTTCAACGTGACCTGCCATTGTTGTCCTTAGTATCGCGACTGCCAGAATTTTTACTGAGGTTGTTGCTGCGAGCTAGCCAGCTATCCTCTCCCGCGCAAAAGCGGGTCATTAATGATGTGAGGGCTGCCATGGATTTCGTGCTTTTCCTGTCCCAGGTGCCGGGCTAGCCACTCGTCGCGGATGTTATGTTTGAAGGCTGCAAGGGCCTCGGCATCCGGACAGTCGACGATTTGGTTTTTCTTTGTCAAGAACCGTGTCCAGAATTTTCTGGCCGATTCGTCTGGCTGCTGAATTATGTGGCTGAGGTCATCGGCGTCTTGTGGCCGCACATACGTGCCCTGGAAGTTATCAAGGAATGTGGCTTCCAGGTCTTCCCAACACCCAATTGACTCTGCGGGCAAGCTGTTAAGCCAATGCCGAGCTGGTCTTTTAAGCTTGAGTGGGAGATACTTGATGGCATGGAGATCGTCGCCGCGGGCCATGTGGATGTGAAGAAGATAATCTTCGATCCAAACCGCGGGTCTGTTGTGCCATCGTGGGATTCTATGTTTCGGGTTTAAACCCTTGAGGATTTGATGATCCATTACTTCGTCGGTGAAGCATAGTGGGTGTCTTGGCGCCTCAGTATTGGCGATATCACGGCGCAGCTCGAGAGAGCGTTATCTGCTGTGTTCCGCCCGGCCGGGGTTATTGTATCCGGCGCGACGGTATTCGTCGTGGCTTGTGGGGCGCCCTCGTGATCCGTAGATGGATCTGGATTGCCTTGCTTTGTCCTCAATATGTCTCGCAAGTCCGTAGCGTTCCCTTTTAACCGTACTTTTGGAGCGATGCCGGGGTACGGTCTTGGTTGAGGGCCTGGATGCCTCTCTGTCGCGACCACGTGGTGGTCGGTCTGCCGTATCGTGCGCTGGTGATGAAGGTATGTATGCTTCCTCCTCTAGTCGGGGGAGTAACTTGCGTCTTGGGTAACTTTTGGAGGGCCGTTCGAGTTTATACTCCTCGGCCGCGAGGACCTCGGTCCATCGATCGGCCAGCAGGTCTTGATCAGCTTGAAGCTGCTGCTGCTTTTTCTTTAGGCTATTTGCCGTGGCGATAAGCCGGCGTTTAAAACACTCTTGTTCGACGGGATCCTCGGGCACGACGAATTCGTCGTCGTTGAGGCTTGCCTCGTCTTCGGAGGGAGGTATGTAGTTATAATCCTCGACCTCTTCGTCTGCCGCCCTCTCGTGAGGGCTTGCTTCTACATCCTCCGCGCTGAGTCTTCTTTGGAGGGATTATCTTCGGCACTTTACGGGGTATTATTATCTCTGTGCGGAATCTCCATTCTTGCTCTGGCGGAATTTAGGCGGTGCGGCGACGCCTTGGCGCAGGCTGTTTCTTTAAAGAATCTGCCTCCGCTGCTTCTTCGTCATCCCGTCTTTTGGGGTGTCCACCATATATATGTCATATGGCGAGGTGGTCTTCCGGTGCCACTGTGGCGCTGGTTCTGTTAAATCTCCGGCATCGTCGTCCATAAGCGTCGATGTCTTCGGAGTCGTAGTCTAGCATGTCGGTTAGATTGTCAACAGTGGCTACAAAGTGGGTGGTGGGTGGGCTCTGAATTTCTTCGTCGTCCGTATCCCAACCATCCTGGCCATAGTCTGGCCAGGACTCTCCGGATAGCGAGAGATGCTTTAGCGAATTTAGGATGTCGCCAAAGGGCGAGTGTTGGAAGATGTCCGTGGCGGTGAATTCCATAACCTGCGCCCAATCAGATTTGATTGGCAGGGGCGCGGGAGGTCCGGAGTCCGGCACCTCGGAGTCACGAGCTTCGCGAGGGACAAGGGTAGTGTTCGGCTCCATCGCCGTGGAAGTTGAAGCCCCCGAGGTGGTGTCAACCACCGGTCCTCGGTCTGGGTGGTCGGTTCCGGTCTAAGGGCCGGAGCGGATTCTTGTGCGGCCCCCAAGGCCTTATTCGTGGCGAGTTAGATCGTGCCTATTATAACGATCTTGGCGGCGCTTGCTTGGCTCGAGTCCGTCGAAGATCAAGTCTCCGCGGGACGTCGGCCGTGAAGTTTAGGCTTCGAATCGATGTGATGGCGGGCGTAGCTTCGATCAGCTCGGATGGCCAAGTGAATTAGCCCTTGATCTTGAAGCTGCGAATCTGAAGATATGTCCGGGAGAAAAGTCTCACCTAGGACAGCGTCGTTAGTTGAAGATGCCATCGAGCCTATCGGTGGCGACACGGAGGAACTCTCAATGAAAGCACCAATGTCGGTGTCAAAACCGGCGGATCTCGGGTAGGGGGTCCCGGCTGTGCGTCTAGGCGGATGGTAACAGGAGACAAGGGACACGGTTTTACCTGAGTTGGGCCCTCTCGATGGAGGTAAAACCCTACGTCCTGCTTGATTAATATTGATGATATGGGTAGTACAAGAGTGGATCTACCATGAGATCAAGGAGGCTAAACCCTAAAGCTAGCCTATGGTATGATTGTTGTAATGTATGTTGTGTCCTACAGACTACAGCCCTCCGGTTTATATAGACACCGGAGAAGGCTAGGGTTACACAAAGTCGGTTACAATGGTAGGAGATCTACATATCCGTATCGCCAATCTTGCCTTCCACGCCAAGGAGAGTCCCATCCGGACACATGACGGAGTCTTCAATCTTGTATCTTCGTAGTCTTGGAGTCCGGCGGACGATGATAGTCCGGCTGTCCGGACACCCCCTAGTCCAGGACTCCCTCAGCGGCCATGAGAGTTCCCATGTCATTACAAAACTGCTTCATGCGCCCCAATTTCAATTTTAAAGGCTTAAACCGACAGTTGCCCTCCAGGGTTAAGATCGCCGAATCAGCATTGATCCTGTCAGACGAGTGTAAGACCTCCGAAACGCGGCGTACCCAATGGGTTGTTGATTCTCTGTCCTCCTGAACACGAGCTGCCAGGTCTACTATGGACTTGGGCTGCTTACACGTATCTTTGAAATTCTGGATAAACCGGGCCCGCAATTGGGCCCATGAACTGATAGAATTGGGCGGCAGGCTCTTCAACCAAGTACGGGCCGTGCCCTCAAGCATCATGGTGAAGTACTTTGCACACGCGGTCTCATCCACATCTAGCATCTCCATGGCCATCTCATAACTCTCTACCCACGCTTCCGGAGATAAATCGGCGGTGTAATTCGGCACCTTGCGTGGACCCTTGAAATCCTTGGGCAGGCGTACATTGCATAAAGCGGGGACTAAACAAGGCACTCCCAAAGCGGATGCAACCCCTGGCCCGGTAGAGGTGGTAGGACGAACCGGTGTAAGCTGACCCGCCTGGTTACAGGCTGCTAACTTTCGGCCTCGCCGTGCTCAAGCCCGGTCCACCACATCCTGAGCATCGCAAACACCACCTGCCGGGTTATTGCCACGGGCCGCTTCTCGGCCTCGTGCATTGCTCGATATGGCCGGTTCATCCATGCATCTGCTATAGCTCCGGCTTGGACGAGGTGTGGAATGAATCCGATCGCGGCTGTATGAATATGCCTCCTGTTGAATCAGCGCGGTCCGGAGAAGTTCCTTAACCCGGCGTGTCTCTATCGCTTGCGGAGAATCCCCTTCGACCGGGTTAGCCTCTAATCGCGCAGCAGCTGCAACAAGATTGTCCATGGGATTAGAATAATGACCCGGGGGTGTCTGAACCGGCAGAGGAATCACAATGTTCTTTTGAGGAGGTTCCATCAGGCGGGGTTGGACCATCGCACCTAACCCTGGTGCCTCGATCCGGTTTGCCTCCAGGTATTGTGGCGGATTACTGGGTCCAGCTCCCGGAGTGTGAAAGAGATTTCGAGGGTCAAACCCTAACGGCAGGCGTGATCTGTGCTTCCGCTTCAAGACCTCTGTGGCGTTACGGTCAAGCATGAGCTTATAGGCTGGGCGTCCAAAGTGGCCCTTCTGCGGCCATCATCATCCTTTTCTCTGCCGGATCTGCTTTGGCTTGTACAATCTGCTCTCTCACCTTTGCGATATCTCGCATCATGGGCCTCTGATCCGCGGATTGGCCTCGCCATAAGCACGACTAGTGCATCAAGCAGTCGAACAGACCTTGAACGGCGGGCGCACAAGGCCTCTGCCCTGCTGCTGCGCTGCCGCTGCTGATCCGGAGAGCATTGCTGCGGCGGTCGAAGAGTGATCCGCCGTGTCGTGTGCGGCCATGAATATTCAACCGGTTGATCGACACAGGGGTCCGGAACACTGTCGCCATCGGAACAGCCCCTAACCTGGTCGTCTTGCAACTGGTATAGCGATTCGGTTTCCCCGGTCGAGGACTCGTCACCGGAATAGACGACGGTCTCGCTACCGTGTTCTGACTCGTCCTCACGCTCTCCTCCGTGGATGACTCCAACGAAGGCACGCTTCACGGCCGGTTTAGCCTGGGTAGATTTCGCACGCTGAGCCGTCTCGACGAGGTCGGTGCAGATGTCCGGCTCAGGCCCAGGCTCACCAATCTTGCCGATGAAAACATGTATGCCACCAAAGGGGACCTGGTACCCGTACTCGATCGAATCGGCCTCGGGACCCCATCCTGCATCGTCGATGTAAATCTTGCCACGACGACTCTTGGTCATCCGGTCCACAGCATAGCCTTCGAGTCCTTTGAGCTTGCCCTCCAAGGTCATCAAACCATCGTGCGATAGCCCCAAGGTCGGCGCCAACTGTCGTGGATTTGTCATGGCAGATGTCCTAATGAAAGGACTTAGTCGTGGAGCCATCGCTACGGGTTAACTCGAAGGGGTTAAAGCGGACACAAAGACACGAGGGTTTATACTAGTTCAGCCCCTTCGATGAAGGTAAAAGCCTACGTCTAGTTGTGATGGAATTGATGTGGTCTCGATGGCTAGGGAGCAAACAAGCTTCGCCTAGGCTCGAGTTGTAGTAGTCTGTCTTGAACCGCCGCCGGGTCGTCCCCTTATATACACGGGTGACGCCCGCCGGTCCATAGAGTCCCAACCGGTTCATACTCGTATCGGTTGGTATCTCTCTATTCTAACACAACACAAGCTATACATCAGGCCGGTTTACGGCTACAGGTTCTAAACCGACTACAGACCTTGGGCCTTCATCTGCTTATACTACTAATGAAGTTAATCCGGCCCAAGTAGGCCGGTTCACGCCCAGTGGTAATATCCCCAACACTTCCCTTGCCAGAAGCCGCAGCTCGCAGAGCGACTGTACGGTGGGCAGGGGTCCCAAACTGGCGCCTATACGAAAAATGACTAAGGACAAAACACATATAGCAGAGGCCGACATCTCACCTTTTTCGATCGGCTGCCGAGCAGCCGGCCAGCCGACTCCTACTTTTTATTGCCAACACCCCGAATGGCTAAGTACTAGCCCTCCTCCAAATGACTAAGTACTCAACCTAGCCGCAGTCCGCAGAGCGGCTGTTTGGCTGGCAAGAGGATAGCCAAGGGAGGGCGGCAAAGGAAAAACCAAGGAGTAAAAGCCAAGGAAAGATAGAAGTCGGCAAAGCAAAGCATAAAGCTGTAATAAAATATTTACATGGATAAAAGCCTCTGGCCGGCATTCAAACAAAGTTTTGCTATACACCCCGCTGGTGGAATTGCGCGAATTTAACAAAATGTTCAGAGCAGCAAGCAGAAAGCAGATAAAATCCTAAGGAGCAGCAGAAGACGCCGGCTGGGCGGCGCCGGTTGGCCTTGCGAAGGATCCGGTGGGCGAGTGCGGATGGCGTGGCGAAGGACTCGGCTGGATCTTTGAGTCGGCTGCACCGCTTGGCGCTGCCAGCAGCCCGTCTGGCGGAAGAATCACCCGGCCAGTAGGCGGCGGAGGGCTGGAGGATGGAGTCGGTGGCATCCGTTGGAGGAACGGGTGGCTGGTCGGTCCCCACCTGGACGTCTCTAGTAGCAGCCGGCACCTCGGTGCGCAGCTCGTTGCTTGAGGCCCGGTCAGGTTGGGGCTGACCCGCCCCGACCTCTCGCAGGTCGACGTCGCTCTCCTCATCTTCCTCCTCCTCCTCCTCCTCTTCCTCCTCCCCGTCTACCCCTTCGTCGCTGGAGTCGATGATTTCAGCTAAATCTTCGCTGTCCTTCGGGTTCAGCCCGAGCCACTCCTGCGGAGCTTTGCCGCCTTCCTCGACCACCTCCGGAACAAATACGTTGGTTGATACGTCTCCAATGTATCTATAATTTTTGATTGCTCCATGCTACTTTATCTATTGTTTTGGACTATATTGGGCTTTATTTTCCACTTTTATATTATTTTTGGGACTAACCTATTAACCGGAGGCCCAGCCCAGAATTGCTGTTTTTTTGCCTATTTCAGTGTTTTGAAGAAACGGAATATCAAACGAAGTCCAAACGGAATGAAACCTTCGGGAACGTGATTTTCTCACCGAACGTGATCCAGGAGACTTGGACCCTGCTCCAAGGAACAAAGAGGCGGTCACGAGGGTGGGCGCCCCAGGCGTGCCCCCTACCTCGTGGGCCCCCTGCTGCTCCACCGACGTACTCCTTCCTCCTATATATACCTACGTTTCCCCAAACGATCAGAACAGGAGCCAAAAACCTAATTCCACTACTGCAACCTTCTGTATCCACGAGATCCCATCTTGGGGCCTGTTTCGGAGCTCCGCCGGAGGGGGCATCCACCATGGAGGGCTTCTACATCAACATCATAGCCCCTCCGATGAAGTGTGAGTAGTTTACTTCAGACCTTCGGGTCCATAGCTAGTAGCTAGATGGCTTCTTCTCTTTTTTGGATCTCAATACAATGTTCTCTCCCTCTCTCGTGGAGAACTATTCGATGCAATCTTCTTTTTGCGGTGTGTTTGTTGAGACCGATGAATTGTGGGTTTATGATCCAGTATTATCTATGGAAAATATTTGAAACTTCACTGAATTCTTTTATGTATGATTGAGTTATCTTTGCAAGTCTCTTTGAATTGGCCTTTTTGGTTTGGCAACTAGATTGGTAGTTCTTGCAATGGGAGAAGTGCTTAGCTTTGGGTTCAATCTTGCGGTGTCCTTTCCCAGTGACAGCAGGGGCAGCAAGGCACGTATTGTATTGTTGCCATCGAGGATAACAAGATGGTTTTTTATCATATTGCATGAATTTATCTCTCTACATCATGTCATCTTGCTTAAGGCGTTACTCTGTTTTTAACTTAATACTCTAGATGCATGCTGGATAGCAGTCGATGAGTGGAGTAATAGTAGTAGATGAAGAATCGTTTCGATCTACTTGTCTTGGACGTGATGCCTATATACATGATCACTACCTAGATATGCTCATAACTATGCTCAATTCTGTCAATTGCTCAATAGTAATTTGTTCACCCACCATAGAATATCTATGCTCTTGAGAGAAGCCACTAGTGAAACCTATGGCCCCCGGGTCTATTCTCATCATATCAATCTCCATTACTTTGTTACTTGCTTTGCTTTTACTTTGCCTTTTACTTTTTACTTTGCATCTATCTATCAAAAATACCAAAAATATTATTTATCATCTCTATCAGATCTCACTCTCGTAAGTGACCGTGAAGGGATTGACAACCCCTAATCGCGTTGGTTGCGAGTAGCTATCGTTTTGTGTAGGTACGAGGGACTTGTGCGTGGTCTCCTACTGGATTGATACCTTGGTTCTCAAAAACTGAGGGAAATACTTACGCTACTTTGCCGCATCATCCTCTCCTCTTCGGGGAAATCCAACACAGTGCTCAAGAGGTAGCAAGAAGAATTTCTGGCGCCGTTGCCGGGGAGGCTCACGCAAGCAAGTCAACTATACCAAGTACCCATCGCAATCCCTATCTCTCGCATTACATTATTTTCCATTTGCCTCTCATTTTCCTCTCCCCCACTTCACCCTTGCCGTTTTATTCGCCCTCTCTTTTTCATTCTCCTTCTTCCCGTATGTATCTTTGTTTGTGTTTCCTTGTGCCTTCTATATGCTTGCATCTTCGCTTGCTGAAAATCTATTGATATGGATCCACCTAAAGTGTTCTACTTGGATCATCTTCAATCCTTATGTGCTCGTGCTGAAACCCCAACTAGCCTAGTTGATGGGAAAACTTTAGATGAGGATGCTCATTTTGTGCGTCATCGTTTGTCTGAAAAGGGGAGACTCTTACGGTATCATATAAATAGTTTGCTATGCTATGCTTGGAATCTTTGTGAAATGTGTGATTCTACTTGTTGCTCTAAGAACCCTAAGAAACACCTTCCCTACCTATGTGAGTTCAATGATAATGAAATCTTATCTTCTTATACAAAGGGTGTTTATAGTTACTATGATATCGAACAAATTGAAGAATTTGTCGTTTTTAAGGGTGCTCATGAAGTTGCTTCTTTGATTGAAAAGTATGATTTTACTCTCAACAAATCTGAAAATTCCATCATACTTAATTATTGCAATGAAAACCTTGCTCATAATGTCTATGTCCAAGAATTTATTGAAAGAATGACCGTTGCTTTGGAAGAAAAAAAATGATATGCATGAATCTATAGATAATGATGATTCCGATGATTTGATTGAAATATCCCTTGATGAACATGATGCTTGCTATTCTTGTGGCCATGATGCCAATATTTATGAAGATGAATTTGCTATAGTTCCTTATGTTCAACATGAGATCGTTGCTATTGCACCCATACTTGGTAGTTCCTTCGATGAAAAGCATGATTGCAATGATTTTACTATAAATTCTCTTGATGTCAATTATGCTAATAATATGCAAAACCCTAAGCTTGGGGATGCTAGCTTTGCTATGTTTACTACTTGTTGCAATGATCATGATTGGGGTGATTCTTCGTATGATCTTGAAAATTTATTTAAACCCCATGATGAATATGAGATTGATAATATTGTTTGCAATAATATTCAAAGTGGGGTTGGAAGAGTGTCAACTTTAGATCCCACATATTTGGATAACATTCAGTCTTATGAAATTTTTGATAAAAGTGGGCTTGGAGAAATCATGACTTTAGTTAATGATAATCCCACTATTTTGGAAGAGTGTCAACTTCGCATGCATGTGGATCGTGTTGAGAATAGGTTATGTGATAGCTATATTGTTGAATTTTCTTATGATCCTACATGTAATTATTATGAGAGAGGAAAATATGGTTATAGAAATTTTCATGTTACTAAATTACCTCTCGTTATGTTGAGATTGCTATCGTTCCTTTCTGCTTCCTTGCATATGCTAGTTTTTGCTTGCTATGATAATTTGTTTTTCTATAAGATGCCTATGCATAGGAAGTATGTTAGACTTAGATGTGTTTGTCACGTGTTTTATGATGCTCTCTTTGTGCTTCAATTCTTGTCTTTCATATGAGTATCATTAAAATTATCAATGCCTAGCTAGGGGCGTTAAACGATAGCGCTTGTTGGGAGGCAACCCAATTTTATTTTGTGTTTTTGTTTTTGCTTCTGTTTAGGAATAAATAATCCATATAGCCTCTGTTTGGATGTGGTTTTGTCTTTTAATTAGTGTTTGTGCCAAGTAGAACCTATAGGATAACCTACGATGGTAGTTGATTTGATTCTGCTGAAAAACAGAAACTTTGCACGCACGAATATAATTTTGTTAAATCACAGGATCGTGCTTTTGCGTTGATTCTTTTTGCTGCTGTTCAATAAACAAATTTTCCAGGACTTCCTATTTTGGTAGAATGTTTAGAGTTCCAGAAGTTTGCGTTAGTTACAGATTGCTACAGACTGTTCTGTTTTTGACAGATTCTATTTTACGTGTGTTGTTTGCTTATTTTGATGAATCTATGGCTAGTAAAATAGTTTATAATCCATAGAGAAGTTGGAATACAGTAGGTTTAACAACAATATAAGTAAAGAATGAGTTCATTACATTACCTTGAAGTAGTATTTTGTTTTCTTTCTTTAACGGAGCTCACGAGATTTCTGTTGAGTTTTGTGTTGTGAAGTTTTCAAGTTTTGGGTGAATTCTTTTGATGGATTATGGAACAAGGAGTGGCAAGAGCCTAAGCTTGGGGATGCCCATGGCACCCCAAGATAATCAAGGACACCAAAAGTCAAAGCTTGGGGATGCCCGGAAGGCATCCCTCTTTAAATCCACTTCCATCGGTAATTTACTTGGAGCTATATTTTTATTCACCACATGATATGTGTTTTGCTTGGAGCATCTTGTATTATTTGCGTCTTTGCTTGTTAGTTTATCACAATCATCCTTGCTGTACACACATTTTGATAGAGCCATACATGAATTGGAATTTGTTAGAATACTCTATGTGCTTCACTTATATCTTTTGAGCTTGATAGTTTTGCTCATAGTGCTTCACTTATACCTTTTGAGCGTGATAATTTTTGCTCTAGTGCTTCACTTAGATCTTTTAGAGCACGGTGGTGGATTTGTTTCAAAGAAACTATTGATCTCTCATGCTTCACTTAGATTATTTTGAGAGCCATTAATAGCATGGTAGTTTGCTTAATGTTAATATACTTAGTGTTCAAGATATGTGAAACTTTCTTTTGAGTGAATTGAATACTAAGATAAGTTTGATGCTTGATAATTGTTTTGAGATATGGAGGTGATAATATCAAAGTCGTGCTAGTTGGGTAATTGTGAATTTGAAAAAATTCTTGTGTTGAAGTTTGCAAGTCCCGTAGCATGCACGTATGGTTAAAGTTGTGTAGCAAATTTGAAACATGAAGTGTACCTGGCTTGTGCATCCTTATGAGTGGCGGTCGGGGACGAGCGATGGTCTTTTCCTACCAATCTATCCCCCTAAGAGCATGCGCGTAGTACTTGAATTTTTGATGGCTTCTAAATTTTTGCAATAAGTATATGAGTTCTTTTGACTAATGTTGAGTCCACGGATTACACGCACTCTCAGCTTTCCGCCTTTGCTAGCCTCTTCGGTACCGTGCATTGCCCTTTCTCACCTTGAGAGTTGGTGCAAACTTAGCGGTGCATCAAACCCGTGATACAATCGCTCTATCACACATAAACCTCCTTATATCTTCCTCAAAACAGCCACCATACCTACCTATCATGGCATTTCCATAGCCATTCGAGATATATTACCATGCAACTTCCATCATCTTCATCATGACATACATTACTTTTGTCATATTGCCATTGCATGATCATGTAGTTGACATCGTATTTGTGGCAAAGCCACCATGCATTATTTTCATACATGTCACTCTTGATTCATTGCACCATCCCGTACACACGGAGGCATTCATATAGAGTCATATCTTGTTCTAAAGTTTCGAGTTGTAATCCTTATGTTGTAATCAATAGAAGTGTGATGATCATCATTGTTAGAGCATTGCCCAAAAAGAAAAAATAAAAGAGAAAGAAAAAAAAAACGCCAAAAAAAAGAAAGGCCCAAAAAAAGATAAAAAAAGAGAAAAAAAGAAAATAAAAAAAGGGGCAATGCTACTATCTCTTTTCCACATTTGTGCTTCAAAGTAGCACCTTGTTCCTCATGTAGTGAGTCTCATATATTGTGCTTCAAAGTAGCACCTTGTTCTTCATGTAGTGAGTCTCATAAAGTTGTCCTTTTTATACTAGTCGGAATTTTTCATTATAGAACTTGGCTTGTATATTCCTACGATGGGCTTCCTCAAATGCCCTAGGTCTTCATGAGCAAGCGAGTTGGATGCACACCCACTAGTTTTATTTTGTTGAGCATTCATAGCTCTAGTGCATCCGTTGCATGGCAATCCCTACTCCTCATGTTGACATCAATTGATGGGCATCTCCATAGCCCGTTGATTATCCTCGTCAATGTGAGACTTTATCCTTTTTTGTCTTCTCACACAATCCCCATCATCATATTCTATTCCACCCATAGTGCTATATCCATGGCTCGCTCATGTATTGCGTGAAGGTTGAAAAAGTTTGAGATTATTTGAGTATGAAACAATTGCTTGGCTTGTCATCGGGGTATAGAAGTTGGGAACATCTTTGTGTGTGAAAATGAAGCATAGCCTAACTATATGATTTTGTAGGGATGAACTTTCTTTTGCCATGCTATTTTGAGAAGACATGATTACTTTGATTAGTATGCTTGAAGTATTATTATTTTTGTGTCAATATGAACTTTTGTCTTGAATCTTTCGGATCTGAATATTCATATCACAATTAAGAAGATTTATATTGAAATTATGCCAAAGTATCGCACCGCATCAAAAATTCTTTTTTTATCATTTACCTACTGGAGGACGAGCAGGAATTAAGCTTGGGGAGCCTGATACGTCTCCAACGTATCTATAATTTTTGATTGCACCATGCTACTTTATCTACTGTTTTGGACTATATTGGGCTTTATTTTCCACTTTTGTATTTTTTTGGGACTAACCTATTAACCGGAGGCCCAGCCCAGAATTGCTGTTTTTTTGCCTATTTCAGTGTTTTGAAGAAATGGAATATCAAATGAAGTCCAAACGGAATGAAACCTTCGGGAACGTGATTTTCTCACCGAATGTGATCCAGGAGACTTGGACCCTGCTCCAAGGAACAAAAGAGGCGGTCACGAGGGTGGAGGGAGCCCCCCTGGGCGCACCCCCTCCATCGTGGGCCCCCTGCTGCTCCACCGACGTACTCCTTCCTCCTATATATACCTACGTATCCCCAAACGATCAGAACAGGAGCCAAAAACCTAATTCCACAGCTGCAACCTTTTGTATCCACGAGATCCCATCTTGGGGCCTGTTCCGGAGCTCCGTCGGAGGGGGCATCCACCATGGAGGGCTTCTACATCAACACCATAGCCCCTCCGATGAAGTGTGAGTAGTTTACTTCAGACCTTCGGGTCCATAGCTAGTAGCTAGATGGCTTCTTCTCTCTTTTTGGATCTCAATACAATGTTCTCCCCCTCTCTCGTGGAGAACTATTCGATGTAATCTTCTTTTTGCGGTGTGTTTGTTGAGACCGATGTATTGTGGGTTTATGATCCAGTATTATCTATGGAAAATATTTGAATCTTCTCTGAATTCTTTTATGTATGATTGAGTTATCTTTGCAAGTCTCTTCGAATTATCCTTTTTGGTTTGGCCAACTAGATTGGTAGTTCTTGCAATGGGAGAAGTGCTTAGCTTTGGGTTCAATATTGCGGTGTCCTTTCCCAGTGACAGCAGGGGCAGCAAGGCACGTATTGTATTGTTGCCATCGAGGATAACAAGATGGGGTTTTTATCATATTGCATTAATTTATCCCTCTACATCATGTCATCTTGCTTAAGGCGTTACTCTATTTTTAACTTAATACTCTAGATGCATGCTGGATAGCGGTCGATGAGTGGAGTAATAGTAGTAGATGCAGAATCGTTTTGATCTACTTGTCTTGGACGTGATGCCTATATACATGATCATTACCTAGATATGCTCATAACTATGCTCAGTTCTGTCAATTGCTCAATAGTAATTTGTTCACCCACCGTAGAATATCTATGCTCTTGAGAGAAGCCACTAGTGAAACCTATGGCCCCGGGTCTATTCTCATCATATCAATCTCCATCACTTTATTACTTGCTTTGCTTTTACTTTGCCTTTTACTTTTTACTTTGCATCTATCTATCAAAAATACCAAAAATATTATTTATCATCTCTATCAGATCTCACTCTCGTAAGTGACCGTGAAGGGATTGACAACCCCTAATCGCGTTGGTTGCGAGTAGCTATCGTTTTGTGTAGGTACAAGGGACTTGTGCGTGGTCTCCTACAGGATTGATACCTTGGTTCTCAAAAACTGAGGGAAATACTTACGCTACTTTGCTGCATCATCCTCTCCTCTTCGGGGAAATCCAACGCAGTGCTCAAGAGGTAGCACTGGTGTCAGTGAAGTCGGCGATTGCCGCCGCCCTGTTGACAAGCTTGGCCTCCACCGCCGCCAGCTCCCCCTGCGCTTCCAGCAGGAACGTGGCCAACTGGGCTAAGTCCAGCCCAGGATACCATGCCTTGGCGAACTCCAAGGCCCAGCGCGCTCCTGCCCGGGCTGCGGAGCCCTTTCATGCTTCCAGGCGGCCGGCCGCCACCTCCAGCCAGTCGGCGGTCCAACTTGGGGTGCGTGGAGCCGGCAAGCCTGGCCAGAGGGCGGAGACCGCCTGAGCTCCGATGCGCTGGAGGCGGCGTAGCATGCAATGAACAGGCCGAAGCCGGGCCTGAATGCTGAGGACCTGTTCGCCAAGAGTCCGGGGAGCATCAGCGGCGATTTGCGCACCCTCCGCCCTTCGCTCCTCGCGCTGGGCCTCAATCATTTGGATTGCGGCTATAGAATGGCCCGGGAAGAAGTCTGTCCGGGCGGAAGAAGAAAAAGACCAAGGCTATAAGCAAGGGCCGACAGTTCAAAACAAGAAATCAAGAGAATGAAGCTTACCATCGACCAAGTCTTCGATGCTACTGAAGCAGGCCGTCATCTGGGCCTCCTTGTCGACACAGGCCCAACACTTGATCTCAAACTCGACGAGGAGGTTGGTCTCCGTCGTCTTCACCTTCAGCTGGGCCGCCTTGAGGGCTTCCGCCTGCTCAGCAAGTTGAGTGACCAGGCGATCCCGCTCCTCGGCCAGCTTGCCGCACTCCGCCTCCTTGCCACGCAGAGCAGTGTTGGCCTGGCCCAGCTGCTCCTGCAAGGCGGCGTTGGCCTCTGGAAAAAGTGAAAGAACAAAAAGGCATCAGTCAAGCGGACAAGACAAAGAAAAGATACAACTGAGGAGATTCAGCCCGACTGCTCGGCAATCAGCCCGAACCTCGGGGACTACAGCCCACGGGTGCGCAATCGCACCCCTGCGGAGAATGAGTGGTTGACAAAGAAAAGAAATAACTGAGGAGATTCGGCCCGACTGCTCAGCAGTCGGCCCAAACCTCGGGGACTACAGCCCGCGGGTGCGCCATCGCGCCCCCGCGGAGAAGAAGTGGTTGACAAAGAAAGGAAACAACTGAGGAGATTCGGCCCGACTGCTCGGCAGTTGGCCCGAACCTCGGGGAGTAGCCCGCGGGTGCGCCAGCGCGGCCCTGCGAAGAAAGGAAGATAGAAACTTACTCCGGCTCTCGGCCAGATGGGCAGTCTGCGTCTCCAGCTCTCGGACCACAGAGTTGTGGCGGTCGTGCGAGATTGTGATAGTCCTGCAGAAGAAACACCAGACGAAATCAGCAGTCGATAATTGCAAGATAAAGTTCCGGCCCGCCTGCTCAGCAGCTGGCCCGGAACTTTGGGACTACACCCAGTGGGTGCGCTTGCGCGCCCCCACGAGAGAAGCAAGAGGATCATCCAAAGAAGAAAGCCAAAGATAACTTACGCGGATGGCGGTTCGCGACTCCAAGAAGGCCTCGTTGCAGCGCCTGAGGGCCTCCGCTTCTGCCCGGAGCATGGCCTGGACGTTAAGAGACCCC